>BSBN01000649.1:0-1200000 GCA_027924645.1 Cunninghamia lanceolata | reverse complement strand
CCAAGAAACAGAAGAGATCCTCCGGAAGGCCTTCAAAAGGTTCAATCTTCCGGTTGTAGAGGATTTAGGTACAGAAACAGCTGAGGACTTGGGACCCTCTGCTACAGAAGAAGTGGCCCATGAACAAACTAGCATCTCTCCTCCGGTTTCCCCTACAGTCTCTGGATCCAAAGAAGAAGAGCAATTACAGGAGAAGGAAGCAGTGGTGAAAGACAAAGAGGTTGACAGTTCTAAGACTGCAGAAGAAAAGAAACATCTGTCTCCGGCAAGAGACACTGCACAAACTGTTCAACAATTTTTGAGCAAAGAAACTCTAGAGATTGATGAACCGGAGCTTCTAAAAGGTCCATTTGATTTTGACTCTCTCTCTCCGGTACAAACAATGAAGATAGCTTCATTTGCAAATGCCAAGGCAAATGAAAAGCTCCTGAAGTCTCATATGGAAGACTGTGAGTTGATAGAGGCTGCTTCCGGAGTACTTGTAAAAATCATGCCATCAATCCAGATAGATCCGACAGCCTCCTCTTCCGGTAATCTAAAAACCTTAGTCAGCAGTGTTGATACACATTTTGATTCTCTAGAAAAATCAGCTGAAGAAAAGGTCCGGAAGGAATTTTTGGATAAAAGATTTTTAGAAATATTAGAATTAATCTCTAAGGATAGGAAGATTGTAAGCATTGGAATAAGGAGCTTAGAGAATGCTCTTAAGGATGGCGGTGACATCTACAAATTTTGTATATCCTGGTCAAAGACAACAGCAACATTTGACAAGAAAATAAAAGAGGAACAGGATAAGCTACAAAGCTTATCTCAAAGTTTTGATCCTCTCTCTTCCTCTATAATAAATCAAGAATGTCAGACCATTGCAGTCTTGAATGAAATAAAAAATCTTGAGAAGGAAAGGAAGAACATCACTAACCGGATGGGAGAACTTAGAAGGATTATAATCCCTAAGTTGGAAACTATGCATGAGGCCATCAGTGATGCTCAGACCACCGCCCAAACAAAAGATCCGACAGATCTCAAGTGGGCAGAAGCATTTGCATTTTTGCTAAGTGGTCACATTTCAATTTTGGATAGAATGAAGCAAAGTTGGGCTACAGAAATGATCCAATTGCAGACATCCTTTGCAGACATTCTTCAGTACATGTGAGTATGTAAATATGCGGCTATATATAGAAAATTTTTGAAAATTTTGGTGTGCGGACCCTACCCTTTGCCATTGATGTCAAAGGGGGAGTGAGGAGCAGTGAAAAATGAGGGATCCAACTAAGGGGGAGTTCCAGAAATTGTATATAAGGACAGAGCATCAGCAAAGGGGGAGCATAGTGAAAACACTTAGTCATTTTTCACTAAGTGTTGCCATCAATGCCAAAGGGGGAGATTGTTGGCAAGAGACACTATATGGATTCATGGTTGTTGTCATTGATGGCAACAAAGGTCATCCCACATATCCGCAAGTCATAATGTGTCTCTACCGGAAGTCAGAATAAAGAATGTTGTGGTCCGGTGAAGAAGAACAGAGCATGTGGCAAGGTCCGACAGATTGGTCCGGATCTCTCAGAGGAAGTGTCTTGGTGCAGTGCGGATTTGGGGAAGTCAAGAGGACTACCTTGAGTGGTATATTCCAAGGATTTAGCCTCCGGTGATGGACAAAGAAAAAGATATGAATGGTTGAGTACCAGATTCCTGAGAGACAGTGAAAACAGAGGAAGAACTGACTGGCAGAGTATCAGACTGCTTTCCGGATGGGTTACTATTGATGACAGAGGTTGTGAAGGCATGAATCATGTTTGGCCGACATGATTAATGATATCTACAAGTATATGCTTGATCCGCATTGCTTGGTGAGGAAGGATTCAGCCGACAGAATGAAAGTTTATAAGAAACTAGACTGTTCCGGATGCCGACTAGAAAGGTGATGAAATTACTTGTGCGGATATATATAGAGGATGGATTTAGTTGTGAAGAGTGTTGTTGAGGTGGAGATATATGCGAATAAGTCCAGATAAGAGCAGAGGTAGCAAAAAGAATCCGGTATGTGAAAGATAGCAGAATAAAGAACAGAGGAAAGATGAAGTGCAGCAGATCAGTGTACTGAGCCTAACCGGAACTAAACTCCAGCATATGCAGATGCTTCCAATCAGTTCAAAGACTGTGATTCTCATCACTTTGTAGACAGTGTGTCTTCTTGTAGGCAGTGGGCCTCTTGTGAGCAGTGTGCTCGGGCAGTGAGCCCTAATTGGCAAGTGCCATTTTTGTAATTTCCTATTCTTCTAACAGAGAATAATTCTTGGGTTAATCACCCCGTGGTTTTCTCCCTTAACAGGGTTTCCACGTCAAAAATACTGTGTCATGTGTTTCTTATTTCATGGTTAATGTTTTTGTGTTTGATTTTATGCTGCATCAATTAAAAGGAAAGTTCAATAAGGGAAATAATTAGGATAACTGATTCACCCCCCCCTCTCAGTTATCAACACACTCCATGCCTTAGATGGGACTCAAACACAATCTTCCATGCCACAACATGCTTCTACACTCTTCAAGAGATCTCTGCAATCACTAGAATTAACCAAGTCGGCTAAGACTAGCTATACACTATGTTATATGGGAACAATCTTCAACTTCAATCCAATTCCTTAGCGTGGACCAATGTAAAGGTAGGAACATGATCAGGAGGTATCCACAAGCACGTTGTAATCACCAGGAGCAACTGTACAACTTTAACCACTTTATCCATGAGATTCTTCTCCCCAGAGCATATGAACTTCACTATCTTCAACTATCATAAAAGAAAGATAGCTTGTGGACCACTAAATCAAGAACCTTTGGAGTTGTAGGAACTTATCATCATCCTATACTTCCCTCTAGAACAGTAGAGCAAAATACTTCAATGTGGAGGAATGCGAAGCAAAATACTTTCTCCCTGTCACCAATGAATAATCAGAAAAAGTAGGTTTTACTCTGGTGAATGTAACTCACTCACTTCTTCATATCAGAGGCTCAAACTTAGGATTTAGCATCTTTAGACATGCCTCTAAATAACTTCCAATCCGTAGACCATGATCTTTAATTTACTAGAATTGCGGAGCAATCTTCTGGACTATTCTTCAGTATGCAACACACTGTCTTCACTTTAGTTTACTACAATTCTCTCTTTCTTCTAGAGGGGAAAATTTTCTCAATATCCTCAACAAATAAGGCTTCTAAACAAATAACAAAATAGGATACAGTTGACATCAATGAAAACAAAGATATGTTGACATCAATGACAACACAGATTAGGCACATACTTGCAGCAGTACCTCACAACATTCCTTCATAATCCCTCCCATTCTCTACAACAAACAAAGCAAAGTTTCACCCACCTAAAGGAAATTAACGTATGACTTCATGGTAGAATTCATTGATCCATTACCTCTTGCTCCCTCCACAAATCTTAGCCACCAATAAAGGCATTCATAACACCAAATTTTCATAGTATCTTTTCTCACATTGATTCAAGATTCAAAATTCAAGCATTTAGGGGGAAATCTCAATTGTGGGCTCAGAAATTTGTGATAAATATGGGCCTATGTGTCTCTTGATACTTTATAGTCTATTTTTTTATGGATGTGCTATTGAGCCTTATTTATAACATTCTTTCTCAATCTTTTGTGTTTAAATAGGGGAACATTTATGTCTGAATCCAACATCAAGTGTATTACATCATATTAGTTGTTCAATACTTCCAGAAGCATTAATATATGAGGTTGTTACTCTAACAATTTTGACTCATTGAAATGTGTATAAATTTGTGTGATATGTATACTTGTTGTATTTCTTGAACATTTATTGTCAACTATTAGACCATGAGTTGCAAAGTTCTATCATGGATATACTAAAAAATCTATTCTAGATTATGGCCTTTTACGTTTATTTTATATACTTTCAGTATTCATTCTCTTTTCATCCCCCTAGAAAGGTAGTCATAAGTTAGAATAGATATTGAGTTGACCCTTACAATTGGGATCGATTTATTGGTCATGTCTTACACCTATAAATCTTTCCATGCTTATTGGCCCTATGTAGCACATCTATGCATTTATATTGAAAAAATATTTATATCATCCATAGTTTCTATGATGCCTAGTGGAACTTGAACCCCCAATTGATTAAGTCAGTGTACTCTTAGGCTACTACTTATCAAAGTTTTATTATCACCTCACAACTTTGTCTGGGGAAACCTAGACAACTATGACCCCTAGAGCTTCCACTAGATTTGTAATGAGAGTTTACGCTCATATTCTAGTGCACCCCCTTAGTTTCATTCTCAAAAGAAGGTGACCAATACTTCAAGTGCATGCATAGACCTCATAGATAAATCCTATCATGGATGTTTCACCACCACCAAGAATCTTTCCTGCATGGAAAGCTAGTGTCCTCTTATCCCCCTACTCCTTTGAGCATGTGGGGTGCCATACTAGATGTTACCTTGCATTCCCTTCTACAGTTCACTAGAAAAGAAATAGTTACTCCTATATAACACTTACATGATATAGTGAACCATTATTGAAGAGAACTTATCTTTAAGACTCTTCCAAGTTTTATTATTTGAGGGGAAGGCATTAGAGTAGTATTGATCTCTAGACACATTATCAATTGGTGATTAGGACTAGCTAGGCCAGACACTAGTCAATAAGCTCAAAGAAAAGATAGATTCTACTTCATTAGTAGAATAATTTACAACTATCAAGAGGTTCCTTATTGAAATGATGGATGATTTCAATAATAAATTATGGAGGACATGACAAGGAGTTTGATTTAAAATGCATCCCCCATTAGGTATGACCTATATTTGTTATTTAAAAGTAATGGATTCTAAGATTGCTATGATGGTGAAATTAAAAGGATGAAACACCCTTCCCAATGCTTATGATATATCTATTATTATTGAAAATGATATAATTAAAATTAGCAGCTTGGTAAAATTAGTAGCTTGGTCCCTAGAACTCTAATGCCCTTATTACCAAACATATAGCCTCCCTACTAACCCCATCCCAATGCTTAGCAAAAGACCCACCAACCATCTATTAGTCCCATTCTAACTCTAGCTCCTAAGCTAGCCCTAGAATATCACTTTGCTAAAACATCAGCCCCTAGTGTGCTTGATGAAATGAATCTACTTAGGAATATGTCCAATGAGTTCAATGCTATAGAAAGATAACAAAGTTACCAAAGGCCCAAAATTTAAATAATCAATGATCCCCAGTGCCATAGTATAACACCCCGTTTAGTTAGAGTTATAGAGCTTACCAACATAGTCAAGGATACTACCAAAAGTCTACCTTTCAACCAAATAGAGTGCCTAGCCAACCTCAAAACTAATTGGTACCCTAGAGCAATTATTGGAACATTCACCTTCAATCTCAATAGAGAACTCACTGTTGTGCAAAATATTTATGTTGAGCCCAGGTCTTTCTTATGGTCTTATCTAAATTTAGCCTCCCTTACTCCAACCACTTATCCTTAAAATCATCAAAACCAAGCTATTCCCTTTCCTAGCCAAACTAAAAAAAAATGACTATAATAACCATAAACAAGAAATACCTATGAATCAAGGATCATTGACCTAAGAACAAAAAATTGGTTACCCAAGAATATTGTGAAGCTTATACACTAAATGAACTAGCCACACGCTAGATAGGAGGCCACAAGTTCAATTTGATTACTCCACCAAGGTGAAGTGAAGGGCAGTAGAAGAACAAGCTCAAACAAGATAGAATACACCAAGTTTGTAAATGGTAGAAGAGATTCCTCTCCTTTGTGTGCCAACTAGATCCACTTCTAAGCCTTCCTTCATAGGTGGGCTCAAGCTAAACGATCTAGGGTAACTAGGCCACTTGAGGCCCCTCCAAAATAAAAGGCACTATATTCTCCCTTGATTGATAAGTCAAAGGTACAATCAACACCCAATGTCAAACAACTAGCTAAACTGGTAAAGACTTTTAATATTATTGATCAATTGAGGAGGTCTATAACTAACAATTAGACCAATGGGCACGCTGATAATTTTTTTGTTAAGAGCGCAATTTTGTTAGAGTTAGATAAATTTGGCACAAGTTTTCTGGTGTTGAACAGTTGTAGTCAATGAATTCAACAACATTGTGTACTAAGGAGGGGGCAATTATAGTGGCAACCCAATTGTGGCTTGTGGCAAAGTCTCGATGGCCAAGCATGTCTATTTGACCCCTAGGCATAGAATCAACCTATACAAATTTCCATGTCTGCATTGAATTTGAGAACAAGCATTACAAGATCCTAGTTTTTTGATGAAAAGATTCATCAAGGTATCGGCATTCATACCCTCTCCTCAATCAAGAGCTAAGTACACTCTTTAAAATCAATTTTCTAAAATAACATTGTTTTACATGCTTTATCATTCCCAATTGTCATTGATTTAATCTATTTTAATTTGTGTCTAATCGTATGCATTTATTTAATTAGCCTAAATTAACCCTAAGGAAATAGTATTTTCCTTTAAACACATTTAATTAGTAGTAATAATAAACACCAAGAACTTTGAAGTGACAAGTAATAGTGCTATAATATTAAAATACATAGTCTTTGAATGCCCCAATGCACCCACAACTATTGGGTCTATATTGGAAGAATCAAAATTACTTTAGGACTATTCATTGTTGTAGACAATTTCATGTGAGTCAAACTTGACACAAAGCCAACAAGCTAAAGAGTAATAATAACATAAACCAAGAGATTAAAAATCACATTGGAAGTATGAAAATCCTTCGAGGACATTATTTGAACTCTGGAAAGATTGGGATGATTGAAAATGTTTTACTTCGATACTTTAATATCAAATCATCATGAATTCAACCAACAACATATCTATGAAATTGATTCTTAAATATAAGAATTATGGCAAGTATGTAAAAAAATATATTCATTCAAATGGCTTTATATCATTTATTATGCATTTCTTCTAAATATAGTAATATTGAATAAGTTTGAAAATTATCATATCATTCCATAGAGTACAATCACTAATATGTTTCAACATCATCTATTAACTCAAAAATAATAATTACATTTGGGGCTTTGGATCCCATCAATTCTATTATCGGATTCAACTCTGTTCTCTAGATTATAACTACAACATCAGACAAAATTTATCTTCCATTCAAGTGTAGATGGGGTCTAGCCTGCCATTGCAATATTCCATGAGACTGCAATCCTTTGAGACATTCTGTCAAACAGTTCACACACACCTTATGTGTGCTTCTAAACTTTGCATACGCGTCAAGCAAAGCAATTGCATCATCTGACAAAATTACTCCACCCTCCAAGCTTTGATGGATGCCCATACCTTTTAATTGTGGCATTCTCTTATACTCATAATTTTTTGAGGTGTTTTGACAAACAGTTCACAAAGCAGGAAATTCTAATTATCCTTTATCCATAGAGATTAAGGTTTAGCAAATTTTTAAGAGGATAATGGATTTTTTCAGAGTAAATCCTCATATGCATGCAACTTAAATAAATAATTTTAGCATTAAAAGGGCACAATATTATCATGAAGATCCTCTATTGTGATTAGCAAAATTGTAGACTATTGATACTATATATAATATTTCTAGGTTTGTTAGAGTCCATTTGCTCTAGACTTTGATGTTGTTTAATAGCTAATTTCCTTTGTGTAATGTGAGTGATTGCTTTTGGTTGTAACTGCGTAGAGGGAAAGAAAAAACTTGCATAGTTACAACAAGAAGTATGCACTTACATAATTATGGAGGAAATATTGTCTTGAATTTGCCTAATGTTAATACATAATTTATTTTGATGTTTTAACAGTAACTTCTAGCACTTTTTATATTATTATGATGCCTCACAACAAAGAAAATAAACATACCTCTTTTTAATTCCTATTACTTTATTGTTGCACCTCCAAGTGCTATTTCTAGTTGGTAGACACAATAGACAATATACCCTTCTGCACTCTATTGGTTTAGAAGTTGAATTTTGAGCCAAATTCAAACAATTTTTGAAGTATGAGAATTGGTTGAATGGAAGAGGTAGGGGATTTGAAATTCACTTATCAATAGGTTGATTATTTTACAAACCCATCGAGATATCCAAAAATAGTTAGGCAGAAGACAACAGTTCCAAGGAAGAGAACTGGTACTGCTACTGCTTCCACTTCTACTGTTGAATCTTCCAGTGCTAGTGCAAGGGGCACTCACTGTGCATCTAAAAGGTAGTTTGGTGAGGGTCCACATGCAATTACAGCAATAGAGACTATGAGGAAGCCTCACTAGTTTAAGCGAAGAAAGGTTGCTCTTAGAGAGATCAGACGTAATTAGAAGAGCTTTGAATTGCTTATCCTAGGTCTTCCATTTGCAAGGACTATGAGGGAGGTGACTGCATATTAAACATTATCCAGTTACTCAACCTTTTGCTCTAGGGATTTCTCACCGTCACCTCTTTCTTTTCTTCCTTGTCGGTGGTAAGTGTGGCCTTAGGCATTGCCAATCACCATCACCTAGGCAAGACATTAGTAGACAGGAGCTATGGGAAGAACTATCTTTTATAGGTGAGCTGGGAAAATTGTGGGAGTTGGCAATAGATATCCAAAATAGACATGTTAAAATCGAAATCAGATATGATCAGATATGCAAGCGACTAATTCGATCAAAAATTTTATTTTGCCAGCTACTAATTCAATTAAAGAATTTATTTTATTTGACTTTGCAAAGATATTTTGGCCAGATACTAGGAAGAAGTTGGTTTAATCTTTAATGGATGTTTATTTCACTTTTAACTGTGAGCCTTTTTAGTTGAATAATGAATGTTTATTTCACTTTAACTATGAGCCTTTTTAGTTGAATAAGAGCTTGCCTTGTGATTGATTTAAAGAAAATAGTTTATATGTTTTTTATTTAGATATTTTGTGGAGATTTTTTATCCTAACCTATTTGATGTCAACACATCTTATTCAAGATGTGTATGGAGTTGCTATACTTGACAACAATTTGACATTAAATCCTATCCATCAATTTTTGGAATTTTATTATCAATATTTTAAAAAATAGTTATGGTGGTAAAAAGCCAAATGCCTTACCCAAATAGTAAAGAGATGTAAATGAATATTTAAGTAATATTGATTTGAAAATTGTTTCTTCTTGCTCGACATTATAGAAAACAAATATGTTTTATAAAATAGAAAAAAAATTACTACTTTTATAAATGATAAGATTAAGACAACAATAAATTAAAATAGTCGTAAATGCAAAGTGAACTTTTTTTTTTTTTGTTTCTTATCATTTATGGTATCGTTTCTAAAATCTATTATAAAATTTGAAAAAAATATTACTATTTTTTTCAAATATTAAGAATAAGACAAAATAAATTAAAATAGATATAAATATAAAGTGATTTTTTTTTTTGTTTCTTATCATTTATCGTATTGGTTCAAAAATCTATAATCAAGATCTATTTCATTGCAGAATCAGACAGCCAAATTAATAGATCAGACAGCCCAGCCCTTACATTATATTCGTTGGCCGGCCAAGAAGGTCGACGGACGGGCCTATCTGACCGCATTCGTTCGTTTCCTGGTCTGACGAGGTGCTTAGATGGATATGGGTGTCTTTATCCGGGTCAGGTCGCTATCAAAGTCTTGTAATATTTCGTTGGCGGTCAAGTCGACATTGCCAGTTGTCACTACAATAATGGTTGTTTTCTAATGATTAAGGCCATGATATTTCTAGAGTCGATGTAATGAATTGGATCGCACTCTGTAATTCTTCTTCTTCATCATTATCAAAAAGAGGATGAAATTTTCTGTTCTCCACGTTCAAAGAGCCTTCGATTACCACTCAAGAGACCAGAGTTACCTCCGAGTTATTGTTGTCTTGAATTTTTCTTAGATAAATAGTCGGATTGATCAGCAATAAGAGGAGGAAAACAATAGTTTAGCTTGCGCAGTCATTGTCAGGGTAGGTACAACCCAAATGAACATTTCTGGTTTGAGTAAATTGTTAATTAGATGTAGATGTACACTTGTGTTTGAATAATGTTCATTTTGGTGTGACTTTTTAAAAAAGTGTGTTGAAAAAAAGCTAACATAATATGTGGAGATATTTATCATGAAGGAATTTGGTGTAGCGGTTCACAGGTCAAAGTTCTAGGTATTATATGTTGAGTTCAAATTTGTTTAGTTTTTAATTAATAAAAAAAAGTTCATATGAAAAATGCTTATTTAGGATTTTGTAGTTTTATTAATTGAGATTATTAGTTCATGCCAAAGGTAGGAGACTTTAGTTTTCACCTCTTTAAAAGTGTATTAGTTCTTTTCATAAATCATGCATGGAACAATATATTGATCTCTCGACTATAGTTTGTGTGATTTTCTCTTCGCTGTGCAAGCACTTTCCTATGCAACATTGGGCGCCAATTTTTCCTGGGTTTTTTAATTGCAGAGGAGAGAGGATTCTGGGCGCTGCAAGCACTTTCCTGTGTAGCCATTGGTTGTGAATTTTTCCTTGGGTTTTTAATTACAGAGGAGAAAGGAATGATATGCATGGCTTTGGACGTGTTGGTTTTGAGAGCTGGGTGTTTTTTGCAAGACAGGTGTGGGAACACCTGTCTGTGTGCAAGGGTTGTGAAGAACAAGTGTCCTCACCTGCTGCATTAGGTGTCTTCCAAAAAAGGGGCAAAAAAGCTTTATTTCTGCCATGCATTGTTGTGAAGGGTTTGCTTTTATTGTTTGCATTTAGCGGAAGACATTTCGGCATTTGTTTGGTAGGGTTTTTTCGATTTTATTATGTTTTATCCTACTCAGTTTTCTATTGGATTTTGTATTCTTCCACTAAGATGCATCACTTCACAACTCCTTCGCCCTTCAAGATTGCTCCTACTGAGATCTCATCACGGACATCCAAAAAACCATCTTCCACACCCACAAAATTTTGATCTATTTGTCTGTGTATAAGATAGATTTTAAATGGCTTAGAGACCAAATGATGAGTATGATTATCTTTTCAAGGTGGTGTTGATTGGAGATTCTGGAGTTGGGAAATCCAATCTGCTTTCCAGATTCACTTGCAATGAATTCTGCCTCGAATCAAAATCCACCATAGGTGTGGAGTTCGCAACTCGTATTGTTCAGGTTTACAGATCGTTTATTCACCCTCTTTTAACTTTTTAAGTATTACCCATTTCAAATCTGGCAAGACCCACATGGTTTGTTTCAAAATAGGGGATTGCCTATTGAGTTTGAATGAGTGTGCTTTTAGTTTTTTTTAATAAACTTGATATGGGGATCCTTAGATTCTTCTTCTTCTTCTTGGGTTTTATGGTAGAGAATCAGGAGGACAATCAAACTCTAAGTGGTTATGGTGAGCTAAATTTTGGTTTGTATCTGGCTATGTCTATTAATGTTGAACTGCATTTCTATAAATTTGGTGTTGCACCTTGTTTTATTGACCTCAATCACAACTGTATCTATGCACCGCATTTGTGAAATTCTCTAAAATGTGGTTGTTGTTATGTTGAATGCACTCTTAAGAGAATCCACCCACATCAGATTTTCTTGAGATCAGTCTCAATAGGTTAGACCCACATCTATAAATACAAGATGTAGGGTAGCTCATATGTTTTGTATTCTCAGCTTTCTCAAATTTTCAATATGGTGTCAAAGACAGGGTTAGTGTTTGGTTGGGATCCCTAGTTTCAAGGAAAGATTTTGAAAATTGTAATCCATGGTTATGTTGAACACAATCTTTGCAGGATCCATCCACGTTTTGTCTTCTTTAGTTCAATCTAAGTAGCTCAGACCCAACTCTTGTTTGGTTTGAAATCAATGCGAATAAGATACTACCGAATCTTGTTTTTTGATACCAATCTTAGTAGTCTCTGTATACGTTGCACTTTTGGACTCAAAATGCCATTTCCCTTTATTTACAACTTGTTTCTCTAATACTAAATTTTAGTAGCATGCACCCACACTGACATCTTGCTTTTGTGAAGTGTTGTTTATCCCATATCAACCTTAAAGTAGCAATGTATCAACTAGCATCAGAGCTTGGCATCAATATCAAGGTTCTGAAGTACATAAATACCATATATGTTATTTTCAGATATTTAGAGAATAACTTATCTGTCATAATAAATAGCCCAACTCAATGAGGAAATACAAAATAGATAATACATATGTGCCACCAACAAGTGAGGCACTACAGGAATACGCTGACATTTCCTTATTTAAACTAAATTTATTGACATCCACTCATATCTTGTTATGCAGAACTTGAATTTGGTACCATAGATCAACACTTCTTTTGTTCTAGAATTACTCAAGCACACACTAACATCTTCTTGTGTGGGATTGTCTATGGTAGGCACCTTCATCTTGTCTACTACAACATGATATCTTTAGAATCCATCCCCATTTTGTTATTCTTGGTTTAATGTCTGTATCAATAATATTCACTCACATCTTTTTACATTGAAACGTCTCTATAATGTCAATGCTATATATATATTAAACTAAGTCTTTGTAATGCCATTGAACATCTTGTTATTATGAGCTTAGTTTGAGTAGCATTTTTGCAAACAATCGATTTGAGACCAGATACGTGGTATGCACTGTATTTTATCCATTGTAGTTATATACTTGTCTATTTTCATCCCTTTACACTTAATTCAAGATTCAAAATTCAAAATTCAAGCATTTAGGGGGAAATCTCAATTGTGGGTTCAGAAATTTGTGATAAATATGGGCCTATGTGTCTGTTGATACTTTATAGTCTATTTTTTTATGGATGAGCTATTGAGCCTTATTTATAACATTCTTTCTCAATCTTTTGTGTTTAAATAGGGGAACATTTATGTCTGAATCCAACATCAAGTGTATTACATCATATTAGTTGTTCAATACTTCCAGAAGCATTAATATATGAGGTTGTTACTCTAACAATTTTGACTCATTGAAATGTGTATAAATTTGTGTGATATGTATACTTGTTGTATTTCTTGAACATTTATTGTCAACTATTAGACCATGAGTTGCAAAGTTCTATCATGGATATACTAAAAAATCTATTCTAGATTATGGCCTTTTACGTTTATTTTATATACTTTCAGTATTCATTCTCTTTTCATCCCCCTAGAAAGGTAGTCATAAGTTAGAATAGATAGTGAGTTGACCCTTACAATGGGGATCGATTTATTGGTCATGTCTTACACCTATAAATCTTTCCATGCTTATTGGCCCTATGTAGCACATCTATGCATTTATATTGAAAAAATATTTATATCATCAATAGTTTCTATGATGCCTAGTGGAACTTGAACCCCCAATTGATTAAGTCAGTGTACTCTTAGGCTACTACTTATCAAAGTTTTACTATCACCTCACAACTTTGTCTGGGGAAACCTAGACAACTATGACCCCTAGAGCTTCCACTAGATTTGTAATGAGAGTTTATGCTCATATTCTAGTGCACCCCCTTAGTTTCATTCTCAAAAGAAGGTGACCAATACTTCAAGTGCATGCATAGACCTCATAGATAAATCCTATCATGGATGTTTCACCACCACCAAGAATCTTTCCTGCATGGAAAGCTAGTGTCCTCTTATCCCCCTACTCCTTCGAGCATGTGGGGTGCCATACTAGATGTTACCTTGCATTCCCTTCTACAGTTCACTACAGAAGAAATAGTTACTCCTATATAACACTTACATGATATAGTGAACCATTATTGAAGAGAACTTATCTTTAAGACTCTTCCAAGTTTTATTATTTGAGGGGAAGGCATTAGAGTAGTATTGATCTCTAGACACATTATCAATTGGTGATTAGGACTAGCTAGGCCAGACACTAGTCAATAAGCTCAAAGAAAAGATAGATTCTACTTCATTAGTAGAATAATTTACAACTATCAAGAGGTTCCCTATTGAAATGATGGATGATTTCAATAATAAATTATGGAGGACATGACAAGGAGTTTGATTTAAAATGCATCCCCCATTAGGTATGACCTATATTTGTTATTTAAAAGTAATGGATTCTAAGATTGCTATGATGGTGAAATTAAAAGGATGAAACACCCTTCCCAATGCTTATGATATATCTATTATTATTGAAAATGATATAATTAAAATTAGCAGCTTGGTAAAATTAGTAGCTTGGTCCCTAGAACTCTAATGCCCTTATTACCAAACATATAGCCTCCCTACTAACCCCATCCCAATGCTTAGCAAAAGACCCACCAACCATCTATTAGTCCCATTCTAGCTCTAGCTCCCAAGCTAGCCCTAGAATATCACTTTGCTAAAACATTGGCCCCTAGTGTGCTTGATGAAATGAATCTACTTAGGAATATGTCCAATGAGTTCAATGCTATAGAAAGAAAACAAAGTTACCAAAGGCCAAAAATTTAAATAATCAATGACCCCCAGTGCCATAGTATAACACCTCGTTTAGTTAGAGTTATAAAGCTTACCAACATAGTCAAGGATACTACCAAAAGTCTACCTTTCAACCAAATAGAGTGCCTAGCCAACCTCAAAACTAATTGGTACCCTAGAGCAATTATTGGAACATTCACCTTCAATCTCAATAGAGAACTCACTGTTGTGCAAAATATTTATGTTGAGCCGAGGTCTTTCTTATGGTCTTATCTAAATTTAGCCTCCCTTACTCCAACCACTTGTCCTTAAAATCATCAAAACCAAGCTATTCCCTTTCCTAGCCAAACTAAAAAAAAATGACTACAATAACCATAAACAAGAAATACCTATGAATCAAGGATCATTGACCTAAGAACAAAAAATTGGTTACCCAAGAATATTGTGAAGCTTATACACTAAATGAACTAGCCACATGCTAGATAGGAGGCCACAAGTTCAATTTGATTACTCCACCAAGGTGAAGTGAAGGGTAGTAGAAGAACAAGCTCAAACAAGATAGAATACACCAGGTTTGTAAATGGTAGAAGAGATTCCTCTCCTTTGTGTGCCAACTAGATCCACTTCTAAGCCTTCCTTCATAGGTGGGCTCAAGCTAAATGATCTAGGGTAACTAGGCCACTTAAGGCCCCTCCAAAATAAAAGGCACTATATTCTCCCTTGATTGATAAGTCAAAGGTACAATCGACACCCAATGTCAAACAACTAGCTAAACTGGTAAAGACTTTTAATATTATTGATCAATTGAGGAGGTCTATAACTAGCAATTAGACCCATTGGTTCAATGGGCACGCTGATAATTTTTTTGTTAAGAGCGCAATTTTGTTTGAGTTAGATAAATTTGGCACAAGTTTTCTGGTGTTGAACAGTTGTAGTCAATGAATTCAACAACATTGTGTACTAAGGAGGGGGCAATTATAGTGGCAACCCAATTGTGGCTTGTGGCAAAGTCTCGATGGCCAAGCATGTCTATTTGACCCCTAGGCATAGAATCAACCTATACAAATTTCCATGTCTACATTGAATTTGAGAACGAGCATTACAAGATCCTAGTTTTTTGATGAAAAGATTCATCAAGGTATCAGCATTCATACCCTCTCCTCAATCAAGAGCTAAGTACACTCTTTAAAATCAAATTTCTAAAATAACATTGTTTTATATGCTTTATCATTCCCAATTGTCATTGATTTAATCTATTTTAATTTGTGTCTAATCGTATGCATTTATTTAATTAGCCTAAATTAACCCTAAGGAAATAGTATTTTCCTTTAAACACATTTAATTAGTAGTAATAATAAACACCAAGAACTTTGAAGTGACAAGTAATAGTGCTATAATATTAAAATACATAGTCTTTGAATGCCCCAATGCACCCACAACTATTGGGTCTATATTGGAAGAATCAAAATTACTTTAGGACTATTCATTGTTGTAGACAATTTCATGTGAGTCAAACTTGACACAAAGCCAACAAGCTAAAGAGTAATAATAACATAAACCAAGAGATTAAAAATCACATTGGAAGTATGAAAATCCTTCGAGGACATTATTTGAACTCTGGAAAGATTGGGATGATTGAAAATGTTTTACTTCGATACTTTAATATCAAATCATCATGAATTCAACCAACAACATATCTATGAAATTGATTCTTAAATATAAGAATTATGGCAAGTATGTAAAAAAATATATTCATTCAAATGGCTTTATATCATTTATTATGCATTTCTTCTAAATATAGTAATATTGAATAAGTTTGAAAATTATCATATCATTCCATAGAGTACAATCACTAATATGTTTCAACATCATCTATTAACTCAAAAATAATAATTACATTTGGGGCTTTGGATCCCATCAATTCTATTATCGGATTCAACTCTGTTCTCTAGATTATAACTACAACATCAGACAAAATTTATCTTCCATTCAAGTGTAGATGGGGTCTAGCCTGCTGTTGCAATATTCCATGAGACTGCAATCCTTTGAGACATTTTGTCAAACAGTTCACACACACCTTATGTGTGCTTCTAAACTTTGCATACGCGTCAAGCAAAGCAATTGCATCATCTGACAAAATTACTCCACCCTCCAAGCTTTGATGGATGCCCATACCTTTTAATTGTGGCATTCTCTTATACTCATAATTTTTTGAGGTGTTTTGACAAATAGTTCACAAAGCAGGAAATTCTAATTATCCTTTATCCATAGAGATTAAGGTTTAGCAAATTTTTAAGAGGATAATGGATTTTTTTAGAGTAAATCCTCATATGCATGCAACTTAAATAAATAATTTTAGCATTAAAAGGGCACAATATTATCATGAAGATCCTCTATTGTGATTAGCAAAATTGTAGACTATTGATACTATATATAATATTTCTAGGTTTGTTAGAGTCCATTTGCTCTAGACTTTGATGTTGTTTAATAGCTAATTTCCTTTGTGTAATGTGAGTGATTTCTTTTGGTTGTAACTGCGTAGAGGGAAAGAAAAAACTTGCATAGTTACAACAAGAAGTATGTGTTGGATCTAGGGCATACAACTGAGAGGGGGGGGGTGAATCAGTTGTATAAAACTTCTTGTTCTTTCAAACACTTGATTCTTGGTTGTTAGTTAACAGCATATCAATTAATCATCCATGAAAGCATTATACACAAACACAAGAGCAGATAAACATCAACACATTGAACACCAAGATTTTGACGTGAAAAACTCGGTTAAGGGAAAAACCACGGGGTGATTAACCCAAGAATTATTCTCTTTAGAAGAATAAGAAAAAGAATGGCACTTGCCAATTAGGGCTCACTGCCCGAGCACACTGCTCACAAAGAGGCCCACTGCCTACAAGGAGACACACTGTCTACAAAGTGACAAGAATCACAGTCTTGAACTGGAGAATGACATCTCTACCATGTTCGGATCAGTTCCATTTAAGCCCAAAAACCTTCTGCTCTGCCTTTCGCACTTCTCTTCACTATGCCACACTCATCCACACACACCACACTTTGAAATGAACTCACAAACCGTTATTTATACAAGACATCGACTTAGGAACAAACATCTAAGTCGGCAAACAACCATAAGAGTATCCGCAAGATGAATAACACATCCGGTCGGCCACCACAAGAACATTCGCAGGATGAACAACTCATCCGGTCGGCTAAATAGAGCAAGAACTTCATCCGGAAGAATAACTTCAATTCCGGGCTCTACTATCAATGCAGACCAACAACACAACCTAAACATGATCCAAGAACCTTCACAAGCCTGCCTGAATGACCAGATACATCCGCACTTCCTCTATTTATTGGAATCTCTTGTCTTCCTCATCTGGAACTTCAAGAACACAGTCTGTCGCCACTGTCATAATGCAAGAGGTACTTCCAGACCTCCAAATCATACACAAATCAGGATGACACATCACAAGGACATCCCAGACACTCCTTCCAATCCGTAGATTAGGATAATATAATTCCGGACCTCACCGGACCTTTTTGTGATCCTCTGTCACCTCTGGATACTTGCCGGAACCAGTTTCATACCGACAGCCACAACTCCTTCAGATCTTCATGCGGACCTCTGAAATCTTAACTGAAGCATCTCAAGACTCATATCTACTAACCCTTTAATCCGCATCCTCCGGTTCTCAACCTATACAGTACATTTGCCTTCTTCTCATCACTGTTCTTCACTGTTCCTGACTGAGGCTAATTTTCTCAATATCCTCAGCACACAGCTCATCAAATCCTTCTTGTCAATGCAATATGAGTATGTTGACATCAATGACAACACTGGCTCACCTCATACTTGCAACAATCTCCCCCTTTGTCATTGATGGCAACATATGATGTGAAAAACCATTAAGACAAGAACTTCTCTTTTCTGTCACCGCTCCCCCTATCAACAACAACTTTTCACGTCTTCTCTTCCTTTACTGCTCCCCCTTTGATCATCAACTACTTGTTTTTCACATGTCTTCTCTCCCCCTTTGACATCAATGGCAAAGGGCTCATACTTGCAATTCTCATACATCAGAATCATACCAGCTGCTCCCCCTTTGTTGCAGCTCCCCATCATTAATCCAGATCACAAGATATAACTGTGATATCCACCGGACTGATGCACATCAGTGCATCCTAGTTCATCACCGGAGGGGCCATGACCCCTAACTTCTCCCGGAGATATTCAAAAGAATCCTTGGGAAGAGGTTTAGTAAAGATATCTGCAATCTGATCCTTGGAGGGAACATACTCCAATCTGACTTCTTCCTTGTTTACTTGTTCTCTCAAAAAGTGAAACTTGATAGATATGTGCTTAGTCTTAGAATGCAACACCGGATTCTTAGAAATATTAATTGCACTTGAATTATCACAGAAAATTGAGATAGGCTCCTCATATTCAATTTTAATGTCTCTTAGCATCTGCTTCATCCATAAGATTTGAGTGCAACTACCTGCTACTGCAATGTATTCTGCTTCAGTTGTAGACAGAGATATTGCATCTTGTTTCTTGCTTAACCAAGAAACCAATCTCTTCCCCAAAAAGAATGCTCCACCACTAGTGCTCTTATGGTCATCCACATCACCTGCCCAATCTGCATCTGTGTAAGCATGAAGAGAGAAATCCGGATCTCTAGGGTACCATAGACCATACTCAACTGTTCCTTTCAAGTACCTAAAAATTCTTTTGATTGCCATAACATGAGATTCTCTAGGATCAGCCTGGAATCTTGCCACAAGACCAACAGCCTACATTATATCTGGTCTAGTTTGAGTGAGATACAACAATCCACCAATCATTGATCTATACTTTGTCTGATCTGCCTTTGGAGAATCATCATCTTTGCTTAACTTACATCCGGTTGCCATAGGAGTGTTCATTGGCTTTGAGTCTTCCATACCAAATTTCCTTAACAATTCTTTCACATATTTGGTCTGAGAAATGAAGATCCCTTCTTTTGTTTGAGTAATTTGCAGACCCAAGAAGAAATTCATTTCACCAAGCAGAGACATTTCAAACTCACTTTTCATCTGATTTGCAAAAGTTTTGCACATACTATCTCTTCCTCCAAAAATGATATCATCCACAAACACTTCAACAATCAAAATGTTATCATGATCAATTTTGAAATATAAGTTACTGTCAGCAGTACCTTTGTTGAATCCAATCTGCACAAGATGCTTATCCAACCTTTCATACCATGCTCTTGGGGCTTGCTTCAATCCATACAAAGCTTTCTTCAACTTGCAGACCATATCATCATTATCAGACAATTGAAATCCATCCGGTTGTTCAATGTAGACTTCTTCTTCCAGATCACCATTTAGGAAGGTAGACTTGACATCCATCTGATATACCTTGAAGTCTTTGAAGGCAGCATATGCAAGAAGTAATCTGACTGCTTCAATTCTTGCCACCGGAGCAAAAGTCTCTTCAAAGTCAATTCCTTCTATTTGAGAGTACCCTTTGCAGACCAATCTAGCTTTGTTTCTGATTACTTCACCAGCTTCATTTAGTTTGTTCCGAAAGACCCACTTGGTTCCAATTACATTCCTGTCTCTAGGTCTGGGAACAAGATCCCAAGTATGATTTTTCTCAATTTGCATCAATTCATCTTCCATTGCTTTGGTCCAGTTTTCATCATTGCAGGCTTCATTTATTGTTTTAGGTTCAATCTTTGAAATCAGACAACATTCATCCTGATTTTGAGCAACATTCCTTCTAGTTTGTACACCTTTGCTTCTGTCACCTATGATCTGATCTTCAGAGTGGTTCAGTCTTACATACCTTGGAATTTTGGGAGTATCCTGCACTGCTGCTTCTTGATCAGGCTCATTCAAACCTATCTCTTCTTCCTGATTTACCGGATCAGGCTGACTCTGTCTCACCGAAGAGGATTGAGTTCCTTGAACACTGTCTTGGTCATCTTCATCAAACTCATAAAATCTTGAAGGCTTCTCAATTCCTTCATCAACTTTTACATTGGTGCTTTCTATCATCTTCCTCAATCTCTTATTGTAACACCGGTATGCTTTACTTTGAGTGGAGTAACCCAAGAAAATTCCTTCATCACTTCTAGCATCAAACTTTCCTAGATCTTCATCTCTTTTAATATAACACTTGCTACCAAATACTCTGAAATATTTCACAGTAGGAGTGATCCCAAACCAGAGTTCATAGGGGGTCTTACCGGTGTTGTTTATAATTTGAACTCGATTGAGAGTGTAGACTGCAGTGCTGATAGCTTCTTTCCAAAACATCTGAGGAACATTTGCTTCCAACATCATTGTCCTGGTAGCTTCCTGGATGGTCCGGTTCTTTCTCTCAACTACTCCATTCTGCTGTGGAGTCCTAGGAGCAGACAACTGTCTCCTTATACCCTGCTTCTCACAAAAGTCAATGAACTCACCAGATGTAAATTCACCACCTCTATCAGACCTTAGACACTTTAGTTTCAATCCGGTTTGATTCTCTACCATAGCTTTGAAGATTTTGAACTTCTCAAATGCTTCTGATTTTTCTTTTAGAAAGGTAACCCACATCATCCGGGAATGATCATCAATTAACAACATGAAATATCTATCACCTTGCAGACTCTTGATTCTTGTCAGACCACAGAGATCAGTATGTACTAATTCCAACAATCCGGTAGAAGACTGATCTTTGCTTTTGTAAGAGACTCTGCTTTATTTACCTAACTGACATTCTTTGCACACACTATTTGTAGGTTTCATCAATTTTGGAAGATCTCTTACAGCCTGAGTATTGCTTATCTTGATGATGTTATCAAAATTTACATGACACATTCTTCTATGCCATAACCAACTCTGATCAATTTGAGCAAACAAACAACTTTTATTTGAACCAACCAGATGAAAGATATTACCTTTTGTCTGAGTACCGGATGCAATTTCAGTTCCGGAGCTTGTAAAGATTCTACATTTTCCATTCTTGAACTGGAGATCATAGCCTTTGTCCACTAACTGACCAACACTGAGAAGATTGTGCTTCAATCCTTCAACATATAGTACATTACCTGTTTTGCTCTTTCCATCAAAGGAAATAGTTCCCCTACCTCTGATTCTGCCAGCAGAATTGTCACCAAACTTTACCATTCCTCCTTCATATCTTTCCAAATCTAAGAACTTATTCTTGTCACCAGTCATATGGTGAGAACATCCACTGTCAATAACCCAATCATCCTTTTCTTCCACTTGAGCAGCCAAAGCTTTTTCAACAACTTTGTGATTGATAGATTCAGAGAGTATTGAATCTTCTTCCTTGATGGCAATAAACACCCACTCATTTCTGGATTTGCTTCCTAGTTCTGATTCATCATCTGTTACTCCTTCATTGTCATCTTCTTCATGAACATAATAGCAATTCTTTTGAAACCTTTGTCTATTGGTATTAGACCTTGCAGATCTTTCCGGACATCTTGAAGCAAAATGACCAATCTTATTGCAGTTGAAACACTTAAAGGGTAGTTTTCCTTCATACTTATCGGATCCTCTTGGCAGTCTCTTTGCAATGAGGGCTTCAAGTTGAGCTGTTTCTGCTTCTTCTTCTTCCATGTCTCTTCTTGCTTGATCATACCATGACATCTTCCTTGATGAATTTTCTCCCGGATCAAATCTCTGTTTGCCTTTCACATAAGTACTGGCTTTGAAAGCAGATTCAGTCTTGGGAGGATCATCTCCAAACTCAGTCATTTCAAATGCAGCTAGTTTGCCAGCCAGTTGTTCTCTTGTGACAGTTGTGTGGGCTCTGAATTCATCAATGGCAGCAACCTTGATTTTGTAGGCAGCAGGAAGGGATCTTAGGATTTTGCAGACAATCTCATTTTCATCTAGAGTTCCACCAGCATTTCTAATTCCACATACCAGCTCATTCACTCTTGGCATAAAGGTAGTGATGTTTTCATCATCTCTCATTTTCAATCTTTCAAATTTCCCTTTCAGACTTTGCAACCTTGCACTTTTGACAAACTCATCTCCTTCATACAGAAGTTCCAGTTTAGTCAGGATCTCATATGCAGTTGGTAAGTCAATAACATTCGAGAGATCTGAGTCATTCAATGCGCTTAGAAGAGCTTCCTTGGTTCGCAGATTGTTTTCAGCTTTTGTGATTTCATTCAGAGTTGTCGGACCACCTTGTGGAGGTACATAAGGTTTTGAAACCATAGCCAAGTATGCTCTTCCCATACATTCCAAGTGACACTTCATGCGACCTTTCCAAAGAGTGAAGTTGGTTCCATCGAACTTCGGACTATCCTTCTTGTAAGACGACATCCTGGATCTCCTCAAGCGGTTAAGCTTCTTTTAGAGGAACTTGGCTCTGATACCAATTGTTGGATCTAGGGCATACAACTGAGAGGGGGGGGTGAATCAGTTGTATAAAACTTCTTGTTCTTTCAAACACTTGATTCTTGGTTGTTAGTTAACATCATATCAATTAATCATCCATGAAAGCATTATACACAAACACAAGAGCAGATAAACATCAACACATTGAACACCAAGATTTTGACATGGAAAACCCGGTTAAGGGAAAAACCACGGGGTGATTAACCCAAGAATTATTCTCTGTTAGAAGAATAAGAAAAAGAATGGCACTTGCTAATTAGGGCTCACTACCCGAGCACACTGCTCACAAAGAGGCCCATTGACTACAAGGAGACACACTGTCTACAAAGTGATAAGAATCACAGTCTTGAACTGGAGAATGACATCTCTACCATGTCCGGATCAGTTCTATTTAAGCCCAAAAACCTTCTGCTCTACCTTTCGCACTTCTCTTCACTATGCCACACTCATCCACACACACCACACTTTGAAATGAACTCACAAACCGTTATTTATACAAGACATCGACTTAGGAACAAACATCTAAGTCGGCAAACAACCATAAGAGTATCCGCAAGATGAATAACACATCCGGTCGGCCACCACAAGAACATTCGCATGATGAACAACTCATCCGATCAGCTAAACAGAGCAAGAACTTCATCCAGAAGAATAACTTCAATTCTGGGCTCTACTATCAATGCGGACCAACAACACAACCTAAACATGATCCAAGAACCTTCACAAGCCTGCCTGAATGACCGAATACATCCGCACTTCCTCTACTTACTGGAATCTCTTGTCTTCCTCATCCGGAACTTCAAGAACACAGTCTGTCGCCACTGTCATAATGCAAGAGGTACTTTCAGACCTCCAAATCATACACAAATCAGGATGACACATCACAAGGACATCCCAGAGACTCCTTCCAATCCGCAGATTAGGATAATATAATTCCGGACCTCACCGGACCTTTTTGTGATCTTCTGTCACCTTTGGATACTTGCCGGAACCGGTTTCATACCGACAGCCACAACTCCTTCAGATCTTATGCGGACCTCTGAAATCTTAACTGAAGCATCTCAAGACTCATATCTACTAACCCTTTAATCCGCATCCTCCGGTTCTCATCCTATACAGTACATTTGCCTTCTTCTCATCACTGTTCTTCACTGTTCCTGACTGAGGCTAATTTTCTCAATATCCTTAGCACACAGCTCATCAAATCCTTCTTGTCAATGCAATATGAGTATGTTGACATCAATGACAACACTGGCTCACCTCATACTTGCAACAGTATACACTTACATTATTATGGAGGAAATATTGTCTTGAATTTGCCTAATGTTAATACATAATTTATTTTGATGTTTTAACAGTAACTTCTAGCACTTTTTATATTATTATGATGCCTCACAACAAAGAAAATAAGCATACCTCTTTTTAATTCCTATTACTTTATTGTTGCACCTCCAAGTGCTATTTCTAGTTGGTAGACACAATAGACAATATACCCTTCTGCACTCTATTGGTTTAGAAGTTGAATTTTGAGCCAAATTCAAACAATTTTTGAAGTATGAGAATTGGTTGAATGGAAGAGGTAGGGGATTTGAAATTCACTTATCAATAGGTTGATTATTTTACAAACCCATCGAGATATCCAAAAATAGTTAGGCAGAAGACAACAGTTCCAAGGAAGAGAACTGGTACTGCTACTGCTTCCACTTCTACTGTTGAATCTTCTAGTGCTAGTGCAAGGGGCACTCACTGTGCATCTAAAAGGTAGTCTGGTGAGGGTCCACATGCAATTACAGCAATAGAGACTATGAGGAAGCCTCACTAGTTTAAGCCAGGAAAGGTTGCTCTTAGAGAGATCAGGTGTAATTAGAAGAGCTTTGAATTGCTTATCCTAGGTCTTCCATTTGCAAGGACTATGAGGGAGGTGACTGCATATTAAACATTATCTAGTTACTCAACCTTTTGCTCTAGGGATTTCTCACCGTCACCTCTTTCTTTTCTTCCTTGTCGGTGGTAAGTGCGGCCTTAGGCATTGCCAATCACCATCACCTAGGCAAGACATTAGTAGACAGGAGCTATGGGAAGAACTATCTTTTATAGGTGAGCTGGGAAAATTGTGGGAGTTGGCAATAGATATCCAAGATAGACATGTTAAAATCGAAATCAGATATGATCAGATATGCAAATGACTAATTCGATCAAAGATTTTATTTTGTCAGCTACTAATTCAATTAAAGAATTTATTTTATTTGACTTTGCAAAGATATTTTGGCCAGATACTAGGAAGAAGTTGGTTTAATCTTTAATGGATGTTTATTTCACTTTTAACTGTGAGCCTTTTTAGTTGAATAATGAATGTTTATTTCACTTTAACTATGAGCCTTTTTAGTTGAATAAGAGCTTGCCTTGTGATTGATTTAAAGAAAATAGTTTATATGTTTTTTATTTAGATATTTTGTGGAGATTTTTTATCCTAACCTATTTGATGTCAACACATCTTATTCAAGATGTGTATGGAGTTGCTATACTTGACAACAATTTGACATTAAATCCTATCCATCAATTTTCGGAATTTTATTATCAATATTTTAAAAAATAGTTATGGTGGTAAAAAGCCAAATGCCTCACCCAAATAGTAAAGAGATGTAAATGAATATTTAAGTAATATTGATTTGAAAATTGTTTCTTCTTGCTCAACATTATAGAAAACAAATATGTTTTATAAAATAGAAAAAAAATTACTACTTTTATAAATGATAAGATTAAGACAACAATAAATTAAAATAGTCGTAAATGCAAAGTGAACTTTTTTTTTTGTTTCTTATCATTTATAGTATCGTTTCTAAAATCTATTATAAAATTTGAAAAAAATATTACTATTTTTTTCAAATATTAAGAATAAGACAAAATAAATTAAAATAGATATAAATATAAAGTGATTTTTTTTTGTTTCTTATCATTTATCGTATTGGTTCAAAAATCTATAATCAAGATCTATTTCATTGCATAATCAAGATCTATTTCATTGCAGAATCAGACAGCCAAATTAATAGATCAGACAGCCCAGCCCTTACATTATATTCGTTGGCCGGCCAAGAAGGTAGACGGACGGGCCTATCTGACCGCATTCATCCGTTTCCTGGTCTGACGAGGTGATTAGATGGATATGGGTGTCTTTATCCGGGTCAGGTCGCTATCAAAGTCTTGTAATATTTCGTTGGCGGTCAAGTCGACATTGCCAGTTGTCACTACAATAATGGTTGTTTTCTAATGATTAAGGCCATGATATTTCTAGAGTCGATGTAATGAATTGGATCGCACTCTGTAATTCTTCTTCTTCATCATTATCAAAAAGAGGATGAAATTTTCTGTTCTCCACGTTCAAAGAGTCTTCGATTACCACTCAAGAGACCAGAGTTACCTCCGAGTTATTGTTGTCTTGATTTTTTCTTAGATAAATAGTCGGATTGATCAGCAATAAGAGGAGGAAAACAATAGTTTAGCTTGCGCAGTCATTGTCAGGGTAGGTACAACCCAAATGAACATTTCTGGTTTGAGTAAATTGTTAATTAGATGTAGATGAACACTTGTGATTGAATAATGTTCATTTTGGTGTGACTTTTTAAAAAAGTGTGTTGAAAACAAGCTAACATAATATGTGGAGATATTTATCATGAAGGAATTTGGTGTAGCGGTTCACAGGTCAAAGTTCTAGGTATTATATGTTGAGTTCAAATTTGTTTAGTTTTTAATTAATAAAAAAAGTTCACATGAAAAATGCTTATTTAGGATTTTGTAGTTTTATTAATTGAGATTATTAGTCCATGCCAAAGCTAGGAGACTTTAGTTTTCACCTCTTTAAAAGTGTATTAGTTCTTTTCATAAATCGTGCATGGAACAATATATTGATCTCTCGACTATAGTTTGTGTGATTTTCTCTTCACTGTGCAAGCACTTTCCTATGCAACATTGGGCGCCAATTTTTCCTAGGTTTTTTAATTGCAGAGGAGAGAGGATTCTGGGTCCTACAAGCACTTTCCTGTGCAGCCATTGGTTGTGAATTTTTCCTTGGGTTTTTAATTACAGAGGAGAAAGGAATGATATGCATGGCTTTGGACGTGTTGGTTTTGAGAGCTGGGTGTTTTTTGCAAGACAGGTGTGGGAACACTTGTCTGTGTGCAAGGGTTGTGAAGAACAAGTGTCCTCACTTGTTGCATTAGGCGTCTTCCAAAAAAGGGGCAAAAAAGCTTTATTTCCACCATGCCTTGTTGCGAAGGGTTTGCTTTTATTGTTTGCATTTAGCGGAAGACATTTCGGCATTTGTTTGGTAGGGTTTTTTCGATTTTATTATGTTTTATCCTGCTTAGTTTTCTATTGGATTTTGTATTCTTCGACTAAGATGCATCACTTCACAACTCCTTCGCCCTTCAAGATTGCTCCTACTGAGATCTCATCACGAACATCCAAAAAACCATCTTCCACACCCACAAAATTTTGATCTATTTGTCTATGTATAAGATAGATTTTAAATGGCTTAGAGACAAGATGATGAGTATGATTATCTTTTCAAGGTGGTGTTGATTGGAGATTCTGGAGTTGGGAAATCCAATCTGCTTTCCAGATTCACTTGCAATGAATTCTACCTCGAATCAAAATCCACCATAGTTGTGGAGTTCGCAACTCATATTGTTCAGGTTTACAGATCGTTTATTCACCCTCTTTTAACTTTTTAAGTATTACCCATTTCAAATCTGGCAAGACCCACATGGTTTGTTTCAGAATAGGGGATTGCCTATTGAGTTTGAATGAGTGTGCTTTTAGTTTTTTTTAGTAAACTTGATATGGGGATCCTCAGATTCTTCTTCTTCTTCTTGGGTTTTATGGTAGAGAATCAGGAGGACAATCAAACTCTAAGTGGTTACAGTGAGCTAAATTTTGGTTTGTATCTGGCTATGTCTATTAATGTTGAACTGCATTTCTATAAATTTGGTGTTGCACCTTGTTTTATTGACCTCAATCACAACTGTATCTATGCACCGCATTTGTGAAATTCTCTAAAATGTGGTTGTTGTTATGTTGAATGCACTCTTAAGAGAATCCACCCACATCAGATTTTCTTGAGATCAGTCTCAGTAGGTTAGACCCACATCTATAAATACAAGATGTAGGGTAGCTCATATGTTTTGTATTCTCGGCTTTCTCAAATTTTCAATATGGTGTCAAAGATAGGGTTAGTGTCTGGTTGGGATCCCTAGTTTCAAGGAAAGATTTTGAAAATTGTAATCCATGGTTATGTTGAACACAATCTTTGCAGGATCCATCCACATTTTGTCTTCTTTAGTTCAATCTAAGTAGCTCAGACCCAACTCTTGTTTGGTTTGAAATCAATGCGGATAAGATACTACTGAATCTTGTTTTTTGATACCAATCTTAGTAGTCTCTGTATACGTTGCACTTTTGGACTCAAAATGCCATTTCCCTTCATTTACAACTTGTTTCTCTAATACTAAATTTTAGTAGCATGCACCCACACTAACATCTTGCTTTTGTGAAGTGTTGTTTATCCCAAATCAACCTTAAAGCAGCAATGTATCAACTAGCATCAGAGCTTGGCATCAATATCAAGGTTCTGAAGTACATAAATACCATATATGTTATTTTTAGATATTTAGAGAATAACTTATCTGTCATAATAAATAGCCCAACTCAATGAGGAAATACAAAATAGATAATACATATGTGCCACCAACAAGTGAGGCACTACAGGAATACGCTGACATTTCCTTATTTAAACTAAAATTTATTGACATCCACTCATATCTTGTTATGCAGAACTTGAATTTGGTACCATAGATCAACACTTTTTTTGTTCTAGAATTACTCAAGCACACACTAACATCTTCTTGTGTGGGATTGTCTGTGGTAGGCACCTTCATCTTGTCTACTACAACATGATATCTTTAGAATCCATCCCCATTTTGTTATTCTTGGTTTAATGTCTGTATCAATAATATTCACTCACATCTTTTTACATTGAAACATCTCTATAATGTCAATGCTATATATATATTAAACTAAGTCTTTGTAATGCCATTGAACATCTTGTTATTATGAGCTCAGTTTGAGTAGCATTTTTGCAAACAATCGATTTGAGACCAAATACGTGGTATGCACTGTATTTTATCCATTGTAGTTATATACTTGTCTATTTTCATCCCTTTACGCTTAAACTAAGTCTTTGTAATTGTTACCAATTTTTTACCTACAACTCAAATTGGTAGAGCTGGTTCATTAAGTTCATTTTAAGATGAAAAGTTTTAACATTTGTCTACTATGATAGTTTGCATAGTTTAGAGTACTTGAAAAGAAAAGGTTTAGTTTTATCATGCTTTTGTTATGCCAGAAGAGCTTGATAACCAGTGTATCATTTAATACTTTGTATAAGATTCATCAGTGATAGGAGTTATTTCATTTCACATTATAGTGCTCATTCATTTTACAATTGAGATATACCAAATTGAATTAGCATTGCATTAAATGAAAGCAAGAGAGATCAGATGTCCCACACAAGCCATGGGAGTAGCTGAACCAATACATCAGAAAGAATATACTATGCATCTAAAAAGAAAGTAAAGAAATGAAGCAAACAGGACAAGGCATATCTATCATTGCCTATTTGAGAGTCTTTAGTTGATCTTCACTGCAGCTAGCTCCTTGCTTCTAATTTTTGGATGAACCTGTATTATGATGATGAAATGGATGTTAGAGCTCCAGATATGATTTTTCGTATGTGCTTCATCAAACAGAGACATAATACATTATTTATGATGTATTAAGTTAGATAATCAAATTACCCATATGCAAGAGACCCTGAAAAGATGAAACATCATTAAGCTTCACTATTTTGTAAAACTAACATGTTTGTTTCTTGTGCAGACCTTATAGGTGAAATCATGTTTCTGATCTGAAGACATCATAGCATGTGGTGTAAAGTGGGCTCCCACAAGGGTTGAGCCTAGCATGCTGCCCCTGAATCTCAAGAGGGGATGGAATAGGAATACATATTCATATTGCTCAAATCAAGACATATTCAGCTGAAGGAGTAACTCATTGACTGATTGCAAGAGCCTCAAGTTTATTGCTCATTCATGGCTATCAATTCAAGTGTGAAGTGAGAACCATAAATGAGCAATAAGCTCATGATATCTCAGGATGCTAATGAAAAGTGACTATCAAGTATGCATAGTAATCAACTGACTCATTTAGGTCCTCATCAAAGAAATAATTGGATAGCAATAGAACAAGTATTCATCACATTTGTTATTAATGAAGTGAATAGTTTCTATTGAATGCATGAACAACCATAAAGGATCAAAATTAGCCATCATCATGACTGTCATATTAGTCATAAAGGTATATTAGTAGCTAACATTGAGTCATAAAAGGTACAATGTAAAATAAGTGCCATATTAGCTGTTTAGTATACAAGGGAACAACTCATTCATAAAACAGACAAGTGTCATAAATGCAATATTACAGCTATATAGTGAAATGAAGGAGTCATAATCATTGAATATGGTATGTATGTGAATACATTTGATATAGTGTTTCGACAATACAGTAAACTAGACAACAAGTGAATACACCATGTCACAGATTGAATGTGGTCATACCAAGTATATACAGAATGAATTAACAAACTGTCATAGTAATCACATGGAGTGTATACCAAGTGAAGACACACTGATATAAGCATAAAAGTGCATACAGAATGTATATATCAATTCATAGAATTGCAAGAGAAGAGTTTTGTAGAGGATTTTCAATATCACATTTATACATAAGAGGTGCAGAAAGAAATGACATGTACGTTAACATTACAAAGTGCATTTAGAGCAGCAAAGAAGATGAGACCGTAATCTTTCTTTCATGGTGGCAGTCACCACATCTCATCAAGTACTATTTTGGAAACCAGAGAGTAATGAAAGCTTCATTTCATAAGTTTTGCATCTTTTGTTATGGTCCAGGCTTGAATTAAGCTAGTGGGTCGAGTTTCTTCATACAAAGAAAGGAAAATACAGGCAATACCAAAATGTGTATTTTCCTCACGAATGCTGAAACCCACAAGTGTTTGCACAAGGAAGCTCTATATATAGGGGAAATGAAAGTTTGAGCCATCAGGGTTTGTTGGTGCTCAGAAAAGAGGAAGTATATCAAGTATGGCCGTGGCCCCAACAAAGGAATTATACAGAAGTTCCATAGCAAAATGATGAAACCCTAGGTTTATTCATGGTGACTTTGTATACAGTAAGGTCTTGTCTTTTTCGACAAACCCAGGATGAGAAATGTAAATATAGGTCACGACTTATAAAATATAGTGATTTCATAATGTTTTAGACAGAGGGTTTTATATTGTCTTTGCAGCATAAAGAAAAACAATGCATCAAGCCTCATTTTAATGAAGAAATCAAATAAATGATACAAAGATCAAAAGATGAGATCTTACCTTGTTTTTTGAGGAGATATATGCCAATGAGGCCACGAGTTTTGTGCCTTTATATGGTCTAAAATTAGCTCGACCTAGTCCCATAGCGGCCTCAAAGTAGAGGAGAGTTTCAACAGAGAAAGCAAGACAAAAATATATTAGAACGAGCAACGACTACGGTCATGAAGCCAAGAATGCTTCGAAAATGGATAAACAATATCATATTTGTGACTGAGAATAACTTACCTTTCATTTTCTTTTAGAAAACTACATGGAAATCCTCTGAAACAACAAGAAATAAAGGTTTTTTAGCTCCAAACCCTAGCTCCCATGGCAGCGGTGTGCAGAGCCAATTTTCCCCAAAAAGCTAAAGAGATAATGATGTGAAGGATTAGGGCTTGGGTGTTTTGTGTTTATGGTTTCCCATGTTGCCCTAATTCAACTTTGGGAATTTTTTCACATTGATTTAAATATTTAGAGCCTCAACTAATACCCTTGAGGTATTATTATTTACCATTGCACATATGATGTCTAGGCTTTATGCCTTAGAATTTTTTGCAACCAAATGGAGGACAAACCCTAGGAACCTTCCAATTTTCATTGGAGCTTCCATATGCCTTAGAACTTTTATGATTTTTATAGAAAATCAAATGCCTAAATTGTGAATACTTGGCAAAATAATCATATGAGGCTTGTATTATTTTTGTAAAGAATCAAATCAAGTTAAATCAGGAAATAATCTACAAATATTGTAAAGCAATGTTTTTATAAATTGCTTTTAAATAATTGTTATTAAAAGTAGTTGAAGTAGAGTGGATATAGGATAGAATCTTCTTTTTTTATTTTCTTTCTTCTGGGTGAAATTGAAAAAACTAGGCAAAAGATGGAGCTTTTATTGCAGTTTACAATTAGGTAAAGCCTAATTTTTAGGTGTTTTTAGTGGGACTACTTTGGAGGGAGTTTCGTCAGCTTTTACACTCAATTTGGACTAGTTTTGACTACTTTTTTGGAGGCTTTTTAGTGGAGCTCGAAAATGGATCAAGATGGCTATTTTGAGGAGATTTCTAAGCTTTTTCCTTTGGGAGATTTTTGGAGTTATAAGTAGGAGAAAAACTTAGTTTTTCTTAGTTCAAAATATTGCTTCTTGCTCTCTTGTTCACTTGCAGAGAGTTTTGTAAACATTTTTGTACTTAGATTTTGAGCTTGACACTCCTTCATTTTTAATAAGTAGTAGAGCATTCCTTTCTCATTTCTTGTCTCATACTTGCAATATCAATTTGATGTTTATTGTGATTCGAAACAAAGAATCCTTTTTATGTCTTGTTATTATAGGTTTGTATGCAAGAGTTTCATATAATTAAGGTTGTATTTTGTGTTTAGTCTTATAAACCTTAATACAAATTATTTTTAGATGGTATAAGTGAGATTGTGAGAGTTGAGGTTTTTTAGAAGTTGTTGTGACTAAAGTCATCAAGTCTTTTTAAAATTCTGGTAAAATATCCTTAAGTTTTAGAATTTTATTTTTAGTTATCTTCTTAGCCTTTTCCTTGGAAATTCATTTAGATTAGGTGAAGTTACTAAGAGAACCAACTCACTCTAGAGGTTCACTCCAAGTTTTAGGCAACCCACAAGCCTAGGAGTGTTCCCATGTGTCAACAGGTAGCTAAGTTGATAGCTTAGCATTTGGGTGCATACTTTGTTGATAACAATAATGTCAACTAACATCTTGTTACTCTAAGCTCTATCTAAGTAGCATTTTTGTAAATGATTGATTTGTAGTTTGTACTTGCCTATCTATCTTAGATCAATTACTTGGTATGCACTGTATTTTATCCATCATAGTTATATACTTGTTTGTTTTCACCCCCTTATTGAGAACTGCTACTCAAAACATTGTAGTATCCCTCAACATCATGATATGTTACTACAATTTGATTAATGTCCAGTCACATTGTGTTACTTGAAGACCATTTCCATAGGATTTGTTTGCATTTAATTTTTTTACTTGGCTATGATCATAACAATGATCCATCTATAACTCTTCCATTTTATCCTAGTTGAGGTTCACCTACATCTTGTTATTTGAAGCTCAAAAGTGGTAATGGTTTATGAGAGACACATCTGCAACTTGGTGTCATATATCTAGATTTTGATTTGTTTTTTATTATATAAGTCAGAAAAAACCAGGGGCTGAACCCTTACATTAAGATAAAAAGAGACCCTAGAGGCTTAAGAACAAAAGAGCCTCAAAACCACTACAACATAACCTGCATAAACAACATAAACAACATGAATGACCTATAGACAATAGATAGAAAGTAGTAGAAAATAGACAACATAACAAGAAACATAACTAAGGAGAAACATTCTCCCATCCTTTAGCCAGAAATTCAATAATTTCATCCAAGTTTTTGAATTTATCCTCCTTTTCATCATCAGCATTAGTCCCAAGATCCTACAATAGAGAAAGATTAAGCTGTTGATAACTGAGAGGGGGGGGTGAATCAGTTATCCTAATTATTTCTTCTTTTGAACTTTCTTATTAATCAATGCAGCATTGAATCAAACAAACAAACATTACCATGAAATGAAAAACACATGACACAGTATTTTTGACGTGGAAACCCTGTTAAGGGAGAAAACCACGGGGTGATTAACCCAAAGATTATTCTCTGTTAGAAGAATAAGGAATTACAAAATGGCACTTGCCAATTAGGGCTCACTGCCCGAGCACACTGCTCACAAAGAGACCCACTGCCTACAAGGAGACACACTGTCTACAAAGTGATAAGAATCATAGTCTTGAACTGATTGGAAGCATCTACATATGTTGGAGTTCAGTTCCGGTTAGGCTCAGTACACTGATCTACTGCACTTCATCTTTCCTCTGTTCTTTATTCTGCTATCCTTTCACATACCGAATCTTTCTTACTACTTCTGCTCTGTTCTGCACTTATTCGCATACACCATCACACCATTACACTCTTCACAACTAAATCCATCCTCTATATATATCCGCACTAGTGATTTCATTATCTTTCTAGTCGGCACCCGGAATAATCTATCTTCTCACAAACTCTATTCTGTCGGCTGAATCCTTGCATATCAAGTAATGCGGATCAAGCATATACTTGTAGATGTCATTCATCATGTCGGCCAAACATGATTCATGCCTTCACAACCTTTACCATCAACAGTAACACATCCGGAAAATAGTCTGATACTCTGTCAGTCAGTTCTTCCTCTGTTCTCACTGTCTCTCAGGAATCCGGTACTCAACTATTCATATCTTTTTCTTTGTTCATCACTGGGAGCTAAATCCTTGGAATATACTACTCAAGGTAGTCCTCTTGAGTTCCCCAAATCTGCACTGTACCAAGACACTTCCTCTGAGAGATCTGGACCAATCTGTCGGACCTTGCCACATGCTCTGTTCTTGTTCACCGGACCACAACAATCTTCATTCTGACTTCCGGTAGAGACACACCATGACTTGCGGATATGTGGGATGACCTTTGTTGCCATCAATGACAACAACCATGAATCCATATAGTGTCTCTTGCCAACAATCTCCCCCTTTGGCATTGATGGCAACACTTAGTGAAAAATGACTAAGTGTTTACACTATGCTCCCCCTTGGCTGATGCTCTATCTTTATATACAATTTCTAGAACTCCCCCTTAGTTGGATTCCTTATTTTTCACTGCTCCTCACTCCCCCTTTGACATCAATGGCAAAGGGTAGGGTCCGCACACCAAAATTTTCAAAAATTTTCTATACATAGCCGCATATTTACATACTCACATAAACTGAAGAATGTCTGCAAAAGATGTCTTCAGTTGGATCAGTTCTGTAGCCCAACTTTGCTTCATTCTATCCAAAATTGAAATGTGACCACTCAACAAAAATGCAAATGCATCTGCCCTTTTTAGATCTTTCGGATCACTTGTCTGGGCTGTGATTTGAGCTTCTGCTATGGCCTCATGCATGGCCTCTAGCTTAGGGACAATTAACCCCCTGAGCTCACTCAACCTGCTTATTCTATTTTTCCTTTCCTTCTCCAGTTTCTTGATTTCACTCAAGACTGCAATAGTCTGACATTCTTGATTTGTTATAGAGGAAGAAAGAGGATCAAAACTTTGAGACAAGCTTAGTAGTGTGTCCTCTTGTGCTTTTATTTTCTTCTCAATGTCCACTGTTACCTTGGACTAGGAGATACAAAATTTGTATATTTCACCACCATCCTTAAGAGCATTTTCTAAGCTCTTTATCCCAATGTTCATGTTTCTCCTATCATTAATGATCAAACCCTAAACCTCGGAGAACCTTTTATCCAAAAACTCCTTCCGGACCTTTTCTTCAGCTGATTTTTCTAGAGATTCAAAATGTGTACTAACATTGCTGACTAAGGTTTTGAGATTACCGGAAGAGGAGGCTATGGGATCCTTCTGAAAAGATGGCATGATCTTTTCCAGCACTCCAGATGCTACCTCCATAAGCTCACAGTCTTCCATGTGAGATTTCAGTAGTTTCTCTTTGACTTTCTCATTTGCAAATGAGGCTATTTTCATTGTTTGTACCGGTGACAAAGAGTCAAAATCTAATGGTCCTTTTAGCAGGTCCTGTTCATCAATTTCTATAGTGGCTTTTGTCAAGAATTCTTGAACAGTTTGTGCAGTGTCTCTTGCCGGAGACAGATGTTTCTTCTCTTTTGTAGTTTTGTCCTTTGGAATCTTTTCTCCTTCCTTACTCTTACCACTTTCAGTTGTGGTTTTCTCTGTTGGGGTCTTCTCTTTCTCTGCATCCTTGGTGCTGTCAACCTCTTTTTCTTTAACTGCTGCTTCTTTCTCCTGCAGTTTCTCTTCTTCTTGGGATCCGGAGACTGTAGGGGAAACCGGAGGAGAGATGTTAGTCTGTTCAAGGCCCACTTCTTCCGGAGCAGATGATTCCAAGTCCACAGCTGTTTCTGCACCTAAGTCCTCTACAATAGGAAGATTAAACCTTTTGAAGGTTTTCCGGAGAATCTCTTCAGTGTCCTTGGCTACCTTGTCAGTCTCACCAAGCATAAGCTGATTCATCCTTGCTTTGCTCCTGAATTCATCCTTGCAGTCTTTGAATACCATGTTCATTGTTTTGTGATCAATTGAAGGATATAGCTGAATAGCTATCCGTTCCTTGATCTCAATGTCTTTTGCCATGGCATTGTTCTTTCTTATCTCTAATTCCATTTCTAGGCTCTTTGGGATTTCAGAGATAATCTCAATAAAAGCTTTATTGTAGATGTTCAATTACCTTATTATAGCTTCTTGCAGGATCTTTTGATCTGCCTCATTGTAGTCATCATAGAATTCAGCCACCGGTTGAAGGTTCCCATCCATAGTGATTGATTTGACTACACTGTCTAGAGACAGAGTGGGCTTTTCAGCAAATTCCTCTGCCACTTCTTCCTTGTCTTGGCCTGTGGAGGGTTTCCCGGATCCTTTCTTCTTCTGCTTCTTTATTTCTTTTACTCCCTCATCTGACTCAGTTTCCTCTTCATCCTTTTGGCTTTCATAAGCCCTTGTGGCTTTTGTCTTAGATCTTTTACCGGATGCCTGGACTTCCAGTTTTGAACTTTTGGTTGTGGGAGGTGCAGATCTTTTTGATGATCTGGTCTAGGTGGAAGTTTCAACCGGAACACTTTCTTTACTTTTCTTTTCTTCCTCAGCCTTTCTCCTCTTTTCCCAGCTGGCATCAAGTGCCTCTTTTGAGATGCCTAGGCCTTGAGCAATATGCTCTACTTCTTTTCTCACCTTCCTCTTTATCTCAGGTTCCCTGAGTTCTACATGGATCTTTACACTCAGCTCCTCAAAGGTTCCAAACCTTTCTGCCTTTGGATCTTTGGGCTGACTTAGCATGTGTTGAACATGCAGCTCCACTATCTGTTCATCCACTTCATACCCCATGGGCATGATCCAGACAGTCCTTGGCTCCACTGCCTCCATTAGGCACTGATCAGTGTCCACCATAAAGCACACTGAGTCTTTGTATTTTTCAACAAGAGACTGGAGAATTCTTTCTCTTGCTTGCATCATGCTTTGGAAGTTTTTGAAGTATCCCCATAGGGCTGTATTTCTTGCTTTGGCATCCCCAAGCCCATGTAGATAGTCTCTTATTTGGACTGCAACAGGTTTGTCATTCTGCCATGCCCATCCACTTGATCCGGGCAGCTCATTCATGAAGTAGAAGAATAGACATAATATAAGAGTACCATACTTAAAGGAATTCTTCTTGTCCTTCTTGATTTTCTGTATATTTTCCATTAATTGGCTTAAGAGCAGTTTGCAGAGATCATATTCTGCATTCTTCCTTAGCATTTCATAGGCAGTATACACTGCAGTTCCGGATACAGAATTCTCCCTGCTGGAGTGATAGATCTTGTATCCTATTATCATGGACGCATACTTGATATCCAGATCAGAAATATCTTCAATGGTCATTGCCCTCTTATCAAATTTTGATACGGTGGCCTCAGTTACAATGTTATTTTTGACAGATTTGAGGATAGGTATCCCTCCGGAAGAGTATAGACCAGTTACTGCTCTAATTGCCTCTTTTGTGATCTTGCAGGGTCTATCCAGCCATAGGAAGTTGTCATGCATCCTGCTCAGTACATACCGGACCCATTCATCTTCTTCAAAGCAGGGGAAATGAATGAATTGATCAAATTGTTTCTTCTGGATACCCTTATACTCTGGTTTAAGCTCAAAAGCATTGTCTATCAGTTGTTTGTGATAGAGATCTCTCAATTTGAATTCCCCAAATTCCTCAATGCTTGCATGTATGTAAACCCTAATGTCTTCTGTGTGTAAAACTCCGTGAGGAACACTAGAAAATGCTCCTAAGGGATTTACCTCCAATGACTTGTATGGATGTTTCTTAAATTCAGGTCGGGGCCTATCTGAGATTTTTACTATATTTGGAGTAGCCATTTCTTCAAAAGATTTGTAGCAAGATATCGAAAGTGGAAAATACCTTTTGCGTCTTCGGTTGCACGGAGTAGCTGGATTGATTTCTGTATGTAATGACTTTGGCAGGAGATCTTCGGTGAACTTGATGAATTTTGTTTCAGAGCTCCACTTTTCACTTCTTCTTGGATGTGGAATGATCAAGTGATTGTTGAGAAATCCCTTATATCATTTCGCAAACCCTAATATCTGTTTGCAATAAATGCTTCACCTATATTATTCTGATTTACCTTGTCCGGATAGCTTGGAGTATCCCGGATCAGTCCTGATCTATGAACATCATGCGGATCTTTCAATCATGAATAAATCGAGATGACACATTACAAGAACATCCCAAACATTCTGTCCAGTCCGCAGAGTAAAATAATGTACTTCCGGATCTCTCCGGACCCTTTTGTAGTCCTCTGTCATTCCAGAGCATCTCCCGGAACACGTCTTTACTTGATCGATCACAACTTCTTTATATCTTCATGCGAACCTCTGAAATCTTGTCTGGATCATCTCAGGACTGGTATCTTCAAACCCTTTACTCCGCATCTTGTGTCACATCCAGCACCACGTGATTGGCTGGGGGAACAGGATTTTCTTTGAGTCTCCCCCTGAGCCAGAGCTCACTTTTTAATTTCTGGAAGAAATATCAGCACCAGAGTCTGGTGCGGATCCAACCTCTACATTCTCTGAACTTTTCTTCACCCAAATCTTGTTCATCTGATTCCTAACTTCATCCACATTCATCTTTTGTTTACCCTTGTCTTGATTCTGATTGTATACCAGACCTCTTTTGTCCTGATTCTTGCTTCTGCAGACTTTTGCACTATGACCGGACTTATTACAGATTTGGCAAATAACATTTCTTTGCATATTTGACTGATAACCTCTTGATATGCATTGATTAGCCATATGACCTACTCTATTGCATGCAAAGCATCTACCATTGAATGATTTGTTTATTTGCATATTTCTACATTCATGAGACTTGTGTCCATACCTTTTGCCGTTAAAGCACTGTTCGGAGAAGGATGAATTAGTCTGATTCATTCTCTTCCTGCACTAATTAGCTTTGTGACCAAAGTGATTGCAGCTGTGGCAGTATCCATTGAAGGATGGATATCTTTGAGCATTGGGCTGTCTTACCAGAGGTCTTCTAGGCCTATTCCTTGGATTTTCTGATCCAAAATTCTTTTGACCGGATCCGGAGCTTTCTCCTTTCTCATATCCCAAACCATACTTGTCATCTGTCCTCTTTTGACTTCCAAGAAGTACTTCAAGTTGGGCAGAACTTATCTTGAATTTTTCTTTATATTCATTTGCTGTTTGAAGATCTCTTTTGAGAGAGACAATTTGATCCTCAAGTTTTTCTTCATTATCTTTGGCATCTTCAAGATCAGATTCAAGATGTCTGATAATCCTATCCATCTGGTGGCATTCTTCTGATTTCTCTTTAAGAGATTGTCTTAGATTGTCTTCAGCTTTTCTTTTTTCTTCAATCTCTTGAGTAAACTTTATAGTTCCTGATTCCATTTCATGTCTTAACATAATGACTTCTTTTGATAACTTTTCACATAACTTGGTTTTCTCAGTCAATTCTTCATTTGTATTGCTTTCTTCACTTTGTCTTGCCAATTGTTGGAGCAGCTCCTTTCTCTTTTTCAGAGAGAGACTTAATTTGTCCTTTAATTCTCTCATGAATTCATCAGCCTGTTTGAGTCTTTCCTTTAATTCATTGACTTCAAAATTTGACTGTTCAAGATCCTCAAGGGCAGTCTTGAGTTGCTCCCTTAAACCATATGCATCCATTTGAACTCCCAGATCTTCCTCAAGCTGTTAGGCTCTATTAGGAGGAACTTAGCTCTGATACCAATTGTTGATAACTGAGCGGGGGGGGGGGGGGGGTGAATCAGTTATCCTAATTATTTCTTCTTTTAAACTTTCTTATTAATCAATGCAGCATTGAATCAAACAAACAAACATTACCATGAAATGAAAAACACATGACACAGTATTTTTGACATGGAAACCCTGTTAAGGGAGAAAACCACGGGGTGATTAACCCAAAGATTATTCTCTATTAGAAGAATAAGGAATTACAAAATGGCACTTGCCAATTAGGGCTCACTGCCCGAGCACACTGCTCACAAAGAGGCCCACTGCCTACAAGGAGACACACTGTCTACAAAGTGATAAGAATCACAGTCTTGAATTGATTGGAAGCATCTACATATGCTGGAGTTCAATTCCGGTTAGGCTCAGTACACTGATCTGCTGCACTTCATCTTTCCTCTGTTCTTTATTCTGCTATCCTTTCACATACCAGATCTTTCTTACTACTTCTGCTCTGTTCTGCACTTATTCGCATACACCATCACACCATTACACTCTTCACAAGTAAATCCATCCTCTATATATATCCGCACTAGTGATTTCATTATCTTTCTAGTCGGCACCCAGAATAATCTATCTTCTCACAAACTCTGTTCAGTCGGCTGAATCCTTGCATATCAAGTAATGCGGATCAAGCATATACTTGTAGATGTCATTCATCATGTCGGCCAAACATGATTCATGCCTTCACAACCTTTACCATCAACAGTAACACATCCGGAAAATAGTCTGATACTCTGTCAGTCAGTTCTTCCTCTGTTCTCACTGTCTCTCAGGAATCCGGTACTCAACTATTCATATCTTTTTCGTTGTTCATCACCGGGGGCTAAATCCTTGGAATATACTACTCAAGGTAGTCCTCTTGACTTCCCCAAATCCGCACTGCGCCAAGACACTTCCTCTGAGAGATCCAGACCAATCTGTCGGACCTTGCCACATGCTCTGTTCTTGTTCACCGGACCACAACAATCTTCATTCTGACTTCCGGTAGAGACACACCATGACTTACGGATATGTGGGATGACCTTTGTTGCCATCAATGACAACAACCATGAATCCATATAGTGTCTCTTGCCAACATAAGCAACGTCGTATGACGAAGCATGCTGCTTATGAGCTCTCCCATAGAAGAAAGATTCTGCTCCAACTCCTCCACACAACCCCTCAGGACAGCAATATCATGCTTGTGGCCATCACCTTCCTTAGTCTCATCACTAGCCTCCTCCACAATCATCCTCTTCCCTTTGCCAGCATTGTCCTCAGGATCACCGTCGGCACCTCCCGAAACATCAACCTGTTTATTTTCATTCTTACTCTCTTCATCTTCAAAGATCTCTTGAACCTTAAGGTCGTTAGCATTCAGTTGATCATCCCCCTGAGTGGAGGCATCAGAAGCACTTTTAAAGTATTCAATCAGTTTATCTTTTGGTGCAGGCTTACCAGCTATCCTACCCGACCTCCTAACCCCAGAAGAGAAACCCTCCTTTTCTTTTGCAGACAGATTAACTTTATTTTTATTGCCAAGTCCCATAGGGTCACTGCTCAGATTTTTAGGGGTCCCCAGAGCGTTCCCCACAATATCCTCCTCCAACTCCCTGATTTTCCTCTTCTTTCTTTTCACACTCCCTTTAGAAGCCCAAGTATGAGTAACTGTTACCATGGTGGTCTCCTCAGTGGACAGAGAAAAAGAAACCCCTTTCATTTTATGAGAAATAGGCGAAGGGCAAGGTTTTTCAGAAATGACAGTATCATCAGGGTTGGTAGAAACCTCACCACTATGGGTCTAGATAGGCTTAGGCAGCTCCAAAGTAAGATGAAAATTGTATAAATAGAGGATAAGACCTTGGTGCAAAGGAACGGGTTTCTTGGAAGGTTTCTTATCCGTCTTTGCTTTAGCCCTAAAGACAGAATGTTCAAGAGACGACAATAAATAGAAAGGGAAACTGATATGAGCATTGCGCCTAAAATGATTAAGCAAAGGGAGGTGGTAATTATAAAACCTGGTAAACTGACCCTCCAAAGTGAAGTATTTCATGAGGAGGAAGCACATTTCATCCCATGGCTCTAGCAGCTTGGCCCATTCAAACCCTCCCTGGTAGGGAACAAGTTCTCCTCCCCCCAAAAACAACTTCTGGTTAGAATGGTCCACCACTTTTGCCTTCCTTTGCAACTTAGTCCCCTTAGTAGACAGACCAATCGCCATAGCAATTACTTTCTCAGAGATCTCAAACCTAATTCTCCCAACAATAACTCTATGATTTTGCCAGGACTGGGCAAATTACACAGACAAATTCTCATCAAATCCATTAAGGCGTTCCAAAAAAGGGCTGATTCCACCTTCCTTGCAGTAATGCCAGACCACAACATTATCCTTGAATTCGCAGCAGGAAATTGGCTCCGTGCGAATCTTATCTCCTCCCATTTTAGTCTTCCTCGCAATAACACAGAACACCCAAAGCCAGGAATTTGTAGAGTAATTGTGAAAGGTAAAAGTAACAGCTTGATAAGGAATAATGATAATGAGACTACACAAATTATCATTAATCAGGAACGCCTTCCTAAAAACCAATTGAAGCCTGCCCCTCCCATGCTCGAGCATAATAATCATAAATTCCCTATGATTATCAAATAAGAAACTTGCCTTAACACAAGGGAGTAATAATGTTGAGATGACATTGAACAAAGAAGTACAAAATAACCTGTACTTCGAGATACACGTCAGCAGCACCCAAAAAATCTGACGGAACAAGCTCTCTCTTTGCATGATGAGTCATCTTTGACAAGTCAGCTCTTTTTGAATCAAATCCCTTATGTTTAATATAGGAATGTTTTTAAATTGGCACCAACATCGCCAATTTGAAAATTGCTGGCCATAATCAGCAAGGGCATCAGCAACCCCATTCTCCTCTCTCTATATATGAGAGATTTCAACTCTAGAGATTTGCTGCAAAAGGATTTGGATATCAACTATAATGTCTTTGAGTTTCCACCCACAAGTTGACACTTTAGTAACTACATCAATGATTAGTTTAGAATCCCCCTGTATATGCAACTGCAAAATGTTAAGTGAAATAGCCAATTTCACCCCCCATAAAAGAGTAGCAACTTCAGCATAGTTATTGCTTTGAAAACCTATTCCACCAGCATAGGCAGCAACCAACCACCCTTTGTCATCCCTGATAATCCCACCACCACTAGCCTTACCATCAGCCTTAGAGGCTCCATCAAAGTTAAGTTTGAGCCAATGGGGCCTCGGGGGAGTCCATCTGGTATTTAATCTCTGCAGCTATTTGGAGTTATCATGTGTCAAGATTTGGTTTAAAATTCTCCAATTGATCACAATTTGTTCTTCCTCTTGAGTAAGTGGTTTGTCAGTAGTTTTGATGTGGGAATTAATCACACTTTCCATGAGGATCTTGGAAAAAGATTGAAAGACTTGAGAGGAATCCCTAACAACTTCCCTAAATATTTTGTTATTTCGTTCCTTCCATAAAGTCCAACCAAGACAAGGAAGTGTTTGGTTCCAAAGCTCTACAAGCCAAGGATGAGTGAAAGTAGGGCACCAATTAGCAATGACTTCCCTAATATTAGGATTACAAACCCATTGAATGCTGAAGTTCTGTAAAATAGTATTCCAAATTTCCCTGGCAAAATCACAGTGAAGAATTAAATGAGAGATAGTTTCCTCCTTTTCCAGGCATAGGAAACACCTATTCACCAGAGTGAAACCCTTCCTTTGTAAATTGTCTTGAGTTAAATTTTTGTTATGACCAGCAACCCACCAAAACATATTATTTTTAGGAATAAGCTTATGATTCTAGACTTTCCTCTAAAGCTCATTTTTATGCACATCAGGGATCAACAGATGGTAAGTAGAGTTAACAGAAAATTGACCTTTCTTATCTGGCCACCAATACAACTCATCTTCCCTAGGAAAGAGGGGAATTCTGATCCCCAACAACATTTGTTGAATAGAACGCATCCTAGGGGTATGCTTAGGGAGTTGAGCACAACAATCCAGAAGATTTTTCCAGATCCTGATACCATTGTCATTATGAATATAATGACAAACTTTGGACCCAGAAAATTGTTCTACAATACCAGCAACAATTCCATAATCTTCCTGACCATCAAGGGCCTTATCATCCACCCAAATGTCCTCCTAGAAGTTGATAGAATTACCATTCCCCAGTTTCTATTTAAGCCCTTGTTTAAGTAAGCTTCTAGACTTCAGCATTTTATTCCAAATAATAGAGCCCTGAGGAAGCCCCTCTTGATGAAGGAAACTGAGATTGTCAGTTCCATGAAGACACTTGGCTTGTATAATGGCCACCCACTCTTTATGACTATGGACCAAATTCCAGTTAATTTTGGAAAGGAGGGCTTTATTCATAGTCCTTACAGATCTAATATTAAGACCACCATGAGATTTGGGAAGACAAACTTTCTCCCAGCTAACCAAAGACATTCTCTTTTTATCTTCCACAACTGTCCATAGAAAATTTCTTTGGATTTGCTCCAACTTGTCAGCAATAAACCTAGGCATTTTAAAAAGAGATAGGAAATAAGTAGGAATACCTTGTAAAGAAGCTCATAAAAGCTATAATTTACTAGCACTATTGAGGAGCTTCCCTTTCCAGCCAGCCAACTTCTTTTGAGTTCATTCTAGAATTCCATTCCGAAATCCCTGAGAAACCTCTTTAACAGTGAGAGGGAGGCCAAGATAAACAACAGGAAGGTCAGCCTCAACACATCCAATAACATTAATAATTTTTCTCTGGAGATCACCCTAAATGTTAAAAAAATACACATTGCTTTTCTAAAAATTTATGTATTGACTAGAGGCTTTGGCATAGTCATTGCGAATATTCTTCCAACTTCGAGCTTCAACCATAGAAGAGATACCAAAAAGGATGGTATCATCCACAAACTGCTACACAGACATAGAAGGGAGAGAAGAGGCAGGTTTAATACCCATAATTTACTTAGAGGTAATCTTAGAGTGAACAAATCTCCCAAGGGCCTTGGCCATCATGATAAACAAATATGGCGAAAGAGGATCTCCCTGTCTAATCCCCCTTGTGGAAGAGAAAAAACCCCTAGAAACCCCATTAACCAAAATAGAGAATTTAGCAGTAGAGACAGCTTCTCGAATGAGAAGGGATATTTTATCATTAAAACCAAAAATTTTAATGACATTAAATAGGAACTTCCATGAAACTCTATCATAGGCCTTAGAGAGATCTAACTTTAGAACCATACCAGGGATCCTGATCTTGTCCATATAATGGATTGTTTCATGAGTGGAAGTAACAACATCAAGAATTTGACGACCAGGGACAAAGCCTTTCTGAGAAGGGGAAATAATTTTGTTCAGAAAAGGATGAAACCTTAGAATAATCAATTTAGTGCATAGCTTATAGATGGTATTGTATAAGCTAATAGGTCTAAAATTAGAAATATGCATGAGCTTAGGCTTCTTAGGAACAAGAAAAATAAATGTATTATTGATCTACTTTAGAAGTTTACCAGTTTTGAAGAAGTCCTTAACAGCAGTAGTTACATCAAAGCCCACAATATCCCAATATTCCTGAAAGAATATCGGAGGAAAGCCATTAGGGCCTGGAGCTTTGAAAGGACCCATGGAAAATAATACATCACAAACCTCTTCCTAAGAAATGGGTTTTAACATTTTGATGTTGTTTTCTTCTGTAATCAACGAGGGGATTTTATCCAGGAATTGGTCCATAATCTACCCATTAACAACATTATCAACTTGTTCCGACAGAAAATTCTGAAAAAACAACACAACTTGATTCCCAATCTCATTGTCCTCTATGATAATATTGCCATCCTCCAAACATAATTTAGAAATAGAATTAGATTTCCTATGCTTCATAGCTGAAAGATGGAAAAAGCAGTATTCTGATGCCCGTCTTTGAGCCACCGAACTTTGGACTTTTGTTTCCAGAAAATTTCTTCTTTGCTCATAAGATTCTTCTAGTCAAAAATTAGATTACTTTCCTCCTAGGTAATGTCATCAGTAATAACTCCTTGAGCCATTAGATGTTGAAGATCAACTAATTACTAGAGATAGTTTTCTTTTGAGAAAACACATTACCAAAACTATATTTGTTCCAACCATGAATCTCTTGTTTATTATGAAGGAGCTTCTTGACCAGTTGAAACATAGGAGTACCCTAGATCAGAATTTTCCACCAATGAGCCAAAAGATTTCTAAAATCTTTATGTTTAATCCACATAGCTTCAAATATGAAAGGGAAGGGGCCATGCTTATGCTGGTCCATCCAATTAAAGAGAATAGGACTATGATCAAAATTGGTTCTTGGTAAAGCCTCTAGACTCAGATTATGGTGATTATCCCAATTATTAGAAATAAGAAATCTGTCCAATTTAACTTGTATCATTTGATCTCCTCTTCTTCTATTAGACTAGGTATAATTTTGATTCTGAAGTTCCACATCCAGCAACCCAAAGGTATTGATAAACTCTACAAAATCAAACATACTGTCAGAATAGTCCAGAATACCCCCAATTTTCTTTGAAGGATATAAGGGAGTATTAAAGTCTCCAGCCAACATCCAAAGAGAACAAGGGGAAGTGGAAAGAGTATTAGATAAATCTATCCACAAGGTTTTCCACAGGGCCCTAGTGTTCGGGGCATAAATATTAATTAGGGACTAATAAAAAGAAGGCAAAGAGAAATTAACAATTAGAAAATACTTACTAGAAGAGGTAAGAGTACCATGAATTTTATCATCATTCCACATGGTAACGATCCCTCCAGAGGAACCCATAGCTGGGCTAATACAGAAAGCAGCCTTGGGCCAAATTTTATCAGTTATCATCTTAAAGTCCTCCTTAGTCATCTTAACTTCATGAAGTAAAAGAATATCTATCTTATGATCTAGAATATAGTTTTTCACTTCGAACTATTTGGTGGGGCTATTGAAACCCCTCAAATTCCAAGAAAAAATTCTCATTTAGGAGGTTTTTGAGATTGAATCTCCAGTGTTTTTTGCTTACCACTGGCAATCTCCTTGGCAATCTCTCTTTGCCTTGTTTCTTTAAGAGCCAGTCTTCCTTGTCTAGAGTCTATTCCAACATCAATAGACTTTTTAGTCCAACGATTCTTTTTCTTAGGGGTAATCTAGTCATCTTGGTCATTACAATTACCACTAGGTCTGATTAGTGGACAGGGAAGGAATAGTTGCCTGATTCTCAAAACATGCCTCCTCAATATTCTCAACCGTGTTTCTGTCTAAAATAGGAGAAGATCTCTGCTTAGAAGATGTTTGAATATTCGCAACACTATTATTGCAATCTGATTCTGGGAGTTGGACATTCAGCCCACTAGTAACAGGGGGCTCTTTGCCCTCATCAGTAGCCTTCGCCGACTGGGATTGAATCTCACCCTCTTCAAGCACCGGAGGATTCTGTGTATCCTGTTGATCAAGGTACTTGTAGTCATCCTTGGCAGCCTTCTAAGTACCCATCTCCATATCCCTCTCTGTAGATTTTTTCGTAATAACATTTTCCTCATTACCCCCCATTCCTTGATTGACAGGGATGTCTTCTTTGGATGAGTTATCATCACCCTCTTTATTGGGATCAACATTTTCCCTCATTTGCTTCAACTTACAATGGGTCATTAAATGGCCCCCCTTCTTACAAATCTAATAGAATGTAGTAGCATTTTTATATAGGATCGACTGGGTCTAGATCCCATATTTACAGTTTAACTCTATTGACATGGGGAGGGTTTTGTGAATCTCCACATTAACACAAAATCTAGCATACACACAATGGGATTTAGCCTGAGTGGTGTTATCCAAAGTCACATACTGACCAAAGGTATTACCAATAGCAGAAAAGATCTTTTCATCCCAATATTCCAAGGGAAACCCTGGGAACCTCACCCAAACTGGGGCAGTCCGGTTCAAATCCATGCTAGGATCAAACCCAGGTTTCCAAGTACATAGAGCGAATGAATGGGTACCAGAAATCCATGACCCTCCTGCCAAAACAGTTAACATATCCTCTTTACTGGTAAATTTAAATAAGAACAATCCTCTTTCCATAACAATGACAGAAACACTGCCTTTGATCTTCCACCGATTAGACACCCATTTCCTCACCATCTCAATATTAGGGCGAAGAGAGAAAAACTTACCAACTAGAGCCAGATCCATGGCTACTACTATTTCCTCGACCAAATCATCAGGTATGTCCAAAGACATACCTTCCGCCGATTCCTTTTGAACTGGAACCCCAGAAGCGCCTTTATGGGAGAGATTCTTCTTCCCTGTCAAAACCCCTTTTCATCCCTTGGAACAATCCTCACCCACCAATGGCTAGGTCCTAGAGGTACTGCCCAAGGCAGTAACCTCCATTATCAGAGAAAAAAAGAAAGAAAAAACCCTAAAAAACCCTAAAAAGCCATCGAAAGCAGATCCGAGATGGCTCATATCCAAGGTAATGTTAGTAGATTTTGATTTGTTGATATTAAATTTAGTAAAATTTAATTTATAATTTTCAATCTCTTCAAAATCTACCCACATTTTCAAATCGTTAGTTTCATCAAAATTCTGGCAATAACCATCCATATAAAAGTAAAGACACATTTTGTTTTACTGACTTCAGTATGAAGCATATCCTAGCAAATGATCTAGTTGAACCCCCTTTTCAGTTAGTTTTAGTAAATTAGATTCATATATCATGCAAACTCATCCATTCACATTAAATTCTTTTAAATCTCTACATTGTTAACCTACACATGTTGATTTTATGAAGTTCAGTCCTAAACTCAGGCAATAGTCAAATCAAAATGAATGGTTCTATTTCAATATAAATTACTCTAACATACTACATTTCAATATAAATTACTCTAACATACTACCTTCACTGAAATTGTTTTGTTGTCTTGAACTGAAATGAATTCTATGCTCTTTTTGTTACGTTCACCTCAAGCTAGGTATATTTCCTCATACAGCCCAACTATGCACTAACTTCTGCACATTTTTGAATAAATTTCAGTAATATAGCTTAGTGAATGAATTGTTGTCATTAATTCAAACTACATCTTAGAAATAGCTAGATAACATTTAGATATTGTCATATCAAACTCAATTGTGGTAATGATTTGCAAATTGAAATGATCCATTGCAAACAAAAATAGTGTTATATGAAGCCAAATCTAGTTGAACTACATCTCTGCAATATCCAGATTTCACTCAGATTTTCTCATATCAAACTCAATCCTGATAATGTTTTGTAAATGGTCAAACAAAAGATGCTGAAGTCATATCCTTAATTTTAATAGTGTCCACCCACATTCTTTGACTCTTTGTAAGGTGTGGTCAAGTGATCGTTCTGCTATCTTACATTTGGTTTTGTGTAAGCTAAATTTTGCAAATATGGTACCATAAGTTTTAAGTCAATTTTGGTAGCAATTAATTTACCTATTCCTTTTGCACACTCTACATTTCCTAAAACTAAATCTTATCAATATAATACATTGAAGGTTTCAGATTTAATCTTTTGACACACTAGTTACTAGAATTTACCTTGGGAAGTTTTAGGTCAATATATGATATTTTGTAAACCTAAAAGTGAATAAAAGGATATATAGAAAACTTGTATCTTTCAGGAAGATTGTTCTGATTCAAGTGTGGGAACACCTATTTGTGTGCAAGGGTTATGAAGAACACGTGTCCTCATCTCCTGCACTGGGAGTCTTCCAAAAAAGGGGCAAAAAAGCTTTATTTATGCTATGCATTGTTGTGAAGGGTTTGCTTTCATTGTTTGAATTTAGCAGAAGACATTTTGGCATTTGTCTGGTAGGGTTTTTTTGGTTTTATTATGTTTTATCCCGCTCAGTTTTCTACTATTTTTTGTATGGCTGATTGATTGATTAATCGAATGCAACATTGTTTCTTTGTTTGATTGTGGTAGTGTGTGTATTTAACGTTGCATTTTATTCCTTTTGTAGATTCTTTTGTATAAGAAGAATGTTGGGAGACATTTTTATGGGTCTAATTTGTTTGGTCTTCCACATGATATGTTAGATTTGGTATTACAGTTTATTCAGTTAGTGTAGGGCATCTGTGAAACTAATGGTGTCATGTGATGTGGCCAAAAAAAAGAGAATCGTGTCATTTCATTTTCACAGCTTGCCTTGTAATGCCTATCCTACTCAATTGTTCTTGTAAAATCCTCTTTGCTGACTACCACACCTCATAAGCTCATTTTGTTAGTCCTCTCAATTTTGGAAGCTAGTTTTTATTCTCTAGCATCAACTCTGTAACTTTTCCTACCATTGAAGCCATCTCCAAGCTTCCTTCTTTTCCCTACAAGATCTGGGAGGCCTCTGTTTGGTCCAGTTCACCCCTCTCTATAGGTTTTTCTTATATTTAGATTAGTGAAATGATAAGTTGTAGGTGAAACACAACACTATGGAGTGCTTTTGAGGACGTCATTCATATTTCCTTTTCCAATTTGGAGTCAAATTAGCTCCAAATTTGTAGACATGTTGTGCATGGTTGGATAGGGGTGTTTGGATGCTTTCAAATTCTTAGTTGGATTGTTAGTTTATCAGTGTTTATTTTGTTAGTGTTTTGTTTGTTTCTTGCTTGAATCAGATATTCAAGGGCTTCTAGGCTCCTCCTAATTGTCTCAGCTAGAGAGGTTTACATTTGCCAAATTGGGGACATTGTTCTTCCTCTTCTTACTGGGAATTCATATTTCTAGCTTCTATTGTCATTTCATTAACTCTGTTCATACCTTTTTGTTGGGAAATCATATTTTCCAATCTTTTCATTACTGGACAAACCTTCTAAGGTCTTTAAATCTTAGTTTATTTGTTGCCCCATGTTCTGGATAGTCTATTAGATATTGCAAACCATTTAATCACCATCCTTCTGATCTTTCTAAAGCTCATATCTTGCTGTCCCTATTTTGAACAAACTAGAGGCACCTTGAATCTGCATTATTATTCCCCTTTGATCACTGTGCTAGTTATTTCTAGCCTTATAAGGCTCATTTACATGGTGTCCTATACCTGTAGTAGTTCACACTTGCTCAGATTTTATTGTCAAAATAATGTATGAGTTATTAATTATTGAACATTGATACATCTACCTTTTTGCAGCCTTCTAAGGCCATATTCTTTGCTATCCCTACTTTATTTTGTCATGTACATGCTAATTTATGTTGTAGGATAGTGATAGACATTGTTAGACTTGGCAGGAAATTAAACCTTTCCCTAAAACATCAAGTAATGAATATCTTGCAGCAGTTTTAGCATCAAGTTATTCTTTTCTATTCTACCATTCCTAGAGAATGAGCTTGCTAAGCTTTAGATTATAGTGTTGATGCACTGCGTTGTAAGACCAATATTTAAAAATAAAAAAGTAATGGTATTATGAACTCAACTCCAGATGGTATATAATGTGTGTGCTATTATGCAGTTTTGATTTATCATTTTCTCTTCCTACAAACAATACAAAACAATTGTTTGATAAAGTATTTAAATCTTAAAACAAAATTGTAATCCTACATCTCTTGGAAGTCAGAACTTTTTTAAAAACTTGATATATATTGTCATATATAGAATTCTATTGCTTGTAGAGAATTTCATTGTAGACTACTATTTGGCTATTTATGGGCTATTTCAGTGACCTTACAATAGCGTAAACATTGTGAAAATCAACAAGTTTATATCTAGTTTTTCTCATTTATAGCATTTCTTTATTTACTACTATTGTTGATTACATACTTATACAATTTGTTGATGCCATATTATTGTTGCTCAAAACTAGTGCTTGTAGTGCCAGGGGAAAAACATAAAGACTATAGTCTAGAGATCAATATATCCTTGCTCTTCAATGATATGAAAGTTTTCATTACTTGCTATAGGCTAATTGTTTGTACAATTTTTTTGATATCTTAAACTTTATTTGCAATTAGCTAAAATAATTATAGTGCTACATATTATAGTTAAAGTAAAGACAAACATGCATTTTGCCTAGACAAGGCAAATCCACATTGCACATATGAGCACCAGGACATATCTTTACCTGTCTATTGTGATTGACTTTTCAACTCAAAATTGATTTGTTGCAGTGACACAATGCACATCTACAATATTTCCCAGGCATGTCATTTAGCTCTACAATTGACAAACTAGATTCCAAGTGCATCATATAGCAAAAGACTATAGGCATCACACGAGGAAGCAATGGCAAGAGTTAATCCGCATGGGCACAGGCTGGATGTAATAGCCTTAATACCTATGTTAAACACATAAATACATACAAGAGTGTATACAAACACATATGTGCATTAATCCAAATTGCAAATGTATATCTAAATTCTAAATCTCTTTGTTGAGACTATATGCAATGCTAAATGCTTCTAGTGCTCAAAAGATTAAGCATTGTAAAAATATTGCAATAATCCAAAAATTATATGACACTCATATTGATTTAGTTAAATATGAAATTTTTTGTTATCACTCTATGGGATGCAAAATGGTTCTTACACTCAATAGTACAATCCAAACACACTTTCATATACAATGTCTTGACAAGGAAACAATTAGCACAATCTAGATGCACTTTCATATACAATGTGATTTAGTTAATTCTAAAATTATTTGTTATCACTCTATGGGATGCAAAATGGTTCTTAAACTCAATAGTACAATCCAAACACATTTTCATATACAATGTCTTGACAAGGAAACACTTAACACAATCTAGATGCACTTTCATATACAATATCTAGAGGCATCTTACAGTCAGCTAATGCAGTATTATTGCCATTTTTTTAACCACTCTAGCTCCAACTTCACATTGTGCTTCATCTTTACAAGATTTGGCAGGGATTGATGCTGCCTTACAACCCTTGTTTTGTGTATAAATTGATGTACTATCATATTTAAAATTTTGATTTTCTAAAATTTTAAGGGTTAATTTATAAGTTATGATTTTTCTTTTTGTATCTCTAAACTATTGAATACATTCGTAAATATGTTTTATTTGAGAGAGAGAGAGAGAGAGAGAGAGAGAGAGAGAGAGAGAGAGAGAGAGAGAGAGAGAATAGCACAATAGGAGCAATAGGTGTTAAAAATATTTATAATTCCATTATTGTAGTTTCCTAGCTACATTCAGATAAATACTATGACTTGACTATTTAGGCATCTACACATTTTGAATGATCAATTCAAATATTTTGCAAGACTCGACTACCATCAAAGAAGTTCTATTATTCAACCTTCTTGAGGCAAGTCCCTAAAGGGGCCTATAGTGAAGAATAGGGGCCCTATAGTGAATTCTTCGCTATAATTAGCTTAATCATTTTGTCTATGTTTAATTGTGATTGTAATGTCTTTTAGCTTTGATAAATTATTTCCCACCTATAAATTTTGAGTTTTGTGGCATGTAGAGATGCCCTACAAAATTCCTATGCATCAACAAGTGCAAGTTGTTAGATGATACCATGTCACAACCCATCATATTAGCAAATAAATAATACAATTTTGAAATAAAATATTAAACTATTGTTAAATATTTTTAGACCTTTTGAAAATTAAGAAGTAATAAATGAGTATTGTGAAATTCAATTATTTTTAAAATAATTGATGTATGATGATTATTGTGATTCGCCTAATGATGACTAATCACTTGATGTTTCAATGAGTGAGATAGGGGTTCATTGATGCTTGAGAGAGAGAGAGAGAGAGAGAGAGAGAGAGAGAGAGAGAGAGGGAGTCTAGTCATTGAGAAGTGAATGGTTGTGATGGGAATCTCACACACTCACTTAGGAAAATAATATTCAAATCTAGATGTTAAAATAATTCAAATGTTTGTGTGTTTGTGTCAAATATTGTTTGTTTCAGAATTAATATTTCTTTATTAGGAAATAATTCTTTCCTTATTTATAGCTAGTTGTCAAAATAATCAATAGGGATTGATTTATGAGAGATATTATTTAAAACAGTCTTTTATTTTATATTTATTTATTGCATGCTTTTTGATACCTATGTGTTGTCAAAAATATTAAATAGGAATGTTTTTCTTTTTAAGAGGAGTGGGGTTAAATATAGAAAAAGACTGAGTGGGGAAGTGGTGGTGGCAAATGTAAAGCCTTTTCTATTTTATTTTTGGGAGTGGAAAAAGGATGCTTTGTGCAAGATCAAAATATTTTAAATAGGAAAGTAGATTAGAAATTTAGCATACAAGAGAGGCAGAGGAGAATTAGGTTCCCAAAAAAGTAGATAGTTGAAAAAGTAGAAAATTTGAAAAAGGCATATTTACTAGAAAGGGGAGGTTTTTGGGAAATAGCTCTAGTAAATCTAGGTATGCAAATTTCTAAATAATTTCTGTAGACACCTAAAATTGACTTGCTCTTGCAAACCAATTTCCCATATCTCTACACTAATTTATCCCTCCTATTAATTAAATAAATTCATTTTATTTGATTAATTTATCCCTAACCATCTGTCTATCCCTTGTGATCAATTAATTCACTTAATTTATCACTATACCTTAGGACTATATCCTCATTGATTAAATAAATATTCTCAATATTTATTTAATTGATTTTGTCCATCTCCCTAATCCCTATTAATTAGATAAATCATTCTTATCTAATTAATCTATCCTACTGATCAATCTACCCTAGCCTACCTATCCCCTAGACCTAGGTTAATTAAGCTAAACACTTAATCAACCTTGCTTAGCCCATCCTCCAACACACCTTTGAATAAAATCAATCTTTTATTCAAATGGTCAAATCCTCCTTACGTCTCATTTATCACTCTCTTACACATGTAAGAGTACGTCTTCACATCTCCACATAAAAGTGAATGTTTAATTCACACTCCCCCACGAGGTGAATTTTTAATTCACTTGTCATATCCACTCTTCCCAAAAATGAATCTTTAATTCATTTTTGTTCTCCACACCTTTCCCCATGTGAATTTAAAATTCACAAATAATGAGAGCCCTCCAAATCCCATTGACCAAGCTTCAACCCTTGATCTCTCTCATCCACTCCCCTTGTGACACTTGTCACAAGGCTATGAATCCAATCCAAACCCTAACTCTCATTCATTTCTAGCCCTTGATCTCATCTTTTGATCCTCACCCTCCATCCTCTTTTCAAAAATCTATAAATGAGACCCCTCTCTAAGCCATTAGGAGGAACTTTTTGCATCCAAACTCTGCCAAAATCTCTCCAAAATCTTCTCATACCAAACATCATAATGCCAAAATCACTTTAGCCATTCCATCTAAATCTATCAATCTATCATCCAATCCCCTATCTACATTGTGTTGAATGCATTTGAGCAATCCACATTTTATCATCTTGGGTCAAATCTAAGGAGCTTGGGTGCAGCTCCTTCCACCCTATCTTGGATTTGTGGGTCATGTGAAGGTATATCATTTGTGTTTGCATTTGATTAGTATTTCTACTTTCATTTTGATTCATAGATCACATTGGCATGCTCGGTCTTGGATCTAATCGTCAGTTTTTGTAGGTTTTGTTGTCAAAATCTTCATTTTCTAACCCTAGTTTTTGTGAAGTTTTGCAAATTTTGGAGGTGAGTTGTTGCAGGTTGCATCCTGGGTAGAAACTAACCTCACTGTTGTGATCAGAAGGCTATTTCTGACTTTTTTGATAGTAAATTTTACTATGTTTCGTGACTGGAATTTTTGAAAATTTTTAAAATTTTTTTAGGGGCCATAGGCCGTACTGTACATAACCCATGACCCCTGGTGTACTGATCTCTGGTTCTGTGAAGTTTTCATGTTTTGCAAGCTAATATCATCTATGTAGGATTAATGGTAAAATTTGCAGGAAATCATTTGTTGCAGGTTTTGAAGGCCCTTATAACCCCTGTCACTGTCACAGTCTTGAGAGTTCCCTGTCACTATTTTCAAAACCCTAATGCCCTTGAACCCAATCCACCACCACTAGAGGCCCTAGATCCACTATGGATTTTTTGTCGACCCTGCAAAACTCTAAACATCGGCCAGAATCTTACTCGGCGGCCTTCATTCCTCCCGACCTCCTCATTACCACTGCTCAGCCAAAACCCTCACCGCCACCGAAATCTAACCTCCATTTTATTATCACCGCTTCCTTCCGCCAAATCACCACTACCATTTGTTGGGTGTCGACCCCCTTGTCACCGCCAGTTCTATCTTATGGCTACCCTGTCGATAGCATCCAAATGCTGACTGCCGGCTCCTGTATTTACTGTAGCCACCCTCTCTTCAGCATCAATTCCACTTGAAGACTCATCACTGTCGTATCCATAGAAAACCCTAAATCCACAACAATTAGTGTCGACCTCCCAAAGCCATATATCTGCATGACCCAAATATATCTGCATAACCCAATCTATGTGGACGTTGATCTCCCACAAATCTTTGACATTCGACGTTGTCTGATTCAAGCTTGTGGCTTTGTGACTGCTTAAACGTGATCTAAATCTTCAGTCGCTAAGAATTTGGTCGCAGTCCTTACAAATTAGTAGTCACCTACTCAAGTATCCAAAATCTTAGCCTGTCGATTCATGAAAAGCCCTACACTCCACCTTTTTCATTCACAACCGCCACCACTATTGGAAAACCCTAACCCTTTCCTCCAAACCACCTCCAAACCGTTGATCATTTGACCATTAGCTTCCACCATTTGATCAAAGTTTAAACCTATGGCTTTGTGGTCAACAGTCAAATCATTTAGAGGGTTCACGCTATTGGCCATTGGTCTTTTAAAATTTTGATTTTGTTTTTAATTTTTCTTGGCTGCAACCCCTGGTCATATGAGTGACCAGGGGCGCTGCTCCTACGTTGACTGCCAACTATCAAACATAACCACCAAAATAAACCATCAAAGATAACTGCCAGAGGAGAAACCTTTTTACACGTGACCAAGTAGGCAGTGACTGAAAACAGTTAATGCAAATAGTCAGAGCTTGACCTCTTGTGCTCTCTACATGCCTAAATAGGCATTTTTTTTTCAAACTCACACAACTTTCACATATGGAGTCAAAAATTTGCAAACAAGGACTTGCCAGAAAGATGACAAGGTGAACTACATAGATGTGGGGAAATTTTCAGTGACTATACCATTTTGATCCTTTTTTTATCAGTCAAAGTCAAACCTACTTGCAATCTTCAAATGCTCATATCTTTTGCATATTTTATCAAATTTTCACGAATGTTTTTTTAAAAGTGCATGGAATTTCATCTAGAATCTATTTATGCAGTCATTTTTTCTATATCAGTTCATTTTCATTATATTTTTATCAGATTATCAATTTTTGTATAACGATCATCTTGGCTAGTCTACTTGCTCCGTTTTCGTTCTAGTTACTTGCAGGTGATCATTCAGGGCTAAAAAAATATTAGGAACAATATATACAGCAATTTGGATAGTGAATTAATTAGGTGCACTCATTCTATTTCTCATTTCATCCTAATCTTGCTTGCAAACACACTTCAATTTGGGACATAAAACAAATCTTGTTTGCATCAAACAATTCAATTTGGGCTCATAAAACAAACATTTGTCTTCATCACATATGAAAATTGGGCTTAAAATGAACCATTGTCTTCAACCACATCTTGAAATTGTGCTAAAAAGAACCTGTGCTTGAAGTGTCTTCCTCACATTTCAATTTCTAAGGGATAATTTACAAGTGCGAGTGTGAGTTAGGTGTGTGTGTATGCTCTCTCCTCGCACCACAAGGTGATCTTGGAGATCAAAAACACTTCACTTGATTTGCTTTTGTTTACCCTTTCCTAGGAAGCCTACTAGGGGATTTCATCACCCCTAGGGACGACCTCATTTGAGGCTAAATTGAAAGACACCCTCATTGATATCAGAATCTTGTCACTCTTGGCTAAGCCCCAAAGAACTTTCTACCTTTGGGAAGTGAAGGTGAAGGGTGGGTTACCCCCTTCTCCTGGCTGTGTGATAGGATTTCACTTTCAATTCTTAGTCAACCTCGCATAAACATAGCCCAAACCTAAATGGCCATACCCTATTTCAAACTACACATTAGGACATGTTGATGTGTCTTCCACATGTGCTTGTTTATTCATCATCATATTCTTCAAATTCAAAATTCAAAATTGCTTATGTGTCTTGTGTGAGTGATTCATGATTGTACATGTGTGATCATTTCATTGAACATTATGAAATCAAGCTAAACACCAAACACATAAGACAAGTCATTCAACGCATTCAAATCCAATCACATTCATCCTAATCACTCATTTTTAGCCACTTCATTCCTAATCACATCCAAGTCATCCTAAATAGATCCTAATCATATCCTTGTCACTTTACATCATCAAATCATCATCATTCTATCCAAATCATTATCCAATCAACATCATTATCCCCATTCTTGTCAAATCAACCTCAATCCCAATCATCCCTAAGCACATCATAGTCACATCTCCATCATTCATCCTCACCTTATCAACATCATCCTAATCATTATCCTAATCATCCCTAATCATTCCATATCAAACTGTAATCATATCCAAGTCATCATCACATCACATCAACATCGATCCCAATCAACATCCAAGTCCCCCAACATCACTATCAAACTCCAAATCCAAATCAACCAAATAAAAAATCAAGACCTTAATTGATCATCCAATCAAATCAACCAAATCAATTCTATTACTGAAGTGTCATTATTCCACCTTAAGTATAGAGAATCATCCATCATCTGAAGCAAATCAAATCATCCTAAGGTCTTGAAATTTGGTCCCCAACATCACAATCATCCATTATCCTCCATTTCATCTCATATCACTCCCACAAAATGGATCCTTATGAAGCAATGCAACACTTACAAAGACTTCGAAAAGTCTATGAGAACATGGATCCTAATGCTAAGGAAAAATACAAAAATGACATTAAGGATATACCCTTAGCACACCTCATCATTGGAGAATCCCAAGCCCTTACCCAACCTCCATCATATCAACAAACATCTTACATATCCACACCAACAACCTCCCATCAACCTTCATCATATCAAACTTTATCATATCAACCTTCAACATCCCACATATCCACACCATTGACCTCATATCAACCTCCATCATATCAACAAACATCTTACATATCCACACCACCAACCTCCCATCAACCTTCATCATATCAACCCTCATCATATCAACCTTCAACATCCTACATATCCACACCATTGACCTCATATCAACCTCCATCATATCAAAAAACACCCTACACATCATCCCCATCCACATCATATCAATCTTCATTCTTTCAACCTTCATACCAACCTACATCTTACATATCCACTCCATCAACATCATATCAACCTTCAACCTCATACCAACTTCCCTCATACCAACCTTAATCATATCAACCTTTACCCTCATATCAATCACCATCCCCTTACACATCCATGCCACCATACCTATCCAACCAATCAATACCTCCAACTTATCCATTCCCCAACCTTTGTCATGCTAACTTTGATCAAGGGAACACCAATTCACCACACCTTATATCTGAAATCCAAAGCTTATATCAACAACCATTTCCCCAAGAAAATCCCCAATCCCCATCCTCCAATCCCCCCATCACAATATCCCTCCAACCTTATCAACCTTAATCCATCACCTTATGTATCTCCCAATCCACCAATCCCTATAACCCATACACCATCTAATCCACCATCAAATCTTCCAAATCCTAACACCACGACATCCAACGAGTCCTTGTGGGATTTCCTCCAAAGAACATCACCAATAAAAGCAATAGAGTCCCCCGAATCCTCCACCCCTCCAACACCACCATCTAGTCCAACACCTATCCTTTAACCCACCCAAGAACCATCACTACCTAATCCCATCACCCACCTATCCAATCCCAATCCTAACTAATCCCACACCAACCACCATCATTATCCAACCATTATATTGTTCATCAACCCATACACTCATGAAGGATATCATCCATTGGCTATTAGCAAGGAATCAAACACCCTCATACAATCCAACATCCACCAAATCTCTTGAACAATCCCCTATCATAAGTCAAGAACCATCATGTAGCCATGTTCAAGAACCTATAAGTCAAGCACCTATCGCATCCATCCAAACACCTATAGCATCTATCCAAACACCTATCATCTCCATCCAAGCACTCACCACATCTATCCAAGTCACTCCCACTTCTATCCAAGCACATGAGCTATGTCAAGAATCAAATCCAAAGCATGTTGAAACATCAACCCCTTCTCCTAATCAAGATCTAACCATTCCATCTAATCCCATCCCCAATCCCCTCCCATCTATTGATCAACTTATTGATTACACACCATCTTATACCACCCCTTTACCATCCCCCACGAATCCTTCATCTCCATCTACCAATCCCATCCCAAATCCATCCTCCTATTCACTTGGACAAAGCACCTTCATCCGCGGTGACTCCCTCGTAGGAGGTGAACAACTCCCTTCCACCACCTATCCTCTTCCAACAAATAATAGACTCGCGTCTTGTTTCCAAAGCACCAAACATCCCATTGCATATCGTATGCTCCAAAATATGAACTATCAAGGCAAAGGCTTAGGCCTTCATGAACAAGGCATCCTAGAGCCTATCCACACCACATTCCATCCATCCTCATATGGCCTTGGCTATACACCCCAAGAAAAAAATCCTAAACATGTTGGTACCACCCACACACCTTCCAAAATCCATTCATCCAATCCCAAACACGGTGCATCTCATTGCATCCCCAAAGCATATGTCACCATCCCTCCTCCATCATATCATTTGCAAAAGCATGTGACCATCCATTTTCCTCCATCAAATTTACCTCCACTACTTCCAACTCCAAATATTCCTATTAAATCCACTTTACCTCCTATCCTACCAACTCCAAACATCCCTATCCACAAATCCTCTTACCCTCCCATCCCCCCAAACATCGCTATCCTCAAATCCCCTCACTCATTTATCCATAAATCTACTTTTTACCCCTCCACCCATAAACCCCCTAAATTTCCCAATCAAAACCAACAAAAGCACACATCTTTCAAACATGAAGCTTCCCCCAAATCCATGGGATTCAAAAATTTGAATGCCTTGACTCATAAAGCACAAAAGCCTAAAGATGTTATCCCTTCCTAGAAAAATCAAAAATCCAAAAGGCTATCAAAGCCCACACCATCACAAGAAAAATAAAAATAAAAAATGGTGTGGGTCCCTCAACAAAAAGCACAAAACTCTAATGAGGCATCCACATCCCAATCCACTCCAAACTCCCAAACATCTCATTCCCCATCTAAAAATCCCATAAATCCTAAGTCTGTTTGGGTCCCTAAAACCCCAAATTCACCATCTAAAAATCCCCTATCCCAATCCCCATTATCCCAACTCCACATCCAAAGTACAAGCTTCCAAATACATCACGGTGTATGCAACCGTTGGTCTTGGTTCCCCTCCACCACTTGACATTCCCACATACCCCCATCTCTCCATCTTCCATCCACTATCCTACATATCTTCCCCATCACATTCCTATGTTCCATGCTTTCGCCTAATCCACATCATAATCCACATAATCCACATCATAATCCACATAATCCACATAATAACCCACTATCCACCGACATCCATGGAATCATCATCCAAAATACTATCCAGCATGGGACCATCTTCTCCGTGCTATGGAAATAGATGCTAGAGTCCCCATTCCATCAAAAAATAAAAAAATCAAAAAAATCAAGAAAATAGTAAAGAGAAAAAATCTATCCAATGGTGAAAACCACTCCTCATGGCACCTTGGGCAAGTACCATGATGAAAACCCCTTGTGGGCGTCATGTGTAATCCCTTCTCCATCCATTTTGTATCCCTACACTTGGGGGCAAAACCATATCCTTCATCCACATCGATAATATCCTTTGCACATCTTATCCACTATCCCCTATTTATCGTATCATATTGCTATCCACTACCCCCTATTTATCCTATCATTTCCCATCCATCCCATCCATTATATCTTGCTTTTACCATCTCCCACCTTAGATCTTGATAAAGACAAGGGGCAAAATATCAACAACATGCTTTGGAGGCCTCTTGGCATACTCCCTTTGTAAGTATTGTTGCAAGTATGAGGTTAACTAGTGTTGTCATTGATGTCAACATACTCATATTGCATTGGTAAGAAGGATTGGATGAGCTGTGTACTAAGGATATTGAGAAAATTAGTCTCAATCAGGAACAATGAAGAACAATGATGAGAAGAAGGCAAATGCACTCAATAGGTTGAGGATCAGAGGATGCGGATTAAAGGGTTTGTAGATATGAGTCTTGAGATGATCCAATTAAGATTTCAGAGGTTCGCATGAAGATATGAAAAAGTTGTGATTGGTCAAGTAGAACCGGTTCCGAGAGATGCTCCGGAGTGACAGAGTGTTACAAAAAGGTCCGGTGAGATCCGGAGGTGCATTGTCAGACTCTATGGATTGGAAGGAGTGTTTGGGATGTCCTTGTGATGTGTCATCTCAGTTTGTACATAGTTTGGAGGTCTGAAAGAACCTATTTCAGTTTGATAGTCGCGATAGATTGTGTTCTTGAAGTTCCGGATGAAGAGGAGAAGAGATTCCAGTAAGTAGAGGAAGTGTGGATGTACCTGGTCATTCAAGCAAGCTTGTGAAGGTTCTTGGATCATGTTGAAGTTGTTTTGTTGGTCCGTATTAGTGTTAGAGCCCAGAATTGAAGATATTCTTCTAGATGAAGACGTTCTTATTCAAACTGGCCGACCGGATAAGTTATTCATCTTGCGAATGTTCTTGTGGATGATTGTTGACTTGCGAATGTTCTTGTGGATGATTGCCAACTTAGATGATTGTTCCTAAGTTGATGCCTTGTATAAATAAAGGTTTGTGAGTTCATTTCAAAGTGTGTGTGTTGAGCAGAGGCATCCAGACTATAACATTCGCATATAGCATGAATGTCTGCAGACCAACCTCATCATCATCATATTCCCTAAAACTACCAACATCATCATATTTCGGCTTTACTCTGTCAGCATCATGTTTCCGAAAACCAACAGCATCATCATATTGCGGACACTCGCAATCATCCTCCTGCCGACTACTATTCACCTCCTCCGCTTTCCTCCTAACATCATCATCATGATGTTCAGCGGGCGCAAACATCCTCCGGTTGCACTGTTCATCGGGCTCCGAACTCCATTGTCATCATCATATGCAACATTTCCTTCGTCAGTAGGATATTCAACATCCGGTTGTCCCAAATATCCTGATGACGTTCACCTTCAGCAGCTTACCTTCGATGCTCCGCTACCCGACGACACTAACAGCATCATGATATAATTCATCCGGTTCCCTCGAAACCTCCTGATGATGTTAATACAACTTCCTGCCACGGACTTCCGCCGATACCTTAACACCTTACGACGGCAGGATAAACTCGCACAGGGGGGATATCTCAATATCCTGATGACGATGACGTCATATCCTGATGACGATGACGTCACCCAATATCCTGATGACCTTCTCAACACTTAGACAAAAACTGAACTTTCACACCCGCATCTGTTAGCGATATGCGGATGATGAGCTTCTCCGGGAGATGATCCTGACTACGATATATACACTGAGTATATATCCAACTCAAAACATCATGATGCACTTGCAACATGAAAACTCCCACAGTTTCATGATCCGATCTTCTACCTGATGCCGATGCACTCCACCTCGGCTCCTCCAGATGATGATCACCCCGACGAACCCGCACTTCATGCACTCAACTGCATCATGTTCATCTTCACTTATCCGGATGATGATGCCTAACCCGACTGCAGGATATTTGCAGCAATATCCTGATGATGCCGTCTTCACGAACTTCTGCACTTAGCGAAATCTCACTTCGCCGATCCACCAGGGATGACCCGATCCAACTCAGGGTGATCTTCCAACTCAGTTAGCTTATCAACTCGACCTAGCACATGAGGATGCTAGGGTCTTCAACATCTCTTGACCGCGATCCTGCACACCTGCATGTAAACAGAAAACAACCTACAATCTAACCTACTGTACATTGCCATTCCACCGATCAGATGAGTCAACCAGTGGAATGGATCAGTATATCCATGAAAACCTCTCAAACCAGCAATCGATCAAGCAATGGAATGCAACAGAGGATGAACACAAACAGGAATACTTTATTCGATTTCAAAAGATGCAACTACAATATGATGTTCCTCTCGCTCTGTCTCACTCTCGCAAAGTCTGATCGATGATATCTGTCTGTCTGTCTAATATCAAACGATCCTCATGCTTATATAGATTTGCCTACGAGTACTACTGACCCGACTCCAAGCGGCTGGGAACTCTCCAAGCGGCTGGGAGATCCCACCGAACATACATCATGACAGCTGTTATAACTAACTAGCTAAAAATAGCAAAAGCCTGGTCAGCATGATCTTATCATGATCAGCGTGACATTATTACATGCAATTGGTCTAACAGACCTTCTTGGAAACACAAACAAGACCTAAACTACTAACTGCCTCATCCAGACCAGCTGTCAGGTAGGTTCTCCTGCAGCATACTCCCCAACAGAAAAGAACTCATGTCCCATGAGTTTAGCATGTGGAAGTCCTCCACCGTTACACTTTGCTTTGTCAGTCGTCTGACCTGCTCCAGCTTTATCTGCTGCTGTCTCTTGGCTGCTCCAAGACTGCTGAACTGTAACTTGCTTTCTGGCAAGTAAATCCTCATGTCGGTTGATGTAGGCTTTCCTCTCACATACCCTGTGTTTGTCAGGTTGCCTGACCAGAACCTCTGGCTGAACTGCCTCTGTGGTGTTCAACTGTACCTTTCGTTCAATCTTCATAGGACAAGCAATAGTCCCAACTATGATAACATCCTTGTCATTCCTTTCAACTGATGGTTGGTTGCACCCCTGTTTCTGAACCTGCTGCTGACCTCTGTCAGTCACAACTGAAACTTTCTTCAGCTTGTTGTCTGTAACAACTCCTTTCTCTGCAGTGTCCTGAATTGCCTTCATGCCTGCTCCTCTAGGCAGCTGCACATACTCCTTCTTTCCCATTAAAATGATTTGAGCTGCCTTCTGTACTGCAGCTTTTGCCTGCAATGGCATCAACTTAATAATCTTCCCATCCTTCTGGATAGTGTAGGTATTAGCATACCCATCATACAGTACCCTTCTGTCAAATTGCCATGGTCTACCCAACAGTAGGTGACAACATTCCATAGGCAATATGTCACACAAAATTCTATCATGATATGGCCCAATCTGGAAATCCACATATGCCTGTTCAGAGACAAAAAGTGATTGCCTATCACTCACCCAAGATGCCTTGTAAGGGTGTGAATGTGGAATCCTTTCCAGCTTCAGTTTATCCACCATTTCCTGAGATACCATGTTGTCTGTTGAACCAGTATCAATGACAACTTTACATACCTTACCTTTGCTCTTACATGTGGTTTTGAAAAGAGCTCTTCTTTGCATCAGATCCTTTGATGCCTGCAAACTAATTCTCCTTAACATCAGTGATTCTCCACTCTCTGGATAGCCAAAATTCTCAGGACCTCTGTTTGAACTCTGTGCACTTTCTTCTTCTTTCTCTTCTTGTACCAATTGTACTCTCTTATCACTTGTTCTATCATTTCTGGATGTTGAACCTTTGTTTTCTGGACATTTGAAAGATGGATGACCAAACTCTCCACAGGTGTAACATTTTCCTGAAAATGTAGTAGAACCTCTACCACCTCCAAATCTTCCTCTATGACCTTTCCATCCACCTCTGAAATCAGACTGTCCCTGTCCTTTACCAGTGTCTTCTTGACCCTCATTGGTTTGCTTTTGTGCAGGGGCTGCTCCTCTTCCCCTATTGTTTCCTCTTCCTCTCATGGACTTCTCATGTCCTCTATTCATCTTTTCTTCAATCCTGATTGCCATCTGATAACAATCCTCCACATTCTTAGGGTTAGCTAAAACTAACTCATCCTGTATGTTAAACCTCAAACCAGCCAAGTACCTAGCCACCTTTTCTACCTCATTCTCATGATGACCAGATCTCATACTCAACAGATAAAATTCCTCAGTATATGATTTCACATCCCTGTCTTTCTGCTTTAAAAATTGCAGCTTCTTAAACATCTGGATTTCATAATCCCTTGGCAAGAATTTACCCTTGATCCTTGCTACCATCTTATCCCAAGAAGTGATCTTAGACTTCCCTTGTTTCCTTCTCTCAGATTGTACATAATCCCACCATACCAAAGCATGACCTCCTAACTTGGTCTTTGCAATTTTTACCTTCTGATCCTCAGCAACATCTTCACATTCAAAGTGATTATCCAGTGCAGCAATCCAATCCAACAACTCATCTTCATTCAAGCTTCCAGTATACTTGGAAACATCAACCTTTACCTTAGGTTTTTCACTCTGTACTGCCTTCAACAGTTTTGCCAATCTCTGGTCTTCAGCATCCAGATCTTCAGCTACCTCTTCATACTCTTCAACAGTATCTGCCTCTTCTTCAGACTCACTGTCTTCCATCTCCCTCTTTTTGTTCTTTTCCAGGGCTGTCAGCCTGGCTTGAAGTGCTTCAGCAAGCTCCTTCATCTTCCTCATCTCTCTAGCATGTTTCTCCTTCATTTCCTGCAGTTCCCTTGCAGTACCATTACCTTTTGGAGGCATTTTGTCAACCTCTCAATCAACACACAACACAATCAACTCTATCTCTACCTCTGCCCTTTCGGTGACAGAATCAACACACAACAGCCCAGACCTTTTGCTGAGCTCTGATACCACTATGATGCAGAGGCATCCAGACTATAACATTCGCATATAGCATGAATGTCTGCAGACCAACCTCATCATCATCATATTCCCTAAAACTACCAACATCATCATATTTCGGCTTTACTCTGTCAGCATCATGTTTCTGAAAACCAACAGCATCATCATATTGTGGACACTCGCAATCATCCTCCTGCCGACTACTATTCACCTCCTCCGCTTTCCTCCTAACATCATCATCATGATGTTCAGCGGGCGCAAACATCCTCCGGTTGCACTGTTCATCGGGCTCCGAACTCCATCGTCATCATCATATGCAACACTTCCTTCGTCAGCAGGATATTCAACATCCGGTTGTCCCAAATATCCTGATGACGTTCACCTTCAGCAGCTTACCTTCGATGCTCCGCTACCCGACGACACTAACAGCATCATGATATAATTCATCCGGTTCCCTCGAAACCTCCTGATGATGTTAATACAACTTCCTGCCACGGACTTCCGCCGATACCTTAACACCTTACGACGGCAGGATAAACTCGCACAGGGGGGATATCTCAATATCCTGATGACGATGACGTCATATCCTGATGACGATGACGTCACCCAATATCCTGATGACCTTCTCAACACTTAGACAAAAACTGAACTTTCACACCCGCATCTGTTAGCGATATGCGGATGATGAGCTTCTCCGGGAGATGATCCTGACTGCGATATATACACTGAGTATATATCCAACTCAAAACATCATGATGCACTTGCAACATGAAAACTCCCACAGTTTCATGATCCGATCTTCTACCTGATGCCGATGCACTCCACCTCGGCTCCTCCAGATGATGATCACCCCGACGAACCCGCACTTCATGCACTCAACTGCATCATGTTCATCTTCACTTATCCGGATGATGATGCCTAACCTGACTGCAGGATATTTGCAGCAATATCCTGATGATGCCGTCTTCACGAACTTCTGCACTTAGCGAAATCTCACTTCGCCGATCCACCAGGGATGACCCGATCCAACTCAGGGTGATCTTCCAACTCAGTTAGCTTATCAACTCGACCTAGCACATGAGGATGCTAGGGTCTTCAACATCTCTTGACCGCGATCCTGCACACCTGCATGTAAACAGAAAACAACCTACAATCTAACCTACTGTACATTGCCATTCCACCGATCAGATGAGTCAACCGGTGGAATGGATCAGTATATCCATGAAAACCTCTCAAACCAGCAATCGATCAAGCAATGGAATGCAACAGAGGATGAACACAAACATGAATACTTTATTCGATTTCAAAAGATGCAACTACAATATGATGTTCCTCTCGCTCTGTCTCACTCTCGCAAAGTCTGATCGATGATATCTGTCTGTCTGTCTAATATCAAACGATCCTCATGCTTATATAGATTTGCCTACGAGTACTACTGACCCGACTCCAAGCGGCTGGGAACTCTCCAAGCGGCTGGGAGATCCCACCGAACATACATCATGATAGCTGTTATAACTAACTAGCTAAAAATAGCAAAAGCCTGGTCAGCATGATCTTATCATGATCAGTGTGACATTATTACATGCAATTGGTCTAACAGACCTTCTTGGAAACACAAACAAGACCTAAACTACTAACTGCCTCATCCAGACCAGCTGTCAGGTAGGTGCTCCTGCACCAGTCCGGTGAGATCCGGAGGTGCATTGTCAGACTCTATGGATTGGAAGGAGTGTTTGGGATGTCCTTGTGATGTGTCATCTCAGTTTGTACATAGTTTGGAGGTCTGAAAGAACCTATTTCAGTTTGATAGTCGCGATAGATTGTGTTCTTGAAGTTCCGGATGAAGAGGAGAAGAGATTCCAGTAAGTAGAGGAAGTGTGGATGTACCTGGTCATTCAAGCAAGCTTGTGAAGGTTCTTGGATCATGTTGAAGTTGTTTTGTTGGTCCGTATTAGTGTTAGAGCCCAGAATTGAAGATATTCTTCTAGATGAAGACGTTCTTATTCAAACTGGCCGACCGGATAAGTTATTCATCTTGCGAATGTTCTTGTGGATGATTGTTGACTTGCGAATGTTCTTGTGGATGATTGCCAACTTAGATGATTGTTCCTAAGTTGATGCCTTGTATAAATAAAGGTTTGTGAGTTCATTTCAAAGTGTGTGTGTTGAGCAGATGAGAATTATATAGAGAAAGAGCGAAAGGCAGAGCAGAAGTATCTCGGGCTTAAATGGAACTGATTCGGACATGGTAAAGATGTCAATCTCTAGTTCAAGTTTGTGATTCTTATCAGTTTGTAGACAGTGTGTCTCTTGTAGGCAGTGTGCCTCTTTGTGAGCAGTGTGCTCAGGTAGTGAGCCCTAATTGGCATGTGCCATTCATTTTTCTTATTCTTCAAACAGAGAATAATCCTTGGGTTAATCACCCCGTGGTTTTTCCCTTAACCGGGTTTTCCACATCAAAATCTTGGTGTCCAATGTGTTGATCTGCTCCTGTGTTTATGCATTATGCTTTCATGAATGGTTAACTGATATGCTATTAACTAACAAAGAAGAATCAAGTGTTTGAAGTAGAAGCAAGTTTTTGGTACAACTGATTCACCCCCCCTCTCAGTTGTGTGCCCTAGATCTAACAATTGGTATCAGAGCCAAGTTCCTCTAAAAGGAGCTTAATCGCTTGAGGAGATCCAGGATGCCGTCATACAAGAAGGATAGTCTGAAGTTTGATGGATCCAACTTCTCTCTCTAGAAAGGTCGCATGAAATGTCACTTGGAGTGTATAGGCAAAGCATACTTGTCCATGGTCACAAAACCATATGTACCTCCACAGGGTGGTCCGACAACTCTGAATGAAATCACAGTTGCTGAAAACAATCTGCAGACCAAAGAAGCTCTTCTTAGCGTATTGACTGAATCAGAACTCTCAAATGTTATTGACCTACCAACTGCATATGAGATCTGGGTTAAACTGGAACTTCTGCATGAAGGAGATGAGTTTGTTAAGAGTGCAAGGTTGCAAAGTCTCAAAGGGAAATTTGAAAGATTGAACATGAGAGATGATGAAAATATCACTACCTTTATGCCAAGAGTAAATGAGCTGGTGTGTGGAATCAGGAATGCTGGTGGAGTTCTAGATGAAAATGAAATTATTTGCAAAATTCTCAGATCCCTTCCTGCTGCCTACAAAATCAAGGTTGCTGCCATTGATGAATTCAGAGCCCATACAACTGTCACAAGAGAGCAATTGGCTGGCAAACTGGCTGCATTTGAAATGACTGAGTTTGGAGATGATCCCCCCAAGACTGAATCTGCATTCAAAGCCAGTACCTATGTGAAAGGCAAACAAAGATTTGATCTGGGAGAAAACTCTTCAAGGAAGCTGTCTTGGTATGATCAAGCAAGGAAAGACATGGAAGAGGAAGAAGCAGAAACAACTCATCTTGAAGCCCTCATTGCAAAGAGATTGCCAAGAGGATCTGGTAAGTATGAAGGAAAGTTACCTTTTAAGTGCTTCAACTACAATAAGATTGGTCATTTTGCTTCAAGATGTTTGGAAAGATCTGCAAGGTCAAATTCTAACAGACAAAGGTTCCAAAAGAACTGTTATTATTTTCACGAAGAAGCTGATAATGAAGGAGTAACAGATGATGAATCAGAGATAGGAGACAAATCCAGAAATGAATGGGTGTTTATTGCCATCAAGGAAGAAGAACCAATATCCTCTGAATCTGTCAATCATAAGGTTGTAGAAAGAGCTTTGGCTGCCCAAGTTGAAGAAAAGGATGATTGGGTTATTGATAGTGGATGCTCTCACCATATGACAGGTGACAAGAACAAGTTCTTAGATTTGGAAAGGTGTGAAGGAGGAATGGTAAAGTTTGGTGACAATTCTGCAGGTAGAATCAAAGGTAGGGGAACTATTTCTTTTGATGGAAAGAGCAAAACTGGTAATGTACTATATGTTGAAGGATTGAAGCACAATATTCTCAGTGTTGGACAGTTAGTAGACAAAGGTTATGACCTCTGGTTCAAAAATGGAAGATGCAAGATCTTTGAAAGGTCCAGAATTGAGATTGCATCCGGTACTCAAACAAAAGGTAATATCTTCCATCTGGTTGGTTCTAATAAAAGTTGTTTGTTTGTTCAAGTTGATCAGAGTTGGCTATGGCATAGAAGGATGTGTCATGTAAATTTTGATAACATCATCAAGATAAGCAATACTCAGGCTGTAAGAGATCTGCCAAAATTGGTGAAACCTACAAATAGTTTGTGCAAAGAATGTCAGCTAGGCAAACATAGCAGAGTCTTCTTCAAAAGCAAGGATCAGTCCTCTACCAGACTATTGGAATTAGTTCATACTGATCTATGTGGTCTGACAAGAATCAAGAGTATGCAAGGTGATAGATATTTCATGTTACTGATTGATGACCATTCCCGGATGACGTGGGTTACCTTTCTAAGAGAGAAATCAGAAGCCTTTGAGAAGTTCAAAATCTTCAAGGCTATGGTAGAGAATCAAACCGGATTGAAACTGAAGTGTCTAAGGTCTGATAGAGGTGGTGAATTCACATCCGGTGAATTCATAGACTTTTGTGAGAAGCATGGCATAAAGAGACAGTTGTCTGCTCCTAGGACTCCACAGCAGAATGGAGTAGTTGAGAGCAAGAACTGGACCATCCAGGAAGCTTCCAAGATAATGATGATGGAAGCAAATGTCCCTCAGATGTTTTGGAGAGAAGCTGTCAGCACTGCAGTCTACACTCTCAACCGAGTTCAAATCAGAAGCAATACCAGTAAGACTCCTTATGAACTTTGGTTTGGTATAACTCCTACTGTGAGATATTTTAGAGTATTTGGTAGCAAGTGTTACATCAAAAGAGATGAAGATCTAGGAAAGTTTGATGCTAGAAGTGATGAAGGAATTTTCTTGGGTTACTCCACTCAAAGCAAAGCATACTGGTGTTACAATAAAAGACTGAGAAAGATGATAGAAAGTACAAATGTGAAGGTTGGTGAAGGAATTGAGAAGCCCTCAAGATTTTATGAATATGATGAAGATGATCAGGATGGTGTTTTGGTTCAAGGAACTCAATCCCTTCCTGAAATTTAGATTCAGACTGATCTGGTAAATCAGGAAGAAGAGGTTTGTCTGAATGAACCTAATCAAGAAACAATAGTGCAAGAGACTCCCAAAGTTCCAAGGTATGTAACTCTAAATCACTCTGAAGATTAGATCATAGGTGACAAAAGCAAAGGGGTACAAACAAGGAGGAGAATTGCTCAAAATTCAAATGAATACTGTCTGATTTCAAAGATTGAACCTAAGACAATAAATGAAGCTTGCAATGATGAAAACTGGACCAAAGCAATGGAGGAAGAGTTGATGCAAATTGAGAAAAATCACACTTGGGATCTTGTTCCCAAACTTAGAAACAAGAATGTGATTGGAACCAAATGGGTCTTCCGGAACAAACTAAATGAAGTTGGTGAAGTAATCAGAAACAAAGCCAGATTGGTCTGCAAAGGCTACTCTCAAATAGAAGGAATTGATTTTGAAGAAACCTTTGCTCTGGTGGCAAGAATTGAAGCAGTCAGATTATTTCTTGCATATGCTGCCTTTAAAGACTTCAAGGTATATCAAATGGATGTCAAGTCTGCCTTTTTAAATGGTGATTTGGAAGAAGAAGTATACATTGAACAACCGGATGGATTTCAATTGTCTAATCATGATGATATGGTCTGCAAGTTGAAGAAAGCACTATATGGATTGAAGCAAGCTCCAAGAGCATGGTATGAAAGGTTGGATAAGCATCTTGTGCAGATTGGTTTCAACAAAGGTACTGCTGACAGTAATCTATATTTCTAAATAGATAATGAAAACATCTTGATTGTTCAAGTATTTGTTGATGATATCATTTTTGGAGGAAGGGACAGTATTTGTAAAACCTTTGCAAATCAAATGAAAAGTGAGTTTGAAATGTCAATGCTTGGTGAAATGAATTTCTTCTTGGGTCTGCAAATTACTCAGACAAAGAAGGGTATCTTTATCTCTCAAACCAAATATGTGAAAGAATTGTTGAGGAAATTTGGAATGGAAGATTCAAAGCCAATGAACACTCCTATGGCAACCGGATGTAAGTTGAGCAAAGATGATGATTCTCCTAAAACATATCAGACAAAGTATAGATCAATGATTAGAGGTTTATTGTATCTCACTCAGACTAGACTAGATATAATGCAGGCTGTTGGTCTTGTGGAAAGATTCCAGGCTGATCCTAGAGAATCTCATGTTATGTCAATCAAAAGAATTTTTAGGTACTTGAGAGGAATAGTTGAGTATGGTCTATGGTATCCTAGAGATCAGGATTTCTCTCTTCATGCATATACAGATGCAGATTGGGTAGGAGATGTGGATGACTAGAAGAGCACCAGTGGTGGAGCATTCTTCTTGGGAAAGAGATTGGTTTCTTGGCTAAGCAAGAAACAAGAGGCAATATCTCTGTCTACAATTAAAGTAGAATATATTGCAGCAGTAGGCAGTTGCACTCAAATCCTATGAATGAAGCATATGTTAAGAGACATGAAAGTAGAATATGAGGAGCCTATCACAATTTTCTGTGATAATTCAAGTGCAATAAATATTTCCAAGAATCTGGTATTGCATTCTAAGACCAAGCATATATCTATCAAATTTCACTTTTTGAGAGAACAAGTGAACAAGGGTGAAGTTAGATTGGAGTATGTGCCCTCCAAGGATCAGCTTGCAGATATTTTTACTAAACCTCTTCCCAAAGACTCTTTTGAGTATCTTAGGGAGAAGTTAGGGGTCATGGCCCCTCCAGTGATGAACTAGGATGCACTGATGTGCATCAGTCCGGTGAATATCACAGTCATATCTTGTGATCCAGATTGATGATGGGGAGCTACTACTAAGGGGGAGCAGCTGGTATGATTCTGATGTGTTACAAGTGCAAGTATGAGCCCTTTGACATTGATGTCAAAGGGGGAGAGAAGACATGTGAAAAACAAGTGGTTGATGATCAAAGGGGGAGTAGTAAAGGAAGAGAAGACATGTGAAGAGTTGTTGCTGATAGGGGGAGCTGTGATAGAAAAGAGAAGTTCTTGTCTTGATGGTTTTTCACATCATATGTTGCCATCAATGACAAAGGGGGAGATTGTTGCAAGTATGAGGTTAACCAGTGTTGTCATTGATGGTAACATACTCATACTACATTGGTAAGAAGGATTGGATGAGCTGTGTACTGAGGATATTGAGAAAATTAGTCTCAATCAGGAACAGTGAAGAACAGTGATGAGAAGAAGGCAAATGTGCTCAATAGGTTGAGGATCATAGGATGCAGATTAAAGGGTTTGTAGATATGAGTCTTGAGATGATCCAGTTAAGATTTCAGAGGTCTGTATGAAGATATGAAAAAGTTGTGATCGGTCAAGTAGAACCAGTTCCGGGAGATGCTCCGAAGTGACAGAGTGTTACAAAAAGGTCTGGTGAGATCCAGAGGTGCATTGTCAGACTCTGCAGATTGGAAGGAGTGTTTGGGATGTCCTTGTGATGTGTCATCTTAGTTTGTACATAGTTTGGAGGTCCGGAAGAACCTGTTTCAGTTTGACAGTTGCAACAGACTGTGTTCTTGAAGTTTCAGATGAAGAGGAGAAGAGATTCCAGTAAGTAGAGGAAGTGCAGATGTACCTGGTCATTCAGGCAAGCTTGTGAAGGTTCTTGGATCATGTTGAAGTTGTTTTGTTAGTCTGCATTAGTGTTAGAGCCCAGAATTGAAGATATTCTTCTGGATGAAGATGTTCTTATTCAGACTGGCCGACCGGATGAGTTATTCATCTTGTGAATGTTCTTGTGGATGATTGCCGACTTAGATGATTGTTCCTAAGTCGATGCCTTGTATAAATAAAGGTTTGTGAGTTTATTTCAAAGTGTGTGTGTTGAGCGGATGAGAGTTATATAGAGAAAGAGTGAAGGGCAGAGCAAAAGTATCTCGGGCTTAAATGGAACTGATCCAGACATGGTAAAGATGTCAATCTCCAGTTCAAGTTTGTGATTCTTATCAGTTTGTAGAGAGTGTGTCTCTTCTAGGCAGTGTGCCTCTTTGTGAGCAGTGTGCTAAGGCAGTGAGCCCTAATTGGCATCCGCCATTCATTTTTCTTATTCTTCTAACAGAGAATAATCCTTGGGTTAATCACCCCGTGGTTTTTCCCTTAACCAAGTTTTCCATGTCAAAATCTTGATGTCTAATGTGTTGATCTGCTCCTGTGTTTATGCATTATGCTTTCATGAATGGTTAACTGATATGCTATTAACTAACAAAGAAGAATCAAGTGTTTGAAGTAGAAGCAAGTTTTTGGTACAACTGATTCACCCCCCCTCTCAGTTGTGTGCCCTAGATCTAACAAGTATATCCTCCATTCATCTACTACAAAGTCCATCCATTAAAACGTGAGCCCATCATGCAAAATCCTAAGCATTGGGGCATATGATTCCTTGCAACCTAGCCCTTGGAGAAAATCCTAAAACCCCCCATCCATATATCATGCATACCTATCCTATCCCTCATCCCTATCTTCCATCTATCTAACATGCATCCCTATTGCTTGTCCATTCATCTATCAGAATCTCCTATCCATTATCCTTTCCTCGCCAATCCCCCAACCCAACCCCATCATCTTCACCTCTAGACTTGGTGTTCCCTTGTCATTGGTATCTAGTGCAAAGGCTATCCAAACGAAATCCAATGCAACCATCTCATAATAAACGATTCCTTGTCCAAAATCATGAAAATCCAAAAAATCCAAAAAATCCAAAAAATCAAAAAATCTAAAAACACCAAAAAAATAAAAAAAATTACAAAAATCCCAAAAACAATTATCATCGCATCATCGATCAAAGCATCATCCCTTAACAAAAATCATCAACTATCAAATTAGCATCAACGACAACTTGTCACCATCATATCTTGAGCCAATCTTACGACACCAACTATCCAATCATCCATCAATTCCTGCCTTAGGATATATCGTTCCTACAATAGGCAGAATCTATCATATCATCATCCATCTTGGAATGAGATACAATGGTCACTTGTTTGGTTCGTTGGTCTTTTCATTTTTTATTTTTAATCTTTTGTCCTATTCAAAGATCACATCAAAGCTACCTTGATCTCACTATATCATGGTATGTGGCAAAAACATCTAGAATGGGGCATAGTCTTGCTTTTGTATGTTGTGCTTATGGGTTGATCTCATTACTCCAAGCTAGTATTCATATCTTGTTGATCATATGGTCAGTTCTAGCATATTGATCTCCTTGTGCATCTAAGGTTCATCATACCTTTTGTGTACTAAGGACTTATGCTATGAGTCCCCTTCTCTCATCTAGACAAGGTTGTACTAACTTGGGCATGCATGAGATCATCCCTTTGTCTATGTGTCTAGTCCATGCAAATGTTGGATAAAAATCATCACCCTGGTCTTCTATACCTTGGTGAAAATATCCACTTTGCTATATCAAACCTAGGATTGCTCTAAATCTTTTTTAGCATAATGATCATCCACCAATCAATCTCCCAACATTATCACACTTTCATCTCACCCCTTATCCTCCAACCACTTCTACCAATCTGTTCCATCCATTTCGAGAGCACAACCGTGTTCTTGCAACCCACCTATCCTCTCAAGGGGGCATCACCCTTACCAATTATCCCCAAACCTTACCCTATTCTTCTAAGCCAAAATCTTTTTTCTATCCAATCCAACTCTAGTTTTAACTTCTTTGAAATGATTTACTTAGTCGCAACACCATCTCAAAGAGGGGCAAATGTAGACACCTAAAATTGACTTGCTCTTGCAAACCAATTTCCTGTATCTCTACACTAATTTATCCCTCCTATTAATTAAATAAATTTATTTTATTTGATTAATTTATCCCTAACATCTGTCTATCCCTTGTGATTAATTAATTCACTTAATTTATCACTATATCTTAGGACTATATCCTCATTGATTAAATAAATATTCTCAATATTTATTTAATTGATTTTGTCCATCTCCCTAATCCCTATTAATTAGATAAATCATTCTTATCTAATTAATCTATCCTACTGATCAATCTACCCTAGCCTACCTATCCCCTAGACCTAGGTTAATTAAGCTAAACACTTAATCAACCTTGCTTAGCCCATCCTCCCACACACCTTTGAATAAAAATTAATTTTTTGTTCAAATGGTCAAATCCTCCTTACATCTCATTTATCACTCTCTTACACATGTAAGAGTACATCTTCACATCTCCACATAAAAGTGAATTTTTAATTCACACTCCCCCATGAGGTGAATTTTTAATTCACTTGTCATATCCACTCTTCCCAAAAATGAATCTTTAATTCGTTTTTGTCCTCCACACCTTTCTCCATGTGAATTTAAAATTCACAAATAATGAGAGCCCTCCAAATCCCATTGACCAAGCTTCAACCCTTGATCTCTCTCATCCACTCCCCTTGTGATACTTGTCACAAGGCTATGAATCCAATCCAAACCCTAACTCTTATTCATTTCTAGCATTTGATCTCATCTTTTGATCCTCACCCTCTATCTTCTTTTCAAAAATCTATAAATGAGACCCCTCTCTAAGCCATTAGGAGGAACTTCTTCTTGCATCCAAACTCTGCCAAGATCTCTCCAAAATCTTCTCATCCCAAACATCATAATCCCAAAATCACTCTAGCCATTCCATCTAAATCTATCAATCTATCATCCAATCCAATAGCTACATTGTGTTGAATGTATTGGAGAAATCCACATTTTATCATCTTGGGTCAAATCTAAGGAGCTTGGGTGCAACTCCTTCCACCCTATCTTGGATTTGTGGGTCATGTGAAGGTATATCATTTGTGTTTGCATTTGATTAGTATTTCTACTTTCATTTTGATTCATAGAACACAATTTCTTATTTTTTATTGAATGTGTATGAATCTAGAAATGGCCGAGTAAGAACATGAAGTTCATGTTTAAATCATAAGTTCCTCCATTTTTAAGAGTATCCTCTAGTCTATGTATCATTGTGTTCGAATTGTAAATCTTGGTATTTTGAAGATCATGACTCTTTGAAACTAGTTTTCAATTGTGCATGCATGGTTTTCGAACCTAAGTTTTATGATTCTTCTCATTTGATAAAATACTTCATTAGGATGATCAATGGTCCTCTATACCACCCTTTTTATCTTTTGGACTCCAACAGGAAGGTGTTTGACAGACTTTAATCCTTCTCCTAATGAATTTGTTTGACCTCAAGGATTCTCTAATTCTTTCATCCACCCAAAAGTTTAGTAACTTGTTCATCCTATATAAGATTTATTTTTTAACATCTTATTCATCCATTATGTTTTATCTTTTATTCACTTGTAAGCTTTGTATATGGCTTGTAAACAACTTGCCTGATCTAGAGCGGCTTGCTTGATTCTCTAATAAGACTATGCATATTTTATTTGGTATGTCTTATTGATTCTATCAGCCTAGGTATTAATAGTCTCCTTGCATTTATCTCTTTTGAATAATATAATTCGTTTATATAATTTATAAGCCCATTCACATTTATATTGATGTATTCTACATATTTGGTATGAGTAATCTCCAACACCTAGCTTTTACTCTCTTTTGGATAGTATGAATGACTACATACTCTTGAGTCAACTTCTTCAAATCTTATGACTTGTTTTTAAGTCTCCAATTGGCCTATGCAATCATACAGCCTATGAATGCAACTCTAATTGATTAGTATCTTTTAATCATTCCATGAAAGTTTTTTTAAATCAATTTTATGCCTTATTAAAAGTAAGACTATATTTTTTCTATGCATGAATTTATCCTTCATTGCCATGATGGCATATTGGCATGTTGTTTCTTTCTCTTCATTATGTTTACATTAATACTCCAATCCATATCGGTTCCTCTAGAATCATTTATATTTAGAAACTAAATCTCTTTGGTTCTTATAGGATCGTTTCATTTTGGAAGTTAATCTTCTTTGATATTTTTTATAAGTTGACCCTGAATGCATCAATTATTTATCTTTTAGGGCTTGCAATACTTAGTTAAATATTTATTTATGTATCATGTGGCGATATGAAACTAAGAAAGATGACTCCTAGCTTGTGTGGTGATCCTTCCTGTGATTTTAAAATATATATTTGCATTTTGTTTATCTATTCTAATGTTGCATTTAAGTATAGAATGTTGTAAATAGAAATAAATGATAGTTTTAAAGTTCTTAATTTTTTAGATAGATTGTTACCTTCTCTTTTGGAATTTAAAAATTATTCATTAATGATTAGTTTTTATTCATGTTGGCAAAGAATAGGGTACAGATAGAACCTACCACAGAGTACCACAAAGACCATGCAGAGGAGAGAGTCGACTCCTAAAGAGGTGTTTTGGGAAATGACACACCTCTAGATAGATATATTGGAGATATATACAAAGCAATGTAAAACAAGAGAGGAAATATATGCAAGAGAGTAATATTGTATATGGCAGAGACTTAGACTTTCCAGTATGAATATGTATAGACCTATTAATTATAAAGGAATATAATGGAGATATAAGGATTGTGATATCATTGTGTATGTGTTATGATGTTATGCTTTAATGATTGTGTACCACATATTAGATTTCCTTAATGTTTATTCATGTTTCTCTCATTGTCTGACTAGGGTATAAACTAGACTTATAGACTTGATTGAGGACTAGATCTCCAGACTGATTCCTCCCCATTTCTTGCCAATATTTGGTTCAGTTGCTAGGACTAGAAAAGGGCTATGTAGAAATGGAATAAACACTAAAAGTGGAAGTGTGGAGTAGTGCAAGTAAGAAAAATTGAGTGATAGGATTTTTTTTGTCCTACAAAAGATCTTAATTCTTTTAATTTCCTACTCTTGTGAGAGGGGGGTAGGCACTTAAGGGGATGGTGAATGGAACAGGGGGAGGATCTGAAAAAATGTAACTCTTCAAGATAAGCCAACCTTGGGATATATAAGGATTAATATTATTCCAAATAAAAAATACCCATGAAAAAGTGGATAACAAAACATTAAGGGAAAACAAAGAAATTATATTTACCAGAATAGAGATAAGCAGAGAAGAAAGAAAAAAATCTAGGAAAGACAAGAAATGTATCATAGAAGAATCAAGAAGGTAGGAGAAATAATTAGAAGTCAGGAAAGAGAGATTGCAGAAGAAAATAGTAAGTTCGATAGGCGCGCCATTGAGGGTGTTGCTGAGCATGCCATTATGGATGCTGCTGGAGAGGAAAATATAAAAAGAAAGGAAATAATGAATGAAGAAGTGATAGAGGCTACCAAAAAGTTAATACAAAGAGATATAGAGTATCTTGAGCCTATTACAATACATATTGATAGGGCAACAAAACATTTAAAGAGTATAGGAGGAAGACTAGATACTTATGACCAGTTGAGAAGTGCATGGAGGGAAGAACATAACCAAATCCTAACCCTACCATAGATATACAAAACTCTAGAATTTATCAACCTAATTGGTCTAACATTCAAATCAATGTTGACAAACAATGGCAAGAATTACCGAACCATATGCAAAACCTTTAGCCCCTAAATTTGGATGCAGATTACCTAGACAACTTGGTTAATTAGAGTGTAATGAAAATTAGAGAAGATGCGATATTTAGAGAGATGATTTCTGATAATATAAGACAAAATAATGAAAAGTCACCTAATAAGAACAAAATGTCGTTTACAAACAAAAGAAGATCCCTGAGAATGAAAAGGCAGTTTGAAGAGACACACCCCCTCGACTAGGAGTCACCCTGGGTGCCCTATAAATCAAGGAGAATTGTTAGAAAAGATCAAAGTGAAATTGAGAGAGAAATCTTGAAGAAAAAATTAAGAAGGATTTTGAAGAAGTTTTGGGAGAAGAATACTTTGATATTCACTTGTGGTGAGATAAAGGGCAAGAACATAACACTCTAACACAAAGGCCAGAACCTAATGAGAAGAAAAACCAAGAACACTATGAAAAAACATCAGTAGGTCTAGAAAAGAAAAAGAAAGAAAAGATGGATGCTATTATCAAGTTACCAGTATTTGAAAAGGACACAACTAGAATCGGACACAACTAGGATCAATTTGCAACCAAAATGAGATAACTAAAGATGACACTAAGTTGTTTGACTTCATTGGAACTTTGTGAAATGATGTATTAAAATGGTACAAAAAGGCTTGTCTAAAACATGAAAAAACATGGGAGGAAGTGTAGAAGGAGTTCTTGGAAAATTTTGAAACTTCAAAAATATTAACATAAGGGGTGAGTAAGATGAGAGAACTAATACAAAAGGAGGTAGAAACCATGAAGGAATTTGACAAAAGTTTTAAGGACATAGTCCACAAACTAGAACCCTTGAATAAAAAACATAAAATTGAGTAGTTTACATCCAAAGTTAACCCTGATGTGAGAGCCTCTTTAGATGGGGAAGTTTTTAAACATACATGAAAGAAGTCACACTAGCATACCAGATTGAGGCACAGACCTGGTACAAATAGGACAAAAACAAGGAGAATATTTAGTTAGAAAGACTAAGATTGGAACTGGAGCAACTAAAACTCAAACAAGAAATTTTTGGTGAAACAAGAAGATAAAAGATTAAACATATGGTGTTCCTACTATACAAAAGAAGAACACATCTGAAACAAATGTCTAAAGATAAAAGGAGATAGGTAGGCCACTACAATGAAGGTGGAGATAAAGGCACTCCCTACAAAGAACAACACAGTTTATTGTGGCTTATGCAGAAAATAGGATGATCATGAAACACCAGATTGTTCATCACAAATATTTAGGGTGAGTGAAGATGAAGATGAAATTGACTCATGGTACAACTCAAATCCTAAAAACAAAACACACAATAATACCATGGAATATGTCAAAGTCCTAGCAGAAAGACCACTATACCTTCAGGACCAAGCCTACAAGCAACCTTCATGAAAAAAACAAAGAAACATGAATACTATCCAAAATGTAAATCAAAATACTCCATATGAAAATAACTATAGTAATGAGGATATAGGACAATTTGAAGGTTATATAGGAGGCATAGGCCAAGGTAGAGGCAGAAGAAGAAGAGATGATGCCACTTGTTACAAATGCAGTAAACCAAGACATTTTGCTAATGAGTGTTAGGGTGAAAGAAGAAGGCAATGCGCATTCTGCAATAGTACATAACATGATATTTTTACATGTGAGAAGGCACAATAGTACTTTCAGAATGCACCACAACAAGGAAAAGGAGATGATTTGGATAAGCCAAAAGGAGAAAGAGTGATCAGAAGAGTCCCTAAGGAAGAAGGTAAAATCCTAAGGACCTATCAAAGAGATAAGGTTGGAAATATAGATCTATCTTCATTAGATGAAGAAACCCAAAATAAGAGAAGAAATGAGGAAAAAACTAAGATAGACAAAGGAAAGTAGAATTCAACAATAGTTACCAGACATGGCACAAACACTGGCAGAAAAAGATATGGAACTACTGAATCAGAAAGAGAAGAAAGTGAGGAGGAAGATATAATCTTCCTGGATAAAAGGTGACATGATGAGATAATACAAAAGACTAAATAGTTAATAACATAAGAACAAGAAAAGAAAAAAAAGTCAATCAATTCTTTATAGAAGAAGAAGTTGCGGCACTAAAACAGTTTACATCTCTAATGCAACAACATAATCTGATGGAGAAGTTTAGATAATTTGCTAAATATTGGAATACGAAGAAGATACTGCAAAACCAAGTTAGACAATTGGACAGAAATTAAAGTCATTGGAAAACAAAACCACTATTAGTAGATGCCCATATTAATCATAAAATGGTCAAGAATTTCATGATATACTTTGGTACAGACATAAGCATGGTCACTAAAAATATTTGGGAAAAAATAGGGAAACCTAGATTATATAAAAAACCACACAATATTATTTTGGTAGATGGTTCTAGCATGTCAACCATTGGAACATGGAGACAAGTAGAAGTGAACCTGATAGGAATTAAACAAATAGTAGATTTTGTGGTTGTTGCTATCAAAGAACAAGGAGACTCCTTTAATGCACTACTTGGACTAAGATGGTTTGTGGATGACAATGGCATAGTGGACTTCCACAAGGAAGAACTATCTTTCTCAAATAGTAATACAAGCATATTCACACCACTAGGGATACCAATGGATGAAGCCTATATTGAAGGATCCACCAATGTGGAAGAGAATGATGATTACCATAACAGCTACACAATCTCAAATATGTAAATAAATGAAATGGAAAGAGAACCAAATTCTACAGGACAAATAGAGGCAGACAATGAAAATACCAGTACTAATAATGAAGAAGTCCTATAAGCATGGATTAAAAATGAACTAGAGCTTAAAACCTGAAAAATGATAGGGATTAGGAGGATATGCATGGCTCAAACTAGTAAAGGAGAACTACTACAATCCTCCACATTAGAGGAAAATCCACTACAAATGGCATGCACCATTAGAACGGGCCAAAATGAAGAAGAATCTTGAATATCTCATCATATTATGAAAGGAATCTCTCATATTAAGTTACTAAAGTTTTTAAGGGTTAAAGACCTACAACAATACTTGGATGAAATGGAGACAATATTTGTAGAAGAATAATGCAGAAATCAAGCAATACAACATACATTAGTATGTAATGCAACAAACTGGTGGGAAACACATAAAGAGTCAGTTGAAGATTGGCATACTTTTACAATCCTTATCAAGGTGAGATACCTACCGAAACATGGGTAATATAAAGAAATATCTAAGTATGAAGTTCAAACTCTATTGCAAGATCACCTAACCACTTGCATAGCATCATGGGAAAATAGGAAAGAACACAACAAGGAGTTATACACCCATTTATTCTATTGGACATTAACATGTATTGCCCAAAAATAGTATATTAACCAAGAGAGAAAGAAGGAGACAAAGGACTGGGAAGAAATACAAGCTGACTTCACACATACATTTTCTTTTTATAATCTAGAAAAACCTATACATATTTCCCTTGAGAAAATAAAAGAAATAATCTTTCAACAAGAAATCAAGGAAGAGAAAAATGAACTAGAGTACAGTACACCACCACCAAGATTAGAAGGGATATGGAAATTGGTGGAATGGATAGATCAACATACAAAGAAAATGGTGCAAAAATGATACAAAACAACAAAGATAGATGATGAGGAGAACGAGGAGATAAATATTGAAGTGCAGGAAGGAGAAAGAGAGCTAGAAACATTGGATGAACAAAAAGATTAATACTATAAGAAACCAATGAAAATTAGAGAAGAAAATATTGCAAAGGAAGGTGATCCTAAACTGGAAAAGATTGGAGATTATTGGAATGAAAGAGAAGTGGCACATGTGATTGAGATCCTCTTTGAATTTGAAGATCTATTCCTAAGGACCTTCAATGAGATGAAAGGTATTAAAGAGGAAGCAGGCGTCATGAAGATACAACTAAAAGAATCAACGAAACCAATGAAGAAAAGACCTTATAGACTCAATCCTGACATGAAGAAACAAGTTAAGGTAGAGATTGACAAGGTGTTGGTAGTAGGAATCATAAAACCTATTGAAGAAGTTGACTGAATTAGTCCCATTGTGACACAAATCAAGAAATCAGGTGAAATAAGGATATGCAGAGACTATAGAGAGTTAAATAGAGATTGCATCCATGACCCATTCCCTACACCCTTCACAGTATAAATATTGGAATCAGTTGCTAGAAGGGAAATATACTCATTCATTGATGGATTTTATGGTTGTTTCATAGGAAAAGAGGGGTTTTCAATTCTAATGGATGTGTGGGTTAGATCCTCCTTTCACTACAAACATTCAAGGACATAAATTGAGTCAAGCCACAAATTTTGCAAGAGGGCTTTACTACAGATTTAGTGTCACTTGGAATGGAGAGGAAACTTGGAAATTTGCTGATTAATTGATTAATTAAGCCTAGATTATGCTAGAAACCCTAATTATGTAAAATCATAAACAAATGGATGAATCTCGACAAATGCTCACAGACCAAGATGTAATATTCTGAATAAATACATATCATAATTCAAGATTTCGTATCCATGGAATTCAGGGGATAAAGAGCAGGCACCCAAGCCCAAGGTGGCAACTTCTTTGGGGACTTCTAAAACTTGTCTACAACTAATCACCACTATCACAAAGGTTTTCTACTTTGGGGATCTGGAGGGCTTTGGAGTGGGCACCCTAGTCTAGGTCCTACTTTTTCCTTCAAATACAAGATCTCCAAACTCTACCACAACCTCTTGCAACTCCACTTCCTTCTACTTCAACACCTATTACCTACAATCACAAGGAGTGTGGTTGGGGGTTGTGGTGTTTACGAGCTTACCTTAGTCAAGCCCTGGAAGGACATTCAAGTATTTCGAGCACCATTTTCAAATAAAGAGTGTGTATCCCTATAGGATAGAGGCAAAACCAAATGATAAATGATAAATTCAACACAAATAGATATCACCTTGAAGGTATAACTCTCATGGAAGGAAGAAGCTCTTTCATGGCATGAGGAGATGGACTGATGAAGCCAAATCTACAACAAACAAACACAACAACACAATACTACTCTACAACATAATGAAAGCCTTGAATCACCTTAGCATAAGATAACCAGTTCACAATATCCATCTAATTGTAAAATGAAGTCCTAAACATGCTTATATATGCAACAAAACACATTCCTGCTCTAATTTCGTAATTCAAACTTGAGATGTCAGCAACAGACACTTCTAATGGTCAAATAAATGACATTTAAATTTTGGGACCCTACCAAGTAGAACAGGACTAGGGTGCTGGTACTGAAGCCCTTAGACCCATTTTCAAGGCAGGGTCAAGTTCATCAGTGTCCCCTAAGCCCCATTTAACATGGGTTTTTCAGGGATTTTCCATCAGGAGTAAAAATGAACATGCTAAATGTAAAACAAGGGACTCGAGAGCTAAACGTAGGAGGTAAAAGTCCTAGGGGGACATTTTACGATGTAACATTTAGCCCTCACTTTAATGTATGTATAAACACAAGGCCCATACATGCATTAAAGTATGATCAACAATCACAACTCAAACATGCTAGGCACTTAGAGCTAATGCATACACAAAGATTGAGAAGCTATTTCTAGCCCAAGTAGTCTCATGTAGACATTAGAGAAGACACATCATAGACACACCAAACACAATGAATATAGTAATAGGCACAGAAAAAATAGAGAAGACAATAATAGGCACACAAGACACAAAGAAGACAACATTGAAGACATGCAAGACATGATGAATCCAGTGAATGCAGTGATTATTTCTTTTTCATTTTCATATATAAATGCAAATGCAAGTACATGGAAAGTAAACACACAACCCAAAATGTAGGAGGGCATTTCATCACACGTCTTTAAACTACATAATACAAATCTTAGAGTGTAGGAGGGGCATTTTTCCATGCTCTTGAAGACTACACTTGAGAATAAGCACACCATACAAATCCCAGAGCATAGGAGGGGCATTTCACCACACATCTTGAGACTATGCTTGGGAACATATAGGCCATACAAATCCCAAAGCATAGGAGGGGCATTTCACCATGCTCTTTGGATTATACTTGGGAACAAACTCATGGAAGACACATGGAAAACACGAGCGTTGTAAAGCATGCCAAAGACATACTATACATCTAAAAAATGACAAATAATGTGATGGAAGGAACTTATTGTTAAGCCCCACCATCTCAAGCATGCTATAGGTACACTTGATGGTTGGGCTTATGTCACAACAACTACCAAAGATAGGCTTAAGTGAGGATACACCAGCACTGTCTACTCGGAGGACTTTTGAAATAAAAAGGATGTGCACTAGCTCAAGAAATACACCATCCCCGCCTCCACAAAGGGATTTAAATAAAAGATATGCACTATATCCTGCCTCTATAGAGGGCTTAAAATAAACGGATATGCATGATATCCCACTTCTGTAGAGGACTTTTTGATTACAATATAAAATAAAGATGTGCACTTGCGCGGAGATACAACATCTTGCCTCTGTAGAGGGCTTATAAACATGTTTCGTTAGTACCAAAATCATTAGACAAATTACCTTATATGCCCTCATCTTAAGGTGGTTGATATTGTGTACCAATATCAAACATGTTAAGGTAGAGAGAAAACACACAAGGGAACAAGAGCTCACACAAAGCCCATGCCCCCAAAGGTGACATGTACTATACGATCACTGAATGTTCTCATAAACACACATTTTCTTGCAAGAAGAGAGGTTAGAAATATTTCTCTAAGATAATAACCACATCACATGATTAAAAAAATGCATGTAATCATTCACATAAAGAGCTGAGGCTATACTACAGGTTTGAAATTTGAGTATAACTGTGGAGCTATACTACAGAAATCTCAAAACTAAGTGTAACCAAGGTGAGATTCCAAGATAAACAAAGTGCACGGAGTAGATATATTGTTATGGTTTGTTAGTATGATAAGACAACATCAAAATATCACACAAAGTGATTTTACTAGCTAAGCATCGGATAATATATATCAACCCCATCTTCATGTATGGACTACATGCATTTTTTCTTACTTGCTAAAGGGACACGTAGTCCATATTAGCATTATTTGTTTTTTGTCATCCTTTAGCTAGATAGAACCACTAGAAGAAGGTAAATAATAAATCAAGAGAGGAGAAATAGGTGCCTTGGGGTCATCACATAGAAAGGTATCCCCAGGTCACCAACTACAACTCTATACCCCTAGGGAATGACACATAACAATGAAAATAAAGGAGAAGAAAGATAGAAGACTGTTGATACAAATAGAAGTAGGGTCACAATAGAGGCAGTCTATCTATATCCTTAACCTTACAAGAGTATCAAGGGTCATCCAAGGAGGCCTAAACAACACATAACACATCATGGGGGGATCACAACACAAAGAGAAAGGGTTAGAAATACTTACCTGTAGGCACAACCAAACTAACGGTTGTTGACAAGCAAATCATCATCTTCCCACTCTCGAATGTTAGAAGAGAGTGCTACATAAGGTACAAGTGCCCAACTCTTGTCATTGTCTTTAAATTTTTATCTTGTTTAATTTCTTCTTTGTTTGGTTCAATGTTAGGCATAATATTTTCTTGTTCAAGTGCATTTCTTTGTACAAAAGCTTATCTTCTCTTCCTCCTTTCTCTTGCTTGTCTATTTCTTCTTATCTTGTTACTTATATCTTCAAAAGTGTTCTCGCATTTTTCCATAGGATTTCACATGTTAGAGGAGGAAGCAACTTGTTCAAATCTCATCTATCTTGATGAAGTGGTATGTTCTCGACGAATACCTCCCAATCCTTGTAAGGATGGTGGGGGAGGAACCTCAACATAGAGTCCTTTACCTTTCTCTCTAGGAAGTTCTTCTAATGCAAGTTGTTCTTCTCTTACTATTTCTTGCATAGAAGGATTGGCCACTTGATTTAATAGTTTTGCTTTGTGTTTTCTATATCCCAAGAAGTTAAAATTTCTTTGTGGCTCCAGTTCTTGATCATATCATGGCCAAAAGTAATCAAGGTTGAAGTGTTGTCTTGTAACTAAAGGTTTATATCTATTGAGAGGAATAGTATGCACTTGTCCATTAAAAGGAAATTTTACATAGTTATGAATTGTTGAAGGGACAACTTTCATAGACTTTGACCATGGGTGTCCTAATTTTATGCAGAAGAGGTCAGATAGAGGGACAACATCAAATAATTGTTCTACAGATTTTTCCAATACCATAACGAATAAAGATATCTTCCTAGAAGTGTTTATACAAGGTCCATTATGTGTCTTAATCATCATATCAGAAGGGTCATAGAAGTCTTGTATCAAACCATGTGAATAAAGGAATTCCTTTATTGCCACATTAGTCATGCAATTAGGATCTACAAGTATTCCATCCACATGGTTTTCCATTATCTTTACAGTGCTATAGAGAGGTCCTTTAGTTTCTCCAATTGTTCTATCATTAGGTGTGAATATAATTTTGAGTTCAGGGACCTTTGTTTTCATATAAGGCTTAGGAGGAAACCTAGTGTTATTGTTGCGATTATAAGCCATGTGTGTACATGTTTTCAAATGAATGTGAAATCAGGTTTTAAAATATTTTCAAAACTTATGCAAGGAACAAGTGCAAAGTTATGTAAGTTTATGACCTAAAATTCTTGATTTTTTTCACTTTTTTTCAATGCAAATGCTTAGAACAAGAGGTGTTGTAAGGAAATTAATGAGGGGCAGCGAATAATAAGATATATATCAATCCAATAATACAAATTAATATCCTTCAAAACACACCTATAATGCAATTCTATATGCAAAGTAAGTCAAATTTTTGGTTTTTTCTTGCTCTGCTTCACTAATGCGGAGGATTGTTCCTTTGTTAGGCAGAAGGGCCCTTGGTTTTATGGCCAGTCTGGCCTCTTCTTCCTAGAGTGGTCACGTTTCTTCGATCCTGCTTTTGCTAGGATCATAAAGGTTCCCATTTGGATCAGGTTGTACAATCTCCCACCAATTATGCGGGACCCAGAGCTAATCAAGAGCATGGTTGAGTAGTTTGGAACCTTTGTTAAGCCAGATTCTGGAACCCCCCATAGTAGATTCTTCAGGGTGTGTGCCATCTTTGATATCTCCAAACCAGTGCATCATTCTGTTTTGATCCAATTGGCTTTTGGCACTTGGGCCCAATTTCTAAATTTCTATATTTATAATTCCATTATTGTAGTTTCCTAGCTACTTTCACATAATTACTATGACTTGATTACTTAGGCATCTACACATTTTCAATGATCAATTCAAATCTTTTGCAAGACTTGACTACCATCAAAGAAGTTCTATTATTCAATCTTCTTGAGGCAAGTCCTTAAAGGGGCTTATAGTGAAGAATAGGTGCCTATAGTGAATTCTTCACTACAATTAGCATAATCATTTTTTCTATTTAATTGTGATTGTATTGTCTTTTAGCTTTGACAAAATAATTCCCATCTATAAATTTTGAGTTTTGTGGCATGTAGTGATGCCCTACAAAATTCCTATGCATAAACAAATACAAGTCGTCAGATGATACCATGTCACAACCCGTCATATTAGAAAATAAATAATACAAGTTTGAAATAAAATATTAAACTATTGTTAATTATTTTTATACCTTTTGAAAAATTAAGAAGCAATAAAATATTATTGTGAAATTCAATTATTTTTAAAATTATTGATGTATGATGATTATTGTGATTCGACTAATGATGACTAATCACTTGGTGTTTCAATGAGTGAGACAGGGGTTCATCAAAGTTCTCTCATGAGAGAGAGAGAGAGTACCATTGGATAGCGGGAGTCTAGCCATCGAGAAGCAAATGGTTGCGATGGGAATCTCACACACACTCACTTAGGAAAATAATATTCAAATCTAGATGTTAAAATAATTCAAATGTTTGTGTTTGTGTGTTTGTGTCTATTGTTGAACTTCTGAATCATAGTAAAAACTACTAAATATCCAATAACTTCAATGAAATTGATGCAAATACAAAAACAAAGCTATTACCTTCGTAGATACTATTCACCTCGTAACATCCATTGTTGCGTATCGCGTATCGATCCTATGTATGATTTTAGCTCTCAGAAGTTGTACTTCCTTGCGATTGAAGATGACAATAGGAGAATGGCTATGATTGGATTGTGTAATGGAGATTAAACTAACAATGCAACTCTAATGAAGATGGATGATGGAGATATGGAGACATGATTGGATAATTATGATGATAATGAGGTTATGCAAATGCAATGAGAATACTTTGCCAAAGGCATGCTAGTAGGATTTCTGCAGAGTAAGATTGCTAAAGCTTGAGTGATGTGAAATATGTGTGAGAACGTTGTTTATATAGGCTAAGGAGAGCCCAAATCCAAGTGTCAATAGATCCATGACTGGAGGAATTAACTGTGACATGTACAGTTGGGGGAGCTTGAGAGAATGTGCATGAATTAGAAGAGGACAAGTGTCTAGGCCTCTTTCACGAGTTATGGAAATTAATAGATCTAATTGGAGAGTTAACTAAAGTTAACTGAATAGATTGATCAGATGACTAGGTTGATTGGAGAGTTGACTGAATTAATTGTCCAGTGAAGTCAATTGATTGATCAGATAGCTGATTTGATTGGAAGATAAATAGGACATGTGCATGAGGGGATATTTGCTAATTAAATATTAAAAATATTTAATTATGTGTGCAACATGGTGAGGTGTAATGTGAGGTGGATGCAATGATGTGGAATTATGAATTTTAGGACTTTGGAATAGAGGAATTTGTAATTAATTAAATAATTTAGGATTATTTAATTAGATGAGAAACTAGAGGAATTATGATATTTAATAAAATAAAATGATTTTTATTTAATTTTGGGATAACAATCAAATAAATTAGAGTATTCATTTAATTGATAGAAGAATAAGAATTAAAATAAATATTTAAAATATTTATTTAGTTTGACATGAGCTAATTTAAGGTGTATACATTTTGCCCCTCTTTGATGCAATGTGTTTTATCATGTTGCTTCAAAGAATAAAAATTTTCTGACTATGATGCATGCCCCAGTTTGCCCTTGGTTTTAGTTTTAGTGATGATAGGATGCCCCATCGAGAGATTGGTCAGGTTGGAGGACATTGGCGAAAGGTGGGCGAACAATCTCACGATATGTAAGATTTTACGACACAGGCTGCGGGCAAAATGTTCAGGTGATGGAAAAAGGAAAATGGGTGAAGAACATGCCCCACACTCATAGGGTCAAACACTTCCCATTAGGGCCTACTTTGCTATATATAGGTATGTGGGGTCACAATCCTAGTCATTTGTACACTTCTCTTTTGTGGAGAGATTTTAGGAGCTCTGGTGTGGTAGTAGTGCAAAGCAGTCAGCAGAGATGGACCAGATTCTAATAGTGAGCCACCGATTTGAGAGGATCTGACAATTTGGGTGGCCAACAGAGTACGGACCCCCCAATATGCACTGTTTGAAACTTGGTCTTTTGTACATTTATGGTGGTCAAATTATAGTTCAAAGTTTGCGATTATGAATGTGCAGTTTAAATGTTTGAGTGCTTTTGAGAATTATATCTATGCATATGTTACTGGAATCAATGCATATGCAAATTATTAGCATTTGATTGATATGTCAATGCATTTGCTTAGGTTTTATGTGCATATAAGTCTTTATGCACAATCAATCAATAGTTTCATGCATGCATTGTAAAGTTACACAAGTGTTTCAAAATCATGCAAATGATTAGGCTTTCCGCGCATATGTTAAAATAACGTGCATTTGATATAAAATAGCGCAAATGTCTACTAATTTGGCACATGCGGTTGAAGCAACATAAATTCTTACGGGTTAAGCACATATATCATAAAATCGCGCATCTGGCAAATAGACTTGCGCATATGGATAAAGTAGGTAAATTACTTAGCTAAATTGGTGAAGTTAGCATTAAGTGTGATGTTGGCCAACTAGTAGGTCATCTTGGAGATTGATAGAATCTCCAGAAGGATGATAGGATAGGATCCTGATAGCATAGCTAAGTAACTTGTTTGATTGGATAGAAATGCAGCTTGATTGTAGTGTGTTTAACATGCTTTGTTATTGATTGCAAGAGATTCTGGATCATGTACTGATGTCATGGGAGAGATTCCCTCTCACACAACTAGTGAGGCTCTATTTGACTGAGACTGACCACTTGGTGCTTGGATCCATTGGTTTATGGTATGTTTGCTTCATGCCCGAGATGTGGGTGAACCTCAGATTAATGATTGCATTGGGTGAGAGGTACCACAATGAGATGGGAACATTTCACCTACCCATAGGAGAGATGATTGTGACCCTAGAGGATGTTCATCAGATTCTATGGATACCGATTCAAGGTGAATTGGTCAAGTATGCGTTAGCGACAGGAGCTGGTTTGGCTAAGTGTAGACAAGTGTTTGATGACCCAGACCTAGAGGGAACAGAGATCAGCTGGGCAGACATTATGGAGTACTAGGAGCCCATGCCAACCATATTAGCAGGTCTGATTAGTGGTGTTGTGTGCCCTGACAGAAGATCACATGGCTTCCATGTTAGATGGGTATGGACCCTAGAGAGGATGGTTTAGGAGGGGACACGGTTTGCCTGGGGTCCTTGCATCTTGGCCCACTTGTACCATGATTTGCATCAGTTCATTTATGATGGAGCTGCTAGTCTTTCTGCTAGTGTTTCATTGCTTCAGATTTGGGCCTAGCTACATATAGCAGTAATACAACCTATTGGCATGGGAGTGAGGGGACATGACAAACCCTACTATTATATGTTTCAGGAGAATTTTTCCTAGCCCAAAAGAGAGTACTGGCATCACACATTGGATAATGTGGATGAGGTTGTGTGGCGACCATACCTAGACTATGAGGTGTGGGACGAGGATGCAACAAAGTTGCCTTACTATTTCTAGACTTGATGGATGATAGGGAGGACTCCCTACATACTACAACAGCATATTGTTACTTGTGTGCTCTAATAGTTTGGCAGGATTCAGGCCATGCCCCAAGGTACTTTTATTTTTTTCTTAGATGCATAAGGAGCATCCATTGTGGGGTCCCGTGGTTGCATCTTATGAGACAGTGAGGATGGAATTTCTATAGATTCCCTACCAAGCATGGGATATGAGGTGGCATATAGTGGATGCAGGAATGACAATAGATTTTGAGGCACACTTCATTGCCCATCCAGTTCCTAGATACTCTGGTCCTGGAGAGCTGGCACCAAGACTTAAGGATGATAATGAGGATGAGGATGATACCCCTTGATAGAGGAGGGGATGACAATGAGGCAGAAGGGGTGGCCAAGGTGGTAGGGGAGGAGTAGATGATGGAGGTGGGGGTGGTGGGGGTGATGGAGGAGATGATGGGGATGATAGTGGGGATGATGGTAGGTAGAGGAGGGTTAAATAGAGGAGAGTGCCCCAGATGCAGGCATAGGCCCAGATACATGCACAGGTGCAGCCATAGGTACAAGCATAGGTATAAGCACATGCACAGACACAGGGGACAGGGTGAGGGAGAGACAATAGCATTGTAAGCCCAGGTGGCTCAGTTATACGCTCAAGTGGCACAACTATAGGGGCAGGATGGTGGTGAGATGGTAGCCTTACAAGCCTAGGTGGCTTAGTTACAAGGATAGGTGACATAGCTACAGGGGATCTTCACACTACGATTCTAGAGCAAGACATAGCCATACAAAGATACAATAGGGTAGAGGCCCTATTATAGCAGGTACAATAGACGGTAGCCTAGGGTCCATACAGTCAAATTGTGACATATATGGTTAGGGAGGGGCAGGAGATTTTTTATTGGAGAGGGCTGTATGAGTAGGTTGTACCAGTAGAGTAGAGGGTTAGCAGTTGCCACCCTAGCTCACGTAGCAGGTTGAGGCGGACACAGACATAGAATGTAGGGATGAGGCCACCACTTCCTCATGGGCCATCAAGGATAGGTCCTATAGGTCCAACACATCCTACAAGGCTGTAGTCTCCCCCTCAGCAGCCACAAGATCCTGCACCTTCCAGAGCTAGTTCCACATAGCCACCATTTTGGAGACATGCATCATGTGTTGAGCACTTTCTTGGTTGTATACACCATTTTTTGACTGGTCGAGATAGATACTATTATGACATCATTGTGTACATGGACATTATTATTATTTTTGATTTATGATGATGATCTACATGAGTTTGGCATACTACATGCATGTGTTCTTACAGATGGATGTTATTTTATATGTGATGGATGTTATCTATTATGCTTATACTATGATGATTCTAATATGTTGATGCTATGATACTTATGACATTGATGATATGATGTTCTTACAATGCTACATGATGACTAATGTGTATGCATATTGTACAATGATTTTATGTGTTTATAGTTTTATGATGTCTTAATGCATATGTGGATGATCTCCTACATATACTACATGATGTGTAATATTCTATGTATGATGACGCAAGATGCAAATGGTTATGGAATTGATATCTATGTTTTTGGATTTTTTTCTGGATAATAAATGTTATGCATGTGATTCTAAATGACAACACTATCATGATCTAAATGTTTAATATGAGTAATATATGATAATGACCTAATGATGGATAAACCTAGAATATGCAAAATGATAATGATGTATTTTTGTTATGCGTAGTATACTCAATCATAAATGAAACAACACTTAGAAGAATTTAGACAAAAGATTTGGATGAATGGTTAACTAACAGTCTAGACTTGGATCTTATGACACTTGGATAAATGGTATGTATGGAATGCCTATAAATGAAATGAAATGCAAACCTAATATGTATGAATAAGGCTTTGTCATCTTGTTTTGCAAGTATTTGAAGTACTTTTTTCATCATTGAGGTTTTAAAATGCTGTAAGAAAATACAAGCATCTAGGTATAATTGAACCATGATGACCTAAGTATCTCTTACATGGATTTGATTTAGAAAGTTAATACAAGAATCTAATCAAAATTGAACCTAGATGACTTGAGTATTTCTTGCATGTATCAACAAACAAGGATTACCCCCTTTCATGCTTAGACCCATAATGTCCTCGATGATCTTTTGTTGATCATGTCGTTAGACAAAGTCATCACAGTACTAAAGATTAATCCACAAAAAGCCAACAAAGGAAAATAATCATGCCTCCATCTTACTTGCTCTAGTTCTAGACATCCTCGAGTAGCATAGTAAACATGATAACAAAAATCAAAACTTTAAGACTTAAACATATAACAAGCATCAAATCTTCTTGCCATAGATAATGTTTTCTTGCAATGAAAATAGATATAATCATCATGATAGTTTAGGCACATTGTTGTCTGATATAGGTCAAGTTATTGTGTCAAGCATTTTGTTTAACAGGTGCATTTGTAATGCTGCATGTTGTCTAGAGATAATATCGTAATCCAGTTTTTGCTATCCTCTAGGACTTGTGATACTCAAGAATCCAATTCTCCAACTAGGTTGAGAATTATGCATCAAGTAATGGTTCTATTTATTATGGATGAAAAACAGTGATAAACTAATAGTAGACTCAATGTGATGGGACCTAAGGGACTAACCTAGTGCCTCAGGGGCTCATCGATGATGGCCTTGCCTACGTGATGATACAAAGGCAACGTAGTTTAGGGGGCAGACCTTGTGGACCTAGGACCTAGATGATGGGAAAATGGTGTGGAATTGAATGGACAAAAGGATGGGTGACAAGGGATGGAATGGATGGGAAGCATTGGGGGCTCATCATTGATGAGCCTTGCCTACGTGATAGCTTAGAGGTGACGTAGTTCGACAATAGTAGCAATGATGGAGTCAAAATGGATGACAAGATGGATGAAGGTTTGGATGGATAGACTAATGGGACAAGATGATAAGGCCGAGTGAACAACAAGCCATGATAGGTATCTTTATGTGATTTGATGGATTTAGTTTAGAAAAGACTGGATGAGGATTGAAGTCTTAAGAGATGGAGGGATCGATTTATCACAAATAGCGCCTATTTGTAGGTTTTCACCACTTGCTTTTATTTGCATGATAGTTCAAATACACATGACGCATTTTTGTCAGGTTTTCATCATGGTACCTATCTGAGGTGCTTGTTTACCAGGTTTTCACCAGAGGATGAATTTTTTTGTTATTATTTTTATTTTTTATTATTTTTGTTATTTTTCTATTTTTTCTATTTTTTTGTTGTTTTTGATAATATGATCCCTTGCATTGGGGTTTATGTGTAGAACTTGCGAAGGTGCATGTTGTTGATGGGATCATCCAATAGTTCCCCTTCTGATGTTTCTAGCTGATAAGCTCCTAATCCATAGGCAACAATGATTACATAGGGACCAAGCCTGTTGGGTTCAAATTTGCCTTTCTTCTCCCTGTCCTACTGATTTATGGGATTCTCTTTGAGGACAAAGTCACCAACTTGAAATACTTGGGGTTTGACTTTGTGGTTGTAATTCCTAGGCATCCTTTATTGATAGGCTTTTAGATGGTTAAAGGCGTGTTGTCTTCTTTCCTCTAGAAGCTCTAATTCCTACAGTCTAGAAACCCTATATTCTTCATCAGATATTAGGCCTTTTAACGATACTCACAAGGAAGGTAACTCGACTTCAATGGGAAAGATGGCTTCAGAGCCATAGACTAGGGAATATGGTGTTGCACCTATGGGTTTGTGGATACTTGTGCGGTAGACCCATAAAGTGGGATTTAGTTGGATGTGCTAGTCACGGTCAGCATCATTGACAGTCTTCTTAAGGACTTTCATGATAGTTTTATTAGATGCCTCTACATGGCCATTTCCTTGGGGGTAATATGGGGTGGAAAAGTGGTGTTGGATGTGGAATTTGTCATATAGCTCTTTGACATCTTGGTTTTTAAATGGTCTTCCATTATCAGTGATAATGGATATAGGGATACCATAGCAGCAAATGATGTAATTCAAGATGAAAGAAGCAATTTGTTTGCTTGTGACATTGATGAGGGTACAACTTCAATCCACTTTGTAAAGTACTCAATGGCAGTGATTATGAATTTATGGCCACTAGATTATGGAGGGTGTATCTTGCCCACTAGGTCAAGTCCCCATTGATAGAAAGGCCAAGGAGTCATTAAAGGCTGTAGCTCCTGTGTTGGTGCATGTATTAAATTCCCATGGATTTGTCATTTCTTGCATCTCTTTACAAAATCATAGGAATCTTTTTTCATAGTTGGCCAGTAGTATCCCATATGTATGAGTTTCTTAGCCAAGGTAGGACCACTAGAGTAGGTCCCGCATATACCGTCATGAACTTCACTTAGGGAAGTTTGATATTCCTCACTGTCAAGACACCTAAGGAGAGTACCATCTAGTCCTCATCGATACAGGGTGTACAACATCCATGTTCTAAAAACATAGCAAAACTAGAAAAATTTACCATAGAGTAATTTAACAAGATAAAAATGAGATAGAGAAAATTTTTCTTTTATTTAAACATATAATCAAATATCCATAATTACAAGATTTTTCCTTTACAAGGTACAATACATCACGAAGTCTTTCTCAATGACAAAGTTTACAATGTAAATCAATTACATAGACAATTTGGAATAAATACTGTTGCTAAATATCTGACATCTTTATCACAAGTCTTGGCATATCTCCTTCTTGGAGAGAGAGAGAGAGAGTATCTTTCTATTGATTTACCTCCATCCATAGACAGGCGGTCTCCCACACATCTTCCACATAGGAAGTGGCCCTACGCTTCACGAGGGATTTAGACCAAAGGTGACCAGTGGTAATTTGCCTTTACCAAGTACTTAGTGTTGTATCCTACACATATCTATCAACCATACAACCCTAGATACCCTCTAGCTAAGTATGATTTCTGATAGATAGTGCAATCTAGATATAGTGACCTGACAATGCATGTAGAAGACAATTGCATTACTTTAGCCAAAATTTTTAATATTAATATTGTTCATATTGAATGTAGTCATTGTGTTCACCCACCCCTACTCGACTTGGATATTGTCATATTCTTGCAGTTTAATTCTCTTACCAACCTAATCATGTAATAGTTTAATCTATGAGTCATAATAATAATACCTTTAGACTTAAATAAGTCCTTATGATGAAACTATACAATTGGTTCAAAATCAGCTCTAGGGTTTACCCATTATCCCATGGCTAATATAATATTGCTTATGTAACCTTATCGCTTATCTAGGAAACATAGATTAGCTATTGTTTTGTGGCTAATTCAACCAAAGATAAGAACACTATAGTTCTTTAAATAGATATTAACCCTTGTCAAATACCTTTAATAATGTGATAATACAAAACCTACCCTTTATGCCTTTCCTACAAGGTCATTCTTTGTTAAACTACGTCGACTCCATTATAATGAATCTCTTCAAGGATAATGTGAATAATAAAGACAAATAGTCATTAATGGGTTCTCATAAAAACCTTATTCCATCTTCCATAGTATCTCTAAGTTACTATCATTTGATATGTTACGATAGTTACTAAAGTTTCATACGAATCGAGTTCTCAAGGATCAATAATAATATCTGTTATATATATATAGTCTAAACAAGACAATATGTTAAAACATTATAACCTCTATACTATATGGTTCAAGTTGAGAGTATAAAAACAAGGTTCATTCATTTCCTTAATATTTGAGAACCTATTGTTTTGATAACTCACAATCATTTCAATGACTGGTTATAAACTTATTCGATAGGTGATCTATTTTCAAAGCAAATGACAGTTTTGACAATCTCACACTATGATGGACATTTATCCTTCATTCTAAGCATACGATATGATGATTGGTTTCTAATAAAAAGAAAAAAGGTTGATTCAATAACTATAACAATGTACTCACTTGTATTACCAAATGTCAACCTTATAATTTGCATTTTAAATCTCATTATAAACAGAGATAAAATGACATAACTCCTTTAGGAGTTAGCTATGTTTTTCCTACATTGAAGCTCACTAATTATCAGCTATCATACAATGAACTTAGGAGTTTAAAACTCCCCTAGTGTACTCATACAGTCGACTAAGACTATGGTGAAAATACTAACAAATGATAATCATTCTCTACATGGCTTAACAGAATAAAAAATTAAAGAATACCTGATAGCAATCAACTTAGGAGTTGATTGAGATATGTATAGGGTCGATGCCTTCAACCATGTATTTCCTTGCTATTTCCAGCTAAAACCCCTTCACCCCTCGGCAATACGTTCTATATTCTACTTCTAATCCTATTCTTCTTTCTACTCCATGCTCAAATGAGTTGTTTTTCCTAAATGGACTAAGGGACAACTCTTATAGAGTCACCCCACTTCATCCTTCATAAAGAATCCAGTTGCAATACTTAATGCAACTATAACAACCTTTTGTGACTAAGTCACAATAGAAATCAATTTACAAGCAAAAATCCACATGTCATTTGTGGAAATCCGCCATATGGCTCATTCAGTTGGGTAGTTTGTAAACATAGTCATCCTCATAAGGATGAGGCTGACACTTATTAAAGTATAATTGATCTTTTAATTATCAAAACATTTGGTTCAATCCACTACTTATCACTAATGAAGACTATACTATAATTTAGCCTACGGCTCCAACAATACCATCGACTCATTAAGAGGTATTATCCTCTTACGATGCTAAGGCATTTATATCTTTGATTACATCAAATATACTTCTTATAACATCGCCAGTATATTAGATAATCATAGTTTAATGAATAAAAATAATAATATTTAAACAAGGTATTACGGATAATGTGGTTGGGTTGAGCTTGTCTCCAAATCACAATCTATCAACAATAATCACATACTCTTACCTCGACGAAATCGTCTAAACAATTAAGAATCGTTTATAATATGTCATGAGACTTTATAAAATAAGAGAATCATTTTACGACAATTTAAGTCATAATATTTACGTTAAATGTAAATAGTCATAGTTCGAGTTCAAATGACGTCATTATCGCTACTTACGACTAAGATGACTTATTATGACTTTCAAAGATTCGTAAGGTATCAACTACCTATCAATTGGGTTTATAAGTAAACTAACAAGTTAAGGCTAACCTCTCACAATACACTAGTTCATACTTTGTTACACATCATAATCATTTTGGCAAATTGACCATTGGTAACTCGAGGTCTATATCTCTCTCCTCGAAAGACACACACACACACACTCTCTCTCTCTCTCTCTCTCTCTCTCTCTCTCTCTCTCTCTCTCTCTCTTCTCTGAGAGTCATCTAAGAATCTATATTCCTATTTCAACTTGTAACCAAACAATTTATGATCAGTGCATCATGACTTAAATAATGAATCAAATCTCATAAACTATTATTAAATTGATAAAAAACATTTTCATAATTTTGTAAATGACATTCATTATAAACCATGTCTTTTCTTGAGATCAATCTATAACATCATAATAGATTTACTTAAATGTTCTAGTAAAAATGAAAAGTTTAGTAAAGACTAAAATTTGGGATGTAACATATCGTTCTCCTAAAGATTCATCATCCTTAATGATATAAAGTATCAAAATGTAACTAAAAGCAAGTTCATCGTTTTCAACTAATAACAACATTAAACAAATGAGGAAACTTTTGATAGAATTCATGATAATCCTCCCATGTAGTATTTTTCTCAGCATATTGGTCCCATTGGACCTTGCACTGCAAGACTTCTCAGTTACACAAGCGGAGCTTGCATGTTTCTAACACCTTGAGTGGTTCAATTGTGACCACCGCTGGATCCTGCATTTGTAAATAATTCCAATTTAAAATATGATTATCACCTACAACATATTTCTTCAAATAAGACACATGAGAAACATTGTGCATTCTAGACAAGGTCGGTGGTAGAGCAATTATGTAGGCAACCCGATTGACTACTTCTAGTACTTCAAAGGGTCCCACATAACAAGGGGATAGCTTAGAAGATTTGCCAAACTTAATAGAACTTTTCTGAGGTTTTGCCCTCAAAAGAACTTTTTCTCTGACAGAGAATTGCCTTGGAACACACTTCACATCCACATAGCTCTTTTCTCTATCATTAGCTTATGCCAATCTTTTTCTGATCAGCTTTACCTTCTCTTCCATTTTAGTTAGCATTTCTGGTCCCATGCTAATCCTATCTTCTAGCTTATCCCAGCTTATAGGAGTTTAACATATTCTTCCATACAATGCTTCAAATGGTACCATCTCAATAGCCAAATGATAGGAATTGTTATAAGCAAATTCCACAAGTGGCAAGTACTCCTCCCACTTATATTGCTGATCCATGCAATACATGCATAACAAATCTTCTAAAACCTAGTTTACTCTCTTAGTTTGCCCATCGGTTTCAAGATGATAAGATGTACTCACATTGAGTTTAGTCCCTGTTGTGTGGTTACACAACACGCCCCATTTTGCATTATCAAAACAGGGACCCAACTTTTGGCTTGCCTTGTGTTGTCTGCTTTCTGGCGGTTTGGTAAAAATAGGTCAGGTGCATCATCATCATGAAGGTCAGGATGAGGTTGGTCATCATCATGAGGTCAGTTTGTCAAAGTTCATATTTTGTTTCTATGACCTCATATTTAGAAAGAGCTTGAAATTCCATGCAGGTTTGCCTTTTACATCACTTGAAAATTCGTCCATATGAGGGAGTTATGCACAGTCAAAGTTTTGGTCAAACCTGATATTCGCAAGAAGAGGGTCATATCTTATAAACTCAGTTTTGCTGTATGAAGAACATCATCATGATATTTGAAACGCCCCCCCCCCCCCCCCGATAATATCCTGAGGTTCAAATATCCGGACGTCAACTTTAAGTCATAGTAAGTTTTCCCCGTCGAGCGGTCTTTTGTATCGTGAAAGGTCATCATCATGATCTTGGTCTATCACCCGATAAAAATCATGCAGTCCCAATATCCGGACGTCAATCTTAAGTGATAGTGTGTTTTTCTCGTCAAATGACCTTGGGCACATCGCGAGCATCATGATATTTTAACATCACCCGATATTATAATATCATGCTGATATTATAATATCACCCTACTTAGAAAATCCACCATCTGCATAATTTGCATGCACACGTCAAAGTCCTGGTGATCATCATCATCCTGATCTTTCAAGGCAGGATCATATTTCATATCCTCCTGACCTCCTTTTGCACAATCATGATGATCACCCTATCTTTCAAAGGGAGGGTGATATTCCATTCCTAAGTCATGTTGTCAAGATCATCATGATCTTGTTTGTCTACCCGATATTTCGTAATGTCCTCCTGCCGAGAAATATAACCTTTTGCAAATATCCTGATGATGTCATCCCGAACTGATAAACGAAGAAGCAAATATCAGGATGACATCACCATCACATTTCTCCTTCGGCAAGATATTTTCCAAAACATGATCTGGTTCGCGAATATGACGATGACGTCATGTTCTAAGTTTAAACAAAAGCCCGGATATCCTGATGATCATCATCATCCTGATCTTTTGAGAGGGTTACCTTGACCAACATAAATTGGCGCTAGAAGGAGGGCTGGACAGAGAATTTCTGGATTTCAACATAGAAAGAGGGCTGAGCTGTTTCTCAGCATCATCAACAGATGGAGGGCAGAATTGGAAAAGGCACCGCGGCTTCAGTCATCATTCATTTTATGCAGGCCCCTCGCTTCTAACACAACATAAATTGGCGCTAGAAGGAGGGCGAGAGCTGTGAATTTTTGGATTTCTGCAAATATTGCATAAATATTTCAGCATTTCAGCTAAATGTCTGCAAATATCTCTCATCTGAGATGTTTTGGTTGCACCTTTGCAAAGATTTAGCCCAAAGCATCAAAGATTAGTTTGATTTTCTGAACTTTCAAGTTTTATTCTGAGATATGATAGATCTCATTAAAATTTCAAAATCCTAAAAATTGAAAAATATAGTCTCATTTTGATGGATGTATATGACGGCAATTGTCAAATTAACATTCCTTTATTTCAGGAAACTTTGAATAGGCAGCTTTACCCTCACAGTTTGTCTAACTTTGGTTTATCTACTTGTTGCAGGATACACCAGACTGCGGAACACAGTGAAATAAATTGTTTAACTTTCCTTACAAGGTTGGATTTATACTTGAAAGGATTAATATTCTTTCTAGATGTGTTCAGGACCGAAATCTGGCAGGAAAATGAAGAAATTCTGGAGCAACAAGCAGATGCAACACCAGAAGTTATTAATTGTCCAGACACTGAAGTGGACCGATCTGAAGATTTTGAATTATACTTGTCTAGAAATATACAGTGTAGTCAAATATTAGGTTTGCCCATTGATGATGTTCTGATTGAAAGCTGGTGCAGGTTACATGATGAAGAGCATTCAGAAAGGGATTGTTACCCTTGCTTGGTCATGTTGAAAAAGATTCTAGAAAATACAATAGCTGAGTCGGTTCCAGAAGGTAAAGAAGAGGAAACATCTTTCCTGGATTCATTTTATGGTGAGATTGATAGGAGTTCTCTACTTCCTAACACAAGTAAGGACCAGTTAGTATGCAGGTATGAATCTTGTAAAAATTTTAGAGAAGAAACCACTCATCAGGATAATATTTTTGATTCTGATCCTAATACTTTTGATAAAGAAGATGAAACATCTTTCCTGGAGTCATTCTATGGTAAAGAGAAATGTAAACAGATAGTAGAGCAATTTAAATGCACTCCTGATGATGAAGTTCCTATGATAGTAACTCAGGGAGTCATAGAGAAGAAAATAAATGCAGATTTATTACCTGACTTCTTTGAATTAAATGATCAAATGCAAGAATGTTGCAGGTTAATGGAACCAGATCCTTTACTAGATAAAAGATGTGAATTATTTAATGAACAATTCCTGAAAGATGAAGATGTAGAAGACTTTGGAGTTGTTGTGCATAATCAGACATCACTCCAGAAATATTTTGAAAATGAAACAGGGGAGGGTCCTTATCAAGTGAAAGTTGTTTCTCTTTTACAGTCACATAATTTAGAAATGATAAATTTCTGTATATCAGGTTGTGATAATAAATATACTTATTTAGATGCTGATGTGCAGGAAATTGAAGAAAATACTGAGGTTTCCTGAACTGGAGGATAAACTGAACATCCAGAATGAAGGGATAAAGTTGGATAAAGATGAAGAATTAATACATAAAGAGTCATACATCCTTCAATTTGAAGAGAGACCAGGCACTGAGCCAAGCAGTGAAAATATAGAATTAAATGGAGGACCAACTGCCAATGAAGAAGCATGTCCAACAAAATCAGAAATACACCAGGTTGTATTTCTCCTTTCCACAGTGAATAATGTTGAATACTATTTTGATTATGGAAATTCAGAAGATAAGACATGCATATGGATTAATCATGAACATGATGAGCTTCCTCAGTTGCTGATCATCAAGAGTTGTTCTGTTGAATATAGTGAATTCAGAATACCAGAATATTTTTCAGAATATAAAGATAAATTTGCTAGGTTGAGAACCATAACTAATACCCTGATGCTCCTGCACAATCAAAAGAAGTATGCAAATACAGGTGTCCTTAGGTCTTTTGCTGGTTCTTGTTTACCTAGTAGTAGTTTGTATTTAATTTTGTAGGTTAGTTGTTTGTACAGTCTGCTTGTTTTGCTTTCTTGTTCTGTTCTTGTTGTTTCCTTTTTGTAGGTTAGTTGTTTGTATAGTGTTGCTTCTATTTTGTGTTGTTTTGGTTGAGTTTTGTTTTGGTAAGTCAAGATGATGCACTTCATCACCTAAGAAAATAACTAAATTGTTAGGATTCAAGTGATGAGATCAGATTTAGATATAGACTGTAATTCATTCTGATAAATATTCATGATCAGGTTTTATAATATCTTTTCATCAGGTGCCTTTTCTTGTCCAAAGTGAATCAAACACAATGAAACACCTAACAGCCTTGGGCTTGTTGAAGATATGAGTATAGGTGTTAAGTGAAAAATCTAAAGGGACTCCCTTGCTACCAATACAATCTCCAACCTAAAGCTGCAAGTGACCATACCTTGTACAAATGAGCTGACATGATGATATCAGATATATAAATAAAAAATATATAAACAATAAAATTAGGCCATCTAAGTAACTCTACCGGGGCTATAGATGCCTGCTGGCAGTGGAGCTCTACTTAGGGAGATTGTATAGATAACCTTGCCGGGGCTATGGACGCCTGCTGGCAGCAAGGCTCTATCCAGGTTGGCTATGAGGGATGATCTCCAACTATGTAGTTTAACACCAGTTACTTATATTTTCAACTTGCTTTCAAGATGAGGATAATTAATCATATGCACACACATGATCCTTTGTTAGCACTGTTACCTTGATGAAACTTTATCATTCAAAGATCATGATGATTTTACTTAGAAAGAATTAGAATACTATAGATGAATATGATTATATCACTTGAATCATTTGAATTTTGTTGTTTTCTTTGGTGGCAAGTTGTTGTGTGGTTACACAACACGCCCCATTCTGCATTATCAAAACAGGGACCCAACTTTTGGCTTGCCTTGTGTTGTCTACTTTCTGGCGGTTTGGTAAAAATAGGTCAGGTGCATCATCATCATGAAGGTCAGGATGAGGTTGGTCATCATCATGAGGTCAGTTTGTCAAAGTTCATATTTTGTTTCTATGACCTCATATTTAGAAAGAGCTTGAAATTCCATGTAGGTTTGCCTTTTACATCACTTGAAAATTCGTCCATATGAGGGAGTTATGCACAGTCAAAGTTTTGGTCAAACCTGATATTCGCAAGAAGAGGGTCATATCTTATAAACTTAGTTTTGCTGTATGAAGAACATCATCATGATATTTGAAACGCCCCCCCCCTGATAATATCCTGAGGTTCAAATATCCGGACATCAACTTTAAGTCATAGTAAGTTTTCCCCGTCGAGCGGTCTTTTGTATCGCGAAAGGTCATCATCATGATCTTGGTCTATCACCCGATAAAAATCATGCAGTCCCAATATCCGGACGTCAATCTTAAGTGATAGTGTGTTTTACCCGTCAAATGACCTTGGGCACATCGCGAGCATCATGATATTTTAACATCACCCAATATTATAATATCATGCTGATATTATAATATCACCCTACTTAGAAAATCCACCATCTGCATAATTTGCATGCGCACGTCAAAGTCCTGGTGATCATCATCATCCTGATCTTTCAAGGCAGGATCATATTTCATATCCTCCTGACCTCCTTTTGCACAATCATGATGATCACCCTATCTTTCAAAGGGAGGGTGATATTCCATTCCTAAGTCATGTTGTCAAGATCATCATGATCTTGTTTATCTACCCGATATTTCGTAATGTCCTCCTGCCGAGAAATATAACGTTTTGCAAATATCCTGATGATGTCATCCCAACCTGATAAACGAAGAAGCAAATATCAGGATGACATCACCATCACATTTCTCCTTCGGTAGGATATTTTCCAAAACATGATCCGGTTCGCGAATATGATGATGACGTCATGTTCTAAGTTCAACAAAGGCCCTGGATATCCTGATGATCATCATCATCCTGATCTTTCGAGAGGGTTACCTTGGCCGCAAAGGGGTCATATTACATTCACCACCTGATCATCTTCATTAGGTGACCCGATATTACATTTATCCCCTAACCTTAACTAAACATGATGGTGACGTCATCTTTTGCATTTTAATGAAGCCCGAATATGACGATGACGTCACCATCATATTCCTTTCCTCAGCAACAGGATCATATTCCAAATCCTCCTATTTTCCTTCGATATGATGATGACGATGATGTCTTTCTTTCCCCAATATGCAGAAGCGAAACATCCTGATGTGCTTTTCATCAGAGCATTTGGAAGGGAGGAGCATCATATTTCATGATATCCTGCAGCTAGATAGAAGACATAGAGTTGGGCATCATCATGATTTTTTTGGCGTCGGTATAACTGTTGCCATCGGCCAAGTCTAATTTTGTCACCCCGATCATATGTGGTCACACCGATGCGAATATGATGATGACCTGAAACATACAAACAGAGCATGCAAAGCCGGATTTGAAATAATTTGTTAAAAGCGGTTATTTCCTTGTATATTTTGAGATACATGATCATATTTTGAACCTGATACACATGAAAATGGGTGGGAAAATGAAGCGATGGAAATTTGAAGACCCGATTGCTGATTTCCAGTCAACGATGGTTGACCCGAGTGTTTTGATGTTGTTTATGCATTTTGTGCATAATTTTCCACTGATTTGAGGCTCGATTGCCTGTAGCTGCACATTTTGGAGGCTTGTTTAATAAAATGTTTAAATTCCTGTTGTTTATCCACATGATGATGAACTTAATGTTTGTCTGTTTACTTGCAGGAAGTCATGATGCTGCTGAAGCTGAGCATTGTATGGTTGCACATGGAGGCAACATGAACCAGAAATGAGGAGGATATTGTCAAATATGCTGTTCGCCAGCTGGAGACCGAATCAAATCAAAGATGCTGGAATATTCTATGCCAGCTGTACATTTGCCAACTGGCGAAGCATGTGCTTTTCATCTGGACCGTTGATTGTTATGAGAAGATCATGATCCTTGGATCGTTGTAACTGTTTTCTGGCATTTGCTCTATATAAAGGCCAGAACCTAAGGCATAATAGAGACATTAGGAGAATAGATGAATACACAGACGCATCTGGTGCATTAAGGCCAATTACTGTAGAATCAATTAGGAGATCGGATTACTGAGACTAATGAAGACTGAATTGTTGAAATGTCAAGGTTCTTTCTTCAGATCACTATAAATGTACCTATTCTTGAGCATACTGAATGGATATGAAGTTTCAGATTACATCATGATTGTAAATTTTACGTAATCTTCTTGTTGATTTTTGGATATGTACTGGTGAATGCTGTGTTCAACTGGAAGCGCTTTCATTTCATTACATGTTGTTGTCAACTTTTCCTTTGAAGATTTGCACTAGATCATGCGGATTTGTGGAATGTCCTGGTGAAGTATGATTGTAGTTTCCTTCTTTTCATTGCATGTATGGGAGCTTGTATGTGGATCAGTGATCTAAGTCAAGTAGTTTTGGGAATCTCATTCTTTAACCCTTTTCCTTTTTTTTAATTTCATAAATTCATCACCATAACTGCAAATCATGATAAATAACAAGCAGAACAGAGAAATATGCTGAAATCATGTAGGTAACTGAAAATCATTAGCATATTTGAGTTAAATGCATGCAGTATTGAAAATATCATGCAAAGAATTGCAAATAATGGTAGAAATCATGCAAATATCAGCCTGTAGGCACATTATTTGACTAAATTCACAGTGCAGAGGTAGAATTGTTGGAGATTTATGCAGAGCAGGCATATAGAGCAGGATATTTGAAGAAATAATGATGAACTTTGCAGAAACACATAAGGCCCCTGAATGGAAAACAGCAACACACATCAACCACTGAGTAACGTCAGTAGATTAAGACCTAATCAACGGAGACTTGGGATCATGAATTCTCTAAATTCATCGTATCTTTCAAGATGAGTAAAGGTTGTTGTGTAACTTTTATTCTATGTTTGTGACTGATTAACATCACGACCAACAGTCCCTAGCGTAGAAAACAAAGTTTTCCAAAACCTTGATATTACACGTGCATCTCTATCTGAGATAATCTTTTCAGGGAAGCCATGCAATCTAAACACCTCTTGGACAAATTTGTGAGCTAACACTGGTGCTCCATTAGTCAAATTCCCTGGTATAAAATATGCTACCTTTGTGATTTTATCAACCACAACTAAAATGGTATCATTGTTGCAAATATGTGCCTAAGCGGTGTTGTCATTAATGTCAACATATTCTTGTTGTCATTGGTGTCAACTGTGCCTTATTTTGTTGCCTGTTCAGGAGACTGAATGTTGAGGATATTGAAAAAATTAATGAAGATTCAATGTGCATGGACCATATGGAAGTGTAGAGGATTGTTAGAGGTTGCTCCAATGAAGAATTGAGAAGTCCACATAAAGATTTGAAGAAGTTATTTCCATCTAAGTAGAACCAAATTTTGCAGAAAAGACAGTGACAGTAAGTTGGTCTGGATTGCTCTATAGTGAAATATTATGGTCTGTGGATCTGAAGGCATGTTTGGAAAGTCAGTGTGTATCATCAACTCCTGTGGTTTATGGTTTAGAGGTTCGTGAGCTATTTTTCTAGTTTAATAGTCATGGCAGACAGTGTTCTTGAGGTTCTGGAGGAAGATACAAATGGTTCTAGTAATTTGGTTTAAAGTGGATGTTATTAATGAATCTAATGTGCTTGTGGTGGTCTCTGGATTGTCTGGCTACTATGTTGGAGGTCCACATTGAAGTTTGAACTTGTTGTTGAAGATTTCTTCTTTAAGATTGATGTTCTTCCTAGTCTTGGCTGACCGGATGCTCCTAGCGTGTTGTGGATGATCCTAAGAGCATTTTATAAAGCATGGCATGTCAACAAATGAAGATTCAAGTCTCAGCTATGTTTGCTCGACAGTGTAAAGATCTGCATTAAGTTTAGCTGACATTGTTGATCATTCCAAGGTTGATGGAGTGTATAAATACTTGTTGAAAAGTTGTTGAAAATCATCCTTGTAGAAAATGAATTAAATCCGAAGAAAGGATCAATGATAGAGTAGAAAAGAAGAAGAGCGAAAGGTGTGTAGAGTGAAGAGTCAGCGATGAAGAATTTGAAGATAGAAGCAGAAGTTTTTGAGCTTTCAAAGGGACTGAATCAGGCATGAATGTAGATGCTTTCTCAGTTCATTATCTCTGTGTAAATCAAAATTTCTTATAGGCTGTGAGCCTACTTTGAGCAGTGAGCTCTGGGAAGTGTGCTTGAAGGCATGTGCCTTCTATTTTCTAAAGTACTTTTAATAGGGTATGCATTTTTGTGGGTTAACACCCACCATGGTTTTTCCCTTAACTAGGTTTTCCACATCAAAAATTTTGGTGTTGTGTGTTCACGTTGTTTTTGCTTAATGTGTTGATTTATGCTTAAATGTTTACATCTTTAATTTGGTTGTAAATTAATAAAAAAGATTAAAAGTTTAGAAAAGGTTAAAGATTAGGGACAACGGATTCACCCCCCCTTTCATTTGTCCAACAATTGGTATCAAAGAAAGGTTCCTCTTGAAGAAGCTTAACCACTCGAGGAGATCTAGGATGTCGACTTACAAGAAGGATAGTCCAAGATTCGATGGAACAAATTACTCTATTTAGAAGAGTCACATGGAATTCCATTTACAATGTATGGGTGATGCTTATTAGTTAATAACCAAAGATAAGTATGAACCTCTAGAGAAAGGTCCTTCAACTCCAGATCAAGTCAAAGATGTGGAAAATAACCTTCGAGCTAAAGAAGCCTTGTTGAGTGCCTTGACTGATTCAGAAATGACAAATGTTTTTGGACTAAAAACTACTCATGAAATCTGGAAGAAGTTGGAGAATCTGTATGAAGGAGATAAATATGTCAGATGTGCCAAACTATAAAGTCTGAGAGGAAAATTTGAGGATGAGTGAAGATGAAAACATCACAATCTACATACAAAAGATAAATGAAGTTGTATGTGGGATCAGGTGTACTAGCAAAACTTTGGAAGAATCAGAGATTGTGGAAAAAGTGCTCAAATGTTTGCCTAATTCATACAAACATAAGGTTGCTTCTATACAAGAGATTAGGATTGTTTCAGATGTTACAAGTGATCACCTAGTTGGCAAAATTTTAGCTTTTGAATTAAGTGAATTTGTTGATTCTCTTCCTATGTCTGAATCTACATTCAAAGCCAGTGTATATGGAAAACAAAGATATGATCCAGGTGAAATCTCTTCTGCAAGATCAAATAGATTTGTGAAGACAAGGAATGATCTTGAAGATATTGAAATAGAAACTGTAGATCTTGAAGCTCTTATTACTAGAAGAATACGAAGAGGATCTAGTAAGTATGAAGGAAAATTACCACTCAAATGTTTTGCTTGTAATAAGATTGGTCATTTTTCTTCAAGATGTCTAGAGATGTTTTCAAAACCAAACCCTAATAGATACAAGGGTCAAAAGAATTGTTACTATGTCTAAGAAGATGGACAAGAAAGTGTCGCAGATGATGAATCTGATCATGGGGGTTCCTCTGAAAATGATTGGGTGTTCATTGCTATCAAAGAAGAAGATCTAGTGTCTACTGAATCTGCTAGCTGTGCAAACGTTGAAAGTGCCTTGGCTGCTTACGTTATTGAAAAAGATGAATGGGTGATTGATAGCGGATGTTCTCATCATATGACTGGTGACAAGAGTAAGTTTATGAGTTTTGAAAATTATGAAGGAGGGCTTGTGAAATTTGGAGACAACTCAGTTGGTAGAATCTATGGTAAAGGATCCATCTCTTTTGATGGTAAGAACAACACCAATGATGTTCTGTATGTGGAAGGACTGAAGCATAATCTTCTTAGTGTTGGACATTTGGTTGAAAAGGGTTATGATCTTTGATTCAAGGATGGAAAATGCAAAATCTTGGAAAGCTCCAGAACTGAAATTACATCTGGTACATAAACTAAAGGTAACATCTTTCACTTAAGTAGTTTAGACAAAAGTTGTTTGATTTCTCAGACAGATCAAGGTTGGTTATGGCATAGGAGGATGTGTCATGTGAATTTTGATAACATTGTCAAAATAAGTTCCACTAAAGTTGTAAGAGATCTTCCAAGACATGTGAAACCTGATAGTATATGTAGAGAATGTCAATTGGGTAAACAGAACAAAATTTCATTCAAAAGTAAGGAACAAGGTTCAAGTGGGAGATTGTAACTTGTACATACTGATCTCTATGGTCCTGCTAGAATTAGGAGTGTGCAAGGAGATAGATATTTTATGTTGCTAATTGATGATTACTCCTAGATGATGTGGGTAACTTTTCTGAAAGAAAAATTAGAAGCTCTTGATAAGTTTAAGGTGTTCAAGATGATGGTTGAAAATGAGATTGATAGGAAATTAAAGTGTCTGAGATCTGACAGAGGTGGAGAATTTACTTCTGGTGAGTTTGATGCTTTTTGTGAAAAATATGGAATAAAAAGACAGTTATCTACTCCTAGGACTCCTTAGCAAAATGGAGTTGTGGAAAGGAAAAACTGGACAATTCAAGAAACTACCAGGACCATGATAATGGAAACAAATGTTCCTCAAGTTTATTGGAGAGAAGTCATGAGTACTATTGTCTACACTCTTAACTAGGTGCATATCAAAGGAAATTCTGGTAAGACTCCTTATGAAGTATGGTTTGGTCATCCTCCTATTGTGAGATATTTCAAGGTTTTTGGTAGTAAATGCTATATCAAAAGAGATGAGGATTTGGGAAAGTTTGATGCAAGAAGTGATGAAGGAATATTTTTGGGATACTCTACTCAAAGTAAAGCTTACCGATGCTTCAACAAGAGATTGAAAAAGATTGTTGAAAGTGCAAATGTTAAAGTTGATGAAAGCAAAGAAGGACATTCCAAGTATTGCAAATATGATTCAAATGATGAAGATGAAAGTCACAGTCAAGTAAGGCAAGTTCAAGTTCATACTCAGATTCAGATTGATCTGGTAACTCCAGTAACTCAAGAGGCTATTGTAGATGATGAGGAAGTTCAAGAAATAAAAGTTCAAGCAATTTCCAAAACTCCCAGGTATGTAAGGTTGAATCATCCTGAAGATCAGATCATATGAGGTAAGAGTAAAGGTGTTCAAACTAGGAGAAATTTTTTTGAAGATCAAGAGGAGATTTGTTTGATTTCAAAGATTGAACCTAAATCAGTAAGTGAAGCTTGCAATGATGAAAACTGGGTTAAACCAATGGAAGATGAATTGATGCAAATTGAAAAGAATCACACTTGGGATCTTGTTCCTAGACCTGAGGACAAAAATGTGATTGGAACCAAATGGGTCTTCCAGAATAAACTAAATGAAGATTGTGAAGTTGTAAGGAACAAGGCAAGAGATTTTAAAATATATTAGATGGATGTCAAATCAACATTCTTGAATGGAGATTTGGAGGAAGAAGTCTACATTGAACAACTAAAAGGATTTTAGTTGTCTAATCAGGGAGATATGGTTTGTAGACTAAGAAAAGCCTTGTATGGACTCAAGCAAGCTTCAAGATCCTGGTATGCCAAATTGGATAAGCATTTTCTTAAACTAGGATTCAATAAAGGTACTGTTGATAGTAATATGTACTTCAAGATTAATCATGAGGACATTCTAATTATTGAGGTCTTTGTTGATGATATCATTTTTGGTGGAAATGAATGTATGTGCAAAGAATTTTCTAATCAGATGAAAAGTGAGCTTGAGATGTCAATGTTTGGTGAGATGAATTTCTTTCTAGGTCTGCAAATTGTTCAGTCAGATATAAGTATCGTCATATCTTAGTCCAAGTATGTAAAAGAATTATTGAAGAAGTTTGGAATGGAAGATTCAAAGCTAGTAGGTACACCTATGGTAACCAGATGCAAGCTAAGAAAAGATGATGACTCTCCCAAGGCAAATCAGAAAAGGTATAGATCAATGATTGGAGGATTGCTCTATCTAACTCAGACTAGACCTAACATCATGAATGTCGTTAGACTTGTTGCCAGATTTCAAGCTGATCCAAAAGAATCCCATGTTCTGGAAGTTAAAAGAATATTCAGATATCTTAAGGGGTCAATTGACTATGGACTGTGGTATCCAAAGGATGATAAATTCACTCTTCATGCATATACATATGTTGATTGGGCAAGAGATGTAGATGATAGGAAAAGTACTAGTGGTGGTGCATTCTTCTTGGGAAGAAGATTGGTCTCTTGGATAAGCAAAAAGTAAGAGGCAATATCTCTGTCTACTGTAGAGGTAGAGTATATAGCATAAGCAAATAATTTTACTTAGGTTTTGTGGATGAACCAAATGTTGAAGGACATTAGAATTGTATTTGAGGAGTCAGTCACAATTTTCTATGACAATTCTAGTGCAATAAGCATATCAAAGAATCTGGTATTGCATTCAAAGACAAAGCATATATCTATCAAGTTTCATTTCTTGAGAGAGAAGGTAAATGAGAATAAGGTCAAGTTGGATTTTGTGCCTTCCAAAGATCAGATCGTAGATATCTTCACTAAGCCTCTTCCCACGGATACTTTTGAGTATCTCAGGGAGAAGCTAGGGGTTATAACACCTCCCAGTCAGAACTAAGATGCACTTATGTGCATCAATCTGATGGAATTCTTAGGCATATCTTGAGATCTAGATTGATGTTGGGAAGGTACTACTCTAAGGAGTAGTCAGTATGCAAATGTTGGAGATCAGTCTGAAATAAAAAGTGGGAGTAAAGATTGCAAATATGTGCCCTTTGCCATTGATGTCAAAGGGGGAGAGAAGACATGTGAAAAACTAATTATTGATGACAAGGGGAGCAATGAAGAAAGTGGTTGTAGAAGTCAAGGGGAGAAGTTCTTATCATGATGGTTGAATCAATTTTTCACATCACATGTTGCCATCAATGACAAAGGGGGAGATTGTTGCAAATATGTGCCTAAGCAGTGTTGTCATTGATGTCAACATATTCTTGTTGTCATTGGTGTCAACTGTGCCTTATTTTGTTTCCTATTTAGGAGATTGAATGTTGAGGATATTGAGAAAATTAATCAAGATTCAATGTGCGTGGACTATATGGAAGTGTAGAGAATTGTTAGAGGTTGCTCCAGTTAAGAATTGAGAAGTCCACATAAAGATTTGAAGAAGTTATGGCCATCTGAGTAGAACTAGATTTTGCAGAAAAGACAGAGTGACAAAAAGTTGGTCTGGATTGCTTTGTAGTGAAATATTATGGTCTGCGGATATGAAGGCATGTTTGGGAAGTCAGTGTGTGTCATCAACTCCTATGGTTCATTGTTTAGAGGTCCACAAGCTATCTTTCTAGTTTAACAATCATGGCAGACAGTGTTCCTGAGGTTTCAGAGGAAGATACAAATGATTCTAGTGATTTCATTTAGAGTGAATGTTATCAATGAATCTAATGTTCTTGTGGTGGTCTCTGGATCATTTGGCTACTGTGTTGGAGATCTACATTAAAGTTTGAGCTTGTTGTTGAAGATTTCTTCTTTAAGATTGATGTTCTTCCTAGTCTTGGCCAACTAGATGCTCCTAGCATGTTACAGATGATCCTAAGAGCATTTTATGAAGTGTGGCATGTCAACAAAGGAAGATTCAAGTCTCAACTATGTTTGGCTGATAGTGTAAAGACCCGTGTTAAGTTTAGCCGACCTTGTTGATCATTCCAAGGTTGATGGAGTGTATAAATACTTGTTGAAGAGTTGTTGAAAATCATCCTTGTAGAAAATGAATTAAATCCAAAGAAAGGATCAATGACAGAGCAAAAAAGAAGAAGAGTGAAAGGTGTGTAAAGTGAAGAGTCAGTGAAGAAGAATTTGAAGATAGAAGCAAAATTTTTTGAGCTTTCAAAGGGACTGAATGAGACATAAATGTAGATTCTATTTCTCAATTCATTATCTCTATGTAAATCAAAATTTCTTATAGGCTGTGAGCCTACATTGAGCAGTGAGCTCTGGGTACTGCACCTGAAGGCATGTGCCTTCTATTTTCTTAAGTACTTTTAGTAGGGTACACATTTTTGTGGGTTAACACCCACTGTGGTTTTTCCCTTAACCAGGTTTTTCACGTCAAAAATTCTCGTGTTGTATGTTCATGTTGTTTCTGCTTAATATGTTGATTTATGCTTAAATGTTTACATCTTTAATTTGGTTGTAAATTAAGAAAGAAGATTAAAAGTTTAGAAAGGTTAAAGATTAGGGACAAGTGATTCACCCCCCATCTCAGTTGTTGAACAATCATGTCTATTCCTTGACATAGGAAGACCTTGAACAAAATCCATACTAATAACTTACCATTTCCACATTGGCACATCATGTGGGTATAACAATCCTACAGAGTGTTGATGCTCTACTTTTACCCTCTAACATTCTAAACAGCTTCCCACAAATCTTGCAGCATCATTCTTCATTCCTTTCCAAAAATAAAGAGGTTTAACATCCTCTAGGAGTTTGGTCACTCCTGGATGTCTAGAATACGATGCAATATGAACTTCTTTGCATACTAGATCCCTTAAGCTGGCTGAATCAGGAACATACATTCTACCCTTGTACCTCAATAGTCCATCATACTCTATTAGAAAACCATCATACCTTAGATCTCTAGGATTATCTTTTAGAGCCTGCTTGACCTACTCATAATACTCATCACCAGACAAATTTTGTAACACCAAATTCTTGAAATTTCTACTAATAGAAATAATAGAAGCTATATGTCTTCTATGACTCAAAGCATTAGCTACTCTATTCTCTTTTCCTTTGATATAATTTATCTCAAAGTCATAGTCAGATATCAATTCTAACCATCTCCTTTTTCAAGCATTCAAATGTGGTTAAGAGAAAATATACCTAAGACTTTGATGGTCTGACTTAAGCACAAAAGTTTTCCCCAACAAATAATGTCTTGACATCTGCAAGGTATGAGTTACTACCGCCAATTCTAAATCATGTGGGGCATAATTTTTCTCATAGGATTTTAATTTCCTTGATTCATATGCTATGACTCTTCCATCTTGCATGAGCACTCCTCCTAATCCCTCTCCCGAGGCATCTGCAATTGCCTCAAATTGTCCTTCAAGATCAAGCACTTTCAAGATTGGAGCTGTAGTTAACTTTTTCTTTAAGAGATCAAATCCATCCTAACATTTGTCTGTCCATTCAAATCTCTTTCCTTTCCTCTATAGGGAATTTATTGGACTAGCAATACTGGAGAAATTTAGAACAAACTTTTTGTAATAGCTAGCCAGGCCCATGAAACTACTCACTTCATGCACATTTGTTGGTACAGGCCAATCCAAAATCGCTATGATTTTTGCAAGATCATAGATATTCCATCAATAGAAATAATATGACCTAGATATTGAATCTTCTTCTCAAAGAATGTGCACTTTGACAATTTTCCATATAACTTATGTTCTCTTAATCATTGCAGAACTATTTGTAAATGTTGTTGATGTTCTTCTTCATTCTTAGAATAAATGAGTATATCATCTAGAACGACTAAAACAAACTTGTCCAAACAATCTTTGAATACACTATTCATGAGATTCATGAATGCGACAGGTGCATTTGTCAAACCAAATGGCAACACTGTGAACTCATAGTGCCCATTTTGATTTTGAAAGTTGTCTTATGAATAACTTCATCCTTCAGTCTCAACTGATGATATCTTGATCGCAAATCAATCTTTGAAAATATAGCAGCTCCACACATCTGATAAAAAATATCATCAATACGTGGTAACGGATATTTGTTCTTTACTATTGCTTTATTGAGCATATGATAATCTATACATAATTGAAGGGTTCCATCCTTCTTCTTAACAAAAACAACTAGGGCACTCAAAGGTGAAACACTAGGTCTAATTAAACCTTTTGCCAACAATTCTTGTAATTGTGCTTTCAATTCCATTAACTCTATAGTTGTCATATGGTAGCGTGCTTTTGATATAGGCTCAGATCTTGGTTTAATATCAATTGCAAAATCAAAAACTCTTTTGGGAGGTAGTCTTGGAAGTTCTTCTAGAAACACATCTTGAAACTCCCAAAGAAAAGGATACTTTCTTCAAAAGATGAACTAGGACTTGCTAATCCTTCCTCCACTTGTTCCATTTTGACTACAAATAACTGACAACCTTTCCTTTTAACCCTCTTCAATTGCTTGGCAGAGATAGGTCTTATTTTAACTTCTCTTTGAATCCCTTGGAATTGGGTCTAATTTCTCAAATCATCTAAGCATTCAATTACTTTTGAAAAATAGTCAACCTTATCTCTATGCTTCCATAACCAACTCATTACTAGGATTACATCATAGGAACCTAAGGGAGTTACATACAGGTTTGCTTCAGTTGAGAAACTAGGGAGGTCAATTTTGGCTTCAAACAAACATTGCTCTACTTGAGCCTTAGATTGGTTAGAATATTCTACTAACCAAGGTTTAGACATGTATCCATCTTTTCTAGGAGACTTATTCAAAATTCTAGGTGAAATTTTTTTTTCAATGGCTCCTGTATCAATCAAAATAGATATAGGGACTCCAAACAAAGTACCTATCATTTCAATAGGTGTAATTTGATACTCTGCTTGACGATTGTTGAGAGCTGCATGAATCCTTTGCTAGAATGCTTCTTGTTGAGTAGGTAGTGTAGTACCTCTTTGTTGATATTTTGACTCTTGTTAGGGCAATGATTTGCATAATGGTCACCCCCACAAGTAAAACATCCTCTAATGGGTCCTTTCTTGTCTAAAGTCTTCCCATTGTTATCCTCATTTCTTCTGTAGTTGCCATTCTTCTTCTCATTACCAAATCCACCTTTGTTCTTCTGAGATCCTTTATCTTTTCTCTTGTTATCATAGCTCTTTTCATATCTTTTCTTGTATGGTTGGTTGTTAGGAGTTCCATTAAACCTCTTGCAGTTTCTATCACAATAAGCTAAGATGGATTTTAGATTTTGTTCTTTCTTGATCACTTTCTCATACACTTGATCCATTGTTGTGTGACTATGTACATCCACTTCTCCTCTGATTTGCTCATTTAAGTCCATGATGAATTTTATGATCCTGAATCTCTCATCCTTTTGATACTAAGGAACATATTTTAGGAGTTGGGTGAACTTTTCTCCATATTCCACTACTGTCATATCTCCTTGATGAAGATTCTGAAAATCAGTCAGTTTCTGATCAAAATAGAGTTGTGGTAACCATCTCTTGTGAAAGAGATCCACGAACTCATCCCAAGCTACCCTTAGAAAGCTTAAATTCAATTCCATCTTCTTATTCATCCACCAAGTGGATGCTTCTCCTACCAGTTGGAATGCTCCCCATACTACCTTGGTCACTTCTGAGTAATTCCTTATCTCAAAATATTTTTCCATGTCTATTAACCAAGATTCTGCAGCATCTCCGATTACTGTCCCATCAAATTTTGGTGGAGTGACCTTCTTCATGTCCTTAGAGAGCTCTGAGGTCAGTCTATCTCTTGCCTCTTTATGAGGTTCTATACTCTTATTACGCTCTTCATGATTTTCTCCACTTTCTCCATGAGAGTTTTCACCTCCTCCTCTAGAATTTCCTTTATCATCCACCTTTTCCAAATCACCCAATCTTTTCTTGGTTCCTCAAGCATAGTTATGATTTGGTCCAGCTTATTATTTGGCAGGTGGTTTTCTTCTTCACTTTCTCCTTGGTTATTTCTTGTCTGAACCATGTTTATCAAATTTTCACACCTGAGAGTATTGAGTTGTCCATTAGTTCATGATTATAATGCATCCCATTAAATCAAAACATAATAAACTTAAATTAAACAATAGTTTGGTACAAAAACAACTCTTTTATTTGTTTCATTTCAATAGCAAAGAGTATTCCTCATTTATACAAGAAATGACTTCAAAAAGTCATGCTCAAGAGGAGTATATCCTTCAGACTCATAATGAGATACATAATCTTGAGGTATATAACCCTTTGACTCACTATCAGACCTAACTTCTATGATCTCAATGGTTGGGGGTATGCGGGGATCTCGCCTAACCAAAGTTGCATCCTCGTCTGACATATTTCCATGATTTTAGCAGTGATCTTAACTCTTTTCATATTTTCCCTTCTTACTCACTTGATTCGAGTTAAAGCAATTGCCAAAGTTTCAGTATCACTTAACCAAATGTCACTCTCATCATTGGTTCCCTCAAAGGTTTTGATAATGGCCTCACATTCTCTTTTTTCTTCAAGGAAACATTGACTTGTATTAATAAACTTTCTTGATGTCTTCCTAAGATGTACCACCCTAGCACATAAATTTTCAAACATTAGCTAACCGCATAATGTTGGTTATAGGTAAGCATAGTAGTCTCATAAGCCCTAGTGTTGAACCTGGTAGCTCTGATACCATATGTAACATCCACATTCTAAAACAGAGCAAAACTAGAAAAATTTACCATAGAGTAATTTAACAAGGTAAAAATGAGATACAATTTTTTTTTATTTTATTTAAACATATAATCAAATATCCATAATTACAAGATTTTTCCTTTACAAGGTACAATACATCATGAAGTCTTTCTCAGTGACAAAGTTTACAATGTAAATCAATTACATAGACAATTTCGAATAAACACTGCTACTAAATATCTGACATCTCTATCACAAGTCCTAGCATATCTTCTGCTTGGAGAGAGAGAGTATCCTTCTAGTGATTTACCTCCATCCATAGACCAGCGGTCTCCCACACATCTTCCACATAAGAAGTGGCCCTACCCTTCACGAGGGATATAGACCAAAGGTGACCAGTGGTAATTTGCTTTCCTAAGTACTTAGTGTTGTATCCTACACATATCTATCAACCATACAACCCTAGATACCCTCTAGCTAAATATAATTTCTGATAGATAGTGCAATCCAGATATAGTGAACCAAGAATGCATGCAGAAGACAAGTGCATTACTTTGGCCAGAGTTTTTAATATCAATATCATTCATATTGAACGTAGTAATTGTGTTCACCCACCCCTACTCAACTTGGATATTGTCATATTCTCACAGCTTAATTCTCTTACCAACCCTAATCATGTAATAGTTTAATCTATGATTCATAATAATAATACCTTTAGACTTAAATAAGCCCTTATGATGAAACTATACAATTGGTTCAAAATTAGCTCTAGCCCCCATTATCCCAAGGATAATATAATATTGCTTATGTAACCTTATTGCTTATCTAGGAAACCTAGATTTGCTATTGTTTTGTGGCTAATTCAACCAAATATAAGAACACTATAGTTCTTTAAATAGATATTAACCCTTGTCAAGTACCTTTAATAATGTGATAATACAAAACTTACCCTTTATGCCTTTCCTACAAGGTCATTCTTTGTTAGACTAAGTCTACTCTATTGTATTGAATCTCTTCAAGGATAATGTGAATAATCAAGACAAATAGTCATTAATGGGTTCTCATAAAAACCTTATTCCATCTTCCATAGTATCTCTAAGTTACTATCATTTGATATGTTACAATAGTTACTAAAGTTTCATATCAATCAAGTTCTCAAGGATCAATAATAATAACTGTTATATATATATATATAGTCTAAACAAGACAATATGTTGAAACATTATAACCTCTATACTATATGGTTCACGTTGAGAGTATATAAAACAAGGTGCATTCATTTCCTTAATATTTGAGAGCCTATTGTTTTGATAGCTCACAATCTTTTCAATGATTGGTTATAAACTTATTCGATAGGTGATGTATTTTCAAAGAAAATGACAGTTTTGACAATCTCACACTATGATAGATGGTTATCCTTCATTCTAAGCATATGATATGATAATTGGTTTCTAATAAAAAGAAAAAAGGTCGATTCAATAATTGTAACAATGTACCCACTTGTATTACCAAATGTCAACCTTGTAATTTGCATTCTAAATCTCATTATAAATAGAGATAAAATGACATAGCTCCTTTAGGAGTGAACTATATTTTTCCTACGTTGAAGATCACTAATTATCGGTTGTCATACAATGAATTCAGGAGTTTAAAACTCTCCTAGTGTACTCATAGTCAACCAAGACTATGGTGAAAATACTAACAAATGATAACCGTTCTCTGCATGGCTTAACAGACTAAAAAATCAAAGAATACTTGATAGCAATCAACTTAGGAGTTGACAGAGATATGCATAGGGTCGATGTCTTCCAACCACATATTCGCTTGCTATTTCTAGCTAAAAGCCCTTCACGCCTTGGCAATACGTTGTATATTCTTCTTCTAATCATGTTCTTCTTTCTACTCCATGCTCAAATAAGTTGTTTTTCCTAAATGGACTGAGGCATGACTCCTATAGAGTACCCCCACTTCATCCTTCATAAAGAATTTAGTTGCAATACTTAATGCAACTATAACAGCCTTTTGTGACTAAGTCACAACAAAAATCAATTTACAAGTAAAAGTCCACATGTCGTTTGTGGAAAGCTAGCATATGGTTCATTCAGTTGGACAATTTGTAAACATAGTCATCCTCATACGGATGAGGCTAACACTTATTAAAGTATAACTAATCTTTTAATTATGAAAACATGTGGTTTGATCCACCACTTATCACTAATGAAGACTATACTATAATTTAGCCTACGGCTCCTAGAATACCATCAACTCATTAAGAGGTATTATCCTCTTATGATGCTAAGGCATTTATATATTTGATTACATCAAATATACTTCTTATAACATCACCACTATATTAGATAATCACAGTTAAATCAATAAAAATAATAATATTTAAACAAGGTATTATGGATAATGTGGTTGGGTTGAGCTTGTCTCCCCATCACAATCCATCGACAATAATCACATATTCTTAACTTGATGAAATAATCTAAATGATTAAGAATAGTTTATAATACATCATGAGACTTTATAAAATAAGAGAATCATTTTATGGCAATTTACATCATAATATTTACATTAAATGTAAATAGTCATAGTTCGAGTTCAAATGACGTCGTTATCTCTACTTATGACTAAGAGGACTTATTACGACTTTCAAAGATTCATAAAGTATCGACTACCTGTCGATTGGGTTTATAAGTAAACTGACAAGTTAAGGCTTACCTCTCACAATACACTGGTTCATACTTTATTACACATCATACTCATTTTGGCAAATTGACCATTCATAACCTGAGGTCTATATCTCTCTCCTCGAAAGATACTCTCTCTCTCTCTCTCTCTCTCTCTCTCTCTCTCTCTCTCTCTCTCTCTCTCTCTCTCTCTCTCTCTCTCTCTCTCTCTCTCTCTCTCTCTCTCTCTCTCTTCTTTGAGAATCATTTGAGAATCTATATTCCTATTTCAACTTGTAACCAAACAATTTATGATCAGTGCCTCATGACTTAAATGATAAATCAAATCTCATAAACAATTATTAAATTGATAAAAAAACATAATCATTTTCATAATTCCATAAATAACATTCAATATAAACCATGTCTTTTCTTGAGATCAATCTATAACATCATAATATATTTACTTATGTTCTAGTAAAAATGAAAAGTTTAGTAAAGACAAAAATTGGGGATGTAATAGGGTGTTAGCGATTATGGTATAATAGGAGGCTTGGCAGATGAAGATTCATTTTTGGTTACTAGATACATCGGGTAGTAGGGTGTTCTCTTTCAGATAAGTATATACTTTTCCATATAAGGGAGAATTTGATCCTACAATATGGCATATGATGTTGGATTCGGGGGTGTCGTATGCAAGATGGGATATCGGCTCTACTAAGAACTCATAATGTGACTAGTTTTCAGTGACATCAACAAGAGATATAATGGTTGCCATGGTGTCTATTGCTTTGTTCTCCAGCATGGGTATCTGTTCAAAAGAGATCACAACAAAGTATTCTTTGAAGTCATCTACCATACACTTGTACAATATTAACTTCTCATCTTTTGTTTGATAGTCATCATTCACCTGGTTGATGACAAGTTGTGAATCACCATACAAATGAAGTTATGTGACTTTCCATTCTACTTCCATCTTAATGCCAATGATCAAGGCTTCGTATTTGGCCACATTATTAGTGCATGGAAAGAGTAGTCTGTATGACTTTGGAATTGTGTCTCCATTAGGTGTGACCAACAAGATACTTTCTTTGGACCCATGTTGAGTATATGATCCATCAAAGTAGAGTTTCGATGTTGTTGTTGTGATTTTAAAGATAGACTCATCTGGAAATTCAAATCTTAATGGATTGTCATCTGTCAAAGGTGCATCTGCCGGCTGATTTGCAATCACTTGCCCCTTTATTGCTCGTCCATCTACATACTTGATGTCAAATTCACTGAGTATCATGACCCACTTTGATATTCTACCTGTTAGGGTAGCTTTGTTAAGAAAGTATTTCAATGGATCGATCTTCATTACTAGCTTGATGGAGTGTGAGAGCATGTAATGTCTCCATTTTTGTGAAGCAAAGACAACAACAAGACATGCTCTTTGAATTAATGTATATTGTAGCTCATAACCCACTAATGTTCTACTAATGTAGTAGATTGCTTGCTCCTTTCCTTCATGATTATGTTGTGCTAGCAAAGCTCCAAGAGTTGCTAGTGTAGATGAGATGTAGAGTAGCAATGGTTTGCCTTGGATTGGCAGCATTAGGATAGGTGGGTTCATTAGATACTCCTTTAGATGGTGAAAAGTTTACTCACACATGTCATCCCATTTGAAAGGAATGTTTTTGTGTAGGAGATGTACGAATGGATGACACTTATCTACTAGCTGAGAGATAAATCTTTTGATGGACTATAGCTTTCCTTGTAGAGACCATAACTAACTGAGATTCTTGGGTGGTGGCATTTCCATGATTGCTTTTACCTTGGCCAGGTCCACCTCTATCCCATTAGCTGATATGATATATCCAAGGAGTTTACCGGATGTTACTCTAAAAACACACTTTTTTGGATTTAACCGTACATTAAATTGCTCTAGTCTTGTGAAGATCTTGTCCAAGACTTGTAGATGTCCTTCTCTAGTAATTGACTTGGCTAGAATGTCATCTACATAATCTTCCATGATGATGTGCATCATGTCATGAAAGTTTGTAGTCATGGCTCTTTGATATGTTACCCCCACATTTTTTAGTCCAAATGGCATGACACACCAATGATAGGTACCCCATGGACATGTGAATGCAGTCTTGTGTTGATCTTTTGGTGCTATTTTGATTTGATTATAGCCATAAAATCTATCCATTAGTGATAACATAGTGTGCCCTGTTGTTAGATTTACAATGATATTGATGTTGGGTAGAGAGAAGTCATCTTTGGGACAAGCCTTGTTTAGATCTCTGAAGTCATTACATAGTCTAACCCTTCCATCTAGTTTGGAGATAGGAACTATATTTGAAATCCACTTTGGATAATTGTTTGGTCTAATGAAACCATCATCTAGTAGCTTCTTCAATTCTTCCTTCACTAGGAGTGCGATATGTGGATGCATCTTCCTTAGTTTTTGTTTAACTGGCCTAAAGCTCCTAGAGCTAGCAAAAAGTGATGCATTATAAGATTTGGATCCAGACCCAGCATATCTGCATATGACTAAGCAAAGTTAATATGTTTCCACTTGAAGAATTTGATAAATTCTAGCTTTTCTTTTGCTGATAAAGATTGTGCCATATGGATAATCCTTGGGTTGTCTTCTATTCCGATGCTGACATGTTCTACTAGTTCTATCAAAATTGAGGACCTTTTTGTATGTGTCATATTAGGAAGAGTGTCAAGCCTTTCATCCTTCGGCACCTCAGAGACAATTTCACCGTCAGATACATCTTTTATTTTTTACTATTTTCACGATCTAACACTGCCGCAGAGCAGTTTTCACCATTAGATCTATCTTTTATTTTCACATTTTTATGACTAAAAGGCTTGGCACTCTCTCCAAAATAAGCCTTGTCATTGAGTTCTATAGCATAGCCAATTTTGTGATCCCCTATAGGTAGATGATCTCTAAGTTCTAGATAATCTATGATGGCCTCATCATTTTGGAAGGTATCAAGCTCAGGGGGTTCATCTTGCAAATCCCAGTCTATGAGTTTAGGATGGACTAAGGGTAATGGGTCATCAGGTTGATTAGGTTTGAGGGTAGTGATGGTTAAGATGGAGGAGTCATCCAAATTAGTGTAATTATTTACAAAGTCTATGATGGTACTCTCCTCAAGTTGATCTGTCAAGTGTGGCATCATTCTTTCTTCAGGAAACTCATTTTCGGTATTTTGCGGAATGAACTCTAAAGGTCTAGACCTAGAGCTTTGTCCCTCATGAGGTGTATGGGTAGAGCCATATTGTTGAACCACATAAACATCTTTCTCATCAAAAGATAGCTCAGAAAGGCTATCCCATTCATATTCATTTGAGTCTGTCTCACTCCATTCTTGTAGTCGGTGAATCTGTTCTACCATGTTAGTAGTAGTTGTTTCTTTTTCTTTTCCTTTGTGCTTGTCTTTTCTCTTGATCTTATCTTTGCCTCTATAACCTAGCCCTATAGTGTCTCGGGCTGTTAATGAAGGAGGTTGGATAGGTTCGATGATACCTTCTTTCCTCAATCCTATTGGCCCATGACCTTCATATCCCATTCTTTATAAGATTGAGAACCCATGGCCATATTGTTTGGTTTGCAATTGGGATTGAGGGTATTTTGGTTTGGATTCACTATCTTCATCCTTATATACCCATTGTAGAATATCCTTCTCATCACTCTCATCTTTGAGGCTTCCCCATTTAACAAAAGGACCTTTAGGAGTTTCCAATGACTTAGTTTTGTTCATGGATGGTTTTCCATTAGATTTGGGGGATATAGGTAGTTGTGCTAGGCAGAAAGATTGTATGATGGTATATTCTCCTACACCCTTGTCTTTGAGCTTGATTTTGAGTTTGGATATCTTGGATGTAGAAGGGAGTGAAGTTGGATCGACATGGGATGAGGATAAGGAAGAGGCATGGTTGGTGGGAATTACAACTTCCAGCTTGGATTTGATGGAATTACAATATTGGAAAGGATTAGGATCACCTTGGATAGTGATTTCTTGGCTGTTATGAGGAAACTTGATACACTAATGGTAGGTGGATGACACAGCCTTCATTACATGTATCCAAGGTCTTCCAAGGAGAATATTATATGCTAGTTCCATGTCAAGCACTTAACACACCACATCTTTCACTACTGGTCCCACTCTGATTGGCAAAACAATAGTTCCTTTTGATGTTCTTTCTTCTTCATTGTAGGCCTTGATGGTAATTTTCTTTTTAGGATCAATGGCATTCTCTGAAAACCCCAATTCAAGGATTAGATTTAAAGTGAAAATATTTAAACCTGTCCCTCCATCTATTAGGGCCCATTTTATTTTATGCTTATGGATGAAGGTTTCAATATGGAGGGATGCATTATGTGGTTAGGTGATTGACATATCATCTTTTTCTATGAACGATAGGAATTGGGGTGTGCTTAGATGACCTACCATGGCTTGAAATTGCTCTTTGGCTAAATTGGTTGGGATAGTAATTTCCAATAGAGCTTGTTCAAGGATGGCTTTGTGAGATGGGGATAGACGTACAAGCTCCAAAATGGAAATGTGTGCAAGTGTTTTATGGAGTTGGTCAAGGATATTGTATTGGTTAGACATAGAGGATGGTTTGGACAGAGCCTGTTGAAGAGTAACTTTTCCACCATGAGTGGTCACGTTACAATCAAGGATTTTATTTATAGTAATCACATTGACATGTGAATCACTTTCAGAGATGTGGTTAACAACATAGTGATATGATACATTTATGTAGTTGGTGTTATTAACACCACTTTTGTTTTGATTTAAAGAACCTCCCTTCTCATAGTTGGGAAGTGGATTCTTGAATGCTAAATGGTCATCATTGGATACGTGTCCCTCCACTTTTATTACTTTTTGATCAACCAAGTCTTGAATGGTGTTTTTTAGCCTTTGACAATCATTGGTCTTGTGACCTTTGCTTCTATGATATTTGCAAAAGTCCGAGTCTTTACACCAAGAAGGTTTAAATTTTGGTTCATACTCCCACACCGTTGGAAGCATTATGAGATTGTTTGATATTAGCTTTAGTAGGGTGGATTCAAGTGATTCCTCTAGAGGTGTGAACTTTCAACGAGGAGGGAAGTTTGTAGATCGTGATTTGTTGTTTTGAGGTTTGTTTGATGGTGTGTTGTTTTGTGGGTTTGATAGATAAAAGATTGGTTGTTTTGGTACCACATTTTTAGCATCAACAACCCCATCGTTTACAATGTTTTTGTTTCTGGTTTGAAACCTTGGCTTGTCCATGTTATTACTTGAACTAGGGGTGTCCTTGCAGAGTTTGATTTGCCACTTTGCTATCAAGGCTTTTTCGATGAGTAGCCCCATTTCAATTACCTTACTAAAAGTAGTTGGACATTGTATTTGGATTTGATAGCTTAGTTCTGTGGATAGATTGTGAACAAACATTTCTATCATTTTCTTCTCTAGTATGTGGTAGGGATACTTGCTTGCAAGTTGTCTCCATATTTGTAGGAAAGAGGCCAAGGATTCTCCCCCTTTTTGCTTGTTATTAAAAGGGCCCAACATGGAGATTTCATGCTTGATATCGTATGAGAAATGTGTGACAAATTTATCCACTAGTTCATCAAAAGTGCGGATGTCAGGAGGTAGGTGAAAGAACCACTCCATAATGTGTCCTCCTAAGCTTCTTAGGAATAGTCGCATAAGACATGTTTCATTGTGTGCGACTTCTAGACATGCGGCACTAAATTCTTGTATATGATCTCTTAGATCGTGTTTTCCTCTATATTTATCAAATTTTGGAACCTCAAACCTTGAGGGAAAAGGTATTATGAGCAAAGATTTATCAAATGGATAAGGTGGGATATCCTCAAGGGAGTAGTGTTTTGTGGTTGTCCCACTTTGGATGTCCACCAACTATTTTTGCAAGGCTTGGATTTGTGTTGTCAATGTGTCCAAGGGATTGAGTGTATCCTTAGCCTTTTCCAAATTAGAAGCATCTTTGTTAGTTTTGGGGGTATCTTTGTCATTTTTGGAGCCATCTTTCGAAGACTTGGCTTCATTTGAGGAATTGTTCTCTCTTAGATTTGAGACATCAAAATTTGAGGGCAACTTAGCTCCTTATTGAGCTAGCATAAGAAAATATTTATGAGGATCCGTGGCAATGACCCTATCCATTATCTTTTGAAATCTTGGTTCTTGGAGGAGGATTTCCTCTTGGTTAATTTCCTCTTCATCATAATCATGCCCACTATTGTGAATGGAACCCATTTTTTTCTTTTGCTTTACTTGGTATCTAGTTTGCACCATGCAAGCTTGAGATGTGGGTGAAGTTGGATGAAAGACTTGGTGAATTTGTTTTTTGATGTTTTTGGTATGAAATGATATGAGGTGAATTTGGTTGGATACATTTTTGATAATATTTTGCTAAGGTTTTATATTGATCTATGTTGTCCAAACAATGTGCTCTTGAGCTAAAAGATAGTCAAAATAGGGATAGTTGATCACCACTATTGATATAGACTATTCTTTTATCAGGATTACACTAGCATAGTTTTGAGGTGAAGGATGATTGATCTTGTTATGAAACTAGCTAGATTTTGTTTGAATTTGGTAGAGTCTCAATAACACCTAGAGGAAAATCTTGGTTTGGTTTGAATGTTTTGGATGACTAGGTATGTTATGGTGAGTGGAATGTTTTGGAAACGGGTATGAAATGGATTTTTATGGTTTCACTAAGTTCACAAATTGAATCTAAGCAATAATGGGTATCAAGAAATGATTTTGTTTTCCTTTCAAAATGTTGGGAAATGTTCTTTGTCACAGATGCGCATGTTTATTTTTGCAGAAACAAAGTGTGAATGTGCATTTCTATGGATTGAATGCGCAGTTCTGAATGCGTGCTTCTATTATTTGAATGCACAAAATTGTGTATGCACAAAAAGATTTAGCAAATGTGTAGCAAGAAGGTTTAAATGCACAGCAGAATTTGGATGTGCTAAAAGTTCTGTTGAATACACACGAAAATGTCTCAAGAGCGCGGTTCTGTTCTTCTATAGTGTTTGAACAATTTTTCTTGTTTTCAAGGACATGAAGAAAGACAAGTGTTTTTGTTGATGATTTGTGTCAATTTGTTGCAAGAAAACCACAACAGACAAAAAGATTCCATGTTGTTACACAAATTTTTGATAAAACTTTTTGCAAACAAGTACAATCTATGGTAGGTAATGACAATATTTGTTGAGTTCCAACTTGGATTTTACTCTAGCCACTTACATAAAGGTGGACTATTAGTAACTTGGTAGCACCAGTTCCCCCTTACAGTGTACTCACTTCTCACGCATACCAAGTTATAGTTCCTCTGAAGAGTTAAATTTTTTTTGTCTCCACACTAAATGAGTGTGTGACATTGTATGGCTCCAGTGGATTTTCCTCCTGCATCAACAAATAGGGGTTTTTGGCTTTCTAAAACAAGTGGCTTTTTAGTTTGGACATCCATTTAGGTGGTTATATGTGAGACAATTTGCTCCGACATGGAGGCTTCCTAGTCTAAAGTGGTTAGGCTCAATAGATTTAAATGCACCACAAGGGTACTATGGAAAACATTTGTCAGTATAACACAACACTCGTTGTTTGTGACTTTCATCACAAACACAATTTATTTATAGTGACTAGGAAGTGGCTTGGCTTTAGCCCATTATCGCTTGAGGTCATCCCACTTGGAAGAAATGCAATCTCAAGGGCAGGCCTCTTCTAAAGGTTACACAGATAAAATGATGAGTTTGACATTTTGATCACCCAAAAAGGGGAGAGCATAGTCCTATCACCGTTTTCAAATACATAATACACTAGTTCTTTATCCTCTTGGAGTTAAGATAGTGTGTTTTACTTTACCAAGCACAAGAAATTGACAAGATAGCAAAAACTTTGAAAAGATGGTTAATTTTATCCTCCTAAACATATCTACGTGAAGATTGTTGTTGAAGAATGAAACAAATTGCTTTCCCCTATTTTAGCTAAATGAGAGTTTGTATGCAAGTTGCATGAACAAAGATTTACTTTCTCCTAATTAAAGCTAGATGAGAATTGTATGCAAGTTGCATGAACAATGATATACTTCCTCCTAATTAAAGCTAGATGAGAATTGTACACAAGTTACATGAACAATGATTTACTTCTTCCTAACTAGAACTAGATGAAGGCCTTATATGTAAGATGCAACTAAAAATGCCTAAACCCACTCCTAAACATGCAAGAACATTCTGTTTGTAGCTGATAATACCTGCAACCAAGTTAGTATCAATTTTTTTATAAAAATGAATACAAATTTGTGATTAGAATCTTATGCGTTGAGACAGAGAATGGATGCGCAGAAAGATAGAATAAATGCATAGAAATAAAAATGCATGGAAAGATCCAATAGATGTGTAGATATATGTTTTAAATGTGCAGATAGAGTGAATGCATTGAAATAATGATTAGATGCACAAAAATAATCTTCATATGCACCAAACTATCATTTTTATCATGGATGCGCAGAAATGGAAAGATGAATGCATCGGAACGACCTATCATGACTACAACTTGACCAAAAACTAAACATAGAGAATAAAAATGGGGTAGTGGCCCCACAGTGGGCCCCAAAATGTGTTTCAACTTATGAATCATAGTAGAAACTACTAAATATCTAATAACTTCAATGAAATTGATGCAAATACAATAAACAAAGATATTACCTTCATAGATCCTATTCACCTCATAACTTCCATTGTTGCCTATCTCGTATAGATCTTACGTATGATTTTAGCTCTCAGAAGTTGTACTTCCTTGTTGTCGAAGATGATAATAGGAGAATGGCGATGATTGGATTGTGTAATGGAGATTAAACTAACATTGCAACTCTAATGAAGATGGATGATGGAGATATGGAGACATGACTGGATAATTATGATGATAATGAGGTTATGCAAATGCAATGAGGATACTTTTCCAAAGGCATGCTGGTAGGAATTTTGCAGAGTAAAATTGCTAAAGCTTGAGTGATGTGAAATATGTGTGAGAAACTTGTTTATATAGGCTAAGGAGAGGCCAAATCCAAATGTCAATAGATCCATGACTATTTACCTGTGACATGTATGGTTGAGGGAGCTTGAGAGAATGTGTGCAAATCAGAAGAAGACAAGTGTTGAGGCCTCTTTCATGAGTTATGGGAATTAACAAATCTGATTGGAGAGTTAATTGAATAGATTGATCAGATGACTGGGTTGATTGGAGAGTTGACTGAATTGATTGATTAGTGAAGTCGATTGATCAGATAACTAATTTGATTGGAGGATAAATAGGACATGTGGGTGAGGGGATATTAGGTAATTAATATTAAAAATATTTAATTATGTGTACAACATGGTGAGGTGTAATGTGAGGTGGATGCGATGATGTGGAATTATGAATTTTAGGACTTTGGAATAGAGGAATTTGTGATTAATTAAATAATTTAGGATTATTTAGTTAGATGACACATTAGAGGAATTAGAATATTTAATTAAATAAAATGATTTTATTTAATTTTGGGATAATGAACCAATCAAATAAATCAGAGTATTCATTTAATTGGTAGAAGAATAAGAATTAAAATAAATATTTAAAATATTTATTTAGTTCGACATGAGCCAACTTTAGGTGTATACAGTGTCAAATGTTTTTTGTTTTAGAATTAATAATTTCTTTATTAGGAAATAATTATGTTCTTAAAAAATAAACTAATAGGTTTCCTTATTTATAGCTAGTTGTCAAAATAATCAATAGGGATTGATTTATGAGAGATATTATTTAAAACAATCTTTTATTTTATATTTATCTATTGCATGTTTTTAAATACTTCTGTGTTGTCAAAATATTAAATAAGAATCTTTTTATTTTTAAGAGGAGTGGGGTTAAATATAGAAAAAGACTGAGTTAGGAAGTGGTGGTGGCAAATGTAAAGCCTTTTCTATTTTATTTTTGGGAGTGGCAAAAAGGATGCTCTATGCAAGATCAAAATCTTTAAAATAGGAAAGTACATTAGAAATATAGCATGTAAGCAAGGCATAGAAGAATTAGGTTCTCGAAAAAGTAGATAGTTGAAAAAGTAAAATAATTGAAAAAGGCATAAACTAGAAAGGGGAGGTTTTTGGGAAATAGCTCTAATAAATATGGGAATGCAAATTTCTAAATAATCTCTTATTTTCTATTAAATGTGTATGAATTTGGAAATGGCTGAGTAAGAAATTGAAGTTCATGTTTAAATTCATAAGTTCCTCCATTGTTAATGGTATCCTCTAGTCTATGTATCATTGTGTTTGAATTGTAAATCCTACTATTTTGAAGATCATGACTCTTTGGAATTGGTTTTCAATTTTCCATGCATGGTTTTTGAACCTCAGTTTTATGATTCTTCTCATTTGATAAAATACTTCATTAGGATGATCAACGGTCCTCTATACCACCCTTTTTATCTTTTGGACTCTGGCAGGAAGGTCTTTGACAAACTTTAATCCTTCTCCTGATGAATTTGTTTGACCTCAAGGATTCTCTAATTCTTTTAGCGACCCAAAAGTTTAGTAACTTGTTCATCCTATATAAGATTTCTTTTTAACATCCTATTCATCCATTATGTTTTATCTTTTATTGACTTGTAAGCTATGTATATGGCCTATAAACAACTAGCCTGATCTAGAGCGGCTTGCTTGCTTCTCCAGTAGGACTATGCATATTTTATTTGGTATGTCTTATTGATTCTATCAACCTAGGTATTAATAGTATCCTTGCATTTATCTCTTTTTAATAATATAATTCCTTTATCTACTTCATAAGCCCATTCACATTTGCATTGATGTATGCTACCTATTCGGTCTAAGTAATCTCCAACGCCTAGATTTTACTCTCTTTTGGATAGTATGTACAACTACATACTCTTGAATCAACTTCTTCAAATCTTTCGACTTTTTCTTAAGTCTCCAATAGGCCTATGCAATCATACGGCCTCTAAATGTGACTCTAATTGATTACTATCTTTTTATCATTCCATGAAAGTTTTTCTAAATCAATTTTATGCCTTATCAAATCTAAGACTATATTTTTTCTACACATGAATTTCTCCTTAGTTGCAATGATGGCATATTGGCATGTTGTTTCTTTCTCAAGTCATTTACTTTAATACTCTAATCCATATCGACTCCTCTAGAATCATTTTTGTTTAGAAACTAAATCTCTTCTATTCTTATAGGATCATTTCATTTTGGAAGTTAATCTTCTTTAATTTTTTTTATAAGTTGACCCTGAATGCATCAATTATTTATATTTTGGGGCTTGCAATACTTAGTTAAATATTTATGTCTATAGCATGTGGTGACATGAAACTAAGAAAGATGACTCCCAACTTGTGTGGTGACCCTTCATATGATTCTGAAATGTATATTTAAATTTTTCTTATTTGTTCTAATGTTGCATTTAAGTATAGAATATTGTAAATAGAAAGAAATGATAGTTTTAAAGTTCTCATATGTTTAGATAAATTCTTACCTTCTCTTTTGGAATTTAAAACTTACTAATTAATGATTAGTTTTTATTCATGTTGGCAAAGAACAAGGTAGCAGATAGAACCTACCACAGAGTACTGCAAAGGCCATATGAAGGAGAGAGATGACTCCTAAAGATGTATTTTGGGAAAGGACACACCTCTAGATAGTGTTGCAAATATGTGCCTAAGTGTTGTTGTCATTGATGTTAACGTATTCTTGTTTCCATTAGTGTCAATTGTATCCTATTTTGCTATCTGTGTAGAAGACCAGATTGTTGAGGATATTGAGAACATTAATGACAATCAATGCATGCAGATCATGTGACTGTGTAGAGGATTGTCAGAGGTTGTTCCAGTCATGATTTGAGAAGTCTGCATGAAGATTTGAAGGCATTATGGCCATCTTAGTAGAACTGGTTCCTGCAATAATTAGGAAAGATAGAGTGACAGAAAAGAGGTTTGCATTGATCTGATAATATAAAATTGTGATTTGCGAATCTGAAGGCATGTTTGGGAAGTCAATGTGTATCATCAACACCAATGGTTCATGGTTTGGAGGTCTGCAAGCTATCCTTCTAGTTTGACAGTCATGGCAGAGAGTGTTCTTGAGGTTATGGAGGAAGATTCAAATGCTTCTAATAATCTGGTTTAGAATGAATGTTATTGGTAAATTTAATGTGCTTATGGAGGTCTTTGGATCATATGGCTACTATGTTCGAGGTCCTCATTGGAGGTTGAGCTTGTTGGTTGAAGATTTTCTCTTTGAGGTTGATGGTCTTCCCAGTCTTGGTCGATCGAATGTTCCTAGCCTATTGTGGATACCTTAAACACATTTCTATGAAGCATGGAGTGGTTGTAGAAGCAAATTCAAATCTCAGTTGTAGTTGGCTGAAACTGTGATGATTCACGTCATGTTTAGTTGACCTTGTTGATCATTCCAAGGTTGATGAAGTATATAAATACTTGTTGAAGAAGTACGAAAATTATCCTTATGTAAAATAGATAAAATCTGAAGGAAAGATCAGGAGTAGAGCAAAGAATAAAAGGAGCAAGAGTAGTGTAGAGTGTGAAGAAGAGTATGAGGCAAAATAAAAGTTCTTGAGCATTCAATTAAACTGAATTAGGCATGAAATAGACGCTAATTCTTAGTTAATTCTTTCTAAATAAATTATGTAGGCAGTGAGCCTCTCCTTTTGAGCAATGAGCTCTGGGCACTGTGCCCGAAGGCATGTGCCTTCTATTTTTCTAAGTACTTTTAACAGGGTACACATTTTGTGGGTTAACCCCCACTGTGGTTTTTCCCTTAACTGGGTTTCCATGTCAAAATCTTGGTTTCAAATGTGTTGATTATGTTTTTGCTCTTATGTTGTTGATTCATGTTTAAGTGATTGCATTACTCAAATGATAGTAAGATAATAAAAAAGGTTAAAGGAAGAAAAAGTTTTTAAGGGACAACTGATTCAACCCCCCTGTTAGTTGTCTAGTTCTAACAATTAGTATCAGAGCCAGATCCTCTCATAAAAGCCTAACCACTTGAGGAGATCCAGGATGTCAACCTATAAGAAGGATAGTCCAAGATTTGATGGAACCAATTATTCTGTTTGGAAAAATTGCATGGAGTGTCATTTACAATGCATGGGTGATGCTTATTGGGAAATAATGAGTGTTGAGTATAAACCTCTAGAGAAAGGTCCTTTAACTCCTTATCAAATCAAAGATGTCGAAAATAATCTTTGAGCTAAAGAAGCCTTGTTTAGTGCCCTGACTGATTCAGAGATGACAAATGTCTTTGGTCTAAAATCTGCTTATGAAACCTGGAAAAAGTTGGAGTTTCTGTATGAAGGTGATAAATATGTCAAATGTGCAAAGCTGTAAAGTCTAAGAGGAAAATTTGAAACTATGAGGATGAGAGAAAATGAAAACATCACAATCTACATGCAAAAGATAAATGAACTTGTGTGTGGCATCAGGTGTACTGGTGGGACTTTGGAAGAGATCAGTACAGTCTCAAATGTTACAAGAGATCATCTAGTTGGCAATATTTTAGCTTTCAAATTAAGTGAGTTTGGTGATTCTCTTCCCAAGTCTAAATCTGTATTTAAGGCCAGTGTGTATGTAAAATAAAGATATGATCCGGGTGAAAGTTCCTCTACAAGATTAAACAGATTTATGAAGACAAGAAAAGATCTTGAAGATGTTGAAATAGAAACATTAGATATTGAAGCTCTTATTTCTAGAAGAATGCCAAGAGGATCTGGTAAGTATGAAGGAAAATTACCACTCAAATGTTTTGCTTGTAATAAGATTGGTCATTTTGCCTCAAGATGTCTAGAAAGGTTTTCAAAACCAAACCCTAATAGGTATAAAGGTCAAAAGAAATGTTACTATGTCCAATAAAATGGAGAAGAAGGGGTAACAGATCCTTGAATTTGATCATGGAGGGTCATCTAAAAATGATTAGGTGTTTATTTCTATCAAAGAAGATCTAGTGTCTACTGAATTTGCTAGCTGTGAAAATGTGGAAAGTGCCTTAGCTACTCAGGTTATTGAAAGGGATGTGTTAGTGTCTGAATCAGTAGGGGGTTTGCCAGTTCCAATGCACATGAAGATTCATCCAATAGATATGGGAGGTTGCGTGAACTGCCTCCCCTTCGCTTCTGGTTCTACCACACCAAGGGGGGTATCCCTATAGCTAAAGATTTAACCTTGACTTGCCCGATGACAGAAAGATTTAGCTTTACAATAACAGGCAGAATACTCTCATGTATGGACCAAGATTTGGGTGATACATCACAAGTTTGGTAACATTCTTGGACATATCTGATTGGTTGAGGATGAGAGTATGCAGGGATCCTATTTCTACTTCTACAACTAATAGGTGGGAATAATGAAATGGTTTGAATTTATATTTTGGATGCAAGACAGGGGGTTTTGGATCATAACTACTAATCCACAAGCAGATCGGTGCCTACTTCTAGGCAAGGAGTCAACTAGACATATACAAGAGAATGGCTTGCAACTGGCATTCAAGTTTCAAGTGGTTAGAACTGGTATTTGCCTTACAAACACCACCCAAGGATAAGTATTTAACTATCTCTACTTACATACATCCTAGCTAACATACAATCTTCTCCATACTCAACCTAAAATAGTTTAATCCACTCCTTGAATGGAAGTTAAAGATTAAGCATGTGATACAGAAATCTGTACCCTAGAATCTGAGAAACCCTTAGCAACCAAATTCAAAAGAAGAGAATGCATACAACACATGGAGACGGCCAAACAAACACATGGAATAACGCATTTTTCATATAAAATGACAAGAAATTGAACATATGTGCAAGGTGCATTCAAATGCAACTCATAAACTCCAACAAAGATAAAACAGCTAAGAAAATGCTCTGTCTTTCGTTACTTTCCCCCCCAAAAATGCCTAAGTCTTCAACAACCTTAAATGAGTAACACAACTTGCATTTTATAGCAAGATAGTGTACTCAACAATAATTACAAGGCATTTTCAAAATTCCTACCAAATACAGCGCACCACAGAATGGCGCTCAAAATCATTGAATATGGTCGAGAGAAGGAGAGGAATGAGTAGGTGAGATTGGGATCTGCACCGCCACATGGAGATTTTCATCCTTAAGATGGTAGGTGGCCCATCCATGTATTTGACCATGCTTTTGCAACTTCACCATTAATGCCAACCTACCCGCAGCTTCACAAAATGCAGCAATCTCTGTATTCTATGGTTTTCCCGTTTGAAACACAACTGCACATTCAAAGGAAATCCTTCGCTGAAAGATTTTAAAACAGGGCCGTCGATTCCCCTTTCTCCCACTGAGATCTGCAGTCACAAATGATCCTGAACAGTCGCAGGCCAACATAATCGTGCCACGTGGGCACCACTTTGCCATCACTAACTTTTCCGCGAACATGCACTCACCTTTTTGCCTTTTCTACCTTTTGCCATTTTTTCCCTATGCATATGCAAAAGCATATACATACAATCACAAATATACAAGGTGGACCCCAAAATATTAAAAACCAAATTGAAAACAGGTTCGGGTCTAACTTGTATCTCCCCCTTTTGCATATCACATTGTATAATACACATACAAATGCAATATACATTCAATACCTAGCATACAAGCTGCAGACTCCAACCATTTATTAATCTGACTTGAAAATGTTTGAAACTGGCTTGTATCCTCTTCTTTGCATATTCGCGATATACAACACACACATACATACAAACCACAGACTTCAAATCATTATGGATTAGAATGCACTTCCTTTTGAAATCCAGCTTGTATCTTTATTTTCTTGTATATCGGCATATACAATGCCATATACATGCAACCCGCGGACGTCAAGGTTGAATTAGCCAAATCTGACTTTTGAATTAGGTTCATCTTGAATCTTAACTTTTGCATCTTCGCAATGTATAGCGACACTTACAAGCACCCAATATACATGCTGCGGACCCCAAACCTTTATCCTCCACAGTACATCTTCCTTTTCATGTCCAGGTTGCATGTTCTTCCTTTGCATATGACCAATGTATGTCACATATACAATGCGAACATACAAGCAGATTATACATACAAACAACAGACTTCAACCTTATCAATTGGAATGCATGCTCATTTTAGATCCAGCTTGTATATTAGGAAAGTATATTTGATTGCATGTGCAAACATACAATCGCAAATATGCAAGCGGTGGACCCCAGCTTTGAATCACTTTCCTTTGCATGTTAACTTTGGACATTTCTCCTTGTATATAATGAATGTATATTGCATATGCATTCCACTTTGTATGTGAGGTGGACCCCACTAAATGTATCTCCTGCTGCTTTGTATGTTTCCGAATATACAAGACCCCTTGTATCCTTTTTCAATGTATCTGCATCAGTTGTTGGGCAAACTTTGGAGTTGACTGCCGATGCATCCTATCTTACCAATGACCCTCTGTCACTATAGCAAATGCATGTTGGGTTTCTTTGTATATTTTTCATTGTATAAACCCAATGTATGTTGGACATACATTCACTCTTGTATTTGTTTCCCTTGTATATTTTCTTGTATGTGCCCAATGTATATTCCACCCTTGTATGTCTAGAATGCATATATAAGCCTGATATGCATAAAATGATGCCAAGGGACCTTAGAAACTTCTAGGTTTTTTGTGAAGGGGCCTGTAGATGAAAACCTGAAACTTGAATGTTTATGCAAGCACCAACATTGGCTCTGTCTAGGGACGCATGCTTCTTGTAGGCATGGCAAGAACCTTAGAATCTCTGGGGTGCAGACCAGTCCCTATCCATTGGGCACAGAGTCAAAGATGCACCAACTTGCACCACAAATCACATTTTAAACCTTATTTTGGTGGCCCGGGGCAGCCAAAAATGAAGAACCACAATTTTTTCCTATCAAATGCCTGATTCTGATATGAATTACCCCAACCACAGCTAAAAACATTAAAATAATCCAGCCACATGCTGATCTTGTTAATTACATGCTTTACCATTTTTGAAAACTTGCCTCTGTTAGCATTGCCTCTATCACTCTGCATCTCACAATTAGATAGATAACCATACATACCAGAACATTTTTCAGCATTAGATAACATATGTATGTTATATTCCTCAAATAGTATACCCTCATTATCTACCTGGCTACTACACATTACCAGGCACTCATCTAGCTGATCTAAAGACTAAAAACACTCAGAATACATGAGACCCTCACTGTCATTCATATCACTTATTGATAGTGAGAACAAATCCTGATCCATACACCCATTATTACACATATCTGGCACATCTAAAGTTGAACATTCACTATCCACAGTTTGCAAATCAGTATCATCATTTTCAAACAAAGGGTTAATTCTACACCAATGAAGGTCATGACTCACAACATCAAATGCATCTATAGGCTTATCATAAAGGGGATTTATACTCATTGCAAAGGTCTCTATTTCTTCTTCATGACAATCCAACCCTTTTTCATTATCCAACCTATAGTCATAAGAAGAACAAACCTAATCCATGAATTGATCATGGATATCATTCTTATCATCTGGTTGCCCCATATACAAGACTTTTGCTATTTCAATGCACTCTGAAGTTGAACTATCTATATCATTCTCTAGCCCTCTAATACTTCCTGATGAAAGTGATATTGATTCTTGATCCATAAGATCACAACTTTGCACAACTAGATCATTTAAACATGAATTCTCTTTGTTGAGGATTGGCATGTAAATATCACTTGAAAAATCAACACCATCAACTTCATTTGTTGTGAAAATTAGGACATCCTCCTCTATAGCAGAGTTATCACTAACCTGGACTGATGCATAAACAGGGATGTCAGGGGTGTGAGTGCTTTGACATTCATTTTCAACACCTACATTACATCTTTCATTAACATTGGGGACTACAGGGCAGCATAAATTTTCAAAGAAATAACCCTTTTGTATTCCATACCTCCAATTGTTTTCAATATCTATTGCAAACTGATGTGCCTGATGTAATGTGGTGGGCTCCTTATCTCTCAATCTATAACTCATTTTCTTATCAAATGCTCCCAAATAGACAACTAGGCACAATGCATCATTAGGCCTCATGCACTCTGGAATTGTTTTCAATGCCTTCATAAATATGAGGCTAAAGGCTGGAATTAACTCATCTTCTTCAATATGGATATACATAAAATCACTAATAACTACATATTCAGACATTCTTTCACCAAATTGTTCTAGAAATGCAGATTTAAATTCTTGCCAAGAGTTGACAGAGTAAGTTGGAAGATAGGAGAACCAGTCCCTTGCATTTTCATCCAGAGATTGAACAAATAATCTCATAACTACATCTTCATGGTCAATCTCAAAGTCATCTATCACATTCATAAACTGATGTAAGTGTCTCTTAGTTGATTCATCCTTTATACCATTGAACTTGGGCAAATACTTTCTGATTTTAGATGAAAAATCATTTGGATAACCACAAATGCCATTGAAATTGATGGGCTTATATCTATCAATGCTAAAAATTCTTTTATTATATGGTTTGGACAGATCACTACACATTATTGCATTTGACATCTCACAAGGGTGCATGGGCTAACAATACATCTTTATGTGTTTTTGCAACCCTCTTCTCAACTCAGATTTTTAATCAATAATGACTTTAGGCCTTTAAAATATAAACTGCTATTTCAAATTTCCTAAAGTCCTCTAAATGAGTCTTTTCAACAATATTGCATGCCTCACTTGAAAATATAAACTATATTCTTAGCAAATACAAAGCATGCAAGCTCATCATCAATTTTTCCCCTTTAACCAGTGCTACTTCACCAAATAGGGAATCCTTTAAAACCTATAAAATACCTAGATATGTTGCAGCTGCTGATAGGTTCATTCAATAGAGTCGCCACCTCCTTGGCAGAGGAATAAGCTTCAAATAGGCTGAAGCTGAAAATTCATTTCTTTCCTTTCTAGGTCCTCTAACAACAGAGCCACACATATAACTTTCAAGTTTGCTGCAACAAAGCACTTCTAGGTCTGAAACTTCAATCATTTAGACTCAAACCTTTATGGATATGACAATACATTTCCCAGTAGAGTCTCCATTTCTGTTAGTGTCCGAATCGGCAGGGGGTTTGCAGTTCTAATGCATAGGCAGATTCAGCCAACAGATACGGGAGGTTGCGTGAGCTGCCACACCAAGGGGGGTATCCCTATAGCTAAAGATTCAACCTTGACTCGTCTGATGACAGAAAGATTTAGCTTTACAATAACAGGCAGAATACTCTCATGTATGGACCAAGATTTAGGTGATACATCACAAGTTTGGCAACATTCTTGGACATATCTGACTGGTTGAGGATGAGAGTATGTAGGGATCCTATTTCTACTCCTACAACTAATAGGTGGGAATAATGAAATGGTTTGAATTTATATTTTGGATGCAAGACAGGGGGTTTTGGATCATAACTACTAATCCAGAAGTAGATCAGTGCCTATTTCTAGGCAAGGAGTCAACTAGATGTATACAAGAGAATGGCTTGCAACTGGCATTCAAGTTTCAAGGGGTTAGGACTAGTATTTGCCTTACAAACACCACCCAAGGATAAGTATTTAACTGTCTCTACTTACATACATCCCAGCTGACATACAATCTTCTCCATACTCAACCTAAAATAGTTTAATCCACTCCTTGAATGGAAGTTAAAGATTAAGCATGTGATACAGAAATTCATACCCTAGAATCTGAGAAACCCTTAGTAACCAAATTCAAAAAAAGAGAATGCATACAACACATGGAGACAAATAGACAAACACATGCAATAATGCATTTTTCATATAAAATGACAAGAAACCTTTCAAAAGCCAGACCCGATTCAAATGAGAGATTGGTACTGGTACATACTGATCTCTGTGGTCCTGCTAGAATTAGGAGTGTGCAAGGAGATAGATATTTTATGTTGTTAATTGATGATTACTCCCGGATGATGTGGGTAACCTTTCTAAAAGAAAAATTAGAAGCCCTTGACAAGTTTAAGGTGTTCAAGATGATGGTTGAAAATGAGATTGGTGGGAAATTAAAATGTCTAAGATCTGATAGAGGTGGAGAATTTACCTCCGGCGAGTTTGTTGCTTTCTATGAAAAACATGGAATAAAAGGATAGTTATCTACTCCTGGGACTCCTTAGCAAAATGGAATTGTGGAAAGAAAGAATCGGACCATTCAAGAAGCTGGCAGAACCATGATCATGGAAACAAATGGTCCTCAAGTTTATTGGAGAGAAGTCGTGAGTACTACTATCTACACTCTTAACCAGGTGCAGATCAAAGGAAATTCTAGTAAGACTCCTTATGAACTTTGGTTTGGTCATCCTCCTACCATGAGATACTTCAGAGTCTTTGGTAGTAAATGTTATATCAAAAGAGATGAGGATTTAGGTAAGTTTGAGGTAAGAAGTGATGAAGGAATATTTCTGGGATACTCAACTCAAAGCAAGGCCTACCGATGCTTCAATAAAAGATTGAAGAAGATTGTTGAAAGTGCGAATGTTAAAGTTGATGAAAGCAAAGAAGGACATTCCAGGTACTTCGAATATGATTCAGATGATCAAGATGAAAGTCAAAATCAAGGAAGGCAAGTTCAAGTTCAAACTCAGATTCAGGTTGAACCAGTAACTCCAGAAGTTAACACAGATAATGAGGAATGAGTTCAAGGAACAGAAGCTCAAACCATCTCCAAAACTCCTAGGTATGTAAGGTTAAATCATCCTAAAGATTAGATCATAGGAGATAAGAGTAAAGGTGTTTGAACTAGGAGAAAAAATGTCTGAAGATCAAGAAGAGATTTGTTTGATTTTAAGGATTGAACCTAAATTAGTAAGTGAAGCTTACAATGATGAAAACTAGGTTAAAGCAATGGAAGAGAAATTGATGCAAATTGAAAAGAATCACATATGGGATCTAGTCCTAGACCTGAGGATAAAAATATGATTAGAACCAAATGGGTCTTCCAAAATAAACTAAATGAGTTTGGTGAGGTAGTAAGGAATAAGGCAAGATTGGTATGTAAAGGTTACTCAAAAGTGGAAGGAACTGATTTTGAAGAAACTTTTGCTCTAGTGGCAAGGATAGAGGCAGTTAGATTATTTCTTGCATTTGCTGCCTTCAAAGATTTTAAAGTATATCAAATGGATGTGAAATAAGCATTTCTGAATGGAGATTTGGAGGAAGAAGTCTACATTAAGCAACTAGAATGATTTCACTTGTCTGATGAGGGAGATATGGTTTGTAGATTGAGAAAAGCCTTGTATGGACTTAAGCAATCTCCAAGAGCTTGGTATGCCAGATTGGATAAGCATTTGCTTAAGCTAGGATTTAGCAAAGGTACTGCTGATAGTAATCTCTAATTCAAAATTGATCATGAGAACATTCTAATTGTTGAAGTTTTTGTTGATGATATCATTTTTGGTGGAAATGAGTGCATGTGTAAAGCATTTGCTGATCAAATGAAAAGTGAGTTTGAGATGTCAATGTTTGGTGAGATGATTTTTTTCCTAGGTCTGCAAATTGTTCAATCAGATAAAGGTATCTTCATATCTCAGTCTAAGTATGTAAAATAATTGCTAAAGAAATTTGGAATGGAAGACTCAAAGATAGTAGGTACACCTATGGTAACCGGATGCAAGCTAAGAAAAGATGATGACTCTCCCAAATAAAATCAGAAAAGATATAGATCAATGATTGGAGGACTGCTTTATCTAACTCAAACCAGACCTAATATCATGAATGCAGTTGGACTTGTTGCCAGATTTCAAGTTGATCCAAAAGAATCCCATGTTATGGCAGTCAAAAGAATCTTCAGATATCTCAAGGGGAGAATTGATTATAGACTATGGTATCCAAAGGACAATAACTTCACTCTTCATGCATATTTAGATGCTCATTGGGCAGGAGATGTGGATGACAAAAAAAGTACTAGTGGTGGTGCATTCTTCTTGGGGAGAAGATTGGACTCTTGGATAAATAAAAAACAAGAGGCAATATCTTTGTCTACTACAGAAGTAGAGTACATAGCAGCAACAAATAATTGCACTCAGGTTTTGTGGATGAAGCAAATGTTGATGGACATCAGAATTGTGTTTGAGGAGCCAGTCACAATTTTTTGTGATAATTCTAGTGCAATAAGCATATTAAAGAATCCAGTATTGTATTCAAATACAAAGCATATATCTATCAAGTTTCATTTCTTGAGAGAGAAAGTAAATGAGAATGAAGTCAAGTTGGAGTTTGTGCCTTCTAAAGATTAGATTGTAGACATCTTCACCAAGCCTCTTCCCAAGGATACTTTTGAGTATCTCAGAGAGAAGTTAGGGGTTATCACCCCTCCTGAGCAGAACTAAGATACATTAAGGTGCATCAGTCTGGTGGGATTCACATCCATATCTTGTGATCCGGATTGATGTTAAAGAGGTACTACTCAAAGGGGGAGTAGTCAATATGCAAATTTTTGGAATTAGTATGAAGCAAACAGGGAGGAAAGATAGGAAATATGTGCCCTTTGCCATTGATGTCAAAGGGGGAGAGAAGTCATGTGAAAAACTAGTTGCTGGTGTGAGGGGGAGCAATAAACAAAGTAGTTACAAAAGTGAGAAGAGAAAGGGGGAGAAGTTTTTGTCTTGATGGTTAGATTCAATTTTTCACATCACATGTTGCCATCAATGACAAAGGGGGAGATTGTTGTAAATATGTGTCTAAGTGGTGTTTTCATTGATGTCAACATATTCTTGTTGCCATTAGTGTCAAGTGTATCCTATTTTGTTGTCTATGTAGAAGACCAGATTGTTGAGGATATTGAGAAAATTAATGACAATCAATGCATGTGGATCATGTGAGTGTGTAGAGGATTGTCAAAGGTTGCTCCAGTCAAGATTTGAGAAGTCTGCATGAATATTTGAAGGAGTTATGGCCATCTAAGTAGAACCAGTTCCTGCAATAATCAAGAAAGACAAAGTGACAGGAAAGAGGTCCAGATTGATCCGGTTAGATAAAATTGTGATCTACGGATCCGAAGGCATGTTTGGGAAGTTAATGTGTATCATCGACACCAATGGTTCATGGTTTGGAGGTCTACAAGCTATCCTTCTAGTTTGATAGTCATGGCAGAGAGTATTCTTGAGGTTTCGAAGGAAGATTCAAATGCTTCTAATAATTTGGTTTAGAATGAATGTTATTGGTGAATTTAATGTGCTTGTGGAGGTCTCTAGATTATATGGCTACTATGTTAGAGTTCTGCATTGAAGGTTGATCTTATTGATTGAAGATTTTCTCTTTGAGGTTGATGTTCTTCCCAATCTTGGCCGACCAGATGTTCCTAGCTTGTTGCGGATGCCTTCAACACATTTCTATGAAGCGTGGAGTGGTTGTAGAAGTAGATTCAAATCTCAGTTGTAGTTGGCTGATAGTGTGATGATCCACATCATGTTTAGCCGAACTTATTGATCATTCCAAGGTTGATGAAGTATATAAATACCTATTGAAGAAGTACTGAAATTATCCTTATGTAAAAGAAATAAAATTGGAAGGAAGGATTAGGAGTAGAGCAAAGAAGGAAAGGAGCAAGAGTAGTTTAGAGTGTGAAGAAGAGCATGAGGCAAAGTGAAAGTTCTTGAGCATTCATTGAAACTGAATCAGGAATGAAATAGATGCTAATTCTCAGTTAATACTTTCTAAATAAATTATATAGGCAGTGAGCCTCTCCTTTTGAGCAGTGAGCTCTGGGCAATGCACCTGAAGGCATCTACCTTTTATTTTTCTAAGTACCTTTAATAGGGTATGCATTTTGTGAGTTAATCCCTACCATGGTTTTTCCCTTAACTAGGTTTACATGTCAAAATCTTGGTGTCAAATGTGTTGATTATGTTTCTGCTCTTATGTTGTTGATTCATGTTTAGGTGATTGCATTACTAATCTGATAGTAAGATAATAAAGAAGGTTAAAGGCAAAAAAAGTTTTTGAGGGACAACTGATTCACCCCCCTCTCAGTTGTCTAGTTCCAACAGATAGATAAATAGAAGATAAATGCAAAGTAATGTAAAACAAGAGAGGAAATATATGTAAGAGAGTAATAGTGTATATGGTATAGACTCATACCTATCGGTATGAATATGCATAGACCTATTGATTATAAAGGAATATAATGGATATATAAGGATTGTGATATCATTACGTATGTGTTATGATGTTATGCTTTACTAATTGTGTACCACATATTAGATTTCTTTAATGTTTATTCATGTTTCTCTGATTGCCTAACTAGGATATAAACTAGACTTACAGACTTGACTAAGGACCAGATATCTGGACTGGTTCCTCCCTATTTTTTACCAACATTTGGTTCCATTGTCAGGACCCTAGAAAAGGGCAGTGTGGAAAGAGAATAAACAATGAAAGGGGAAGTGTGCAGTAGTGCAAGTAAGAAAATTTGAGTCATAAGAATTTTTTTATGTTCTATGAGAGATCTTAATTCTCTTAATTTCTTGGCCTTATGAGAGGGTTGCAGTAACTTAAGGGGATGGTGAATGGAATAGGGGGAGGATTTGAAAAGATCCTTGAAAAGATCTAACTCTTCAAGATAAGCCAACCATGGGATACATAAGGATTAATATTAGTCCAAATAAAAAATACCCATGGAAAAAGAGGATAACAAAATATTAAGGGAAAAAAAAATTATATTTACCAAAATAGAGATAAGCAGAGAAGAAAGAAAAAAAACTTAGGAAAGACAAGAAAGGTATCATAGAAGAATGGAGAAGGCAGGAGAAATTATTAGAAGGTAGGAAAGAGAGATTATGGAAGAAAATAGGAATTTGGATGGGCATGCCACCGAGGGTTCTACTGAGCATACCACTGTGGATGTTGTTGGAGAGGAAAATATAAAAGGAAAGGAAAGAATGAATGAAGAAGTGATAGAGGCTACCATAAAGTTAATACAAAGAGATATAGAGAATCTTGAGCCTATTACAACACATATTGATAGGGAAACATAACTTTTAAAGAGTATAGGAGGAAGAATAGATGCTTATGAGATGTTGAGAAGTGCACAAAGGGAAGAACATAACCAAATCCTAACCCTACCATAGATATACAAAACTCTATAATTTATCAACCTAATTGGGCTAACATTCAATATAGAGGTGACAAACAATGGCAAGAAGTACTGAATCCTATATGAAACTTTCAACCCCTAAATTGTTGCAAGTATGGGCCTAACCGGTGTTGTAATTGATGTCAACATACTCCTGTTGCATTGATGATAAGGATTGGATGAGCTGTATGCTGAGGATATTGAGAAAATTAGCCCTATCAGGAACAGAGAAGAATAGTGAAGATAGTGAGGTAAAGATCCCAGCTAAGATGAATATCAGAGGATGCATATCAAAGGGTTTATAGATATGTGTCTTAAGATGATCTAGTAAAGATTTCGGAGGTCTGCATGAAAATTTGAAGAAGTTATGGCCACTTAAGTAAAACCAGTTCTGGCAGATGTTCAGAGGTGACAGAGTGACACAGATAGGTCTGGTGAGATCCAGAAAAGCAATATCTTGTTCTGTGGATTTAATGGAGTGTTTAGGAAGTCAATGTGAATTGACAACTCAATTGGTTTGTGGTCTAGAGGTCTGTAAGCATCTATTCCAATATGACAGTGATGACAGACTATGTTCTTGAGGTTTTGTATGAAGAAGAGAATGATTTCAGTAAGCAGAAGTAGTGTGGATGTTCTTGGCGATTCAGGCAAGCTTGTGGAGGTCTTTGGATTATGTCCAGTTCATGTTGGTGGTTCGCATTGAAGATTGAGCTTGTAATTAAAGAATTACTTCTAGATGATGATGTTCTTCCTAAGTTTGGCCGACCGGATGAGTTACACATCCTGCGAATGATCTTGAAGATGTTCTGTGAAGAATGGCATGTTCCTAAAGGAAGATTGAAGTCTCAGATCTATGTAGCCGATAGTGTGTTGATCCGCATGAAGTCTTTTTGTAATTAGTCATGTTGTAGTTATGTATTTTCTCTATAATGTATGCTAACTTGGATGATTATCCCTAAGTTGATGTCTTGTATAAATAAGGAGTTGTAAAGTCATTTCAAAAGTATCTTGTGGAGATGAGAGTGTGGTAGAGAGGAGTAGAGAAAAAGGCATAGCAAAAGTATTGGGCTTAAATGGAACTGACTCAAGCATAGTGAAGATGCTATTCTTCAGTTCAAGTATGTAATACTTATTATTCTGTAGACAGTGTGTCCCCTGTAGGCAGTGGGCCTCTTGTGAGCAATGTGCTTGGGTAGTGACCCCTTATTAGCATGTACTATTTTATTCTTCCTATTATTTTAACAAAGAATACAATCTTGGGTTAGTCACCCTGTGGTTTTTCCCTTAACTAGGTTTTCCACATTAAAAATCTTAGTGTCATATGTGTTAATGTGTTTCTTCTTTTGAATTGTTGCATTATGTTTCCATGATTGATTTATTATTATGCTGCTGAATTAAGAAAAAGATTTAAGTGATTAATTGGAAGAAAGTTTTAGACAACTGATTCACCCCCCCTCTCAGTTTTCTGTCTAAATCTAACAATTGGTATCAGAGCTAAGTTCCTCTAAAAGAGCTTAACTGCTTGAGGAGATCCATGATGTCATCCTACAAGAAGGATAGTCTGAGGTTTGATGGAACCAATTTCACTCTTTGGAAAAGTTGCATGGAATGTCACTTGCAATGTATGGGAATGCAGTATTGGATCATGGCTTCAAAGAAGTATGTTCCTCCATAGAATGGTCCGAGTACCATAGATGAAATTAGAGATGCTGAAAATAATCTACATACTAAAGAAGCTCTTCTAAGTGCCTTATCTTATTCAGAGCTGACAAATGTTATTGATCTAAAAACTGTATATGAGATTTGGCAAAAATAAAAAATTCTGCATGAAGGAGACAAGTATGTTAAATGTGCCAAGCTATAGAGTCTGAAAGGAAAATTCAAAAACTTGAAGATGAGAGAAGATGAAAATATCACTACATTTATGCCAAGAGTAAATGAGCTTGTTTGTGGCATCAGATGTGCTGGTGGAATCTTGGATGAAGATGAGATTGTTGCCAAAGTTCTTAGATCCCTTCCTGATTCTTACAAATACAAGGTTGCTGCTATTGAAGAATTCAAATCCTATTCAGGTATCACAAGAGATCAATTGGTTGGTAAATTGGATGCATTTGAATTGATCAAGTTTGGAGATGCCCCTCCCCCCAAGACTGAATCTGCATTCAAAGCTAGTGCCTCTGTAAAAGGAAAATAAAAGTTTGATCTGATAGAGACCTCTTCAAAGAAACTATCATGGTATGAAAAAGAAAGAAAAGACCTAGAAGAAGATGAAGCTGAAGCTACTCAACTTGAAGCCCTTATTGCAAATAGACTGCTAAGAGGATCCAGTAAGTATGAGGGGAAATTACCTTTTAAATGTTTTAACTGCAATGAGATTGGTCATTTTGCCTCAAGGTGTCCGGAAATATTTTCAAGGCCAAATCCTAATAGATCAAGGTTCTAAAAGAAATGTTACTATGTTCATGAAGATGATGATGATGGAGTAATAGATCATGAATCAGAGATAGGAAACAAATCCAGAAGTGACTAGGTATTTATTGCCATCAAGGAAGAAGATCCAATGCCCTCTGAATATGTCAATCATAAAATTGTAGAAAGAGCTCTGGCTGCCCAAGTTGAAGAAAAAGATGATTGGGTCATTGACAGTGGATAGTCCCACCATATGACAGGTGACAAAAATAAGTTCATAGATTTGGAAAGCTATGAAGGTGGAGTGGTAAAATTTGGTGATAATTCTTCTGACAGAATCATAGGTAGAGGAACTATTTCTTTTGATGGAAAGAACAAAACCAGTAACGTACTATATGTTGAAGCCCTGAAGCACAATCTTCTCAATGTTGGATAGTTGGTGGACAAAGGCTATGATCTCTGATTCAAAAATAGAAAATGCAAGATCTTTGAAAGTTTGAGAATAGAGATTGCATCTAGTACTCAAACTAAAGGTAATATCTTCCACTTGGTTGGTACTGGTAAAAGTTTCTTATTTTTTCAAATTGATCAGAGTTGGTTATGGTATAGCAGAATGTGTCATGTGAATTTTGATAATATCATCAAGATAAGTAACACTCAAGTTGTAAGAGATCTTCCAAGACTAGTGAAACCTACTAATAGTTTGTGCAAAGAATGTTAGTTGGGTAAGCAGAGCAGAGTCACATTCAGAAGTAAGGAACAATCTTCTATGGGATTATTGGACTTAGTTCATACTGATCTATGTGGTTTGACAAGAATTAGAAGTGTGCAAGGTGATAGATACTTCATGTTATTAATTGATGACCACTCCCGGATGATGTGGGTGACTTTTCTGAAAGAGAAATCTGAATCTCTTGAGAAATTCAAAATATTGAAGGCTATGGTAGATAATGAAACCAGATTGAACATAAAATGTCTGAGGTCTGATAGAGGTGGAGAATTCACATCCAGTGAGTTCATAGAATTCCATGAGAAACATGGAATAAAAAGACAGTTGTTTGCTCCAAGGACTCCACAGCAAAATGGAGTAGTGGAGAGAAAGAACCAGACCATCTAGAAAGCATCTAGAACCATGATGACGGAAGAAAATATTCCTTAGATCTACTGGAGAGAAGTTGTAAGCACTGCAATCTATACTCTTAATCGAGTACAAATCAAAAGAAATATAGGTAAGACTCCTTATGAACTCCAGTTTGGCATCACTCCCACTGTGAAGTATTTTAGAGTCTTTGGTAGCAAATGTTACATTAAAAGAGATGAAACGAGATCAGCCCTGGTACCCTCCTTGAGGGTACTATCAGCATCCTCAACCCTTTTACAGCTTATGGGCACTGTTGGCATCCTCGCTGAGGATTATCCCTGTCAGGGCATCCTCGATCGATAGGTATTTCATGGCTCCCGTTCACTTCAGGCATGGATCAAGGCATGCTCCTCCTTCCCCTATGTTAAGTTTGACTCTTTAGAGTCATTCTCAGGCTGTCCACCCATCCTCTTGAGTGTTAGCATTGTCAATTAGTTGAGGGATGTACCTGGCTCCATCTCTCTTGATTTACGGCTCTGCTCATTCTGGGATTGATGGATGGATCAAGTCATGGTGTTCCAGGGTTGGTCACTGTCGCTGGAATGAAATTGACTTACTTGTATGCGATCTAGTCAAGCAGCTGCAATACTGAGACATATTGTCAACAATGAGCGCATAAGGCTATGGCTGCGAAAAATAGTATTTCACACCTTTAAAACGGGCCTAACCACCCCGATGACTTGAACTTAATACCCACCATTAAGGAAGGTAAATACGAGCAGGTACGTAGCTTTTTTATGGGAAATCGCCACATGGCTAGGTAGCTTTTTTATGGGTAATTGCCACATAGCTAGGTTCATAGAGTCGTCGTTCATTCCGGTTTATTTCATTCTGGTTTTGGGCATTTTATTTACAACTATAGTTGGGGCCCCATCATCAGCCCTACTATTTGAAGGGCTCCCTTCCTAACGACCTTCTCGTTTACCTTCTCAGTCTGAGTATAGCAGGGATTGCTCTAAGTGAGAACCGATACCCAGCCCATCCAATAATACTATCCCAACGGGATAGGCTGCTACTTAGAGAGGCTGGCATAGAACTATCTCCCGAGGAGAGTCAACTATATAAAAAAGGGCGCTCTATGCCTTTGATCGAATGGGACTCGAACCCTGATAGGGTGGATAGGGCATTTTCAAAAATGAAGGTACCCACTGATCTATACGTAACATGAGTGGGGGGGCCACCCTATCGGGGAGGCTGTTCAGTCAACAAAACAATATTAAAGGTGGCAACATATCTGGCAGACACTAAATAGAGTATTTAGCTTTAGATATCGGAGTGAGTGAGTGATGAGTTGCAGTTGCTTAAATATAAAGAGTTGTGTAGGTGCAAGTGTAGGTGTAAGTGTAGGTGGTGTTAAGGTAGGTCCACCAAGTCATTTTATGTAGATCTCATTGGTACAAATTGGAAATGACTTGCCCCTCTCTACTGAGGTCATTTTATGCAGATCTCATCGGTACAAATTGGAAATGACTTGCCCCTCTCTACTGAGGGCATTTTGCCGGCCCCCACCAAGCGGGATTCCATGGGATCAATCCGATAGGCCAGTTACAATCAAAAGATTTGATTTAGATTTCATTGCGGGGCAAAGGAGGCCAGTTACAATCAAAAGATTTGATTTAGATTTCATCGCGGGGCATTGGAGGGCATTTTTCCCTACTGCCTATGTACCCATAAGATTTGATAAGATTTTGACAGTCCCTCGTTCTTCGTTTCCTTCGTTCCCTGCTTCCCTCCATCCTTCGATCATCCTTGTTGGATTCCTTGCTTCGGTGCTTCCCTGCATGGATCAATGCTTGGTGTGCATCCTTCCCTGCTTGCTTCCTTCATCCTTCATTCCATCCTTCGTTTCCACGTTTGGTTGTTACTGTCCTAACCGGGTGGCTTGCATGCGTATGATTAGATTTGAAATCTTTTGACTTGCCCCTCTCTCTGTTGCATTTAGAAGTGGAGAATTTTGCCCCTCTCTCTATTGCATTTTAGTTACTAAAGAGAGGGCATTTGGAAGTGGAGAATTTTGAGGGCATCTGTTGCATTTGGAAGTGGAGAATTTTGCCCCTCTCTCTGTTGCATTTTAGTTACTAAAGAGAGGGCATTTGGAAGTGGAGAATTTTGCCCCTCTCTCTGTTGCATTTTAGTTACTAAAGAGAGGGCATTTTTATTTCTCTGGATCCTCTCCTTCCTCCACCCACGGCCAATCCAACTTATCTGGACAGGCTACTGTTACCTTACCGGGGTGGGTGGGTGGGAGATAGTGGCCGTGGAGGTAGGGCATTTTGAGAGGGGCATTTTTAATGGGGTGGGTGGGTGGGAGGCAATAGTTGGGGGCAATAGTTGGGGGCAATAGTAGGGGCACTAGAGAGAGGGGAACTAGAGAGAGTGGCACTAGAGAGAGGGGCATTTTAACGAAAGGGCATTTTGATCGTGCAGTTGACCCAGTAGATTCTGTTGAGTAAGCACCAGTTCCATATCCAGCGACAGAGACAGAGGTAGCTTAAGAACCAGTTGGATAACTAGAACCAGTTGACTCAGTAGATCCAGCCCTTGATGTTATAACAAGAGATTGAGAAAGATTATAGAAAGTACAAATGTGAAGGTTGATGAAGGTATTGAAAAACCCTCAAGGTTTTTGAATATGATGAAGATGATCAAAATGATGTTTTGATCCAAGGAGTCCAAGCCCCTTCTAAAATTTAGATTTAGACTGATCCAGTGAATCAAGAAGAAGAGATGAGTTTGAATGAACTTGTTCAAGAAATAGAAGTGCAAGAAAGTCCCAAAATTCCTAGGTATGTAAGACTAAATCACTCTGAAGACCATATCATAGGTGATAAAAGCAGTGTATTCAAACAAGAAGAAAGATTGCTCAAGACTTAGAAGAGTATTGTCTAATTTCAAAGATTGAACCAAAGACAATGAATGAAGCATGCAATGATGAAAGTTGGACTAAAGAAATGGAGGAAGAGCTGATGCAAATTGAGAAAAACCACACTTGGGATCTTGTTCCCAGACCTAGAAACAAGAATATGATTGGAACCAAATGGGTCTTTCGGAACAAACTTAATGAAGTTGGTGAAGTAGTTAGAAACAAAGCCAGATTGGTCTATAAGGGTTACTCTCAAGTAGGAGTTAATTTTGAAGAAACTTTTTCTCTGGTGGCAAGAATTGAAGTAGTCAGGTTATTTCTTGCCTTTTCTACGTTCAAGGACTTCAAAGTATATCAAATAGATGTCAAGTTTGCCTTCCTTAATGGTGACTTGGAAGAAGAAGTATACATTGAGCAACCGGATGGATTTCAATTGTTTGATCATGGTGATATGGTTTGCAAGTTGAAGAAAGCACTGTATGGACTCAAGAAAGCCCCAAGAGCTTGGTATGAAAGATTGGATAAGCATCTTTTGAAGATTGGTTTCAACAAAGGTATTGCTGACAGTAATTTGTACTTCAAAATTGATCATGAAAATATCTTGATTGTTGAAGTGTTTGTTGATGATATCATTTTTGGAGGAAGAGATCGTATGTGCAAAACTTTTTCAAATCAAATGAAAAGTGAATTTGAGATGTCCATGTTTGGGAATATGAATTTCTTCTTGGGTCTGCAAATCATTCAAACAAAGGAAGGAATCTTCATTTCTCAGACCAAATATGTGAAAGAATTATTGAAGAAATTTGGGATGGAAGACTCAAAACCAATGAGTACTCCCATGACAACCGGATGTAAATTGAGTAAAGATGATGACTCTCCTAAGGCTGATTAGAAAAAGTACAGGTCAATGGTTGGAGGATTATTGTATCTCACTCAAACTAGACCTGACATTATGAATGTTGTTGGTCTTGTTGCTAGATTCCAAACTGATCCTAGAGAATCTCATGTCATGGAAATCAAGAGGATTTTTGGATATCTAAAAGGGACAGTTGAGTATGGTTTGTGGTATCGTAGAGATCATGATTTCTCTCTTCATGCATATACAGATGCGGATTGGGCAGGAGATGTGGATGACCGAAAGAGTACCAGTGGTGGAGCATTCTTTTTGGGGAAAAGATTAGTTTCTTGGCTGAGAAAGAAACAAGAGGCAATATCTCTATCCATTGTAGAAGCAAAATATATTGCAGCAATAGGTAGTTGCACTCAAGTATTGTGGATGAAGCAAATGCTAAGAGACATCAGAGTGGAGTATGAGGAACCTATCACAATCTTATGTGATAATTTAAGTGTAATAAATATATCAAAGAATCTGGTGTTGCATTCAAATACTAAACATATATCCATCAAGTTTCACTTTTTGAGAGAGCAAGTGCACAAGAATGAAGTCAGATTAGATTTTGTGCCTTCCAAGGATCAGATTGCAAATATTTTTACTAAACCTCTACCCAAGGACTCTTTTGAGTATCTCAGGGAGAAGTTAGGGGTTATTACCACTCCATTTCTAAATTAAGGTGCACTAATGTGCGTCAATCTGATGGATCTCATAGTCATATCTTGTGGTCTAGATTGATGTTTGGGAAGCTGCTACTTAGGGGGAGCAGCTGGTATGATTCTGAAGTAATGCAAGTATGTGCCCTTTGCCATTGATGTCAAAGGGGGAGAGAAGACATGTGTAAAACAAGTGGCTTTTGATCAAAGGGGGAGCAGTAAAGGAAGAGAAGACATGTGAATGGCTGTTGTTGATAGGGGGAGTTGTGCCAATGAGGAGAAGTTCTTGTCTTGATGGTTAAAATAGTTTTTCACATTATATGTTGCCATCAATGACAAAGGGGGAGATTGTTGCAAGTATGGGCCTAACTGATGTCATTGATGTCAGCATACTCCTATTGCATTGATGATAAGGATAGGATGAGTTGTATGCTGAGGATATTGAGAAAATTAGTCCTATTAGGAACATAGAAGAATAGTGAAGACAGTGAGGTAAAGATCCCAGTTAAGATGAATATCAGAGGATGTGCATCAAAGGGTTTGTAGATATGTGTCTTAAGATGATCCAGTAAAGATTTTAGTAGTTTGCATGAAGATCTAAAGAAGTTATGGCCACTTAAGTAAAACCCATTCTAGCAGATCTTCAGAGGTGATAGAGTGACACAGATAGGTCTAGTGAGATCTAAAAAAGCAATATCTTGTTATGCAGATTTGGTGGAGTGTTTAGGAAGTCAATGTGAATTGACAACTCAATTGGTTTGTGGTCTGGAGGTTTGCAAGCATCTATTCCAATATGATAGTGATGACAGTCTGTGTTCTTGAGGTTCTAGATGAAGGAGAGAATGATTTTAGTAAGTAGTAGTGTGGATGCTCTTGGTGATTCAGGCAAGCTTGTGGAGGTCTTTGGATTATGTCTAGTTCGTGTTGGTGGTCTTTATTGAAGATTGAGCTCGTAATTGAAGAATTACTTCTGGATGATGATGTTCTTCCTAAGTTTGGCTGACTAGATGAGTTACACATCCTACGGATGATCTTGAAGATGTTTTGTGAAGAATGGCATTTTCCTAAAGGAAGATTGAAGTCTCAGATCTGTGTAGCTGATAATGTGTTGATCTACGTGAAGTATTTTTGTAATTAGTCATGTTGTAGTTATGTATTTGCTTTGTAATGTATGTCGACTTGGATGATTATCCCTAAGTTGATGTCTTGTATAAATAAGGAGTTGTAAAGTCATTTCAAAAGTACCTTGTGGAGATGAGAGTGTGGTAGAGAACAACAGAGTGAAAGGCAGAGCAAAAGTATTGGGCTTAAATGGAACTGACTCAAGCATGGTGAAGATGCTATTCTTCAATTCAAGTATGTAATACTTATTATTCTATAGACAATGTGTCTCCTATAGGCAGTGGGCCTCTTGTGAGCAGTGTGCTCGGGCAGTGAACCCTAATTGGCATGTGCCATTTTGTTCTTCCTATATTCTTTTAACAGAAAATACAATCTTGGGTTAGTCATCCCATGGTTTTTCCCTTAACCGAGTTTTCCACGTTAAAAATCTTATTGTCATATGTGTTAATATGTTTCTGCTCTTGAATTGTTGCATTATGTTTCCATGATTGATTTATTATTATGCTGCTAAATTAAGAAAAGGATTTACGTGATTAATTGGAAGAAAGTTTTGGACAATTGATTCACCCCCCCTCTCAGTTGTTTGTCCCAAATCTAACATAAATTTGGATGCGAATTACCTACACAACTTAGTTAATCAGAGTTTAATGAAAATTAGAGAATACGTGATATTTAGAGAGATGAATTCTGATAATATAAGACAAAACAATGAAAAGTCACCTAATAAGAACAAAATATCATTTACAAATGAAAGAAGATCCCTAAGAACAAAAAGACAGTTTGAAGAGACACACCCCCTCGACCAAGAGTTACCCTGGGTGCCTTATAAATCAAGGAGAATTGTTAGAAAAGATTAAAGTGAAATTGAGAGAGAAAGAGAAGAAGAAATTAAGGAGTTTGAAGAAGTTTTGGGAGAAGAATACTTTGATATTAATTTATGGAGAGATAAAGGGCAAGAACATAAAAATATAACACAAAGGAAAGAACCTAAGGAGAAGAAAAACCAAGAACACTACCGCACAACACTAGTAGGTCCAGAAAAGAAAAAGAAAGAAAAGATGGATGCTATTATCAAGTTATTAGTATTTGAAAAGGATACAACTGGAACCAAAATGAGATAACTAAAGGTGACTCTAAGTTGTTTGACTTCATTGGAACTTTGTGGAATGACGCATAAAAATGGTACAAAAAGGCTTGTTTGGAACATGAAAAAACATGGGAGGAAGTGTAGAAGGAGTTCTTCGAGATTTTTGAAATTCCAGAAATACTGATAGAAGGGGTGAGTAAGATGAGAGAACTATTACAAAAAGAGGTAGAAACCATTAAGAAATTTGACAAAAGGTTTAAGGACACAGTCCACAAACTAGAAGAACCCTTGACTGAAAAGAAAAAAAATGAGTGGTTTACATCCAGAGTAAACCCTGATATAAGAGCCTCTTTAGATGAGGAATTTTTTAAACATATGCAGAAGAAATCACACTAGCATACTAGATTGAGACACAGACCTAGCACAATTAAGACAAAAGCAAGGAGAATATGGAGTTAGAAAGACTAAGATTGGAACTGGAGAAACTAAAACTCAAAAAAGAAAAAATGACAAAACAAGAAGATAAAAGACCAAACATATGGTGTTCCTACTATACAAAAGAAGGACACATCTGAAACAAATGTCTAAAGCTAAAATGAGAAACATAGGCCACTAGAATGAAGGTGGAGATAAAGACACTCCCTACAAAGAACAACATAGTCTATTGTGGCTTATGTAGAGAATAGGATGATCAGGAAACATCAGATTGTCCATCACAAATGTTTAGGGTGAGAGAAGATGAAGATGAAAGTGACTCAATGTACAACTCAAATCCTAAAAAAAAAACACACAATAATACCATGGAATATGTCAAAGGCCTAGCAGAAAGACCACTATACCTTCAGGACCAAGCCTACAAGAAACCTTCATGCAAAAAGCAAAGAAACATGAATACTATCCAAAATGTAGATCAAAATACAAGTTCCATATGAAAATAAATACAGTAATGAGGATATAGGACAATTTGGAGGTTATATAAGAGGCATAGGCCAAGCTAGAGGCAGAAGAAGATGATATGAGGCCACTTGTTACAAATGCAGTAAACTAGGCCATTTTGCTAATGAGTGTTGGGGTGAAAGAAGAAGACAATGCTCATTCTGCAATAGTACATAACATGATCTTTTTACATGTGACAAGGCACAATAGTACTTTTAGAATGCAGCGCAACAAGGAAAAGGAGATGATTTGGATAAGCCAAAAGGAGCAAGAGTGATCAGAAGAGTCCCTAAGGAAGAAGGTAAAATCCTAAGGAGCTATTAAAGAGATAAGGATGTAAATATAGATCTATCTTCATTAGATGAAAAAACCCAAAATAAGATAATAAAGGAGGAAAAAAATAAGATAGACAAAGGAAAGGAGAAAGCAACAGTAGTCACTAGATAAGGCATGAACATTGGAAGAAAAAGATATGGAACTACTGAATCAAAAAGATAAGAAAGTGAGGAGGAAGATATATTATTGGATAAAAGGAAACATGATGAGATAATACAAAAGACTAAACAAATAGTAACAAAAGAACAAGAAAAGTAAAATAAAGTCAATCAATTCTTTACATAATTTGATGGAGAAGTTTAGACAATTTGCTAAATATTGGAATAAGGAGAAGATACCGCAAAACCAAGTTAGACAATTGGGTAGAACTGAAAGTCATTGGAAAACTAAACCATTGATGGTAGATGCCCATATTAATCATAAAAAGGCCAAGAATGTAATGATAGACTTGGGTGCAAACATAATCATGGTCACTAAAAACCTTTGGGAAAAACTAGGGAATCCTAGATTATATCAGATACCTCACAATATTATATTGGCAGATGGTTCTAGCATGTCAACCATTGTAACATGGAGATAAGTAGAAGTGAACTTGATGGGAATTAAATAGATAGTAGATTTTGTTTAGACCACCTTCAAAAGAAAAGAACAATTCTTTACTAGTCTGTTGGAGTTGGTGCATATAGACCTTTTTGGTCCTACAAAAGTAAGAAGTCTGCAAGGTGACAAGTATTTTATGCTTCTTATTGATGATTATTCAAGAATGACTTGGGTTACTTTCCTTAGAGAAAAATCAAAAGCCCTAGACAGGTTCAAAACTTTCAAAGCTATGGTTGAAAATGAATTGGATCTAAAAATCAAGTGCTTAAGATCTGATAGAGGAGGTGAATTTACTTTAAATGAGTTTAATGCTTTTTGTGAATAACATGGAATAAAGAGGCATTTGTCTACCCCCCGGATGCCTCAACAAAATGGAGTGGTTGAAAGAAAGAATAGAACTATTCAAGAAGATGCTAGAACAATGATCAAGGAAGTAGGCTTAACAAAAGTGTACTGGAAAGAAGCAATACACACTGCTATCTATATTCAAAATAGAGTGCAGGTTAGAGAAAAAGAGACCAAGACACCTTATAAATTGTGGTATGGTAAGACTCCTACAGCCAAATATTTCAAAGTGTTTGGAAGTAAATGCTATACCAGAAGAGATGAAGAATTAGGGACGTTTGATGCTAGATGTGATGAAGGCGTATTCCTAGGTTACTCAACCAAGATCAAAGCTTACCGGTACTATAATAAAAGACTAAAAAAGATCATTGAAAGTGCAAATGTAAGGGTAGATGAAGATCTTGAATTGGATGGGTATGAATCAGATGAACATGTTGTCATAGAGAAGGTAGAAAAAGGCAACAAAAAGGAAGTTTAGACTAAAGTACAAGTTGCTCCTGAAGAAGAATAAATTCAAGAAGATGCTCTTGAAAGAATTCCAAAAACTCCCAAGTATGTGCAAACAGATCCATCTGAAGATTAGATTATAGGTGATAAAAAGAAAGGTGTATTGACAAGGAGAGTTGCAAAAGAACAAGTAAATCTCTGTTTACTTTCAAAGGTGAACCTAAGAAAGTAAATGAATCTTGTAATGATAAACATTGGGTCAAGGCAATGGAAGAAGAATTAACACAGATTGAGAAGAACAAGACTTGGGAACTTGTCCCTAGACCTGCAAACAAGAATGTGATTGGAACAAAGTGGGTTTTCTGAAACAAATTGAATGAGGCTGGAGAAGTTGTAAGAAACAAAGCAAGACTTGTTTGCAAAGGCTACTCACAAGTGGAAGGGATAGACTATGAGGAGACTTTTGCTCTAGTGGCTAGACTAGAAGCAATCAGACTATTTTTAGCTTTTGTTGCACATAAAGATTTCAAGGTGTATCAAATGAATGATAAATATGCCTTTCTGAATGGTGAGTTAGAAGAAGAGGTATACATAGAGTAACTGGATGGATTCTAGTTATTAGACCAACTAGATATGGTATGTAAGTTGAAGAAGGCTCTATATGGATTGAAGCAAGCTTCCAAAGCTTGGTATGCAAGACTGGATAAGTATCTACGGCAGCAGGGTTTCAGTAAAGGGTACACATATAGCAATTTGTATATCAAGGCAAGCAAAGATCAAATCTTGATTATTGAATTCTATGTGGATGATATTATATTTGGTGGAAATGAAGGAATGTGTAAGATTTTTACAAATGAGATGCATAAGGAGTTTGAGATGTCCATGTGTGGTGAGATGAATTTCTTCCTTGGATTGCAAATCAATCAAACAGACAAAGGTATCTTCATTTCTCAATCAAAGTATCTCAGAGGGTTATTTTAAAGAAGTTTGGAAAAGAAGACTCTAAACCAGTGAGCACTCCTATGATTACTGGATGTAAGTTGTGTTGGATTAGGTCCGGACAACTGAGATGGGGGGGTGAATCAGTTGTCACTTAATTTAGACTTTTCTTTTTTTTACTCTTCCTTCACAACTAATAATCAAATCAATGATATAAACATTTCAGCACTAAACAACAATACATGAGCAGAAACATAAATAACATACTTGACACCAAGATTTTTGACCGGGAAACCCGATTAAGGGAAAAACCAAGGTGGGGGTTAACCCACAAAAATTAATACCCTGTTAAAAGTATTTTACAAATGGGAATGCACATGCATTTAGGCTCACTGCCCAAAGCTCACTGCTCAAATGGAGGCTCACTACCTATAGAAAAGATTACAAGAGATTTACAGAGAATTTGAACTGGTAAGATGCATCTGCTAATGCTGGAGATCAGTTCCTGTTAAGTACAAATACTGATTTTATACACTTCATCTTTACTCTACTCTTCTTACTATTCTGCCTTCATTCAAATCTTAGATTTCTTCTCCTTTCGCATTTACTCCATGATTGCAATGCACACACACTCAAAACATCCACAACAATCAGATATATATATATCCTTATCTTGAATTGCAATCACTTGCTAGTCGACAACAACAACACTTAGAACTTTTATGAATGTTCTGCTCTGTCGGCTAGATCTATGTGTAACTTGAGGTGTGGACCAAAACTTGCTCTTGAGAGCCATCACTCATGTTGGCCACTATCATTGATCATCACAATTTGTCCAACAAACAAATTCCATTCATCCGGAATCAAGATCTTCTACAAGGTCAGCCTATTATTCTTCTGTCTGCTCTGACAAACTAGAACCTGGTACTCAGAGGCTGCTATCTTTTGAATCTTTCATCACCAGAGGACAAAACTATGGATTTAGATTGTATTGACAATGCATCTGACTCCCCTAGATCCACAGTAATCATGAATTTCCACTAGAGAGATCGGGACCAAAATACCAGAACTTGTTACTGTTATGTTCCTAACTTCCCAGACTTAAACAAATTCTAAATCTGACTTCTGGTAAGAACAACTTGTGTTATGCAGATGATTGGGATGATCTTATTTTCCATCAATGACAACACCTATCAATGTTAAGAAGTGTCTCTTGCCAACAATCTCCCCCTTTGGTATTGATGGCAACACTTAGTGAAAAATGACTAAGTGTCAGAATAACTGCCCCTTTTCTTATACTCCATATTGATGTTCATACTTCTTTCCAAAGCTCCCCCTTTGTTGGATTCCCTATTTTTCACTGCTCTTCACTCCCCCTTTGACATCAATGGCAAAGGGTGGGGTCCACAAGTCAAAACTCTCAAAAAATTTTGTTTATTCTACTGCATATGTACAACAAGTCATCAAATCCTATTTACATGAACTTTAGGATATCTATAAAACTGGTTTTTAATTGGGCAAGTTTGGAGGCCCAAGTACTCTTTATTCCATCCAAGATGGAGATGTGTCCACTCAGCAAAAATGCATATGCTTCTGCCTTTGCCAGATCTGGAGGATCACTTGTTTGAAGTGCATTCTGGGCTTCAGATAAGGCATTATGCATGGATTCCAACTTGAGTGCAATCAATCCCTGAAGTTCACACATCCTCTTGATAGTATTGCTTTTCTCTTTTACAAGTCCCTTTATTTCATCTATCAAGCTAATAACCTGACATTCCTGGCTTATAGGAGAGATAGTTAAAGGATCAAAATTTTGAGATAGAATTGATATTTTCTACATTCTTGTTCCTTTATCTTCTTCTCAATATCTTCATTTACTTTAGACCAAGATAGAAAAAACTTATATATGTCTCCTCCATCATTTAGAGCATTCTGAATTCTCTTTATGCTGATGCCTATCAACATATCATTCCTTATCTGATTCTTGACTTGTCTGAGCTTCTTATTCAAGAACTCTTTTTGAACTTTTGCTCTGCAGACTTTTCAAAAGATTAAAAATGTGAACTTACTGAACTTACAAAATTTTTTAGATGACCGGAGGGGGAATCACTTTGATTCCTCTGATAAGTTGGCAATAACTTCTCCAAAACTCCGGTTGCTAGCCCCAGCAGCTCATTGTCCTTTATGTTTGATTTTATCATCTTTTCTCTCACTTTTACTTGGGTGAATGATGCTATTTTCATTAATTGAAATGGGGAGAGCGCATCTGGATTGGTTAGTCCTTGGAGTAGTTCAGACTCATCAAGCTCAATCACTTCCTTTTCAAGAGGACCTTTTACTGCATCTATAGTGTCTCTTGCTACATTTTCTAAACCATCTTTTTGATCATCAGATTTTTCTTCATCTGCTTTAGGTGCCTCAACATTTGCACCATCTTCGTCTACATTGTCTTCTTATTTCTTTGAAATAATATAATACTTATCTTTGTCTAAAGCCTTTCTTAAGATTTCTTTTGTTTCTTTTGTAATTTCCTCAGTTTCATCAAGCATCAGTTTGTTCATCCGGACTTTGCTTCTAAATTTATCTTGAACTTCTCCGAGGATTTTATCTTCTTCTCTTTTGGTCATCACAGGACACAAGGTGGAGAGAACATACTCTTTGGGTTCCATGTCTTTATCCTTAGCTACTTCTTTCCTCATTTCTAGTGCTTTCTTTAAACTTTTAGGGAGTTCTTGCAAAATCTCCAATAGGGCTCTATTAAATTTGTTCAAATATATGATAATGGCATCTTCCAAAATTTTCTTATTTGCTTGATCAAGATTATCATAGTAAACTATGATAGGCTTCAAATTTCCATGAACAATGATTGTTTTTACAATTTCATCAATAGTCATAGTGACCTTACTCAATACTTGGCTTTTACTAGCCTTATTGCTTCCGCAAGGCTGGTCTTCAGAAGTCTTTGAAGTTCTGACTTTCTTGGATCTTATTTCTTTCACTTCTTCACTGTCTCTGTCTCCTTATCAACTTTTGAGCTCTTGTGGGTTCTTGTGGCCTTGGTTTTATTTCTTTTCCCTACTTCACTGGATGGAGTGGCATCCGATTTCTTGGTAGAAGTGGGCTTGGGTTGCTTAGTAGCATTTGTAGAACTCCTTGTCTTCCTTGAGGGGATTTGTGATATTTCCTGAGCAACTACCAGCTCACTTTCTACTTTTTCTTCTATAGTATGCTTAGTGCTTTTCTTCATCTTTTCAATTCTTTATTTGTTCTAATTACTACTTGCTATCTAATCCAGAGAGCTCTGTGTGCTAGCAATTTCCTCTTCCTTTTCAGATGTATTAGGTAGATTAGGAGTATCTCTTGCATCTAATATTCCTATATCCTTCTGATTTGTTTGTTCTACTTCTGGAATAGAGGCTTCACTCAATTCAGATTGCTACTCAATGATGTTCTCTTTTTCACCTTCTGGAACTTCTTCTGTGACTATGGGAAAATTGTGCTTTTTCAATGCTTTCAAAAGAATTTCTTGAGTTTCTTTAACGATTTCACTTGTTTCTCCAAGCATGAGTTTGTTCATTCTTCTTTTTCTTCTAAAGTCATTCTTGAATTCTTTGAATATCATATCTATTTGATCAAGATAAATCTGAGGACATAAATTTATTAGCTCATGTTTCCTGATCTCCATGTCCTTGCTCTTTGCATTTTCTTTTCTCAACTCCAAGATACTTGCTAAACTTTGTCACAACATAGAAGTTATCTAAATCAGTGCCTTGTTGTAGATGTTGAGATATCTAATAGTTACTTCCTCCAACACCCTTTTATCCACATCACTGTATTTATCATAGAATTCAATCATGGGTTTTAGATTACCATTAGATTACCATCCATAGTGACTGACTTTGTCACATCTTCCAGGGAAAGTGTGGGCTTTTCAATATATTCCTCATATGCCTCTATATTTTGCTTTTTGCTAGCCCTTTTTCTTCTGGATGACTTTTCGTTGGTTACTTTTGCATCTTTTGTTCTGGTGGCCTTTAGTTCCTTGATTTCAATGTCAGATTCTGTATCTTCTTCTTCTTCTCTTATGCTTTCATAGGTCCAAGAGGCTTTTTTCTTCTTTCTTCTCTCCTCTTTTTCAGATGGTTTTGCTTCTGGTTTTGTAGGGGCAATAGTAGAGCTCCTAGTAGTTCTTTAAGTGGAAGTGGGTTCAACTGGAGCACTTGTTTGTTTCTTATCTTGTTTCTCTTTCTCAACTTTTTTAGTTCTTTCTCTAAATTTCCTCATAGCCTCCTTAGTTAGGCCGAGATTTTCAACCAACTGCTCAACTTCTTTTCTCACTTTCCTATTGGTTTTAGGTTCTATGAGCTCAATATGCAACTTTAAACTCAGTTCCTCATATGTCCCAAATCTTTCCACCATTGTGTCTTTAGGCTTGCTTAGAAGATGCTAAGCATACATGTCCAGAACTCTCCCATCCACCTCATAACCCATTGGCATTATCCATACTATTCTTGGTTCTACAGCTTCCATCAGACATTGATCAATATCAACCATGAAGCAAATTTCATTTTTGTATTTTTCAACAACTGAATTAGGGATTCTTTCCCCTGAGTGCATTATGCTATGAAAATTATTAAAGTAACCCCATATTGTAGTTTTCTAAGCTTTGAAATCACCAATGTTGCGAAGATGATCTCTGATCTAAATGGCAACTGGCTCATCCTTAGTCCAGTGTACACCTGTTACCCCAGATACCTCATTCATAAAGTAGAAGAATAGGCATAGAACCAATGTACCATACTTGAAAGTGCTTTTCTTATCCTTCTTAATTTTGTTAAAATTCTCAATCAACTAATTTTGTAGTAATTCACACAAGTCATAGTCAATATCTTCCTTTAGCATCTTGTATAGAACATATATGGCTGTTGCGGAGACATAATTTTCTCTGCTTGAGTGGTAAATCTTGTACCCAATTACCATAGAGGAGAATTTGACATCCGGCTCTATTATATCATTGATGGCCATTTCTCTTTTGTCAAACATGGCAGTAGTAGCATCAATCACTGTCTGGTTTTTCACGGCCTTCAGCATGGGTAATCCACCAGTTGAGTTTAATCCTGTTACAATTCTAATAGCATCCTTGGTAATTTTGAATGGTTTGAACAACCAAATAAATTCATCATGCATCTGACTTAAAACATATCGGACCCATTCATCCTGATCAAATGTTGGAAACCCCATGATTTGGATGAAGTGTTTATCCTGTAGTGTCTTGTATTCAGGTTTAAGTTCTTGATTTTCATCCCTGAGTTGTTTCTCAAATAGGTCTACATACCTTGAATCTCCAAATTCATCTATGTTTGCATGAATATAAACCCTAATGTCTTCAACATACAACACACCATGTAGAACGACTGAAAAAGCACCTAATGGGTCAACTTCTATTGATTTGTGAGGATGCTTCTTAAACTTGGGTCAAGGTCTTTCAGTAATGTCAACAACATGAGGAGTAGCCATCTTAACAAATTTTAGATTCAAAGCTTCACTAAGAAGTACATTTTTCTTCCACGAGGTTGGAGATGATCAATTGCTGATTGAATTCGCTCTTTGTGCTTCAATCTCTAGATTTTCAGCTCGAATGCTCTTCTTCTTATTTCCTTCAAATGCAAAGTGATTCAAATGTGTGAACAAGTGACCTTTTATCTTTTGCAAACCTTGATTTGGCATTGTAATAAATGTGTTGCCCTAACTTTATCTTGTTACTCTATTTTTGACAGTTCTTCATAAAACACTCTACAAGTTCTCATAACAACATCTTTTCTTCCAGAAAACCTTCCAAAGGTTATGGGGAAAAAACTCTTCTTTTATTGTACCAAATTCAGGCACCCACTTACTGACTGAGGGAATTTGATGTTCAATGTAGCCCCCCTAAGCCAGAGCTCCTGACTTAATTCCTGGAGGAATTGTCAGCACTTGATTCCGGTGCAGACCCATCATTATTGTTTATTGTGTCTTTCTTTACCCAAGTCTTGTTCATTTCACTCTGAATCTCATTCAGATCAATTTTTCTTTTGCATCTGTCTTATTTTTACTCATCTGGTCTTCTGTTTACCGAACCTCTTCTTCCATTATTCCTATTTCTATAGAATCTTGGAATTTGAGCAGATTTATTGCAGTTAAGGCACACAACTTGATTTCCTCTTGATTTGCATTGATTAGCCATGTTTCCAAACCCATTGCAAACAAAACAGTAACCATTGAAAGAATTGCTAATTCCTCTATTGTTAGCATTATTCATTATCATATTTCTACATTCATTTGATCTATGACCATACCTTTTACACTTGAAGCATTGACTGGAGAAGGATGGAGCATTTTGATTTACTTTGTTTCTACACTGAGTAGCTTTATGACCAAATTTATTGAAATTGAGACAATTTCCATTGAATGTTGGATATCTCTGAGCATTAGTCTATCTCACTAGAGGTTTTCTCCTATTCCCTAATTGAAAGTTTCTTTGACCGGATCCAGAGCTTTCATCTTTCTCATAACCAAGATCATGCTTATCATCACCCCTTTTCTAACCTTCAATTAGTGCTTCAAGTTTAGCTGAGCTTATCTTGAACTTCTTCTTATACTCATTTGCAATTTCTAGGTCATGTCTAAGAGTGATAATCTATCTCTCAAGTTTTCTTTCATTGTCTCTACTTTCTTGTAGATTTGATTCTAGGAGGCCAGCTATCACATCTAATCTACAGCATTCTTCAGATCTCTCTTTCATATTTTGATTCATCTCTTCTTCATCTTTCTACCTATCTTCAATTTCCTTGGTTAGTCTCATCACCCTAGTTTCCATCTCATGTTTTAGGAGAGTAACTTCTTTAGCTAACTTTTCACATTCCTTTGTCTTCTCATTTAGGGCCTTGTCTTCATAATGCTTTCCTTTAGCATTGGATTTTCTCAATTTTTCTTTTACAATCTCAATGAAATCTTTAGCCTTTTTGAGGTTATCTTGCATCTCTTAAACTTCTACCTTAGATGGCTCAAGATCATCTAGCATGAGATTGAGTTGCCCTTGAAGATTATATTCATCCATTCTACTGCCTTTCCAAATCTTCCTTAAGCTATTAAACTTTTTCAAAGGAACTTAGCTCTTATACCAATTGTTGGATTAGGTTTGGACAACTGAGAGGGGGGGTGAATCAGTTGTCACTTAATTTAGACTTTTCTTCTTTTTACTCTTCCTTCACAACTAATAATCAAATAAATGATATAAACATTTCAGTACTAAACAACAATACATGAGTAGAAACATAAATAACATACTTGACACCAAGATTTTTGACGTGGAAACCCGGTTAAGGGAAAAACCACGGTGGGGGCTAACCCACAAAAATTAATACACTGTTAAAAGTATTTTACAAATGGGAATGCACATGCATTTGGGCTCACTACCCAGAGCTCACTAGTTAATGGAAGCTCACTGTCTACAGAAAAGATTACAGGAGATTCACAGAGAATTTGAACTGGTAAGATGCATCTACCAATGCTGGAGATCAGTCTCGGTTAAGTACAAATACTGATTTTATACACTTCATCTTTACTCTGCTCTTCTTACTATTCTACCTTCATTCATATCTTAGATTTTTGCTCCTTTCAGATTTACTCCATGATCGTAATGCACACACACTCAAAACATCCACAACAATCGGCTATATATATCCTTATCTTGAATTGCAATCACTTGCCAGTCGGCAACAACACTTAGAACTTTTATGAATGCTCTACTCTGTCGGCTAGATCTATGTGTAACTTGAGTTGCAGACCAAAACTTGCTCTTGAGAGTCATCACTCATGTCGGCTACTATCATTGATCATCACTATTTTTCAACAAACAACTTTCATTCATCTGGAATTAAGATCTTCTACAAGGTCAGCTTGTTCTTCTTCTGTTTGCTCTAATAAATTGGAACCTGGTACTCAGAGGCTGATATCTTTTGAATCCTTCATCACCGTAGGAAAAAAATATGGATATAGATTGTCTTGACAATGCATTTGACTCCCCTGGATCTGTAGCTAATCGTGACTTTCCATTGGAGAGATCCAGACCAAAATACCGGACCCTATTACTACTCTGTTCCTAACTTCCTAGACTTAGACAAATTTTGAATCTGACTTCCAGTAAGAACAACTTGTGTTATGTGGATGATTGAGATGATCATAGTTGCCATCAATGACAACACCTATCAATGCTAAGCAGTGTCTCTTGCCAACAAGTTGAGCAAAAATGATGAATCTCCTAAGGCTGATCAAAGCAAGTATACGTCAATGATTGGAGGACTACTTTATCTGACTCCCACTAGAATAGATATCATGCATGCAGTTTTTCTTGTGGCTAGATTTCAATCAAATCTCAAAGAATCACATGTGGCAGTGAAAAGGATTTTTAGGTACTTGAAAGGTACTCCGAATCATGGTCTATGGTGTCCAAAGAATAATGACTTCTCCCTGAGTGCCTATACAAATGTAGATTGGGCCGATCATGTTGATGAAAGAAAAATCACAAGTAGAGGCACATTCTTCCTTGGAGATAGGGCAGTGTCCTGGAAACAAGAATTAGTCTCCTTGTCTACTACAAAGGCAGAATATATTGCTGCAGTAACATGTTGCACTTAGGTGTTGTGGATGAAACAAACCTTAAAGGATATCAAAGTTGAGTTTGAGGAGCCAATCCCTATTCTTTGTGATAACACAAGTGCCATAAACATATCAAATAATCCAGTGATGCATTCAAAGATAAAATACATTTCAATTAAGTATCACTTTTTCAGAGAAAAAGTTGTACAGAATGTTGTCAAGCTTGAGAATCTACCTACAAAGGATCAAGTTGCTAATATATTCACTAAGGCCCTTCCAAAGGACACATTTGAGTATCTCCAGGAAAGGTTAGGGGTTATTGCCCCTCCTTCATTGAACTAGGTGCATAAGAAGATGCATCAGTCCAGTGTGCCTCAAAAAATATTCTCTTCTAGACTGATTTAGGGGGTTACCCTTTAGGGGGAGCAGGTAGTGATATGAAATGATTATTGTAGTTAAGGGGAGTGGGTCATCCCACAATAATGGGTTACACTTTTTGGCCAAACTTGACATTGAAATCAACATTTTGAAAAAATCTTCACTTTCTGATACCTATAGCCACTAAAATGTTAGGAATTTGAAGATAATGTGAACTGGTGATTTGTGAGATTTTGTTTGTAGATTCTAAATATATATATTTTTAAAAAATTGGAGTTAAATTGTAAAATCATTTGTGTCTCCTTTGATAACTAGTTTTAAATAGTAAACAATATTTTTTAAAGTGATGTGTATTCTGTAGCACATAACTTTTTTTCTACAAAGGATAAAATTTTGATTCTTTTGAATTTAGATTGGTAACATCAATATATAGGGCATGCATTTGGTTTCATAATATTTTGTTGAATTTTTTTTAATTAAGTTTTGAAGTCAAACCAATTATAATTTAGACATGGGCGTATTCCTTAAAACATAACTTTTTCTATATGTATCGAAATTCAATTTTTTTTGTTGAAACAAGGACATCAATACCTTGGGCATAGATATTTTTCAAAAAAAAAATTCACTAATTTACTAATTTTCCATGTGTGTAGGACATAGAACTTGATGTTCGGTGAGAAACCTACATTCATAAGAAATAAAAATAAATATAATAATCAAATTAAATATATTTAAAATTATACTTTTTGGGAAGCTTATTAATAAGGACTACATACTTAAAAAACATAAAACTTAAATGAATTTATTAGATCCCCCAAAATGTATATCAAAAGTGATTTTTTATTAGCATTTTGATAGGTGTAGAGGAGACTCTATTATAGGTATGGTTTAAAACTAGCGAGGTTCTATCTAAGGGGGTTTGAATCTAAGGGGGTTTGATCAAACCCTCTTCAATTAAAATTATTTAAATAGAATCTTTCAAGGCTTAAATCATTATATTTTCTAAAAATATGTGATTTCAACAAAAATTAGGATGTCCCAGAAAATGTAACCCATTATTGTGGCAGAACTTGAGTAAGGAATGATTCCAATATGATTAGAGCAGAAGTGTGCAAGTATGTGCAGTGGGAAGATGTGAAGCCCTTTGCAATTGATGTCAAAGGGAAAGAGAAATCATATGTTTCCAATGATAAAGGGGGAGATTGTTTCAAGTATGTGCTAATTGGTGTAGTCGTTTATGTCAACATATTTGTGTTGTCATTTGTGTCAACTATATCTTCTGGCATTGTTGTTTGTGAATTGATTGAAGAACACTATCAGAGTATTTTTCTCCGCATATTTCTTGTGTTGAAGACTAGAGTATGAGATTTAGATATGATTTAGAGAAGTGTTTGAAGAAGATAAATCTATAATTTGGTGGTCTGGATCGTTGTTCAGAAAAAGTTCTATTCACTAGTATGAAGACAGTGTCTGACAAGGTTTGCAAAGTGACAGAGAGAAAGTGTTTTACTCTACATTTCTCTGTAGATTAGAGTTTTGTCTTGCAATTCTGGACTTAATCTTATAAGGTCCTTAGTAATCTTCATTCAAAGGATAAGTGACTTGAAGATCCAAAAAATAAGTTTCTAATTAGCAAAGTTTGACAGCGTCTAATTGAGAATAGTCTGTGATCCATCTTCAAGTAAAAGAAGTTGGGATCTGGTGCAGTTGGATTTTCTGGTCTCTAAATGATTATATGATGTTCATAGATGTCCCCTAAATGCATTGAAGGTGATTGATTAATCCGCAAGTTGCAATGAAGATCTTGGGAGTGCAAGGTCATGATGGGCCAAACATTGGCAATGGAGAAAAAACTTGCTGGATGAAAAGATGTTAACATTTAGACTAATATTTGGATTTGGATGGAAAGGATATTAATATTTCTAGCTCAAATATGGATTCCATCCAAAAATGCCTTAGGATTACCTCATATTTAGGCAAGTGAGAGTCCCAAAACTTGCCAAAGAAACTTGCAAAACCACCCATTTAGTGTTATCCTGAAATTTTCCACAATTTCATCCTTGAAGTTGATAGACTTTTTTGTGACTAAATTTAATCAAATGAAAAGGGTTTATAGAGGAAGCTATTAAGATTCTAAAGATAAAATGTATTCCTCATAATAATTTTAATAGGTAATTATTATTAATTTTCTACATACGCTATGTCTGATTTCCTAATAGATATACATATTGAAAAACATCCATAACTTTTAACATATTAATCCTTTTTTAAAATCCAAAAGATGCATCACATTCTAGGATTTATTGGGTATACATTAAAATTTTAAATTTTTGAGTTTCAGATATTTTTGACCAAGTTAGGTTGGATGGAAAATTAATTCTTAATATTTTTAAAAAGTCACAGTAGAAAATTCATAAATAATAATTTATTTATTTAAAAAATTCAAAAAAATATGTGTCACATCCGCTCATGTATGCTTTACTTAAATCCAAATCATGGAGGAAAAATATTATCTTTTTCTCATACTTAGGTTGGCTGGAATGGTACCTACTTTTTAATTTTTTCTAAAAAATTTAGTAGCACTTCATTCAAATACCCAATTTTCACCAAACTATTTTTAAAATTTTCAAAAAAAAGTAGTAGCCCGTAAACTACATTCAATTTATTACAACTTTTATTACTACCTTATGTCTAGATTGTGTAGATAACTCATTTAATTTTTGACATGAAGTTACTTAAGTCTATTTTTTCACATTTACATTGCCACTTAGGGGTAGTCTTTGGCCCATCATGATCCTGCACTCGGTGATTGCACCTGTCTGGCCAACCTAGATGATTAATACTCCTTGTGGATGAATCTCTTGAATTGTAGAAGCGTGTGAAGATGTAATCGAGTCCAAGCTAAGGCATGATGTGTTCCTCTTTCATTAATTTAGTTTACGAGTTTGTTTAGGTCCAGTCCTATCTTGATGTATGTATTTATACTGACATTGGAGATTGTTCCAATTGTTGATGATTGTAATGCCGACCTTGATGTGCATTCCAAGGTTGATGAATTGTATAAATACATGTAATGAATTCATGTTTAAATGAGAGAGAATGTGAAGATGCAAAGATAAGTGCGAAGTGTAAAAGCAGAGCAAAGCCAAGAAGTTTTATTGCACTTAAATGAAACTAAACTCAGGCATGGTGTAGATGCTACTTAATCAGTTCAACCCCTGACAGTGAGCTACCCTTGATAGTGAGCCAACCCTCGGTAGTGAGCCATCCTTTTGCGCAGTGAGCCACCATTTGATATTCGGTATTATTACTACATTTATATTGTGAGCTAACACTCACCTTGGTTTTTCCCTATTTAGGGTTTTCCATGCAAAAATCTAGTGTTCATATGTATGTGGTGTTGATGTGTTCATGTTTTGGTTCTACTATTCATGTTTAATGCTCATAACAGAATAAGGAAATAAGTTAAGTGATTGTGAAGTTGTTTGTGATTTAAAGAAGTTAAAAGTTTTTGATACAACGGATTAACCCCCCTCTCATTTGTCTTGTGTCATTCAATACTTAATATCATAGGTATGGTTAAGGATGTTGAGTTCAAGCTTGCTTCTTACCCAGATAAATCCTTCCTAATGGATATAATTGTTGTGGATTACCCTGCCAAGTGGGGTATGTTGTTGTAAAGAAAATGGGCAACATCTATGGGTGGAAGTATTTAGATGGATCTTTCATATGCCACTATTCTAGTCTAGGGCATGGAGGTGAAACTGTATATCGAGAAGAAGGTGGAAGACCAAGACATAGAGAACAGATATAAAATAGAGGAAGATCATGCTAATTTCTTTGACACTGATATAGACCATTTTATGAGATATTGCAGTGATGATCATCCTAGCCTAGATGCTTTACCTTCTAGTCCTGTTACTTCTATTTGTGGTACATCTAATTTATGGACATTGTATTTTGATGGTATGTTCTCAAGGGAAGGCTCACGTGTTGGAATTGTTCTAATATCCCCAGATGGTGAACAATTTGGCAAGTGTTTTAGAATTGATTTTCAATGCACCAATTGTGTATCTAAATATGAAGTGCTATTATTGGGATTAAATCTTTCTCATAAGCATGGAATCACATGTCTAAAGATACATGGTTATTCAGAATTGATTGTGCAACAGATTAGAAATATATTTGCTACAAAGGATAGCAATTTAAGGGAATACAAGAATACCATATGGAACACCATGGAATCATTTGATATCATTGGCATCAATGGATTGAGAGGACTAAAAATAAAGAGACATATTCCCTAGGTGTAGCTACATCAAAATTTGATCCTCAATTAGATTTTCCTCATGGCCATCATGTTGTGGAAGTGCTTACAAGGCCAACAATCTCTAATAACATATACAGTTGGAAGGTGTTCAATCACAATAGTCAGATTTTTAGTTTCCATAATTACATGGATGACTTTGACAGCCAAGTGATTGACTGGAAGCCTATGATAGAGATGGAAAATGGAAAGGAAACATTATTTGGTAGTGAGGTAATGAAGTTGAATACTAATACCATTCCCAAGTGATTGGTGGTGTTGGGAAGAATCTTTAACAATGCACGTTACTGGAAGAGTAAAGGTAAACCTGTTGAAGAGGATAATGTTGAAGGTGTCAATCTTGGAACTAAGGAGGCACCTAAAATTACATAGGTAAGAAGTTGAAGCCTCATGAAAGGTAAATGTTGATTACTTTATTAAGAAAAATTAGAAAATGTTTTGCATGATCTTATGATGAGCTGAAACCTTATAGGGAGGATTTATTTCAGCATATTATCCCCCTTTAACTAAATGCAAAACCCTTTAGGAAAAAACAAAGGGCTATAAACCCCACTTTAGCACCCAAGATGTAGAAAGAATTGTTAAAAATGGAGAGAGGAATTATTAAACAAATTAGACATTCTAAGTGGGTGTCTAATCTTGTCCCAATAAGGAAAAAGAATGGGGAGATTAGATTGTGTGTAGATTTTAGAAATCTGAACATCAAATCCCTTGAGAATAATTATCCTCTTTTGAGTATGGATCATCTTTTACAGAGGGTTGTTGGTTCAGAGCTAATGTCTATGATGGATGGGTTTTTAGGATACAATCAAGTGCTAGTCAAGGATTCAAAATAGTATAAGACAACATTCACCACTCCTTGGGGAACTTTTGTTTATCTAAGAATACCATTCGAATTGAAAAATGTAGGATCAACATTTCAAAGGGAAATGGATGTGGCCTTTGCTAGCCTCATTGGTGAGATCATAGTTGTATACCAGGATGATCTTACTACATTCTCTAAAGAAATGAAAGATCATTGCAAGCATTTGCAAATGATTTTTGATAGATGTTTAGAGTATGGGATCTCTTTAAATCCCAAGAAGTGTCAATTTAGAGTAGAAGAGGGAAAATTGTTGAGACATATTGTGTCAAGGGATGGGTTTAGAATAGATCCTGAAAGGGTAAAGACCATTGACCTTATCCCTCAACCTAAAATAGTCAAAGGTGTCCAATCCTACTTTGGATAGATCAACTTTGCTAAGAAGACCAGTGTGATTTCCAAGATGCTCAAGAAGGGACAATCTATCACATGGGAAAAGGAACCTGTTGAGGCTTTTATTGACATAAAAGAGACTCTAAAGAATGCACCAGTGCTAGTAAGCCTAGATTATTCCAATCCCCTCCAACTCTTCTCTTTTGCTTCATTTTATACTATTGTTGTGTTGTTACAAAAGAATAAGGATGGATTTGAGCAGCCAATAGGATTTTTTAGTAAGTCTTTGCAAGATGCTGAGTTAAATTATTCCATTATTGAAAAACATGCATATGATTTGGTTAAGGCATTATAAAATTTCAGTCCATATCTTATGGGTGTAAATAAAATAAAATATGCACCCCATTTAGTTGTGAAAGATATTTTCATGCAGTATGAAGCTTTTGGAAGAATATGCAGATGGATCAACAGGATCCAAGAATATGACATCGAGGTGTAGGTCACCAAATTGGTTAGAGGCTAGGGTTTAGATAAGTTGATGGCTAATTCTAACTTAGAGGCTACTGAGGTAAATGAAGTAGATCTTGTTCAACCTCCTAATGTATGTATGTTGATAAATGATCCATGGTATTTAAAGATATTATTTTTTATCTTGTTAGCATGCATTGTCCCCCAGGCATGAATGTCACTCAGCAGAGGACCCTTAAGCTCTAGTCTCAAAAGTATGTTTTGATTCAAGGTGTATTAATGTGGATAAATCATGAGGGACTACTGTTGAAGTGTCTGGACAAGAGAAAATCTAAGGAGGTGGTTGAGGAATATCACCAGGGAATATGTAGCAGGCACTTCCATGCCAAAACCATAGTGCACAAGATTATCAATGTAGGCTTCTAGTGGTCAAGTCTCTTCAAAGATGTTGTAAGACAATTCATAAAATTTTATGCTTTCCAATGTTTCTCTAGAAAGATGAAATTCATTAGAGCATTGCCCCTTTTTCTAGTTGCAGTTGAAGCACCATTTTAGTAATGGGGCATTGAATTTATAGGGGAAATTAAAGAGAAATCTAGCAATGGAGTTAAGTGGATCCTTATGGCCACTGACTATTTCACCAAGTGAGTTGAGGCTATCCCCACTCTCAATGCCACATCCAAGGTGGTGATTGAGTTCCTTGTGAATAGTGTGATAACCAGATTTGGAGTGCCATCCAGAATTGTTGCAGACAATGCCATGTGCTTCAGATCTCAAGATGTGTTCCAAGTATGGAATTAATATGATTCACTCATCACCATACCATCCCCAGAGCAATGGACAAGTTGAGTCCAACAATAAGAGTCTCATGAAAATCCTGAAGAGGACTCTAGAAATGAACAAGAAAAGATGGGATGACAAGATGAAATATGTAATTTGGGTAGATCGGGTCACATACAAACATGCTATAGGCAGGAGCCCTTTCAAACTGGTATATGGATTAGAGGAAAAAATGCCAATGTAATTAGAATTTCCTATCTATCAATTGTTACAACAAATAGATAGAAATGGGAATGATGCTTTGACATTGAGGATGCATGAGTTGACTAAGTTGAATGAAGCCAAAAGGTTGGCACATGATAAAAACCTACTGCAACAACAAGTGATTGAGCATCTTTTCAACAAGAAAACAATCAAGAGGTCTTTCAAATGGGTGATTTAGTTCTTCTCTGGAATACAAAATCATATGACAAGGGCAAGCATGGAAAATTTGAACCATTTTGGTTGGGCCCTTATCAAAATGATGGATACATTTTACATCAAAAACACGAAGGGATAACTTTCAGAGCTATCTATTCATGGACAACATCTGAAGCTTTACTTTTCATAATTAAATGATGAACTTAAAACTTTGAATACAGTCAACTATCTTTTGTGCTCTCATGCTCATGATTGTATTTTGTCTTGTATATAAGCCTTTGTTGTAAATATATTCTATAATTTTTCCCTTGGTGTGTTTTTTGTTTTTTGTCTACTCAGAGATCTAAGATCCTCATTGTACCATTTCTTTGCACACATCCCCAACCAGAGCCTGTGTTGACACCTAAAAAAGATAGCCCCTAGAATGTAATATTTTGCTCCTAAAATCCAAAAAATCCCACCTTATGCCTTTGTAGTTTAAACCCACCATTTATATATGATCTAAGAAGTGTTTTCTATGGGTTTCATTCAAAAAAATCTAAGTATAATTCCCTCTTGTATTTCCTTCCCTTAGGAAAAATTGGTTCCTTTATGGCCTTTGTTGTTGAATCAGTGAAATCGCGAACTTATGAACTTAGTTCGTTGGTTCATCATTTCTCTTATTTGTCAATTTACCAACAACGAGGAAAAGGATAAGGAAAAAGATAGTGAAAAAGGAGGATTTATGGCGTTTGTCGGCAAATTTTTTGGCTTGCAAACTTGTAAGTTCATCGATGGAATGTTTTTCTAACAACGACTTTGTCGACATGAGGTTTTGTCGATGGCAGCTTCACGGACAGTGGAAGGGAAGTAGGGAGGCATGAACTTTTCTAAGGTACAAAGTGAAGATAAAAGGATGCAAGATTTTATCAATAAAAGTGATGGTTCGCAAACCATGTGGTTCACCAACAATCAAGTTTAACATCACAAAGATTCATCGACTAAAGAAAAGGAGATAAAGTTGCAACGAAGGAGAAAATGTTCAAAAGGAGAAAAAAATTTCTATGTAAAGAAAGGAAATGTTAAAGTCTTGGTTGGTGAACACTTTGGTTTGTGAACCCTTGGTTTTACTAACAAAGAGTTTTTTGAATGAGAAATTCCCTGACAAAGGAGAGAAGGCCACAACAAAGGTAGAAGGTAAGTGAAGAAGGTTCACCATAGGAGGATTTTATCGACAGAAAAGATAGACAAAGAAATAAATAAATGGATAAGGCAAGCATTTATCAACAAATGGCTAGGTTCGTGAACTGTTCGATTCACCGATAGTCTGGTTCATCGCATGGCAAATTTGTTGATAAAGGAAGTGATGCAGGAGCATCCAGTGGTGTAAGGGCAATCTTGCATCACCCAAAAGAAGATGTGTTTCAATATTGTTGATGTTCTTTCCATTTCTTTTCAAAAATTTTGGTTTTGGTTCTATAATCACTTGAATAATGATGTGGACGTTTTAATTTTTCTAAACTACTAAAAATAGCAACCTGCTATTTTTAGAAAGTTTGCATTTGGGCACTAAATGAAGTGAAAATTTATAGGAAGCTTCATAACTAGAAAATAAGACCTTTGGTGAAGGAATCATGCAAAGATCATTTGTGAGTTGAAAGATATTAAGGTTTCTATTTCTTGAAAAATGCCTGAAAATTATTCAAACTCAAGTTTGAGGCAGTAAACAGCCCCGTATGGGCCCCAAAATGGTTGGAACCAATAGAGCAGGTTCTTAGCGCATTGAGCACTCCACGACCTTTCCAACGCATAAAACGGTTCATCAATTGGGCACTCGAATCAAAAGTTATGGCTCCCGGAAGTTGATCTATTTTTGGAGGGAGATGTAAATTTCAAAATTAGGTTGTTGTCCGCCAAAAAGTCTATTAATAACCATTTTTGGGAACCCTGGGTAGTAGTAGAGCCAAGGGTAGAAGTGTAGAGTCAAGAATAGGCAAGAAAACAAAAACCTTAGCTAATTTGGGGTTACAAAAGGCAGATGATTCCAGAGTCTTTTGATAGGAAGCTGTAATGTGTTGCAGCCTGTGGAGGCTTGATTCCTCTAATTGTATTTGAGCTTATGTAATGTAATAAGTTGTCCAAATCAATAAAGAAAGTTCTATTTTATATGTTCAATTTCTATTGTTGTGTGTTTTATGATTTACCCCCTTCATCAGGAAGGATGAAGTCAGCGAGGAAAAATGAGAAAGAATACATGTTTGTGATAAGGGAAAAATATCGATAGAGAAGAAAGAGAAAGGTTTTTCCTTGGTTTGTGAAAATGATAATTTGCCAATAAAGAGAATAGATAAAGGGAAAAGCAATAGAGTTCCTTGCCAAATAAATTGTTAGTTAGCGAACTTGATAGTTCACCGACAAAGTAATTCACTGACCAGCCAAAAGGTCGATCAGGAAAAGAAGATGTACCCAGCATAGATAATGTACAAAATCAAGATTCAAATGTCTTGATAGTGATGAAGATGAGAATCAATTGGTATATTTTGATTTCCTCAAGTACATTTAGATTCAATTAGGGCCCAAAAGAGAAAATTGGACAACATTTTTAAAGTGTTGTAAAAGCTCTAAAAGGGCAAAATTTTCTAAAACATGATGAGGCCTACTGATTTGTACTCAAAATTAACCTTCTATAGGACAGGGTCATTTAGGTGGTTGACATAGAAAATTTATCCAATTCACATGTACTCTTGGAGGACAAAATGGATAAATCAGGTGTTGTAAGTGTGAGGAAGTGGACTCGGACCTTCCCACATTATGGCTCTAGGTACAAAAACAGAGTAGGCAATCTCCTTCTGCCATTTTTAGAGTTGTCAAGGAATGGCAGGCTTCCAAACGTGCAAATTTTCTAACATGATAGTAGGCCAAATTCAATGAGGCTTGAGTGTACTTGTTGACTTAGTGAAACACTTGGAATGATGTAATGAATTGAATTGTTATATATGCATATATTTTTGATGCATTAAGGGTTGGTTGATTGGGCATTGTTCTCTTAGCAGGTTCAGAGATCTAGAGGTAGAAAAGAAAATATCATCTATATAGTTTGTTGTTCTGCATGAAACAATTGAGAAATGTATGTTACATATTTTACAATCTTTGTGTTGAATCACTATGTTTATCCATTGCTTAGATGTTATTCTTAGGAAACTTAATCATAGTTACAATTTTCTCTTGCCACATTTAGTGATGTCAATGTAAGATTCAATTTGAATGAGTATGATAGCTCTTAATTCATTTCCAATTTCTATAAATGATCATTTATGTATTGCATAAGGAAGAACATGGTGCGGTGTTGGATTATTAAGTATTCTCATTGATTTGATCTAGATTTTCATGTATTTGGATCTTCAAAAAAGCATCTGTATATTTGTTTATAGTTGTATTCCTTTATTGAATGTGAGACTCTACAACCCAATGGATAGGCACCACTCTGAGTAGCCTATGATCACCTAGCTTTTAAAACTAAAACTTCATAAACATATCTTTAGACACAGTAGTATTTCCAAATGCATCCTTGTTTTGTAGGATTGCCCTCATCAGCTATATAGGGGTCTTGTAACAACCAATTGTTCTTAGTTTAGTGACAAATTTGGGGCTAAGAAAGTGATTTGGGTTTGGTTGTTCAATTATTTTAGTTGTTCATCTAGTTTTTAGTCAATACCTACTTAGCTATACCCTTTAGAATATCCCTCTAGAGTTTAAGCTAAGCTCAAAGAGTAGAGAAGACTACCCACTCCTGTAAGTTGGCCAAAATCGCCCCTAACTTGTTGATAAACCTCTTTCAATCACCCTAACAACATCCCTAGCCTAGGTAATTTAGAAATGTTTTAGAGTTTCAGGTTGTAGTTACTTTTTGAACCAATAGGCCCACTATTATAGTAGAAAATCAGCATGGCTGCCCATTCCGTGACAACTTTAAAAACTAACACTAGAAGATTTCCCACATGCCTTGGGTACTTGGAGCAATAATGAGGGAAGACTTGAGAAAACTTCCTCAAACCTACAACACTAATTTCATCTACTTTGTCCTCCATGAGTACCTATGTATTTAAGAATTTCACTATGCTACCCACTTGAATGGCCTTGCTCTGGAGGATCATTAATTTTGGGTATAAATCTGCCTACACAATCTTGAAATCATGACATGTTTTTAGGAAAAACACCCCCATCAAGGCTTTTACAACATTTTAAATATGTTTTTCAATTTTCCTTTTTGGACCTTGTTTGAATTTGGTCATTCTAGAAGAATTCAAAATTCTATCTAATTATATTCATTCTACTTTTATTGGCTTATTTGGACTCTAATTTTATCTTTTTGCATACTGAGCAACTTCTTTTCCCTTCTGTCGACAAATTTGGTCAGGGAAGCCTCTTAGTCGGTGAATTTATCTTTTTACGAACAATGGAAAAGTCATTTTCCTTATAATTCACCTTATCTCCATCTTCAATCTATCTTTTGCCTTGTTGGTGAAATTTGAAAACGGTGAACTACACTTCCTCTTCATTTCTCTTTCTTTTCCACAGTTTTCACTACTATCAGCAAATTTTCCCTTTTCTAAACTTTCTCTCTTGCCTCTTGTTACCCGTCTATTCTTTTCTTGCTTTATCCCTTTCTTTGATATCACCTTATCACCTTTCTACCTTTGTTGTGGTCTCTTTCATCTCTCCCTTTGTCAGGAAAAGGCATGTCGACAAACCTCTTGTCAGCGAAACCAAGAGTTTGTAAACTCAAGGTTTCCCTAGGACTTTCCCTCCACCATCTTTTCTTTTAGAAACATTTCTTCTTGCCTTAGAAAGTTTTCCCTTCACCACTGCCTTTGTTTTCTTTCTGTTGTCAGTAAAGTTAACATCGGTAAAACCTCTCATCAGTGAACCTAATAGTTTGCAAACCACAAATTTTCCAAACAAGACTTTGCATTCTTCTTCACATGCCTTAAAAAACTTTAACTTGCCTTTCGTCGAAGCTGCCTTCCCCTATTAGTAAATATCCAAACCAGCAAACTTAGTGATCGATGAACTTTACGGTTCGCAAACCACCAATTTTTTTAGCAAAGACATGGTACCGACCCATTGTACCTTAGAACAATTTTCCTTTTCTTTCCTAGTCTCTTTATTGGTGAATCAAAGAAATCGCAAACCCATGAACCTAAAGTTTAGTTCGGAAAATTGTTGATTTATCAACAAAGGGTAGAAATGAACAAATTTTTACATGGAAGAACATACAACAATGAGGGGAAACATTATACTTATAAATTTCTGAAAGAAAACCCCTATAAAATGTCTCAGATTGGATCTAAATAAGGATTTTGGCTGTAAAGGCACAAACTAGGAATTTTAGATTTTGGGGCAACAGTAATGCATGTTTGGGAGCTAATTTTATAAGTGCCAACACTAGCTTTGGTTGGGGATGTGTGACAAGCAATATCATAGCGAGGATCTCAAATCTCTAGGTAGACTAAAAACACAAAACACACAAATGGAAAAAACACAGAACATATTTACAACAAAGGCTTATATACAAGACAAAATACATTCACAAGCATGCAAGCATAAAAGATAGTTGACTGTATGCAAAATTTTAAGGGCAACATTACTTACAAAAAGTGAAGCTTCAGATGTTGTCCATGAATGGACAACTCCAAAAGTTCTCACTCCATATTTCTAATATAATATGTGTCTTGGCTGGCATTTTCATCAATTTGACACAGGCGCAGCCATAATGGATCAAATTTGCCATGCTTAAACCCTTGTCCTCTAATTTTGCATTCCAGAGGAAATCCAGATCACCACTCTGAAAGCCCCTCTTGACTATTCTCTTATTGAACAAATGCTCAAACCTTTGTTGTCGCAACAAGTTTTTATCATGTTCCATTCTTCTAATTTCATCAAACTCTATCAATTCATGCATTCTCAATGCCAAAGCATCATCCCCATCCTCTCCTATTTGTTGTAGTGGTTGATACACAAGAAACTCTAATGACATTGGGATTTTTGTCTCTAATCTATATACCAGTTCAAAAGGGCTCTTCCCTGTAGCATGTTTGTAGGTGATCCTGTTAGCCCAAACTGCATACTTCAGCTTGTCATCCTACCTCTTCTTATTCAGATCTAGAGTCCTCTTCAGAACTTTCATGAGGCTCTTATTGTTGGACTTAACTTCTCCATTGCTTTATGGATGGTATGGTGATGAGTGAATCAACTTAATTCTGTATTTAAAACACATGTCCATTATGTCTTGAGATCTAAAGCACATGACATTGTCTATGAAAATCCTAGATGGCACTCAAAATCTAGTTATCACATTGTTTGCAAGGAACTCAATCACCACCTTAGACGTGGCATTGCTAGTGAGTATTGCTTCTACCCACTTGGTGAAGTAATCAATGCCCATAAGGATCCACTTAAATCCATTATTAGATTTCTCTTAAATTTCCCCTATAAAGTCGATGCCCCATTGTTGAAATGGTGCTTCAAATGTGATTGAAAAAGGGGTAATGCTCTAATGAATTTCATCTTTCCAGATAAACATTGGCAAGCATCACATTTCTGACTTATTTTGCAACATCTTTGAAGAGACTTGGCCATCAAAAACCTGCCTTGATAATCTTATGTGTTGTGGTTTTGGCATGGAAGCGCTCACCACATATTCCCTAGTGATATTCCTTAACAACTACCTCAAATTGTATCTGATCCAGACATTTCAACAGTAGTCCCTCATGATTTCTCCATATTAATACACCTTGAATCAAAACATACTTTTGAGACTGCAGCTTAAGTGTCCTCTACTGAGTGGCATTCATGCCTGGGGGACAATGCATGTTGACAAGATAAAAAATAATATCTTTATACCATGGATCATTTATCAACACACATATATTAGCATATGGATTAGCATCTACCTCATTTAACTGAGTTGCCTCTAAGTTGGAATTAGTCATCAACTTATCTAAACCCCGGCCTCTAACTAGTCTGGTGACTTGCACCTCAATGTAATACTCTTGGATCCTATGGATCCATCTGCATCTCCTTCTAAAAGCCTCCTTCTATGTGAAAATATCTTTCACAACAAAATGTGGTACATATGCAATTATTTTTGCACCCATAAGGTATGATCTGAAATTTTTTACTACTTTAACCAAAGCATATGCATGCTTTTCCATAATTGAATAGTTTAACTCAGTAGCTTACAAAGACTTGCTAAAAAATCCTATGGGCTACTCAAATCCATCTCCATTCTTTTGCAACAATACAATAACAATAGTATAATATGAAGCAAAAGAGAAAATCTTGAAAGGCTTTGTATAATCAGAGCTTATGAGCACCAGTGCATTCTTGAGAGCCTCCTTTATGTCAATAAAATCCTCAGTTGGTTCCTTTCTCTATGCAATAGACTACCCCTTCTTGAGCATCTTAGAGTTTTCCTTAGTTTTCTCAGCAAAGTTGGGGACAAATCATCTTACAAAGTTTATTTGTCCAAAGAAGGATTGGACCCTCTTAACTATTTTGGGCTGAGGGATGAGATCAATAGCCTTAAATCTTTCAGGATCTATTCCTACCCCATCCTTAGACACAATGTGTCCCAACAACGTTCCTTCTTCTACTCCAAATTAGCATTTATTGGGATTCAAAGAGATCCCATACTCCAAACATCTATCAAAAATCATTTGCAAATACTTGCAATGATCTTTCCTATCTTTAGAGAATGTAGTAAGATCATCTTGGTAGACAACTATGATTTCATCAATGAGGCCTGCAAAGGCCACATCCATTGCTCTTTGCAATTTTGATCCTACATTCTTCAACCCAAATGGCGTTCTCAAATAAACATATGTTCCCCAAGCACTGGTGAACATTGTCTTGTGTTGTTCTAACTCCTTGACTAGTACTTGATTGTAGCCTAAGAATCCATCCATCATAGACATCATCTCTGAACCAACCACCCTTTACAAAAGATGATCCATACTTGGAAGAGGATAATTAACCTTAAGGGATTTGATGTTCATATTTCTAAAATTTACACACAGTCTAATCTACCTGTTCTTTTGCCTTGTTGGGAAAATGTTACACAACCACTTAGAATGTCTCATTGGTTTAATAATCCATCCCTCTTTAATCTTTAATAGTTCTTTCTGCATCTTGGGAGCTATAGTGGGATTTATTGGCCTTTGTCTCTACCTAAACAGTTTTGCATCAGGTTGAAGGGGATAGTAAGTTGAAATAGATCTTCCCTATAAGCTTTCAGGTCATCATAGGACCATGCAAAATACTTCTTGAATTTTTTCAATAAAGAAATCAACTTTTGTTTCTCATGGGGCTTCAACTTCTTACCTATGTAAACCATTTTAGGTGCCTCCTCAGTTCCAAGGTTAACACTTTCAACACTATCCTCTTCAATAGGTTTACCTTTACTCTTACAGTAGTCTACTTTGTCAAACATTCTCTCCAGTGCCACCAATCCCTTGGGAGTGGTATTTGTCTTAGACTGCACTACCTCACTACCAAACAATGTTTCTTTTCCACCAGTAATTTCTATTATTGGTTGTCAATCAATTTCTTGACTCTAAAATTCATCCATACAAATCAGGAGATTATAAATCTAATTGCTATGATTGAAAACCTACCAGTAGTAGATGTTATCAAGAATTATAGGTCTAGTTAAAATCTCAATAGCATAGTGGGAGAAAGGATATGAATCTGGTTGTGGGTCAAACTTCAAACCAACAGCTAATGCATCCACTTTTTTTGTTTCTACTCCTTTTAATCCATTCGATGCCAATGGCATCAAAGAGCTCCAATGTGTCCCATACAACATTTCTATATGCTCTTAGTTTGTTGTCCTTAGTAGAAAAGGTGTTTCTTATTTACCGCACAACCAATTATGAGTCACCATATATATTCAGGCACTTAACTTTGTGCTTGTGAGTGATATTCAGACCTAGCATCAATGCTTCATATTCAGTTACATTGTTGGTGCATTGAAAATCAAGTCTGAAAAACTTACCAAACTGCTCTTTGTCTAGTGCTATTAGAACAATACTAGCACCTCAGCCTTCTCTTGAATATGCACCATCAAAGTACAATGTCCACAACACATTTTCATTATGCACAAGAATAATAGTCTGTGGCATATCAGTACATAATTTGTGTTCATTTTAATCACAAAACCCCATAAAATAGTCTATATCAGTATCAAAGAAGTTCACTTCTTCTTGGGTTTTGTAATGGTCCTCTATGTTTCAAAGGTCTTATGCCTTCTTCTCCCTGTGATGTTTTGCTTCCACTCCTTGGACTGGAATAGTAGCATATGATAAATCCATTTGTATACTTCCACCCATAGAAGCTGCCCACTTCCTAGATAATAACATACCTCATTTAGTAGGGCAGTCCATAATAATTATGTCCATCAAGAATGACTTGTCTAGGTATGCAATGAGTTTTACCTCAACATCCTTGACAAGACCAATCACATTCACCTCCCTAGAATCCATAGCAAAACATTTTCCAAAAGATTTGGCCACCTTTAAATCCAAATCATTCATGATTTCAAGTGGCATGACATTGTTAGATGCTCCAGAATCAAGCATATAGTTGTGTAGCAACCATCCATTTATAATCAAACTAGTGTAGAAAGGATCCACACCCATCTGGCTATTTACCAAAGATGACGCTAAATAAACCTCAACTATTTCATCATCTTTAAGAGGAACAACAATGGGTTGTACAGGAGCACTGGAGGTTGTGATAAATGAGACAACCTTATCCCTATGTTCAAGAATTCTGATGAGTTCCCCTCTATGAACTGAAGTTTAGATTTGGCTAAAGACTTGAGCCATGTCAATAGGGTTGCAATTGGGCAAAGGAGCATCACATGAGATGGTAATGTCACTTGTGCAAGGAATGTAAGGTATTACTTGATCGGATGAAATATCCTTACCTCTTTCCTTTGTCTTCTCCTTCTCCTTTTCTAGTTTGTTTTGTGCTTGATGCTGATCATGATTGTTACTGCCTTTTGGATAATTAACCCCTAAAATGGGTATAGTAGTTGGCTGCATGATTTGTGTTGGATACTACTGCACATATTTCTTCTTTGTTGCTAGTGGTTGTGTTGGAATTTTATTCTTTTCTGGCATATTCTTCCTAGGAGATGCACCATCTTTCCTCTCTAAGTTTGCCTTTTGTTTTTCTTTCTCACGTTCCAATCCATTCAATCTCGACTCTATAGCAAGGGAGTTTTACATAGGCACTTGTTTATTCCTCAACTGATAACCTCCTTGAACTTGCATAATGGTTGCATTAGTCAATGCTTTCAAATCTTTCTTAGAAGGTTAGGACTACTTGTACTTCTTTTGCATAAGGTCCCTCAAGTGCCCAAAATTATGAGTTGGTAATTGATATTTGTTAAGGGAAAATTGGAGTAAACATGAATAATCAATATATCAATATCAATAATACCGAAAACTCAATGAAAAGGGAAATAATCAAGATCAAACAAACAAAAGATGAAAACCTTTGCAAACCTCAATACTTCATAGCTTCCATTGGTTGCCTATCTCAATCGATCTTGCATGTATGAATAAGTCTCTCAGAGAGTGCACTTCCTTGCTATTCCAAGATTGTTAATGGAGAATGGCTATGATAGTGATTCCTAATGAAGATGAGCGTCACAACAATGGTAGTGATATGGTAACAATTTCATCATAATCAAATGGAATGATGTAGGTGCCAAAGGCGCGCTGTAATTCTTGTAGAGTAACAATACTGAAAGCTTAGATGAATGAAATGGAAGAAGAGGGTTCAATTTATAGACTTGAGAGAGATAAGATCAATGGTATAGAAAGAATGAGAAGATTAACGGTATAGAACGGTTGAGAGGATGTGCCCGAATAAGGACACATGTGTCTTGCTATATTTTGGATGAGAGAAATTAATAAAATAGAAGAATGTGTTAACTGAAGAGATTAAATCAATTAAAAGAATACATCAATCAGTTAAGAGAATAGAACTAGAGAATGGAAATTGCATGAGGATTAGAAGATATTTTAACTCAATTAAATATTTAGAATATTCAATTACATGTGCACAAGGATTGAATTATATTTAGAGATAACTCAATCTAGAAGAAATTGACAACTTAAATAAATATTTGATTTATTTAAATTTAGAGAAGATATTATTGGAAGAACAATTAAATTTCTTCTTGAAAGTGGGTTTTGCTTGCGCTTGCCTGCCTTGTGAAAGGTTCCACAATCCTTATTGGTGAGATGGACCCTAAGGGACTGACCTAGTGCCTTGGGGATTCATTGCTAAATGGACTTGCCTACGTGACGATGTAGAGGAAACATAGTTTGGGGTTGACCCTATGGTACTGACGACAAACACTATGCTAGGCTAACACTGTGGATAGGATACTAGATAAGACCTTAGTTGATAAGGTGACATAAGAGATAGAGTATCAAGCTATGATAGGATAAGACAACATTATGGATAGCCTTAATGCTAGACACTGATGACAAGGAAACACCACAGATAGGCAGAGGGATGGGTTACAGTGGATACGAATGCATAGATAGAAGAAACTAAGGATGTGATCTCCAAGGACCATGTCACATAGGAATAACATGCCCCATTATAGGTAGAATACTTAGGATTTTTCATGGCAATGCTTAAGACGATAGGAGGATAAGAGGATAATGAAGGATTTGTATGACTTGGAGGGATAAGATATGTCAAGAGACACCTAAAGCATTTGTTAACATTGTGCCTCCAATCATTATCAAGACCAAAGAAAATAGAGGAATGGAAGATTTAAGATAGATAGACTGGACAGTATAGGTAGGTAACAGCTAGAAGGATAGGATAGGTAATGGTATAGAAGGAAACTGATAGGAGAAAATGATATGCCGATGAGACACGGTACCCCCAAGTGTAGGTGATGTAGAAGATCAACTTACACACGATGCATGTTTTCCAGGTTTTCATCATGGTACTTATCTAAGGTGCTTGTTTGCCAGATTTTCACCGTTGGACAAAATGATTTTTTTTTTGAACATTTGGATAGGATAGGTAGAATGGACAAGAGGGACTCAATTGCTAGGTTACATGAAAGGTAACAGTCCCACTATAAGATGTCGTTGCATGGACCATGTCAAGTGTTCTCATAGATGTTGGTAGGAGATTGCATGAGAGGAAGACGGAGTAGGTGGATAGTAGATTGTGGAAGGTGCGATAGTGGATGATGATGCGGATTTATGTAAGGAATATGGAAGGATTATGCAAAAGCATGGACCATAGGGATAGGATGGGGAAGATACGTAGGAGGTATATAGTGGAAGGAAGGGGAGATGGAGGTATGTGGAAATGTCATGGGATGGAAGGGAATCATGACAAATGGTTGCACATACCGTGATAAACATTGAAGCCGATGATGGGAAAGTAGTGTAGGAAGCAACAGAGACTTTTTCTTGTGGATGAAATATTTAGGCATGTAGGGATCCACATAGATTGAGTATTTTTTTAATTTTTGCTTTCCATGTGGGATGGAAGAATTTGAGACTTTTGGATGGAATGGGAGAAAGTGGATGGTTGGGATTCTTGAGAGGTGGATGCCTCATTTGACTTGATGGCTTTTTTCTTAGGTAGCCAAACCATTTTACTTTTAGATAGTACCTGTGACGGTATGGGTTGGGGTGTATGCAACTTTTGTGTAGCTTTAGAGGTAACCATTTGTTGGATGCAGACCCACACCTTTTTTAGTTTGGCATATAGGTGTGTGGGTGTATGTAGCTCTTGAGAAGGGTGTTTCTTTGATTCTTGGCTTTTGTATCCTAGGTCATGAGGACTCTTAGAATTTTTGACTTTATAGGTAGAGGCATCCAGATTTTTATTGTTGAATTCCCATGGGATGGTGGAAGTGGGGTTGGAGGAAGCCCTTTGTTTAGACAACATGTGCATTTGTAGGCCATGATTGGGATTGCTAGAATATTCATAGATGGATGGATACAGTATTGGAAGAAGTGGTGGTAAAATATACGGAGGGATATTAGGAGTTGGAAGTAGTGGAGGTAGATTGGATGGTGGAAGGTGTATGGTCACATGCTTTTGACAATTATAGGATGATGGAGGTGGAATGGCGACTTATGTTTTGGGGATATGATAGGGTTTGCGATGAAAAGTGGGGGATTTAGGAGGAGTGGAGGAAGTACCATCATCTTGAGATTATTCACCTTGGGGTGTGTATCTAAGGCCATATGATACTCTGCATAGGTTAAACATTGATACTCTGGATAGAATTTTTATTGCATGAGATATGGATGCTTTGTAGATGTGAATGGAAGCGAGTGGATGTGAATGGATGAGAGTGGATGCGAAATGGTTTTTCCATCTTGATACTTGCAAGTATTTTGATGTGCTTATTTCATCATTCGCCAATTTTTTTGGTACTTTTTTTGAATGTTGTAAGTTAATACAAGCATCTAGGTATAATTAAACCGAGATGACCTGAGTATTGCTTACATGGATTTTGATTTAGCAAGTTAATACAAGCATCGAGGTATAATTGAACTGAGATGACCTGAGTATTTCTTGCGTATCAACAAATAAGGATTTCCCCCATTCATGTTTAGAACTCTGATGTCCTCAATGATCTTTTGCTTATCATGTCTTTAGACAAGGCTCCACATTACTAAAGGTTGATCCACAAATAGAAAACAAAGAAAAGAATCATGGCCCCATCATAGCATCTCTAGCTTTTGGCATCCTTGAGTAGAATAGAAAGACATGATAACAAAAATTGAGATGTTGTAACCTAACCTGATCATAACCACAAAACATTTTTGCATTTAGATGAGTTTGTTTCTTGCCATAATTTAGGTAAAATCATTTAGAGTGCTTTAGGTACTTGCTTGCTTTGCTTTCGATAGTTTGAGGTGTTGTGTCAAATTTTTTGCTTGAAAGTGGGTTTTGCTTGTGCTTGCCTGCCTTGTGAAAGGTTCCACAATCCTTATTGGTGAGACAGACCCTAAGGGACTGACCTAGTGCCTCGAGGGCTCATTGCTAAATGGCCTTGCCTACATGATGATGCAGAGGCAATGTAGTTCATGGTTGACCCTATGGTACTGACGAAAGACAATATGCTAGGCTTACACTATGGATAGGATATTGGATAAGACCTTAGTTTATAAGGTGACATAAGAGATAGAGTATCAAGCCATGATAGGATAAGATGACATTATGGATAGCCTTAATGCTAGACACTGATGACAAGGAAACACCACGGATAGGTAGAGGGATGGTTTATAGTGGATACAAATGCATAGATAGAAGAAACTAAAGATGTGATCTCCAAGGACTATGTTGCATAGGAATAACGTGCCCCATTGTAGGTAGAATACTTAGGATTTTTCATGGCAATGCTTAAGATGATAGGAGGATAAGAGGATAATGAAGGATTTCCATGACTTGGAGGGATAAGGTATGTCAAGAGACACCTAAAGCATTTGTTAACATTGTGCTCCCAATCTTTATCAAGACCAAAGAAAATAGAGGAAAGGAAGATTTAAGATAGACAGACTAGACAGTATAGGTAGGTAATGGCTAGAAGGATAGGATAGGAAATGTTACGGAAGGAAACTGATAGAAGAAAGTGATATGCTGATGAGACACAGTGCCCCCAAGTGTAGTTGACGTAGAAGATCAACTTACACATGATGCCTATTTGCCAGGTTTTCATCATGGTACTTATCCAAGGCGCATGTTTGCCAGATTTTCACTGTTGGATGAAGGGATATATTTTTTTTTTGAACATTTGGATATGATAGGTAGAATGGACAAGAGGGAATCAATTTATAGGTTCCATGAATGGTGACAGTCCTACTATAAGATGTCATTGCAAGGACCATGTCAAGTGTTCTCATAGATGTTGGTAGGAGATTGCATGGGAGGAAGACAAAGTAGGTTGATAGCAGATTGTGGAAGGTGTGATAGTGGATGATGATGCAGATTTATGCAAGGAAGATGGAAGGCTTATGCAAAGGGATGGACCATAGGGATAGGATGGGGAAGATACATAGAAAGAATATAGTGGAAGGAAGGGGAGATGGAGGTATGTGGAAATCTCATGGAATGGAATGGAATCAGAACGAACGGTTGCACATACCTTGATAAACATTGAAACTGGTGATGGGAAAGTAGTGTAGGAATCAATGGAGACTTTTACTTGTGGATGAAAGATTTAGGCATGTAGGAATCCACATAGACTGAGTATTTTTCTAATTTTTGCTTTCCATGTGGGATGGAAGAATTTGAGACATTTGGATGGAATGGGAGAAAGTGGATGGTTGGGAGTCTTGAGAGGTGGATGCCTCATTTGACTTGATGGCTTTTTTTTAGGCACCCAAACCATTTTTCTTTTAGATAGTACCTATGAGGGTATGGGCAGGGGTGTATGCAACTTTTGTGTAGCTTCGAAGGTAACCATTTGTTGGATGCGGACCCACAACTTTTTTAGTTTGGCATATAGGTGTGTGGGTGTATGCAGCTCTTGAGAAGGATGTTTCTTTGATTCTTGGATTTTGTTTCCTAAGACTCTTAGGATTTTTGACTTTATAGGTAGAGGCATTCAGATTTTTATTGTTGAATTCCTGTGGGATGGTGGAAGTGGGGTTGGAGGAAGCCCTTTGTTTAGACAACATGTGCATTTGTTGGCCATGATTGGGATTGCTAGAATACTCATAGATGGATGGATATAGTATTGGAAGAAGTGGTGGTAAAATGTACAAAGGGATATTAGGAGTTGGAAGTAGCGGAGGTAGATTGGATGGTGGAAGGTGTATGGTCACATGCTTTTGACAATTATAGGATGATGGAGGTGGAATGGCGACATATGTTTTGGGGATATGATAGGGTTTGCAATGAAAAGTGGGGAATTTAGGAGGAGTGGAGGAAGTACCAACATCTTGAGATTGTTCACCTTGGGGTGTGTATCCAAGGCCATATGAAGGAGGATGAACATTGACATGGATAGGATCCAAAATACCTTGTTCATAAAGGCCTAAGCCTTTACCTTGATAGTTCATATGTTGGAGTATGCGGTGGATAGAGGGATTGTGTGTAGGTGGAACACTAGACACAAGTTCCTTATTGGATGAAGAAGGTGGGATAGATGATAATGGTTGCTGGTGTTCTAAGGAGGAACACTCATGAATGAAGGTGGTAAGACCAAGGATATATGGTGGGGGATTTACAGCATGGTTGATAATGGATGGTAGAGGATTATTTTTGATTTGATCTTCTATACTTTCTTGGGAGGCAAGTGTCTCATCAAGGGAAGTGGAAGTTGTCAGATCTTGGATAAACTCAGGACTATGGAATGCATAAAGTGGGCTAAGAGGATCATCATGGTCTACTTGATCATAAATAGGCTCTCCATCGTAGATGGGATCTTGATCATAGATAGGCTCTTGATCGTAGATGGGATATTGATCATAGGTAGGATTAAGCATGATGGGATTAATGTGCTCTTGTATAGGTTAGTCATCAATGATAATTTTCTGATTATAGAAATGATAGAAGTTATGGAGAGGTTTAAATTGGCTCTCTTTCTCATGTATAGGATCAAGTTGCTCATGGATAGCTTCTTCATCAAAGGTAGTAAATTGATCATGGAAAAGATATAGGTTATGCATGGTTGGAAATTGGGTCCCTTGCTCATGTATAGGTATAGGATCATTGAAAAGATAAAGGTTATGCATGGGTTGGATGGGGGTGCTTTGATCTTGATTTAGACAAAGCTTGAATGTTTCCACATGTTCTAAAGTGTGCTCTTGACATAACGCTTGAGGTGTTTGAATTGAAGTGGAGGTAGAGGTCTCTTGGATAGGAACTTGGTCAACAATATGGAGGTGCGATGGACCTTCACTTTGGTTCATGGTAGTAGGATTTTCAACACACTCGAGGGGTTTCTGATTACACGACGAAGTTGGCGCAATGGAAATTTTGGAAGGCTCTTTGATAAGGTCAAGGACCAGAATTTGGGGACATGGTTGACTCTCTGCTGGTAGTCCTTGGATCACATCCTTTGTAGGCATTTGGGTAGATGAATGAGGTAAGGAATGGGTGGATTTGGAGTTCTCTATAGCTTTTCTTTTGCTATATAAATCTGGGAAACATTTTTCCCAAAACTCATCTGAGGCTTTTTTGGTTGTCCATTTAGAGTTTGGGGAACTCGATGGTGGTGTTGGCATAGGACTGGTATGCTTTGGGATATGTGTCTTAGAAGATAGTGAAGGAGTACTAGTAGACGGAGTGGTATATGATTTTCCACATGAGGTGGTGTTTGCCTTGTCAAGAGTATCATTAAGATGAAACAAGAATGTATGACTCTGGGGCATGGTGTAGCTAGTATTGGCTTGTTCAGCTTGTAAGATTGAAAATTGTTGTGGTATGGCTTGGAGTTATTGACCAATTTCTATACGACCTTGGGGGGAGGTGTCTAAGTTTAACTGTAACTTTTGGTACTTGAGTTCTTGAGCCAATTCTTCTAATTTAGTTGTCATCTCCACGTAAACTGACACAAGACCGAAATGGGTACTCAGAAAGGTGGAACATTTTCTTGCATAAGAGGTGGAGATGCTCACTATCATAGATGTACAAAAGTGGAGGGTATAAGTGCAACAAGTCATTATGAATGCGTAGTATTGGTAAAAAGAAGACACACAACAATAGGTGATATATGCATAGGAAGTCACAGCGAATGCGCAATAGGTCGAAACAAAAGCACGGCTTCATAAGATAAATGCACAGCTCTGGTCTTTTTGAATGTTTTTGTAAAGTTTGACATGTTTTTCAGTGTTTTATTGGTTCCTTGGTTGCAAGTTGGTCTCTTTGATCTGATTTTGTCAATTACGGCAAGAAGACACAGCAAACACAAAGAATGATTTCATATATATTTCAATTTTTTTTGTGATTCTTTGACTCTTTTTGACAAGAAAGCAAGTATAAATCATAGGCTGGTTGTGACAATATAAACCAAATTCTCCCTATTTCTAGGTGAGGCATCTTCGGGAGGTAATAATTGCCCTTCTCTGTACCAGCTTATAGGGGTTTTTGGCTACTAAAAGAAAACGTGTTTAATAAGTGCGACCATTCGAGTGGTTATACATGCGGCATCACTACTCTCCATTATGGAGTCTCCCAGCTTGCAACGGTTGTGCCTTGGAGGGTTTTGGGGGAGGTTGGTTGTTAGTATAACATAACTTCACTCGTCATTTGAAGCTTTCGCTCCAAACACAATTTATTTATAGTGGCTTGGTAGAGCTTGGCTTTAGCTTGTTACTACTTAAGGTCGTTCCCTAAGGACGGAAGGATATCTGAGGGCAGGCCTCTCTAAGGGAAAAACACATGTGAAAATATGTCTGGCATTTTGGTCACCCAAGATAGGGGAGAGCATAGGCCTGGTATCATTCCCAAAAATATGAAATATAGTGGTTCTTTTCCCCTAGTTTAAAAAAAAAGACTATATGAGCTATCTACTTGGGCACGCACAAAATTTGTTAACTTTTAAGTGATAACAAGATAGCAATGGTTCAATTTTTAGCAAGATAGCAATGTGTTCTAACCTTGAAAGATAGCAATATAGCAATGACCCAATGATATGCAATATAGAAATGATTTAGTTACAACCCTTCTAGTTAGAACTATGTGATTTGCATGAACATCCATTTACTTTCCTTTAGAAATCAAGATATGAGTTAACAAGTGTAGCTATATGGCTAAACCAATACCTATCCTGCAAGCAGATCAAGGAATATTACTATGAAAAAGTGTTACCATTAGCAAAACAACAAGAAAAATCAAAAAGTCAGTGTCAAAATCAAATGCGCAGGTATAGAGTTCATATGCGCAAAAATAGAGGTTATACGTGTAGTTTTATAGATGCACAGAATCAGAGATCATATGTACAAAAATAGAGGTCATATGCGCAAATTGACAAATGCATTGATTCAGAGCTCATATGCGTAGAAATAGAGGTCATATGCATAGATTGATACATACGTTGAATCAGAGAACATATGCACACAAAGAATGATCAGATGCATATAAACAACGTTCTAAAAATTCACTGTGAAATAGACACACAACAAGATGGAACAGATGTGCTATAGGATGGAACAAATGTGCAAAATCAATAAATGCATCGTATCAGAGGTCAGATGCACCGAAACAGAGATTGTATGCACTGAAAGAGTAGATGCACTAAAACAGATAGCAGATGCGTGTTAGAATGGGTCAGATGTGTAGATTCCTCTTGTGTACGGTTTCCTAATGCACAAAAACTCAGTTTTTGGGTTAAATTGGGGCTAGTCCCCATGGTGGGTGCCAAGAATGTTAAGGGAAAATTGGAGTAAACGTGAATAATCAATGTATCAATATCAATAATACCCAAAACTCAACAAAAAGGGAAAAAATCAATATCAAACAAATAAAAGATGAAAACCTTTACAAACCTCAATACTTCATAGATTCCATTGGTTACCTATCTCAATCGATCTTTCATGTATGAATAAGGCCCTCAGAGAGTGCACTTCCTTGCTATTCCAAGATTGTCAATGGAGAATGGCTATGATAGTGCTTCATAATGAAGATGAGCTTCACAACAATGGTAGTGATATGGTAACAAGTTGATCGCAAGCAAATGGAATGACGTAGGTGCCAAAGGCGCGCTATAATTCTTGCAGAGTAACAATACTGAAAGCTTGGATGAATGAAATGGAAGAAGAGGGTTCAATTTATAGACTTGAGAGAAGATCAATGGTATAGAAAGAATGAGAAGATCACCGGTATAGAACGGTTGAGAGTGTTGGGACCTAAAATTTCATACCAACTTTTAGGTAAATTTTTGTCTTGAATCACATTTGATGAAGCTAGGTATAACAACTTTATTTTCAAGACTGGCTCCATCAGAATCATTGCAGGAGAAGAACCTTGGTTGCAATTGGAATGCATGATTTGGACACGTTACATACAAGGCATTGCCACCATCCCATATCAAGTTTATTCCTTTGAAATAGTGATTTATGACAGCAAGAGAGTAGTATTTTCTTTGCCTCCCATAATTAATAGTGCTCATTCTGCTATTTCTTTGAAACCAAAGAATGTGTTCATTGAATGCATAATAACTGACCTAACAAAAGCACAAATTTGTTCTAAATACAATGGTGACAATGTAAGAAAGTTTGAGGTTGAGCCAGTCGAGGTGATAACTCCAGATGAAAATCTTTCATTTATCTAGATTTACTTGTGTGAAACTTGGAGGTTAATTGGGGCGTACCTCTTCAAAATGCCATTGAAGAGTTTCTTATGGAACTTGCAAGAGTTGGTATATTATCAGAAAATGAAAATAGTGGGATCATGGTTGTAACTTTTGACCCTAATAGATGCGGTTTCATAGACAGGTGTGAAATCTAGGTATAGGACATCCTAAATCATGGAGTTTTCCTATTCAATATGTACAATGCAATGAATAGTTTTGTTACTCTTCGGAATGACATCATCAAAAACAATGCTTGCAGTGGACTCTTTGTGGATACCCATGACAGTATAGTGGAGAATGGAATTTAATGAGATGTTGTAGTTGTTAAAACCCCGGATGACATACATGTGAATGTAGAAGCAGAGATAATGAGGCATTGCAAATTCATCTATATGTCTTCGATTATTGCAAAGCCACATTCTCAAAGATGCACCTCCACAGAGAGAGAAAGAAACTGGCTTGAAAAATTAAAGATACAAAGACGAAAGAGGATTGCAGCGAGACAAAGTTCCAGTCCAACTTCGTCTTCATCAACTTCACAAACCATGAAGCCACAACTTAAGATTGGTCACGCAAATACATTATTATCTTCTAGCTCACAAAAAGGATGAACATCTAGAAACCTGAGTCCTGGAGGCTCTTTCCCTAGCCTATCGGGTTCTAGGTATATTACGAGGTCCTCGAGTGAAATAACAAATGATTTGATGTCCCGCAAGAAAAACCTACAAAGCTGCACCAAACCTACTGGAACTACTCTTAGTAGATCTGTGCCATCCTTGTCTAAGCTGAAGAACGAACAGGAAGGGACACCGCAAGCTAGTAGAAGATTATCTGCTACTAAGAAGAGCACTGATCAAATTGTTTCTTCTAAGAGTGTAAAAGACGGTAGCATAAAACCTAATGGTACAACAGCACACTCAAATGCACGTGCATTAGACAACTTGGATCATAAGAAATGTCATTTAAATTGCAACAAGCAAAAGCATTGTTACAAGAAATGAATCAAAGGACAAGTTATTGAAGGGTTACTTAGATATGGATGCGAGCTTGCAGAAGTCTGCAAAGCACACCAGTGTGCTGGCATTTCAGAAAGGAAAAGGAAGTAGCTTGGCTGCTGATGTTAGAAATATGAAGTCAAAGGGTAATTTGTAAACTAATATTCCAAAGAAACATGATAATGACACTGTATTACAAGCTGAAAAAACTCCAAAATATGATGAGCCAGGCAGTCTCACAGTTAGAGCAGAAAGTTGAACTACAAGACCAAGAAAATTGTTTTATTTCAGACAAATCAGAAATGAAAGTGGGTCTTGGTCTAGGGTGCGTTCCTATTCATGTTCCAGCTTCAACTAATGCTAGGGATATTTCTAGTCAGGGGCAATTTGAGTCACTTTCTGAGTCTTTCCATGCCATGACTGTAACATGGCCTTCCAAACAACACCCTCCTTGCCTATGCCAAAAATGTAAGCTTTGGAACAAGGTATGGGTGTTCATAAAAACATAAAGGATATTATAGTTGAAGGTGCTTTGGTAGACATATCTGCAAACTTTTGAAGCATATACATGAGACTTGATAAAGGTCTGAAGCAAACAATAGTTTACTATGATAGGCAAATGAATGTTGCACGTCTCAATGTTGGCTTGGCTTGCACAACTGCATTAGCAGGTGCAGCAGTGCTTAATCATGCAGAAGTCATAGCACTTCACCAGGATGAACCTATTGACAAAATCATAGATGTATGGAAAAGTTTCACTTTATTTAAATATCATCTATTTTAATGGTCAAACAATCAATAGCGATTTTACATATCATTCACAACAAAAAGCCATGAATATTTATCTTATTTTTATTAATTAAAATTGACCTTTAACTATTGAAGTCAATGATATTCAAGAATAGCCCAATAGTTTGACAGGCGAGGAATCTAACATTTATACAAAAGTGATGGTGAACACTGCGGGATCCTTTTGTAATGAAGTGAGGATGATGACTGACAAAGATGCACCAAAGAATCGCTCTTACTTGAAAATAATCATTAAAGAAGAATCCATTGCCAATGTGAAAATAGAAACTGCAGTACCTCGTGGTAAAGGCCAAGATAGGAAAAATCTCAAAAATTGTAGAAGAGGCAACAGAAAAATAGAATCCATTTGCAGTATTGTAATGTGTGAGAGCAAGAGAAAAGCATACCAAATTTGACAGCCCATGGGGTAAAAAGCAACACTACTTTGTAAGCAATCAAAGTTAACAATAATATGGAATCCACAAAGGTATGTCCTAATTTCACACATTACGCACTCTTGGGGATAGCTAGTCAATTCATTTCAAAATTTCAATACATCATAATCTGTATTTTTGCATTATTAATATCTATATTCACCCAATAGGGAACAACTGATCTGCAATCCTTGAGAAACTGAAGGTTTGGGATTTGATAAATACAACATAGGATTAATAGACATCGATTTTGGTTGCAATCCCTACACTTGGACCAATAGGAGACTCAAGACTAAACATCTTTGAAAAATTGGATGGATTATGGTATCTCCCAATTGGATCCAATTTGACCTAAGGATTGATTTCTCAGTTTAGAACACTACGCTATACAACCATTGGCCAATTACCCTAAGCATACGGCTTGTAGCACCACATCCATACAATCTCTTCAAATTTCAAAGGATGTGGCCGGTAGACAGTAGATTCTTCAATGAAGCAAGTGAATGGTGGTCTACCACCACCAAACTTAGCGGGCACCCCACGTTTAGGTTCGATAATAAGTTAGAGTTTTTGAGATACCAATTGATATAATGAACAAATCTAATTTTGGCAACATCTTTGACAATCTACGCATCATTTCAAGAACAATTGGAGCCTCTTTAAAATAGGAATAGAAAGAAAGATTGAAAAAAGAAAATGTATTAATGTGCACAAATGACCAAAAATAGATCAAAGGGATTGGAAAGTACGACAGGTACAATAGCAAAGGACTAGGTCAAAAAGGAGCCCTAGACATGAGGCAAGAAAAAAGATTTTGATACTATGAACATCATTTCTAACACATCGGGTGATAAAATTTAAGTCAGTAAGGATACTGCCAATGTGTCAAAAGCATCTACAAAGAAGTTTGATTGAGAACTTAAGGTGAAAAATCCCACTTAAAAATCAGTATTAAAGGGCATGATTATTATTTTAAAGAGTAAAATTAAGAAGAAAGAAATATTATTTTAATGAAAAGAAATAAAATATTCTTACTAAGGGGCATAATGAATCTACAGAGTATATATTTTTCAGTGACGGAGATAAAATATTTTGGAAGCAATTAACCAAATGAGTGAATGTTTTTTACCTGAAATCAACTAAGAGGGATTTTATTTAAGAATATCTTTTACTCAGAGTATTTCCGAGGAGTTGATCAAAACAATAAATAATCGCTCTTACTCGAAAATATTTTCATTGTGTGGAAATAAAAATCTGGTAACCGATATTTATCCAATAGGTTAAAAGGGTAATTATTTTTACCCGAACAAATTCTTCTCATTGGACAAAGGCAAAATATGTTGAGAAGCATAATTAGGAGACGGATTAAAGTATTAAGGGGTACTTTATTAATTAATTTTATCCATGAGAAATAATTAAACAAAAAGTTGGAACCAAGATGTCACATGAAGAGACCGAAATGTGAGAAAGGGGTATGTAAAGTATTGAAGAATGTATTATTGTGTGAAGATAAAAGATCAATATTAAAAAAAAAAAAAACAATTAATTAAAACTTAAGGTCATGCCAAAGAATTTGTGAAACTATTGCAGCCCTGAAAGGAAATTTTGAAGGGAGTTATTATTAACACTTGGGTATACAAAGTGACAGTAAATTAAGATAAAATCAAATATTGTTACGGTGATGAAAACCCTAAATGTAAGTTAGTGAGAAAATATACGAAGGAAATAAGGAAACAATACTTCACAATAAAGGTCCTAAGGTTCTACAAGTTATATGTTTATATAATGTTTATCTAATGATTAATTAGTTTTCTTTGCAGGATTAGGGTTGTATTGAATGCAAATCAAGCGGCTCTTAATGGGGAAGATTATATATTTTATTCTAGCCTCTGAAGATTTGTTGAGTGTTTCAAATCAAGTTATTTAAATTTAAGTAATGAATGATGTTGGTTCTCATGGTTAGGTTTAATCAGTTATCAACCGTCATGAATTTGTAACAGGGCTGAGGATTGTTGCATCTCTTTAAATAGAGATCCCAGGACCCAGAAGAATGAGGTTAGAATTAGGTTAGAAATAGATATTTTTACAAAAAGACAATTCAAACATTTTAGGATTAGATTAGGCTAGATTTGATTCAATCTGATGCAAATTTGATCCTTCTATACAATTTCATTCTGAGAAAGGCTATGGTGCATGATACATTCTGAGGCAGCAGATGAGGATTCAAATTTGAAATACAATGTGACGGTATCATCTGTTTGTTGTTTTTAATTCAATCAATTTAATTATCTCCATGTCATTCATTTTCTGATTATTCAATTTGAATGTGTTAAGGATATGTTCAAATTGTCTGGTTACATTTGCTAATCTAGTATAGTTGATTTGATTGGTTTCTCAGAGAGAATTAAATCCTTTCTCATCAATTATAGTAATCTTAGAATGTTGAATGGATTACTAAGTACGATTAATTGATTAGGTTTATTAGTTTGTCTCCAGAGTTGATCTAATTTATTATTTTGCAAAGTTAAATTGGTTCTTTCTAGAAAGATTAAAATCCTTTTAATATTTTGCATTTAATTCAACTATGTCCTTTGGATTATTAAGAATGAGTTAATAATTTCTTCCTTACAGTTTGTACAAGTTGCAAACTATTGTATGTGCCAATCAAATCGAGTTATTACCTGATACAAGTTATTTGTTTTTGACATTCTGACTCCATTGCCCGAATGGACAAAGCACAGGTCTAACTATTGATTCATCTTATAATTAAAATCTTTACATTGTGTTATCGTTATAGTTTAGATTCATTTCATGTTATTTGTTATTTATTTCTGTTAGAATTTAGATTAAATCATTTGCTTTCTTTAGAATTTAGTTTACAATATCTTATCTGATTTACAAGCATGCCATTGTAATTGGATATACTAGCAACAAACCGACATAGATTTAATCATACAACCTACTTTGATAATCAAAGGTTCACCTGCCTAGGTTGTAGCAAGACCTAAAGCGCAGGGAGAAGTTGATCGTTAAGGTCAAACTCCAGTCATTGGCTTAAAAACATTGTAGATTTGACCCAACAAATTGGCGACTCTGCTGGGGAGAGTTTGCCTAAAATCTAAATCCATTTGTTATAGAGTCAAATCCAAATTTTTATTTAAAAGACTCCACTGGGAAGAAAAGTATTTTAATTTTCCTCTTCTCACAAGAGGTGGCGACTCTGAAAATAAAATTGATCGAACATGAAAAACATACCCCCTTTAGATGCATTTTTTGAACTAAGGAGATATGAAGGAGAACCATTAAATGATGGGTATGCAAATGAAAATAATGACTATAACAGCCCACATGTTGAGGGGAAGTTTATTGATCAAACTGTTGTTGACTTTAATAGCATGACTAATCAGGAATTAGAAATGTATTTAGAATGGGGAGAACAATAGCTCAGGAGATCACAGATGATATAAAAAAGCAAAGAACTAGATAGACAAATAGTAGGATTGGATAGACAGTTAGCACAATTGGGCCTCCAGGTACTGGAACCACCAAAACCTATCCCTCCACATAAACAGAGTGGTGATGTCAATTCACATGCACCCTCTTAGAACACATACACTCCATATACTCCAAGAGTTCCTCATGATCCATACCTTAACCCTATTCAATATAATAAGCCACCACAAGAGCCCCAGCTTATAAATGCAAGTAACATTCCTCAATACTATCCACCACTAGGACAGCACTATACCCCCCAATACCAGCAATATGTGCCGCATCACAACGCTTACTATCAGTCTTTATATGAGACAAATTTTATCCTAGCCCACCCACCGCAATATATGAATCAACAGTGTTGGGGGGGAGAGAAGCACCATTTTCAAAAAGGAAGACAAACTTTTGATAAAGAGGGTCTACCAGAACATGAACTCCAAGTGTTTCCAAACCCATGCTATCCTGAGGATCAAGTCTTTTCAGATAACCAGGGTGAATATTTTCAACAAGCAAAACAATATCTTGATCAAGAGGAAGTGTACGTAGCAGAGACTAATTTTTAGTCCTATTCAAAACCATTATATGATGACACAACACAAGAAGAGGATGAGGTATTTCCAGATGGTCAAAATGATACATCATCTTGTGACCATGCTGATGAAATGGGTACATCTGATTTTGGGTGTTGCGGTAATGATGAAAAAGATGAAGAAAGTATCCCCAATGTGGTGGACGAAGAAATATGCTCACTTAACAGTGAGTAAATTTCAGAATTACTCACTATAGAATATCAGAAATATGCACACAAGGATGATATTCGAATACCATGTCCAACATACATATGCTTTGACAGTGAGGATACTTTGCATGATAGTAGACCATATGATTGGTCTGGAAATATAGTATCAGGATCACATTCACACAAGATAGAAACAATTGATGATTGTGAATTTGATAGCAATGATTGTCTAGAGATAAATGCTTCCATTGAATCTTGTAATAATGGAGTCTCAAGATCACAATCGTGTGGGAAAGTTACTTGTGATGATGAAAATAATAGTGATGCTTTTTCATTAGATGGTGCCAAGACTCAAGGAAATAAACATCAGATGCAAATTGATTTCTTTTGCTTCCCAGTTCAAATAGAGAACCATCATTTGGAAGATGACAGCAAATATGGTTACATAAGATATCACATGGAGATTGTGTCTAGTCAGTCATACAAGTGTAAGATTATAGATGGTTTTCAAATGCGTAATGGTGAAGAATATACTAGCATCACTAATCAGTTAAATATGGATATGACCAATCACGCAAACTTAAATGATATGTTCAAATTGGTATCATTACAACATGATCAGAACAAGGTTTTTAATAGGGGAAAGACATGGATTTTCTTTTTTGATATGGTCTTCTGACCATATCGGTTTTGGGGGCAAAAGTCAACTATGTTGCCCAATGGAGAAGGCACTGGTCTACTCCTCTAGAAATCTAGGATCTCGCTATGCCCACAAGGGGCATACATCCCCGGACAGAGCCACTGTTGGGACCTAAAATTTCATACCAACTTTTAGGTAAATTTTTGTCTTGAATCACATTTGACGAAGCTAGGTATAACAGCTTTATTTTCAAGACTGGCTCCATCAGAATCATTGCAGGAGAAGAACCTTGGTTGCAATTGGAATGCATGATTTGGACACGTTACATACAAGTAATTGCCACCATCCCATATCAAGTTTATTCCTTTGAAATAGTGATTTATGACAGCAAGAGAGTAGTATTTTCTTTGCCTCCCATAATTAATAGTGCTCATTCTGCTATTTCTTTAAAACCAAAGAATGTGTTCTGTAATGCGCCACCATGAAACACTAGAGAACAACATAATTACACTAAACAAATCGGACAATTTTTTTTTTTAAATACAAGGAATAATAGGGTAACATTTAACTTTTTTATACCAAGTAACATTCTCCCAGGTTCCATGGCTGCATTACTGACAAAACTACTATCATGTTCTCTCACACATCACACATAACTTGACAACAATAATTCATTCTAAATTTATTACATTAATTGAATAACCTTATACATTTCCATGACATCAAATAAATAATCATCCATAACAAATACAACTACAGTTTTTACATACATATGAGGATACAACATAATATTGTTTACATCACCAACTTTCGATTACAAAGAATTATAAACATTATTAATAACCTGATACACAGGATGGTACATGAGCATAAATAACTGTCTTCATAAACTGGTACTTGATCTGAATCTGCTACAGGAGTTACAACCTTCTTGCACACGAATAATGGCAAGGAAAAACCAATGGAGATAAAGCACATCCACCCAACCATGTGGAACCCTGAGGTCCACCCCCCATGCTAGGAGATAACATAAGGTCCCACAACATCATACAGTTACGTAGACAAGTGCCTAATAGGAACAAGGACTAAACATAACTCCATCACAACACATGACCACATCACAAACAACTCAATATCACTTCCAGAGGCAACACATGACAAATGGGGAGAATACGACTAGGGAATGCTAGGCTACAGTAGGGAGAGTGTCATCGCATGGTCCTAACATGGGTTATCCTGACAGCCTCTCACTAGGCGTCGGCCCCATAGGGTGACTCATGTGGTATCAACCTTCCTTTCATGAGGACAAGGAAGTTGATCTTGCCGACCAGGCCTTCTCTACCCATCCTTAGTCTAAACAAGCACTACAGGCATGGGAGAGGAAATCCAATTATCTTGTTAATGTGTATTTTACCCTTTTTCCCCCCAGTTTATTTTTAGGTTTTCACTTAATTAACAACTTTCAATGGGTTATCCTGACAGCCACTTTGGGCGTCGGCCCCACATTGAAAGCCACTCCCCTACCTACACCTAGAAACCCGAACCATCAAGCAAGACAATCACTTTCATACTGATAAGTATACATAAACAATGCAAGGCATTTCCCTTCTTGCATACAAAACATAGTCATGATAACCAACCTTTAGATCATTGTCCAAAAACTTCCAGTCATCTATCGCAATAATCATAACACATATCCAGAGCAAGGTATGGGTCATCTTGCTCTTCCAATCACAATATGAACCAAAATAGTTTCTCATTACAATTACAAGATCTCCCCATTTCCATACTAATCACAAGCTTGATATCAACACATACATGAAGGAAATTTAAACCCATTGAAATAAATTCATGACACAATATGTACATCATCTTACATTATTGTTTACCAAGACCCACATACACAGACAAGAGACATCATGTTCTTACAACATCTTCATTTCAAGATAGCTATGAATAGAATACATACGAACAAATCCTATTACCTTATGCCTCTGGAACCTAAACTTGACAATTTTCTCATAGACTCACTCTCATGAAAATTTTGCTTGCAATAAGAGATTTCAACTAATCAACTCATTGACAACATAAATTTTTATTACAAAAGCAATTCAATCTCTTAGTTATTCAGTTACCTATAGGCTTCACTTATAAGGCTAAAATTTTCAAGTACATTGTTGTTACACCTAACTCCAAGCTTTCAATCCAACTTCAACTTAACAAAAGCCTTATCAAAAGATCTTTACCAAACCAATCAACCTAGATTAAATTTCATCCACACTAATTATTTAATCATATCAATTTACATTTAATCATATTAACAACCAAATACAAGTAATATCTCCACAAGAATTCATATATCTTCAATCTAGTTTAATAAATATTAATTCTATCTGATATAATAAATCAGTCATCAATTACATATAAACATAACCTTCAAGCTAAACAATTGCATAGGTAATACTAGTTACAAAATTCTTATAAATCAAATACTTCTTACCGTGATTATACCTCTAATTCCAACCTACCAATCCAATTCCCAATCTTAACAAATCATTATCAAGAAATCATAATAAATTCAATAACAATTTAAATTAAATTTATTAGCAACTGAATATTACATGCATCAAACATAATTTATCTATCTAGAGCATATGCATTATAATTATCTTAATAAATTATTCCAATGTAATAAAAACAATCATTATATAGCTCTTTAATTGGAAAGATCATGATATCAAACCCTAAATTGATGGGACACATGGTTTTGGCATACCTACACGCATGCAGAACTAATTTCCCACAGTGTGACACTGAACTTGGTGCACAGATTTGAACTGTAAGTCATGTGAATGATTTAGCAGAAAAATTGACTATTGAAATGTGTTTGAAGATACTAATGATCATCAATGACATCCCTTCAGCAACCTACTTCTCTTCCTCACGTATCACAGTATAACCTAAGGCAATTTTCGTTCTTCCTAAATGAATTAAATATGCACATTACGTAATAGACTTTAGATCCACAATGTAACCATATGGCTATGCCTTGAAGTCAATTCACCAATGACTATAATACATTCATAAATAAAATATTAAACTTATACACATCAAACTATTCTAAATCTAGATATAGGTTAAAGAATTACTCATGCAAAACTCGATATACTCAGACTAACATGTTGAGATAAATTAATCAGAAAAGAGGTTATAGTTTCTGGCATCTCAGGGTATAATACTTATCAAATGCAAATAGAATTTATTATAAATATGGTAGACACAAACATACAGTTATGTGAATAACTAATGCTGATTTATGGCTGCCAAAACTTAGGGTTTGAGAATAAATATCACCATTATATGGCATGCATTAGATCAAGGATACAGGAAAATCTATCGCCAATACAAAGCAAACATAAGCGTTAAGATATATATATAATAAATACCTATTGCCAATATATGACAGACATAGAAATATATGTAGATCTAATTCTAATTTATGGGAAGATGCAACCCTAAATCTCAATGAAGATCAATTACCAGCTTGGCCTACCCTAACGTCTTTTATGGCAGACTTACAAATATCTAGGCACCCGAAAACTATGCTGAGGAAAGAAAAAGATTTTGAAGGCTTTTGAAATAGCAATGTGAATCCTATTCCCTACCCCACGCCTGCGTCCATTCCACATGCATCAAAATGGGAGATTTGGAACATCGTATGGACATCCACCGAGGGTAAAGAAGATGGTTTACAGACAAAAAGAGCTGGACATTCACCTGAGCATCCCTATTGCTCTTCAGCTTTAAATCGATTCATATGGATACATGGTTGACAATCATAACAATGGAGGCTATTATGGAAACACCCTTAACTTAATTATTAAGAGGCCAACTACACCTGTGATGGTTACATGGAGAAGCTTAGTGTAGAAAGATAAGCCGAGCGATAATTGATAGAACAGTTTTTTTGTTCACCATTTACAGGCATTCGTATAAGCTGTGTGATAATTGTTAGAACAGCTTTTAGTGCATCGTTTATAGGCATTTCTACTACAACTAAAAAGAATGTCAAGGTCTATAATTGCAGCTAAAACAAATGTTTAGAACAAACCTACGGTTGAGAGCCACCTGTCAACTTTTACAGCAGGTATGTAAAATGATTAAACACTGAACTATGATGATGACAAATCGTTTGTTAAGCTCAGCCAGATGGGACTAGGAAACATATGATTCCAATGCAGTTGAAATCGTGTGAACTATCTACTATTACACACTCGAATACATATTAGATGCTAATTTAATTTCATACGATGAACTTCATCTTTAACCGTCTTCCTTCGCTAATTTTGGAACCCTAGAATAGTCTACTATTATCCCCAAAACTGGTGACGGGAAAAATATATATATTATTTACCAATTTATTTAACAAACATAAATATGTTTATTTACTGATTCACTGAATCTTTATTGTATTTATGTTTCCTCTCTTTCCATCTTATTAAGAGGGTCGTTTATTTCTTGAATGCAGTAGCTCACAGATCACAAGGGTTGAACTCATTTTCAGCTTAGAAAACACCACGGCAGATTATCAATTCTGCCAAATTCTCCCACCACTGTCACAAGAATGCATGGGGTTTATAAGGATCAAAACTGGCATTTGGTTCCTTTACTGGGAGTTCGATGGATAAGTCTGATCCCAATTTGGAGTTTGTTAACAATCCACACTCATGACTAGAGAGAACTCCATGCAGTAAATGAGAGTTTGTATTTTCTAGTCTTTCTATAAATTTGAGATAGCCTTGTAGGAGACAAGCTCCAAACACGCCACTTCCTCAGCTGAAACGATAAGCGTTGGGATAACAGGCCCACACCACTTCCCCACAGAAAATAAAAGCTAATCTAAGCATGGGGACTTGGCATTTCGGCCAAGGAACTTGACCGTAAGGTCTTTATAGATGAGAATCTGATTGATAGACCGGACATGGGAAGAAGAAGATACGACTTCACCAAAAAATACAATGGTTTGAGGCACTAAGAACCTTTAGACTCCCACTCCATAAATCGGGGAGGGGAAAGGGAGAAAACTGCCCTGTCAAAAGCGGTTTAAGGAATGAAGTCTTTAGGCTCTTGGAGTAGGGGTGAGAGAACTACCCCGCTTGACCAACTCTAAGATTTTAACCCTAACATAAGCAAGGGCACCACAAGCCCCCTAATATAAGAATGGGATTACAGGCTAAAACAAAAGCTGAAACATTAACTAAGCGCTGGACTCACAAGCAACTAAAGCTATAATATATGCCTACAGCACGGATAACTTTGTGGGTATTATCTATTTTTCTGAATATAGCCTTTATCCTGGAGGGTAATGGAATGTTTACTCTACCTGGATTGGTTAACTGCTGAACATTTCCCTTAGCATCCAATCCCGGAGGTTGCCCAGCACTTGGGTTATGAAAGACCAGATCTAAAATAGCTTCCTCATTGTCCAGTCAAATTTCTGTTAAAGAGAAGTCAATATAAAAATGCAGTAAACAGAATTGGTAATTGAGAAACAGAATTGCATAACAAGAGATTAGCGCACACACATATACATAACGAAAACCCCGCGCCCTTGCCCTTATCGAATTTAATGTAAATAAATCTTCAAAATCTTGGGGACATGGGCGATCAAATCATATTTTAATCGCACGGTTGCAATGCCAAGAGCTCTAAAAACAGTTATCACAAAACCCAAACAAGAGCAAAATTGGGAGCAAATAAATATAAATCTGTATTCTACTGCAATAAATAATCAGAACGCATACCTGGTTTGATATTATTCCTCTTCCTGTGATTGCCCAAACCCTCTGGATTTGATGCCGAAACCTCTCCGGCTGCAACCTAAACCAATCTCCCCTACTTCTTGTTCCTTCTCCACCATTCCTCCCCTTTTTCCCCGAGAGCGAGAGAGAGAGATCTGCCTTATTTCCAGATTTTTCCCACCTTTGTAGAAGGCTTGGCACATGATCCAATGCCAACTATAACAACTATTAATTAAATTTATCTCCTTACAGCTCATAGTTTAATTTTCAACAAAACACTATAATGTTTTATTTTAGTATTATACTATAGATATATATTTATCATATATGTTATAATTATTTATACCTTATTTGTATAACCTTTGAATCGAGACACAAATTAATTTATGTATTTTATTTAGTATAACCTGAGTAATAATCTGAACCTTTTTACAAACATAACTATGAGAAATATTGTTCCCTAAACTAAAATAAATATTGCGAAATCATAATAAAATATTACGATACTAAAACTTATTTACATCTATAATTACCCCCCAAATAACTCAATTTAATAACAGTAATTCTCATTCAAACAACTTAGGATAATTACCTTGAGCTAGATAATTATCAGTTATCATTTTAACCTTATTTAATATTAATAATGATAATTGATGTAATCCTGTTAAGTATTATAGTGGATCAAATAATATCATGACTATAGAATGCAATCTAGGCATACAACATAACCCACTGAGTAGGACAGCCGTTAAAAGCCGAATCAAACATGTTCACAAGCCAGGCCAAAACACACTTAACCAAACAAGCTCCATCAAATATACCTCAATTGCAAGACCTGACATACTGATAGAACTGACAATTTAACTAAACATGTCATGCATCCTGATTGAGGATGATGACTTGGGATGTGGGACCTTAAGTTATCTCCGGAACAACTTATCCATTGGGTTCAAGGCACGCTCAGATCTGTTATTTTAGGTGGAGTCGATGCCAGATACCTGCATCCTGCAGCAAATGACACAGTTAAACATATATATAAATGCACAAAGCTATCACTAGGTGAAAAAGGAATCACAATATCATAGGGCACTCGCAAGCAAGTGATGTGACATCGTCCTCTCCACATCATATCAATATAGACTAGATAACACGTGATCATAACCACTCGAATCTACCTCATTATCTGAACAGAACCATACACTAAACATATAGGTGCATGACATTGAATAAGTCCCAGAAGCATCATCATAACACCTAAATCTAATAGAATCAGTCCATGAGATCCATAACAATTGTAGTAAGATCGACATCTTGATCATTGGAATACAAAATAATGTCAAAGCCTGCATTATCAGTGTCGCAATAGAGATTATCAATAACACACATTAACTATCATATGAAACCTCACATGGATGAAACATCTATCTATATTGTACAACATCCATTGTATACCTTACCAATAATTATTCCTGTTATTTTACCTTCATCCTTGTGCGCCTTGATCAGTTCACCTGTACATCCAAGGTGAGAACGGAGGGGCACTACATGTTCATTGAATGCATAATAACTAACCTAACAAAAGCACAAATTTGTTCTGAATACAATGGTGACAATGTAAGAAAGTTTGAGGTTGAGCCAGTTGAGGTGATAACTCCAGATGAAAATCTTTCATTTATCCAGATTTACTTGTGTGAAACTTGGAGGTTGATTGGGGTGTACCTCTTCAAAATGCCATTGAAGAGTTTCTTATGGAACTTGCAAGAGTTGGTATATTATCAGAAAATGAAAATAGTGGGATCATGGCTGTAACTTTTGACCCTAATAGATGTGGTTTCATAGACAGGTGTGAAATCTAGGTATAGGACATCCTAAATCATGGAGTTTTCCTATTCAAGATGTACAATGCAATGAATAGTTTTGTTACTCTTTGGAATGATATCATCAAAAACAACGCTTGCAGTGGACTCTTTGTGGATACCCATGACAGTATAGTGGAGAATGGAATTTAATGAGATGTTGTAGTTGTTAAAACCCCGGATGACATACATGTGAATGTAGAAGCCGAGATAATGAGGCATTGCAAATTCATCTATATGTCTTTGATTATTGCAGAGCCACATTCTCAAAGGTGCACCTCCACAGAGAGAGAAAGAAACTCGCTTGAAAAATTAAAGATACAAAGACGAAAGAGGATTGTAGCGAGACGAAGTTCCAGTCCAACTTCATCTTCATCAACTTCACAAACCATGAAGCCACAACTTAATACTGGTCACGCAAATACATTATTATCTTCTAGCTCACAAAAAGGATGAACATCTAGAAACCTGAGTCCTGGAGGCTCTTTCCCTGGCCTATCAGATTCTAGGTATATTACGAGGTCCTCGAGTGAAATAACAAATGATTTGATGTCCCGCAAGAAAAACCTACAAAGCTGCACCAAACCTATTGGAACTACTCTTAGTAGATCTGTGCCATCCTTGTCTAAGATGAAGAAGGAACAGGAAGGGACACCGCAAGCTAGTAGAAGATTATCTGCTACTAAGAAGAGCACTGATCAAATTGTTTCTTCTAAGAGTGTAAAAGACGGTAGCATAAAACCTAATGGTACAACAGCACACTCAAACGCACATGCATTAGACAACCTGGATCATAAGAAACATCATTTAAATTGCAACAAGGAAAAACATTGTTATAGGAAGTGAATCAAAGGACAAGTTATTGAAGGGTTACTTAGATATGGATGCGAGCTTGCAGAAGTCTGCAAAGCACACCAGTGTGCTTGCATTTCAAAAAGGAAAAGGAAGTAGCTTGGCTACTGATGTTGGAAATATGAAGTCAAAGGGCAATTTGGAAACTAATATTCCAAAGAAACATGATAATGACACTGTATTACAAGCTGAAAAAACTCCAAAATATGATGAGCCAGGCAGTCTCACAGTTAGAGCAGAAAGTTAAACTACAAGACCAAGAAAATTGTTCTATTTCAGACAAATCAGAAATGAAAGTGGGTCTTGGTCCAGGGTGCATTCCTATTCATGTTCCTTCTTCAACTAATTCTAGGGATATTTCTAGTCAGGGGAAATTTGAGTCACTTTCTGAGTCTTGCCATGTCATGACTATAACATGGCCTTCCAAGCAACACACTCCTTGCCTGTGCCGAAAATATAAGCTTTGGAACAAGATATGGGCGTTCATAAAAACATAAAGGATATTATAGTTGAAGGTGCTTTGGTAGACATGTCTGCAAACTTTTGAAGCATATACATGAGACTTGATAAAGGTCTGAAGTGAATAGTAGTTTACTATGATAGGCAAATGAATGTTGCACGTCTCAATGTTGGCTTGGCTTGCACAACTGCATTAGCAGGTGCAGCAGTGCTTAATCATGCAGAAGTCATAGCACTTCACCAGGATGAACCTATTGACAAAATCATAGATGTATGGAAAAGTTTCACTTTATTTAAATATCATCTATTTTAATGGTCAAACAGTGAATAACGATTTTACATATCATTCACAACAAAAAGCCGTGAATATTTATTTTATTTTTATTAATTAAAATTGACCTTTAACTGTTGAAGTCAATGATATTCAAGAATAGCCCAATAGTTTGATAGGCGAGGAATCTAACATTTATACAAAAGTGATGGTGAACGCTGCAAGATCCTTTTGTAATGAAGTGAGGATGATGACTGACAAAGATGCACCAAAGAATCGCTCTTACTCGAAAATAATCATTAAAGAAGAATCCATTGCCAATGTGAAAATAGAAACTGCAGTACCTCGTGGTAAAGGCCAAGATAGGAAAAATCTCAAAAATTACAGAAGAGGCAACAGAAAAATAGAATCCATGTGCAGTACTGTAATGTGTGAGAGCAAGAGAAAAGCATACCAAATTTCACAGCCCATGGGGTAAAAAGCAACACTACTTTGTAAGCAATCGAAGTTAACAATAATATGGAATCCACAAAGGTATGTCCTAATTTCACACATTACACACTCTTGGGGGTAGCTAGTCAATTCATTTCAAAATTTCAATACATCATAATCTGTATTTTTGCATTATTAATATCTATATTCACCCAATAGGGAACAACTGATCTACAATCCTTGATAAATTGAAGATTTGGGATTTGATAAATACAACATAGGATTAATAGACATGGATTTTGGTTGCAATCCCTACACTTGGACCAATAGGAGACTCAAGACTAAACATCTTTGAAAAATTGGATGGATTATGGTATCTCCCAGTTGGATCCAATCTAACCTAAGGATTGATTTCTCAGTTCAGAACACTACACTAGACAACCATTGGCCAATTACCCTAAGCATACGGCTTGTAGAACCACATCCATACAATCTCTTCAAATTTCAAAGGATGTGGCCGGTAGACAGTAGATTCTTTAATGAAGCAAGTGAATGGTGGTCTACCACCACCAAACTTAGCGGGCACCCCACGTTTAGGTTCGATAATAAGTTAGAGTTTTTGAGATACCAATTGATATAATGAACAAATCTGATTTTGGCAACATCTTTGACAATCTACGCATCATTTCAGGAACAATTGGAGCCTCTTTAAAATAGGAATAGAAAGAAAGATTGAAAAAAGAAAATGTATTAATGTGCACAAATGACCAAAAATAGATCAAAGGGATTGGAAAGTACGGTAGGTACAATAGCAAAGGACTAGGTCAAAAAGGAGCCCTAGACATGAGGCAAGAAAAAAGATTTTGATACTATGAACATCATTTCTAACACACCGGGTGATAAAATTTAAGTCAGTAAGGATACTGCCAATGTGTCAAAAGCATCTACAAAGAAGTTTGATTGAGAATTTAAGGTGAAAAATCCCACTTAAAAATCAGTATTAAAGGGCATGATTATTATTTTAAAGAGTAAAATTAAGAAGGAAGAAATATTATTTTAATGAAAAGAAATAAAATATTCTTACTAAGGGGCATAACGAATCTACAGAGTATATATTTTTCAATGACGGAGATAAAATATTTTGGAAGCAATTAACCGAATGAGTGAATGTTTTTTACCTAAAATCAACTAAGAGGGATTTTATTTAAGAATATCTTTTACTCAGAGAATTTTAGAGGAGTTGATCAAAACAATAAATAATCGCTCTTACTCGAAAATATTTTCATTATGTGGAAATAAAAATCTGGTAACCCATATTTACCCAATAGGTTAAAAGGGTAATTATTTTTACCCGAACAAATTCTTCTCATTGGACAAAGGCAAAATATGTTGAGAAGCATAATTAGGAGACAGATTAAAGTATTAAGGAGTACTTTATTAATTAATTTTATCCATGAGAAATAATTAAACAAAAAGCTGGAACCAAGATGTCATATGAAGAGACCGAAATGCGAGAAAGGGGTATGTAAAGTATTGAAGAATGTTTTATTGTGTGACGATAAAAGATCAATATTAAAAAAAAAACAATTAATTAAAACTTAAGGTCATGCCAAAGAATTTGTGAAACTATTGCAGCCCTTAAAGGAAATATTAAAGCGAGTTATTATTAACACTTGGGTATACAAAGTGACAATAAATTAAGATAAAATCAAATATTGTCACGATGATGAAAACTCTAAATGTAAGTTAGTGAGAAAATATACGAAGGAAATAAGGAAACAATACTTCACAATAAAGGTCCTAAGGTTCTGCAAGTTATATGTTTATATAATGTTTATCTGATGATTAATTTGTTTTCTTTGTAGGATTAGGGTTGTATTAAATGCAAATCAAGCAACTCTCAACAGGGAAGATTATATATTTTATTCCAGCCTCCGAGGATTTTTTGAGTGTTTCAAATCAAGTTATTTAAATTTATGTAATGAATGATGTCGGTTCTCATGGTTAGGTTTAATGAGTTATCAACCATCATGAATTTTGTAACAGGTCTAAGGCTTGTTGCATCTCTTTAAATAGAGATCCCAGGACCCAGAAGAATGAGGTTAGAATTAGGTTAGAAATAGATATTTTTACAAAAAGATAGTTCAAACATTTTAGGATTAGATTAGGCTAGATTTGATTCAATCTGATGCAAATTTGATCCTTCTATGCAATTTCACTCTGAGAAAGGCTATGGTGCGTGATACATTCTGAGGTAGCAGTTGAGGATTCAAATTCGAAATACACTGTGACGGTATCATCTGTTTTTTGATTTTAATTCAATTGATTTGATTGGTTTCTCAAAGAGAATTAAATCCTTTCTCATCAATTATAGTAATCTTAGAATGTTGAATGGATTACTAAGTACGATTATTGATTAGGTTTATTAATTTGTCTCTAGAGTTGATCTAATTTATTATTTTGCAAAGTTAAATTGGTTCTTTCCGGAAAGATTAAAATACTTTTAATATTTTGCATTTAATTCAATTATGTCCTTTGGATTATTAAGAATGAGTTAATAATTTCTTCCTTGCACGTTTGTACAAGTTGCAAACTATTGTATGTGCCAATCAGATCAAGTTATTACCTGATACAAGTTATTTGTTTTTGACATCCTGACTCCGTTTTCCGAATGGACAAAGCACCAGTCTAAGTATTGATTCATCTTATAATTAAAATCTTTACTTTGTTTTATCGTTATAGTTTAGATTCATTTCATGTTATTTGTTATTTATTTCTGTTAGAATTTAGATTAAATCATTTGCTTTCTTCAGAATTTAGTTTACAATATCTTATCTGATTTACAAGCATGCCATTGTAATTAGATATACTAGTAGCAAACCAACATAGATTTAATCATACAACCTGCTTTGATAATCAAAGGTTCACCCACCTAGGTTGTAGCAGGACCTAAAGCGCAGGTCGAAGTTGATCGTTAGGGTCAAACTCTAGTCATTGGCTCAAAAATGTTGTAGATTTGACTATAGGGCTTGGCATCCCCTTAGAATCCACAACCTGCATTTTTGAGACCCAATTTAAAAGAAATTAACAACTTAAATAAATATTTGATTTATTTAAATTTAGAGAAGATATTATTGGAAGAAACAATTAAATAATTGATATTATTTAATTTAGAATGAATTTGGGAGAACTAATTAAATAATTGGTATTATTTAATTTGTTGTCCAGGAATTAGAAGATTTTTAAGAATTTTAATTAAATAAATTTATTTTATTTAATTGTTGGTAGAATATGAATCAAATAAATTTATTTATTTATTTATTTATTGACAGAGGAATTAGACTTTAAATAAATATTAAGAATATTTATTTGGTTAGAGTCGTGTCATTTTTAGGCATATACATTATCTTTTTGGGCCTTCATCATAATCATATTGGAAAATATAATCATCTTCTTCATAGATGTCATAGTTAGCATCCTAACCCATCTGCTCATAATCCTATGTGTCAAACTAGTTTATATCCTCTTCATAGTATTCAGCAGCACCTTCTTCATAGGAAAATTCTTCATCTCTGCTCATTGAATGAGCCACTGCACAATTAGCTGAATCATGAGGAAAAAATTGCAATGCACCATAGGGACTCATCTTAAAAATTAACTTGATCCTTTCTCAATGGATTAGGAGTATCCCTTTTAGGCTATTTGAAACTTACATGCTTGTGGGTAGCCTGTCTGTCATTCCTCTATGGTCTCTTAGACCAATCAATGTTATAAGTCCTATTATGAATTCTCTGACCTTTATTGAAATGTGTTCCAACACCTAGAGGTGGCAACCGTTTATCATTTCTAGAAACTTTATAAGATAAATCTTTCACAACCCCCATGAGCTTATCCAATTTGTCATAAGTAGTGAGGGGGTTGTTGAAAGCTGGCTTATCTAGTTGGGACAACTTGACATTAGATCTTTTGATATGCTTCCTAAAAGCTCTCATATTGCTTTCTATGTTTATGGTTGTAGCATATGTCTCTCTTAATGTTTTTGGACTCTTGTTCCTCAAACAATAGCTAATTTATGAATCAAAGGCACCACAATATAAAACTAAACACTTAGATTCATTAGGTCTCATATGAGGAGGTGCATTTCTCATTGTCATGATGAAGTGGCTATTGAAATTAGTGATTGTTTCATTTATGGATTTCATGATGGATGTAAGTTCATTGATGGCAAACTTGGGGTCAATCTTGTCCCCATACTGCAATCTGAATACTCTCATGAACTCCCAAGAATAATACTATTATCAAGGAGAGCTTATACCATTTTTTAGCACTCTATTCTAATGAGTGTACAAATAGTTTCATCATAACATCTTCATGCTCAATCTCATATTCATCAGTGACTCTAATGAAATGCCTAAGATGTTCCTCACCTGTGATTGCATTGTTACCTTGAAACCTAGGAATCTTCTCCCTGATCTTGTTTGGAATCATATTAGGAAATTTGTGTATGCCAAAGAAAGTTGTTTATACCTTTCATCTCCCAATGGCTACCTCTATGGAGGAAATCTGTGTGCTTGTCTTTGTTGTACATGCCTAACATTCTGAACATTACCATGTTGTTGATTTACATGATTCTATGGTGGTTGATTGTTAATATTTTGAACATGGGCATTATTTACACCCTATTGTCCCATCTAATGTTGTCACTGATGTTGTTGATGTTGCTATTGTCTCTTATTGTTCTATAGGTTATGGCCCTGCTATTGTACATTTTGGTTTTGTTGGGCCTGTTGGGAAAGTTAATCTTGTTTTTGATCAAGCAAGGCTTGCACCTCTCTTTGTTTGTTTCTAAGGTGATCAAGTAAATTAAGCTCATCTTGGATTCTTCTTTCTCTTTCTTCATCAACAAGTTGTTTCTACTAATCATCCTCATTAGGCATGTTATCACGCTGACCTCCAAATGATCTTGTGGGAGAATGATGATGCCTTGTATTCTGATATGTCTCTTCATTCTCACTGGCACTCCTAAACATCCTTAAATGTGGATCATTAGATCTATCTCTACTTCCTCTACTGATAACATTCTCATTCCTTCTAACATCATACTCATTTCTATTTGTTCTTATGTTTGTTCTAAGCATGTTATCTATAGAGTCCTCAAAAGTATAATTGTATTGGCTCATGAGGTCAACAAATATACAGTCTTGGGTATTCACTAGAGGTACCACATTGTGGTATCTTTTCGTATATCTACTCATATTTTATGCACTGCTAGGTGATTCCTCATGCCTATAATGCTACTGGTTCCTTCCTTTGGGCATTGTAAAACTCTTTTCAAACTATAATTAATCTTTTGGGTTGTAAAACAGAGTTTCCACTTCCCCTGCTGGGAAGATATACACTACACTTCAATGATACAACAACCAAAAAAATAATTCAATGGGTCTCTCACAATAGCGTGAAAATGTTGGTTCCCAAAATGACTGTAACACAAAACTTTAAAACATTTCTAAATCACCTAGGCTAGGGATGTCATCAAGGTGATAGAAAGAGGTGTATCAACAAGTTACCAGTGATTTTGGTCAACTAACAAGAGTGGGTAGACTCTACTCTTTGAGCTCAGCTTAAACTCTATAGGGATATTCCAAGGGGTATACCTAAGTAGGTATTGACTTCAAAACTAGATGAACAACTAAAAATATTTAAACAACCAAACCTAAATTGCTCTTGTTGGAGTAAATGGGTTTTTACCATTTACTTCGCTTAAGTTTTACTTAGGCATCATAATGCATTATTAGATATTAGTTTATTAGTTGGTATTTGTTGTTGGTTATCTCTTTACTAGCATTTTCCTTGCCTTTATAAGCAAGGCAAATGTACATTATTTGCATCTCATTTCAATTATTCACTCATTCGGTGAAATATTTATCTCTCTATGAAGGTTTATCGCAGGTTGTGCTCGTGGGAGGTGGTTCACACCAAAATGGTATCAGAGCAATCTTCCTGCACCTCCTTCCATTAAGAGTTTTCATCAGTGAATTGGTGAGATCATTATTATTAGCCTACATATTGATATTCGATTTGTTTGCTTTGTAAGTGTCATTTCATTGGCCCACAAAGCATCGATTATATTGGCTTCATGGAGGATTTCATGGTTTTCTGGTCCAAGCTACTAAGGGCATTATGTGATAGTGCAAAGGTCGACTCCTATGGCATCTTGGTTAAGCCTATGTGAAAGCCCCATTCTCATTTGGCATTGTAGGCCAATTTGGCTATTTTGGCTTCAAATTTGAGGCACAAATCAAGATAGAGGGGCTTGATTCCTCACTCAGCAACCATCCACATTTGTTGGTTCAACACTATTAAGACATTTTATTTGGAGTGGTGTTTGAAAAAGGCCAATTTTCTCAGTGTCCAAATGCACAACAAGGAGAAGCAGGTTAGGCATTTGAATCCTATTTTGCATATATTCTCCTATTTGGTGCAGGGTAGGCTTGACTCATCTATTTAAGGGTATTGTTGTTTAAGGACGAAATCACATTGAAGGTAGAATCAAGCATCTAGAAGAGGGTAGATCCGGTGGTCTTTTCATCTTCTACACAACATTTGTTATGAGTAGAAATATTTGAAGACTAGACATTAGCATTTGTATAGTTTCACTACTAAATATTTGTTTCTAGGGTTTGTTGTGCATGAGAACTCCTGCGGTGGGCCCATCTATGACTTCTCTCAGGAATGCGCAAGGGACTTTATTCCCACATTAGTTGAGTAACAAAGTTTATGGCTATTAAAATAGCCTTTCACTCACATATACTACCATGAACAAGGCTCACGAGGCTCAATTTTGACTCTCTCTTGTGCATGCTAATTGGAGACTTGTATGGTTGGTGAATGTGCTCGCTAGCTTGGTGATTTGGCATTCACACTTGGAGTTCATGTGGCACGGGAATCCACCAAATACTTTGAATAACAAGATCCAATCAGCCCTAGGAGCCCAAATGTTTGCCTCCATTGAAGGACATGGTCACATGGACAACCATAATTTAGCCCTCAGGTGCTTGTTAGTGCTTTGAAAGTGCCTTTATAGGCCTTTTTTTCATTTTGGCATAACTTTTGCAAATGGAAGCAAATTTTCACAACCACATATTGACGGAAAGGTATTTTCATCATCTTTATAGTGGTTTAGGTATTTCTCTCATATTTTTCTATTTGATGGTGATTTTAATCCGTTGAAGTTTGATATTGGTTTTGCTTAATTCTTGTGAGCAAAAGGGTTGGTTGTTTATATTGTGAGGGATATTTTCTGCATTCTCTTATTTCATCATGGATTTGCCTAAAGTAGAACTTCTAATTACAATAAATTATCTTAAATGGAAATCTGATATGGAGATTTTGTTGTTGAAATTGAAGTTCCAAAGCATTACTTTTGACCAAGATCTTGAACCCACTAGTGTTGTTAAAAAGAGGAAATGGTTTGATCGAAGAGATGAGGCTCTTGGTACTCTCATTATGTCCATTTCTCTTGGTTTGTGATGTCATGTGTTATCTTGTAAGCATCCAAATGATATTTGGACTACCTTAGAGAATCTTTTTGGTAAGCCAGATAAGATGATGAAATTTCATTTAGAGAATGAACTAATGAATCTAGATCCTAGATATTTTGACAGTATCTAGAACTTTTCACCAAGCTTAATTCTCTCAGATTGCAGTTGTTTCAATGTGGGGTTAAAAAAGATGATGAGAAGTTGATTCTATCTACTCTCTTTAAGTTAGGTCCTAATTATTATGTATTTATTTTTGCATTTTATGCTATAATGGATGCTTTAGGTAGTGCACAAAAAATGCCTTCTCTTGATGGTTTTGCATCGCAACTCACAAGGGAACAAGCAAAGTTGGCACAAATGGGCACATTGACACTTCTGAAGGCTCGAGTACTTCTTGTAAAAGATCCTAAGGCTTCAAGTGGCAAGAACAAGAAATAGAATAAGGATTCTAAGTCTAAAGAGAAAGTTAAGGATCCTCCTTCACAGCCTACTCCTGATACCAAGACCTCTTCTAAAGAGGAACCATCACAAAAGAAGAAGATCAAATATTCTTATTGCAAGAAATACGAACATGATGCTCACATAGATGTTATACTAAAAAGATTGATGACCTCACTCACCTTCTTCAAAAGAACAACATCTTGCTGCCCTCATCAAAGTCTTCTTCTCCTTCTTCTCCTTCCACATCACATTCGGTAGTATCTTCATCTACATCATTAGGGAATGCAGGATTTTCTAATGGGATGAAAGGTAAAGCACTCTTGGCCTCCACTATTCCTGAAAATAGGAGATTGCTTCTAGATTTAGGTGCATCTCATCATATGGCATCTTCATTGGATATGTTCTCTTCTTTCGAGCCTTGTAGTTCATCGAATAATTTTATGAGTAACAATACATAAATGAAGGTTTGTGGGAAAGGTTCAATTGATATGGGTGAAGGATTTTTTAATGATGTTCTTTGTGTACCCTCCTTTACCACTAATCTCCTTTTAGTTTATCAAATTATTCATGGTGCACAAGGTAAGATAATTGAGTTCACTCCTGATTATGTTTACATTAGAGACATGGAGACTAGAGAGATCATTGCTACATGTGTTTTGGATCATGCATATTGCTTGTATTCTTTTTTTCATTTTACTCCTAGTGATGATATTCCTTTGGTTGATGTTCATACCCTTCCATCAAGGGTGAATCATGTTTGTGAGGAGAAGTTTGGTCATTTGAATCTTGGTGTTCTTGAGACTAGTATTTAACTTCCTCCTCCTTCACCTCCTACTTCTTCAGATTTGAGTTCTACTCTTGAGCAGGTTGATCATAGTTTTTTAGATAATGCTTTATTGGATGAGTATTTGGCAGGTATTTCAGACTTGTTTGTAGAATCTCATCTTCCAGATTTGGGAGACATATTTGAGGGGATTTCTCTCCTCTTTCATGACAGTTCTAGCATGGTTGTTGATATATCAACATCTTCTTTGGAGATTGACATTGATGAGTTCTCTCTTTCACTTGATTTGTCACATTTCTTGGCTTTTTTTTTATCATGATTATGTTGTGGATTATTCATGCTTGGAGACTCCTCCTCACTCTTCAAACATTTCTATTTGAAGACTTCTTTTCTTCTTCTTTCAGTTGGACATGGAGTAGCTTCTTCATCATTCGGTGGACTTGTTTCTTCCTAAGGGGAGAGGTGTTGCTTGTAGGCATTGGATCATCTTTTGTTTCTAGGCATACTTCATCAGCATTATAGCTTCTTCATTATGGGGGATATCATGTCTCTCTTTATCCTTCCTATGGGGGGATCATTGATTGTATGTACATGATGTATGCAGTCCTTGGGGGTTATTAGTGAGTCCTCCATGCATCATCTTATTTACTTTTCTTTCTTCTGGAGAAGAGTTTTTTCCAACAAGGTTTTCTCCTTTTCTCTGGTTTGTGAGAGATTGCATTGCATTGTAAATGGGTACCTAACATGGTTGTATAGTCAGGACCCATATTGTATCTTACTCATATTGCATAATAATCTTCCTAATTTGCACTTAAGGGGGGTGTTGGAGTAAATGGGTTTTTACCATTTACATTGCTTAAGTTTTACTTAAGCATCATAATGCATTATTAGATATTAGATTATTAGTTGGTAGTTGTTGTCAGTTATCTCTTTACTAGTTTTTTCCTTGCCTTTATAAGCAAGGCCAATGTACATTATTTGTATCTCATATCTCAATATATTTTTTCATCATTCTAGGGAAATAGCCTCGTGCTTCTCTTGTATTGTGAAGGTGTTTATTTGTAGGTTGTGGTCATGGGAGGTGGTTCACACCAACAACTCTCTTAGCACCAAATTTGTCACTAAACTAAGAACAACTAGTTGTTACAAGACCCCTATATAGCTAATAAAAGCAATCCTATAGAATGAGGATGCTGGTGAACCACTATCATGTATAAAGATAACTATGATTTTTTTATTTAAATGGTTTGGGTGATCAAAAGCTACTCAAAATGGTGCCTATTTGTTTGGATACAAAATCTTACATTCAATAGAGGAACACAACTACAAATAAATATATGATTTCCTATTTGAAGATTCAAATGCATGAAAATCAATACCAAATCACTAAGAATGCTTAATAATCTAACACCATACCATGTTCTTCCTTATGCAATACTGAAATGATTATTTACAGAAACAAGAAATGAATTAAGAGTTGTCACACTCATCCAAATCAGAGCATACATTCATACCACTAAATGTGGCAAAAGTAAAGTATAACTATGATTAAGTTTCCTAAGAAGAACATCTACAACAATGGAGAAAATTAGTGATTCAATACAAAGATTGCAAAATATCTAACATACATTTCACAGTTGTTTTATGAAGAATAAGAAACTACAAAGATGATATTTTCTTTTATGTCTCGAGATCTCTAAACCTGCTAAGAGAACAATGCCCAATTGACCAATCCTTAATTCATCAAAAACATACGCATATATAGCAATTTAGCTCAAAGCACAATTCCAAGCATTGCACTTAGTCAATGAGTACACCCATGCTTCATTGAATTCAGTCCACTATTATGTTAGAAGATCAACACAATTGGAAGCCTGCCCATTCCCTGACAACTCTCAAAACTGCCACTAGAAGATTTTCCACATGCCTTGGTTACTTGGAGCAACAATGAGGGAAGACTTGAGTCCACTTCCTGACACCCGCAACCTTAATTTCATCTACTTTGTCCTCCATGGGTACCTGTGTATTTAATAATTTCACTATGCTACCCACCTGAATGGCCATGCTCTGTGGGATCATTAATTTTGGGTACAAATTTGCTTGCACAATCCTACAGTCATGACAATGTTCAAGAGAAACACCCCTATCAAGGATTTTACAACATTTTAAATATGTTGTTCAAACTTCCGTTTCAGGCCCTGTTTGAATTTGGCCATTCCAGAAGAATTCAAAATTCTATCTGATTATCATCATTCTACTTTTATCAGCTTATTTGGACTATGGTTCTATCTTTCTACACTCTGGGCAAGTTATTTTCCCTTATGTTGGAAAATTTGGTTGGGGAAGCCTCTTAGTCGAGGAATTTATCTTTTTAAGAACCATGGAAAAGTCCTTTTCCTTATACTTTACCTTATCTCCATCTCTAGTCTATCTTTTGCCTTATCAGTGAAATTTAAAAATGGCAAACTATAATTCCTCTTCTTTTCTCTTTCTTTTCCACCTTTTTGGCTACTATCAGCAAATTTTCCCTTTGCTGAACTTCCACTCTTTCCACTTGTTACCTGACTATTCTTTTCTTTCTTTATCTCTTTCTTTCATATCTCTTTTATCAACAAACTCCTTTGCTGACAAACATCATCCTTTATCACCTTTTTGCCTTTTCCATGGTCTCTTCCATCTCTCCCTTTGTCGGGAAAAAGGCCTATCAGCGAACCTTTTGTCAGTGAAACCAAGAGTTTGCAAACTCAAGGTTTCCCTGATAAAGACTTGACCACCACCATATTTTCTTTTAGAAATATTTCTTCTTGCCTTAGAAAGTTTTCCCTTCACCGTTACCTTTGTTTTCTTTCTATTGTTTACAAATTTTTTGTTAGCAAAACCTCCCGTTGGTGAACCTAATGATTTGTGAATGACAAATTCTCTCAACAAGAATTTGCATTCTTCTTCACATGCCTTAAAAAACTTTCACTTTCCTTCCATTGAAGCCACCTTGGCTTATCGGCAAATCTGTCAATTGGCAAACTTGGCGGTCAGTGAACATTGTAGTTTACGGACCCCTAATTTTGCTAGCAAAGACACAAAGCCAACCCCTTGTACCTTAGAACAATTTTCCTTTGCATTCTTGGTCACTTTATTAGTGAATTGGGGAAACCGCAAATCCACGAACCTGAAGGTTAGTTCAGGAAATTGTTGATTTACTGACAAAGGGTAGAAATGAACAAATTTTTACAAGGAGGAACATACAACAATGAGACAAAACATTATACTTAGAAATTTTTGAAATAAAACCCCTATAAAATATCTTAGATTGGATCTAAATAAGGTATTTTGACTGTAAAGGCACAAACTAGGAATTTTGGATTTTGGGGCAACAATAATGCATGTTTGGGAGCTGATTTTTCAGGTGCCAACACCAAGCATTAAAGTTTGGTTGTGTGAAGATATACTTTAAATATTGATTGTTGGATTTTAGGTCAAATTTCTTTCCTAAAAAATAATACCTCCAAACTTGGAGAGCATGTACAATTTCTGCTAATTCTAGATCATGAGGAGCATAATTCTACTCGTAGGGTCACAACTAACTAGATTCATAGGCCACAAATTAGTCTTCTTGCATTAGCAGTCCTCCCAACCCTTCTCTTGAAGCATTGGTCATAACAACAAAATGACCCTCTAGGTTTAGCACACTAAGAATTGGTACCAAATTCATTTTCATTTTGAGAATATTAAAGGCTTCCTCACACTTATTTGACCATTCAAATTATTTTCCTTTCCTTTGCAAGGAAGTGATGGGATAGGTAATTCTATAGAAGTTCAAAACAAACTTTTTGTAATATCCTTCTAATCCCATGAAGCTACATACTTCATGAACATTTTTAGGCATAGGTTATTCTAGAATAGCCTTTATCTTTGCAAGATTCACAGCAATTCCCTTAGCCAATATGATGTGGCATAAGTACTACACTTCTTTCTGAAAGAAAGTGTGTTTGGATAGTTTTCCAAAAAGCTTGTGCTCTCTCAGACATTGCAGAACTATACACAAGTGTTGAAAGTGTTCCTCCTTGTTGCAAGAATAAATTAGAATATCATCTAAAAACACCAGAACAAATTTATCTAGATAATCTCTAAAATCATTATTCATCAAATTCATGAAGGTTGTTGGGGCATTGGTCAAACCAAAAGATAAGACTGTGAACTCATAATACCATACCTTTTTCAAAAAGTGGTCTTATGAATTTCCTCATCTTTATGCCTCAGCTAATGATAACCTAACCTTAGATAAATCTTTGAAAATATAGTTTTGCCATGCATTTGGTCAAAGATATCATCTATGCGTGGTAGAGGATATTGTTCTTAATCATTGCTTTGTTAAGCATATGATAGTCTATACAAAGGCGTGGAGTCTCATCTTTCTTCTCGACAAAAATCACTAGCACTCTACAAGGTGACACACTGGGTCTAATCAATCCTTTTGATAACAATTCTTTAAGTTGAGGCTTCACTCCATCAACTTAGTTCTAGTCATATGATAAGGTGCTTTAGATACTAGTTCAGAACTAGGAATAATGTCATTAGAAAAATCAAAAACACTTTTCAAGGGTAGACCTGGAAGATCTTCAGGAAATACATCTTGAAAGTTATGAAGATAAGGGTATGCCTCTATAGAAGTTTCCTTAGATTTCTCCTACCTTTCTTCTTTTACCTCATCCATGTCTTAACTACAAACATTTGACAACCTTTCCACTTTGTTATTTTCAATTGCATCATGGAAATTTATTTGGTTTTCACTTCACACTAAAATCCTTGAATAAGGACAACATTACCAACATCATCTAAGCATTCTACTATTTTGGAGAAACAATCAAATTTTTCCATATGTCTCCATAGCCATTTCATCCCTAAGATGACATCATAAGACCCTGATGGTGCTACATATAAATTGACCTCTGTAGAAAAATTGGGTAAGATTAATCTAGTTTCAAACAAACATTGCTCTACCCAAGCTTTTGACTAGTTTGCAAACTCTATTGTCCACAAATTTTCCATGAAACTAGCTTTCGTAGACATCTTATTAAGTATACTAGGGTTCACAAAATTTTTAGTTGCTCCTGTATCTATAAGAATAGAAATTGTGGTTCTAAAAAGTGTACCTATAGTTTCAATAGGACTAACCTAATACTAATCTTGGAAACTATCTAAAGTAGCATGAATTCTTTTTTGGAAGGTTGTTTTTTGTGATGGTAAAGGATTGCCATGATATGAATTTCCTTCACTCTTAGTGGGGCACTAGTTGGCATAGTGATCTCCTCCACACATAAAACACCATCAAGGAGGACCTTTCATTCTAGAAGATCAATTGGGATTATCATCATTCTTTTTAGGATTAAAATCCATATTTCTATCCTTAGGTTCATTTATGTTATATCTAGAACTTTTACCGTGGTTTCTCCCTCTAGTTTCCTGATTTCTCCTTCTCTTTTTGAAGGATGTCAAAGAATAAATCCAATTAAATTTCTTTCAAAAAATTTCTCAATATGTTGAGATGGATTTGAGATTTTTCTCCTTCTTGATGGCTTTCTCAAAGACTTGATTCATGGTTATGGGTCCATGGACGTCTACTTCTCTGCCTATCTAATCATTCAATCCCATAGTAAACTTCCTTATCCTAAATCTCTCATCCTTCTAATATTGTGGCACATACTTAAACAACCTAGTAAATTATTCCCAGTATTCAATGACAGTTATATCTCCCTTATGCAAATTTTGGAAATCTATCAATTTCTGGTAAAAGTATAGTTGGGGCAACCACCTTTTCCCAAATATGACAACAAATTATTCCCAAGTTAGACTTAAGGAACTCAACCCTAATTTCATTATATTAGTCATCCACCACGTGGATGCTTCTCCTACTAACTAGTGTTGGTTGTTTTAAATTGCCAACCTAATTCTCGTAGCAAATCTATAAAATAGCCACTTATTAATGAGTGATCTACCTTGACAGATTGGCCAATGAATAGGAAATTTGGGAGAAAGGATTTTCTCAATCCCCTTTTTCTTCCTCTACACTTTAGGCTCTATGAAACCAACGAGGGTGTTCCTTTGTAAATGGGTTTACTTCTAATTCTCTGGCTTTTGCTCCTTAACTGATCTCTTCTTTTCTTGGGGGAAAATAGTGTTCTACTCAAATGGATGGGGTTTCCCTGAGATATTAGCTTATCAACACTATTCCTATCATAGATATGTTCCTTGTAAATTGCTTGAAAGAATGTATAATAAAGTAAAGGGATGGGCTAGATTCTTTAAGCTCTTATCCTATTCTTTGCAGAAGAACATGCAAAACTTAACTTAATCAATATAAATACCAAAGTTAAAAATGTTCTTTGATTTATATGGAATGATCAGGGAGATTTTATATTTTGAGAACAACAACCATCAAAAGATCAGTACCTAAATCTGGGGTTACAAAGTCAAAAAATGAATATAAATAAACCTAGCATAAGGGCGCCTTACAACTCTATTTAGAATACTATAATGATGCATTACATCACCACACCTTGAAATCAGATCATAGCATTCATTCTTACTTATACTTGCATACATCTATTATATTCGATATCCTCCTTGAAGCATTTAAATCTACTCTTTGAGTAAAAGCCTTTTGGATTGGATATCCTTACATAGGAAAAACTGTGAAGATGAATAATATTGATAATTTTATCAATTCATTCAAAAACATAATAAAAGACACACTTGTAGGAGACAATATGTTATGAACCTCATCAATATATTTAAAATACTGATTTAATATAACCTTATGCTAACAATTGCAAATACAAACGATCTTATCTTCTTGAAAACACACCTAGAAGTAAAAAACTAATTGTTATCATAATGTATTGTACTGTAGAAAATTTCTCCAAGATCCTTGTAACTATGTCCTAAATTCCCTTTTATAAGAACAAGGGACCAAAAACAAGCTTCAGACTTAGAAACAGATGTCACCTTCTAACCTTGATAGATTTCTCAAAGATAACTAACTCCAAGATATTGGTCATGGGAACAAAATTTGTTGTAAGTTTGTTCATAAGGCTCGTAGCCTTTGGGATTTGTGCTTTTGAAGAAAATATAACAAGTTTTGGCCAACTTTTACTTCCTACTTAGATTTTCCAACTACCTCATGAAACAGATGATAGTTACATAAGAGAACAAAAATATTTTCTCAAAGAACAGACAAGTGTCCATATTCCTTGAACAAAAAGATCTCATAATCAATACCTCAAACATCAGGCAACTTGTTGTATCTTTTATCCCATGCTTGATACTGGTCTTCTATGGGCCATTGGAAATTAATTAATTTATCTACAGAGGATAAATATATGTTGTTGTATTTAGCTAGAACTAAATGTCCTCTTGTGAAATCAGCAACTAGTTGACAAGAGTCCCATAGTTTGTCGATACTAGTTCTAAACATGGGAATGTCTATCTTATTATTCAGGCAGAGGAAGAAATAGATAATAGGGACAATATTGTTGAACTGGAGGATCCACAGTTGGGTTGGCTTAATATCACCGCCTTCATTCTTTATTGTAGGAATTATCCTCACTTTGTCATTATCAAACCCTTGAATCAATTTCAATACCTTCTCTTCAAGGCAGTTTCTGAACTACTAGAGATCTCCTGCTTCCTTTGTTGTTGCATAGACTTGTTTAACCTCTTTGGGACCGTTAGGCTCATGGTTATCTCCCTTACAAATGCCTAATAAATAAATGATCCTAGGGATCCATTTATCGAATAGAGCCATTGTTCTTTCCTTGTCATCTACAATTTTCTTGATGATTAATGACAAATTATAGTAGCACTTGTGAATGATAAAAACTTGGCTAGACACTTTGTTCATTAATAATTCTAGAATCCCTGAGATAATAGACCAATTGTCTTTATATTGTCTATCAAAAGCATATGTGAAAATATCTTCGAATGAATCAACCTGTTGCCTTAAGTCTTCAATTTCTTTTTCAAGAACAGGCCTCGATGGAGAAGATGAACCATGAAGGAGATTGGAATCCCTAACCACTAGCACTATTTTTGATGAGGTAGATGTTGAATCCTGATGCTACCATTGTATCTCCTTTTCTTTCAATGTATTATATTCAGGCAACATGGCCATATAGTCTTTTAACAAGGCATTGTATTTTTGTTGGAGAACATTTGTCGTTACGTTTCTCAATTTTGCAACCTCTACCACCATTTTTGATGCTTTTGTAGCGGGGGTCTCAAAGGCCCTCTTTACTATTAGGCCACCTTTAAAATCTCTCTCAAGTTCTGCAGCTAGAGGTTTGTTAGTGTTGGGTGCTAAGGCCCATATGGATAAGGTGTCCCACTTTGGGTTAAACTTAGCACCTATTAGTGCAGTCTCAGCTTCCTCTTATGTCAAAAAAACCTCCTTATCTTGCCTTCTTGCAGTGTCTAGAACAATAGTAGAGGCTATGCCCCATTTAGGGAGTAATAAGACCCCACCTTCTCTAATCAATTGCTTGCCCTGATCTAGAGAGATGTTTTTGACTTCCTCCATCTGTTTGAGTACCCTGATAGACACACGATCACAGGTTTCCTGAGGAGACCGGGACACTTCCTCCTCAAGTCTTTTCTCATATTCACCCTTTCTGCTTTTCTATAAGAACTCTTGAAATTCCTTAGTATTTACAAAATCTTCATTAGTAATAAAATTTCTACATGCAACAATCCTAATGTCATGTAAGATATCATTGCCTCTCATGGTAATATCAAAAATTCTATTCAAAGGTAATCCTTTTGGCACATCTTGGCTAGGGGATGACATCTTAGTCTATATTTTCTCCTCTGTTATTTCAATATCTCCTTTGTCATCAGGGTAGTCCACCAGAGGGTTTATTTCAATCTTTGCTCTTTTTGGAGGAGGCTCTTTAGGAAGAGATTCATCTTCAGTTGTTGGTATAGAAGGGGAAGAGGATTGAGGAGGTGGTGATAGAGATAGTGTTAATTGAGTTGGTGGAGGGGCCTGAGGGGCTTGTGCTTTGACCTCTTCATTTTTGTTTCTCCTTTTGAAAGTGTACTTTATCAAATTTCTAACAGGGGGGCAGTATGATGATCTTTCTTCCATAGGGGCCTGAGCAAGACCATGATCCTATACATCAACCAATTCATCAATATGAGACAAAATGCTTTTGATTTTGTTGATGGGGTCATCAATCTCTAAGAAAAGTCCTTTGGAAGATGGATTCTTTCTCATTATTTTTTCTTCATATCTTGTATACAATGTCCACTTTGCCCCTTTAATTTTACCTCATCATCAGAAAGAGAATTCCTAATAACATCTTTAGGAAAGAAAACCTGATGGGGAACATAAGCCCTATTGGTACTCCTTCTAATGTTATTGAGAAACCCCTTAGGATCAAAGAATCTGGATTTTTCCTGTGCCATTTTGAAAGTCAACAATTTTACATTCAGCTTAGGGAATCCTTCCTTATTTACATTGAAGTCAGAAAACACTATTAAGAAGGGAAATAAAGATCCTTTCCTTTGTCCTTTCAGGTGAGAATTTTCTGTCTCAGTCAATCGCCAAATGATCTCCAAGAAACCAAGCCTCAATGGCAAATACTTGGGCAGATAGTGTGTACCAACAAGGGTGCCATAGATTCTAAAAATTGTACCCTCTTCATGGGGGATGAAATCACCCCAATTATGCTTGATATCCAGAGGGGGGACCCTTATTGTCAGTCTGAGGAAATTCATCAATGGTTATGGAATCCTAGGTATGTCTAGCTGGAAGTATCTTAATACTGTAACCACAAAATAATCCCTAAAGAACCTGTAATTGGAATGGGTATCATGTCTATCCCAAATGTGAGTCGAACATTAGACAGACAATTCATTCCCATGGTTATCAATAGGGTTGACCATTAGTTTAGGGTGCCATACCCTTAGAGTTCTTCCATGATACAAGAACATATGGCAGAGCAATGAGAACCATCTGAATTTGACTAACTCCTTGTTGTTTTTAATGTCTACCAATCCCTGATGGATATGTTGTGCCAAATAAGAAGTAAAATCAAATTGGACATTTTGAGATGGGTGTTGGATGTCTATAGCCATATAAGTAAGATCAATAGGGATGCATTCCCTCTTATCTTCTCCTAGTACTTGATAGAGAGCATAGTAAGTTTTAGCAAAATAATCTTCAAAAGTAATTAGCTTAAAGGGTTCCTACTCACTATAAGGGATTTTTATTGATTTACCATTTAGCCCCTTTTCCCTAAACCTAGGCAAATATATGGTTCTATAGATGCTCATGTCCTTTGCATATAGGGTTTTAAATCTATCTCTATAAATTTCTATTGAGCAACTAAGTTTAATCCAGAAATTGTGGTAATGGTTTCTCTGTTAATTTCTACTAGAATTCCTCCCTTCATGCTTCTGATTGCTTTGGATGTTTCATCATAGTGAGCTACCATGGCCTGCAGCAACTCAATATCTTCAAATACATTAGTAACCACTAGTTTTCCTAGGCCACTCTCCCACACATATGACAGTGGCGCTTGAGTATTCCTCTTGCCCTATTAGTGGCAGAAAAGGGACCAACCATGGATAGGGATTTTAGCATCCCTATAATCAACATATTTATCAACTAAACCCTCATTACCTTCTAGGCTAGTCACCCTTACCCTTTGTGAACTAGAGCATGGGAGCTTCTTCACAAGGTCTTCATGTAAGGCTCATTTTTGGGTACTAGAGGGAACCTATGTTTTAGGTGGGGCCATTATTAAGATGGAGGACTCGAGATGAGGATTCTCTCTTCTGGTTTTGAAGGGTCGACTCAATTCTTATCACATAATGTAATTCCTTCAATCAGAGGGAAATGGAAAACCCTAATGGAAAAGAAAAATGTAGATGAGAGGAACAAATGACTCACCAGGCTTGTTTTATGCAACTTATTTTGAACTAGATAATAGAGGTGTTGCAGCAACCTTTAGCTTTAATTCTCTAGCACTTTGATGATTTCTAACATAGTACCTATTTGAAGGAATTGAGATATGCCTTATATTAATAACACTCATCTAGGACTGGAAGTAGTCACGTCCGTCTTCACTTTGTTTTAGATGAACTAGATCATGCAAGATTATGCACTTCATGATATTTGAATACCGACCGTTAGATTTTATGATTTTGAGAGCTACCCAATGGCCACAAGCAATCCCAAAGATTTGATGATAAGGACACATCTAGAGACATTTATTGAATCTTTTAATAGAATTACCCCTTTCATATTTTTTATTACATTTTGGAGTGAGCAACCCACCAATATTATGTTGTCTCTGCCATGTGGCGGCTTTCTGTGATTCCACGATTCGGCAAATCACACTAATCAACAACCCAACAGAATGATGGAGGACCAAAAATCCATGATGCTAGAACATGCCCCTCTCTAGTTGGATGTCTTCTTTCATACGAGGCAAGTAAATGTCATACTTTCACCTTTTCGCGGATGTTGGCTGGGGCCCTTGAGTGAGGTTTTGTGGAATGGTGAAAACACTTAGAAGTCACCTTTATTTGGGAGGGGGCCCACCATTCATAGCACGCAACACTTCTTCAAGAGCTAGTAGTTATTCTGCAATTCCGCAATCATCTTCATTGATCAATATTAAATGTTAGCAGATCGGCAAAAAAGTACATACCGATGTAACCTACCAAAAAGGGTTAGTGGTACCCGACACATGGCACGAAATTTGTTCTAAAAAATGGCCCATCTCTTACTAGGATTAGATATGGACATCGAATCACTTGGTTACCAAAATATAGTTTTTTAGTTACGGGAAAAAAGTGGTGAATGTACAATAGGAAATATAATAAAAGGGTTCTAGGGTTTCCATCAAGGATTTTATCTTGGATTTACATTGTTTTGCAAAAACCCTAAATCACAAACCTAATAAATAGTTGTAAATGACCAAATCCATGGAAAAATTTAACATGGTACCAGTAGTGGCTCTAGTTAGGGACACCTATTCAACCTTGAATAGGTCAAGAACACAGAAAAACTCTAGAGAAGCAAACCACATAAAAACAAAAGGAAAGGAAAAGAAAAACCTAAGCAACAAACTAAAGCAAGGAACTAACCTAAAACTAAAAATGAATATGCATGGTATAGATTCATACCTCACAAAAAGTATGACTTCAAGAATTGTCCATGCATTGGCAATTCAAGTAGTTCTCCAATCAGATTCTTTAGGAAATAAGAGTCTTCTCCATGGGTGTTGTTGATTAGATATGGTCCAAGCTAGAGGGAATCAAATTTACCATGTTTCCCCAATCTGGAACTTTCTCTTAGATGTCAAGTCTTGTCATGTAGAATTTTAACCTGTTGCAGGAACTTTATATTCGTTTACTGAGCTACTCTTCTGGTTTCATCTATCTAAGTTATCTGATATATCCTATTTTGCATGACATCAGAAATGTCATCATTATGCTCTTGAATGAACTTGTAAATAGGTAATAGATTATTTATAGGCATTCTCACCTCCAAGCCATACACAAGATCAAAAGGTGCCTGATCGATAGCCTTCTTCACTATCATTCTGTTAGCCTAGACAGTTAGTCTTAATTTGGTGTCCCATGCTCTTTTATTTTTCTCTATGATTCTTTTGACAATATTCATCAGGCTCTTATTACTTGATTCTTCCTGCCCATTTCCCTACCAGAGTTCACCTCCTATAATCACATAGTTTATGGCCTATAACCTTAAAGTTCTTTTCTAATTCTCAGTCATTTTGTCTAGGCAAGACATGTTCAGCAAATAGTAAACAACATTCTTATACCACTTAGAATCCTTCATGTCGTAAACCACACCTGTATCTTGAGTTTCAATAGTATTGATCTAGTTAGCCTCTAAATTTGACTCAACCATCAACTTTGCTAACCCTTGTCCTCTCACCAATTTAGTGATCTAGATGTCAATATTAAACTCTTGAATCTAGTCAATCCACCTACACCATCTTGCTGAGTAAATACATCTTTAACAAGAACTATTGGTACATAGGCAACAATAGTTGCCCCAACCAGGTATGGCCTAAAATTCTTAATAGATTTTACTAAAGCATAGGCCTATTTTTTAGTTATGTCATATTATAACTCAACTGTCTAAAGAGATTTACTAAAAAATGAGATGGGCTATTCACAGCCCTCGTTATTCTTTTGTAGCAAAATAGCGGCTATGGTATGGAAATAAGCAAAAGAAAATCACTGAAATGGCTTGGAAAAATATGGGGACTTTAAGATAGGAGCCTCCTTGATTGCTCCTTTGATTCTCCTAAAAGCACTAGTTGGTTCATCACTCCAAGTGATATCCTCTCCTTTCTTTAGCATCTTGGATATTGGTCTAGTAGTTTCAGCAAAATTTGTGACAAACCTTCTGGGGAAGTTTATCCATCCAAAGAAAGATTGAATTCCCTTAACACTTTTAGGTATTGGGATTCTTTCAATGGTCGTAACCCTCTCTAGGTCAATCCTAATTCCTTCCTTAGACCCTATATGGCCTAAGAACTTCCCTTTTGTTACTCCGAACACACATTTCTTGGGATTCAAAGAGATGCCAAACTTCATGCATCTCTCAAAAATTTTATCCAGATGAGAGCAATGGTCCCGTTCCCTTTTTGAATATGTAGTCAAATTGTCTTGGTGCACCACCATTATGACATTTATAAGGTCAGAAAAAGCCACATTCATTGCTCTTTGAAAAGTAGCCCCAACATTTGTTAATCCAAAAGACATCCTAATGTACACATATGTGCCCCATGGAGTAGTAAATGCAGTTTTATACTGCTCAGACTCCTTAACCATCACCTAGTTGTATCCTGAAAAAGTCATCCATCATAGATAACAGCTCACAACCGGTCACCCTCTGTAGGGTTGCTTCCATATGTAGCAGAGGGTAATTATCCTTCAATGATTCCATGTTCAAGTTTCTAAACTCAACACATAGTCTGATATCTCCATTTTTCTTCCTAACAGGAACAAGGTTTGAGATCCAATTAGAATGTCTAATAGACTTAATTACCCCCCTGTCACTTAACTTCGCTAGTTCTTGCTGCATTTTTGGTCTTAGAGTGGGATTAATAGGTCTTTACTTTTGCCTAAAAGGTTTTGTATCTCATTTCAAAGGAATTTCATGTTGAAACAAGTCTTCTCTATATGCCTTCAAATCATCATAGGACCATGCAAAAACCTTTATGTGCCTTTTGAGCAAAGAAATTAAAATTGCCTTAATTTTTGGGTTCAAGTGCTTACCTATAAAAACCAGCCTTGGATGGGCCTCTGTTCCCAAGTTGACCTCTTCAAGGTCATTTGGGTGCACTAGAGTAGACCTTATAGTTTGTTTATCATTTCCATCAAAAACCCTCTCTAGGGCCACTAGTCCTCTTGGAATTTTATTAGTCTTTAATTGGATGATCTCATTACCAAACACCGTTTGTTTGCCATCTACTGTCTCGATGAATTCCTGAAAATCAATTTCCTGCACATGATATTCATCAATGCAATTCATGATATTATATAAATCTTGATCATCATTGAATATTTTCCAATGATGAACATTATCGGGAATAGAGGATCTAGTCAACATCTTGACTTTAGAAATTCCTGTCAATGTGATATCTTCAAATTTGACTGCAATATTTGCCAAAAATCAGCCATAACATTCGTACTTAGCTCTATCCAGTCAATACCAAAGGCATCAAATTCTTCAATAGTGTCCCATACTGTATTTCTATATTGTCTAAGCCTTTTATTTTTTAATGTGTACCTAGATCTAACTTGTGACACTACCAATTCAGAATCTCCTAGGACTCTGAGTTTTTTGATGCCATGCTTAAAGGCCATCTTCAATCCAATAAGAAAAGCCTCATATTTTGCAAAATTATTAGTGCAGACAAATCCAAACCTAAAAGAAGACCAAAAAGATTTTCCAGAAGGGGCCATAAGTACAATTCCTGCACTAGAGTCATCTTTAGCACATGCCCCATCAAAATGCATAGACCATAGTTCTTCATAATTGGTCAACTCATGTTTATGATTTGGTGAGGTATCACCATCATCTTAAATTCTAAAGTTGTCTATTGTAACATCCAAGAAATACACTTGATCCCCCTCCTCTCTAATGCCAACTATTATTTGGGGACATTTCTTTTCTCTACTCAGCTTTACGTCTTCACCATCTATGGAAATCATGGCGTATGAAGAATCCATCTAAATACTACCACCCATAGTAGATTCCCATTTTCTTGATAGTAGCATCCCGTACATAGGAGGAATATCTACCACATTAATATTCATTTTATATTCTTTATGCGGGAAAGCTGCAAGTCTGAAGCTGATATCCTTTATGATTCCAATGATGAGGACATCCCTGGAGTCTATGGCAAAACATTTCCCATATGTTTTGGTTATTTGTAAACCTAAAATCTCCATGAACCCTAAGGGCATTATATTAGCATAAAGGCATTATATTAGCACAAGCACCTGAGTCAATCATACAATTCTTTACAAATCTTCCTTTTATCATGAGAGTGACAAAGAATGGGTCAACTCGAGAAGGGCACTTTTGCAAAGTGGTGCCCAGATATACCTTGGGTATTTTAGCGTTGTATTTTTTTACTTCTTTAGCTAGCACCTTCTTTGCTTTAGGTGGTTTAACATATCCTTGTACCATCTCAAGTGTACTAGGAGTTGCATCATTTATTGCAGCCACAACCCTGTCCTTATGCTCAGGTATCCTCATCATTTCTAATAAAGGAACATGTACCCTTATATGGCCAAATATATGCGCCATATCCAATGAAATATACTTGGGGACCATGATGGTATTAGTACCATCAATATTGGTAGTAGGGATGGGAGATATATCTCCTTTGTCAGGTCTTTGTTCCACAAGAATTACCTTGGTAGGTTCTCTTTCTACTGGTACTTTAACTTTAGGGGGTGAATGATGATGTGGGTTGGACTTATCCCCATTTTCTTTTAGATGCAATGGTAGGTGTAAACTATGAAGATTTGGTTGGGATTCATTCTAGACATCACAGGGGGATTTTGATAGGGGTTTTGCACCATTATTTTGGCATGCGGGTTTTGAGGAGGGATCTAAAAACAATTGGTATGTATAGAAAATGGGATATCATTATCTTGGAGCTGAATCAAAAGGGTTTGGTTGGGTAGTAGTTTTTGACCCCCTTGAGCTATCTTAGTTTCTACAAAATTGTCAAGAATGCCATTGTTGTCACAAATACCTACTCTATTCAAATCTTGCAATCTTTGCAATAGTTCTTCTTTTCTTTTCAATGTTTCTATCTTGGATACCCTCAGGGTTAATTTCTTAACCTCATTTTCTAATTATTCATCAGTCTAGTTTGAGCAAGAAGCTATGTTAGTGTCAATACCTATATTGGTATTAATGGATTTTACTTTTCTCAGTCTAGGAGAAGGCAACTTTACACCAGGTATAGCTACTTTAGGATCAATGGGATTTTGTGTAGGAGTTGTTTGGGATTCCCCCATGGGTTTATTCTCTCATTCTATAGAACTGGTTGTGGTTCCACATAAAATAATTCATCTCTGTCAGAATCCACCAGACCATCTTGAACATTCTTAGCAGCATATATAATAGTATGCTCTCTTCTTTCTTCTCTGGTTTGCAAATTATCAGCATTCTCACCCAAAAGATGCTCGTTAAATGCCATGAGATCACAAATAGAAGGAGAAGCATATTCACCTGAATCCTTAGTTCTCCATTTTTGAATAACTGGTCCTTGCATCAGGGGCTTGCTCGGATGCCCCTATTGTTGTGATCTTCTTCCATACATCTTCTCTGTATAAGGTCAAAAAATTTCTAGAAAACTTTTGATCATGTTTGAAAGCTATATAACTAAAATTTAATTCAACAAATGAAATTATTCTTGTCACTCGAACAACAATATAAAACAAATTGTTTCAAAGCAACATATGAGCACAAGTCTTTCTTAATAGAAACTTTCCTTAATCGTATGGATAAGGAAAAGCTTGTCAGAGTTGCCACCCCTTTTGGGGAAAATTATGAACACAAATTTTATGCAAACTCTAAAAACCCATGACAAATCTACTGCACTTAGTATTTAGAACTTTATACAAGGTCCCCAGTAGAGTTGCTAATCTGTTGGTTGTTTTAAATTCCCAACCTGATTCTTGCAACAAATCTACTAAATATCCACTTATTAATGATTGATCTGCCTTGAGGGATTGGCCAATGAATAGGAAATTTGGGAGAGAGGGTTTTCTCAATCCCTTTTTTCTTCCTCTACACTTTAGCCTCTGTGAAACCAAGGAGGGTGTTCCTTTGTAAATGGGTTTATTTGTAATTCTCTAGCTATTTCTCCTTAACTGATGTCTTCTTTTCTTGGGGTAAAACACTATTCTCAAATGGATGGGGTTTCACTGAGATATAAGCTTATCAACATTGTTCCTATCACAGATATGTTCCTCGTAAATTGCTTGAAAGAATGTATGATAAAGTAATGGATGGGATAGATTCTTTAAGCTCTTATCCTATTCTTTGTAGACAAACACGCAAAACTTAACTTAATCAATATAAATACCAAAGTTAAAACTATACTTTGATTTATATGGAATGATCAGGGAGATTTTATATTTCGAGAACAACAACCATCAAAAGATTAGTGCCTAAATCTGGGGTTACATAGTCAAAAAATGAATATAAATGAACCTAGCATAAGGGCATGCTTACAAATCTATTGAGAATACTGTAATTATGCATTACATCACCACACCTTGAAATTAGATCATAGCATTTGTTCTTACTTATCCATGCATACATCTATTATATTTGATATCCTCCTTGAAGCATTTAAATCTACTCTTTGAGTAAAAGACTTTTGGATGGGATATCCTTACACAGGAAAAACTGTAAAGATGAATAATATTGATAATTTTTATAAATTCATTCAAAAATATAATAAAAGACACAATTGTAGGAGACAATATCTTATGAACCTTAGCAAAATATTCAAAATACTGAGTTAATGTAAATTTACGCTAACAATTGCAAATAAAAACAATCTTATCTTCTTGAAAACACACCTAGAAGTAAAAAACTAATTATTATGATAATGTATTGTACTGTAGAAAATTTCTCCAAGATCCTTGTAACTAGGTACTAAATTTCCTTTTATAAGAACAAGGGAGCAAAAACAAGCTTCAGACCTAGAAATAGATGTCACCTTCTAACCTTGATAGATTTCTCAAAGATAACTGACTCCTCCTAGATATTTGTCATGGGAACAAAAGTTGTTGTAAGTTTGTTCATAAGGCTCATAGCCTTTGGGATTTGGGATTTTTAATAAAATATAACAAACTTTGGCCAACTTTTACTTCCTAATTACATTTTCCAATTGCCTCATGAAACAGATGATAGTTACATAAGAGAACAAAAAGATTTTCTCATAGAACAAACAGGTTTCCATACTCCTTAAACAAAAGATCTCATAATCAGTACCTCAAACATCAGGCAGCTCATTGTCTCTTTTATCCCATGCTTGATACTGGTCTTTTGTGGGCCATTGTAAATTAATTAGTTTATCCATAGAGGATAAATATATGTTGTTGTATTTAGCCAAAATTAAATGTCCTTCTCTTGTGAAATCAACAGCTAGTTGACAAGAGTCCCATAGTTTGTCGATACTAGCTCTAAACATGGGAATGTCTATCTCATTATTTAGGCAAAGGTAGAAAGAGATAATAGGGACAATATTGTTGAACTAGAGGATCCACAGTTGGGTTGGCTTATTATCACCACCTTCATTCTTTATTGTAGGAATTATCCCTGCTTTGTCATTATCAAACCCTTGAATCAATTTCAATGCCTTCTCTTCAAGGTGGTTTATGAATGCCTAGAGATCTACTGCTTCCTTCGTTGCTGCATAGACCTATTTAACCTCTTTGGGAGTGTTAGGGTCATGGTTAGCTCCCTTACAAATGCCTAATAAAGAAATGATCCTAGGGATCCATTTATCGAATAGAGGCATTGTTCGTTCCTTATCATCTACAAATTTCTTGATGATTAATGACAAATCATAGTAGCACTTGTGAATGTCGATAGCCTAGCTAGAGGCTTTGTTCATTAATAATTCTAGAATCCTTGAGACAATAGACCAATTGTCTTCCTGTTGTCTATCAAAAGCATATGTAAAAATATCTTCACATGAATCAACATGTTTCCTTAAGTCATCAATTTCTTTTTCAAGAACATACCTTGATGGAGAAGATGAACCACGAAGAATGAGATTGGAATCCCTAATGACTAGCACTATTTGTGATGAGGTAGATGTTGAAGCCTAATGCTGACATTATATCTCCTTTTCTTTCAACATGTTATCTTCTAGTAATATGGCCATATAGTCTTTTAACAAGGCATCATATTTTTGTTGGAGAAGATTTGTGATTGCCTTGTTGAATTTTGCAACCTCTACCACCATTTCTTATGCTTCTATAGTGGGGGTCTCAAAGGCCCTCTTTACTATTAGGCCACCTTTAAAATCTCTATCAAGTTCTGCAAATAAAGGTTTGTTAGTGTTGGGTGTTAAGGACCATATGGCTAAGGTATCTCACTTTGGGTTAAACTTAGCACCTGTTAGTGCAGCCTCAACTTCCTCTTCTGTGGAAAAAACCTCTTTATCTTGCCTTCTTGCAGTGTCCAGAACAATAGCAGAGGCTATGTCCCACTCAGGGAGTAATATGACCCAACCTTCTCTAATAATTTGCCTGATCTAATCTGGAGATATGTTTTTGACTTCCTCCATCTGTGTGAGTATCCTGATAAAGACCTAATCATGGGTTTCCTGAGGAGACCAGGACACTTCCTCTTCCAGTCTTTTCTCATATTCACCCTTTCTACTTTTCCATAAGAACTCCTAAAATTCCTTAGTATTTACAAAATCATCATCAACAATAAAATTTATACATGCAACAATCCTAATGTCATCTAAGATGTCATTGCCTCTCATGGTAATATCAAAAATTCTATTCAAATGTAATCCTTTTGGCACATCTTGGCTTGGAGATGGCACCTCAGTCTGTATTTCTTCCTCTATTATTTCCATATCTCCTTCGTCATCAGGGTAGTTCACTAGAGGGTTTATTTCAATCTTTGCTCTTTTTAGAGGAGGTTCTTTACAAAGAGATTCATCTTCAGTTGTTGGTACAGAAGGGGAAGAGGATTGAGGAGGTGGTGATAGAGATAGTGTTAATTGAGTTGGTGATAGAACTAGATCATGCAAGATTATGCACTTCAGGATATTTGAATACCAACCGTCAGATTTTATGATTTTGACAGCAACCCAACAGCCACGATCAATCCTAAAGATTTGATGATAAGGACACGTCTGAGACATTTATTGAATCTTTTAATAGAATTACCCCTTTCATATTTTTTATTACATTCTGGAATGGGAAACCCACCAATATTATGCCATCTCCACCACGTGGCAGCTTTCCTTGGTTCTGGAATTTGGTGAAGCACACCGATCAACAACCCAGCAGAATGACGGAGGATCAAAAATCTATGATGTCAGAACATGCCCTTCTCTAGTTGGATGTCTTTCATACATATCAAGTAAATGTCATACTTCCACCTTTCCATGAATGCTAGCTGGGGCCCTTGAGTGAGGTTTGGTGGAATGGAGGAAACACCTAGAAGTTGCCTTTATTTAAGAGGGGGCCCACTATTCATAGTATGCAGAACTTCTTCAGGAGCTAGCAGTTATTCCACCATTCTGCAATTATCTTTGTTGATCAATATTGAGTGTTAGCGGATCAACAGAAAAGCACATACTAATGTAACCTACCAAAAAGGGTTAGTAGTACTCGATACCTGGCACAAAATTTGCTCTAAAAAATGGATCATGTCTTACTAGGATTATATATGGACACAAAATCACTTCGTTACCAAAACATAGTTTTTTAATTATGGGAAAAAAGCGGTGACTATACAATAGGAAGTATAATAAAAGGGTTCTAGGGTTTCCCTCAAGGATTTTAGCTTGGATTTACATTGTTTTACAAAAATCCTAAATCACATACCTAATACATAGTTGCAAATGACCAAAGCCATGGAAAAATTTAACATTGTACCATCAACTGGTATGCTCCCCATATAGATTTAGTAATCTCAGAGTAATTTCTTATCTCAAAATATTTTTCCATCTCTGTCAGTCAAGCCTTGGTTGCATCTCAACTCAAAGTTCCATTGAACTTAGGAGGTATAACTTTATTCATAACTTAGGATAACTCATTTGTAAGATGATTTTTTGCCTCACTGTGAATTAGAGATTCTTTTTTACTTACTCTTAGCTCACTATGAAAACTAAATTCTTCTCTTTCTTCAGAGTGGTGTTCTTTATTGTTTTCTCCCTCTCTAACTTCATGTTCTAGGGTTTCCAGTCTTTCTTTTGTTTCATTTAAAACTAACAATATTTGATCTAATTTTGCCATATGATTATTTTTAGGATGTGGGTCATCAAGGGTCCTTCTTGGTTGATTTCTAGTATCTTCCATAACAATAGTTATCCATAGCTGGTGTTGGTGCCTGCATGAACATTCAGGTTTCAAGCACTTAATTTTGCAGGTACCTTCCCAAAAACTGCAAAAAATCATGTTGAGGCAAAGTTTCTATCAGGCCTCATATTCCACAGGGAGGGGGTCATCATATTTCCAAATATCAGCCTCATATTCTAGTGGGGGTGATGTTTCAAACATCAGTCATCTTAGAGAAGATCACCCGGATGTTGCAGTATCACCCTGATGTTACATTATCACTTCATCATCACTTGATCTGTGAAGTGCCTGTCTAACGGCTTCATCATATTTCACAGGGGGGTCATGTTTCAAATATCACCTCATCTCACGAGATCACCCAGATGCTACTGTGAGGTTTCATTATCACCCTGATATTTTTGTGGGGGGGTGATTTCAAATATTAGGTGATCTTACGAATATCACCCTTGCTACTGAATATCACCCCAATGCCAATATGACAATGACGTCATCCAAGTTTGATGGGGTCATAGTTGAAATTTTCAAGTCCAGCCTGATTTTTTGAAGAGGGGGGGTCATGTTTCAAATATTGGTCACCTTACAAAGATCCCCCTAATATTGTAACATGATGATGACATGAACATGATCAGGCTGATTTTGAATATCAGGTGATATGGTCTGGTGATATTTCTTATCGGGGTGATATTTTCGATAAGGGTGATATTTCATATAGGAGGATTATCATGTAGAAGGTAGTATTGGTGTGGGTCATCATGATGAGGTCTAAGCTGGCATCGTCAGGAGCAAAATCACCGACATCATATATGCTCATGGTCTAGTTTATAAAGTATTTGAGAGGTCATTGTGGAGTGAATGTGGGATAATTAATTCTCACATAATTTGAAAAGTCAGCGATGGATGCACAGGGTGCCTACGTGGCACATTCTGATTGATGGGTGACTTTTCAGCGTGATTGCAGTCGCAAATCTTGGTAGGAAAGAAGGAGATCGACAGTCCTGATTTAAATATTCAAAAGGAAGGGTTTTCCACGCTTCCACATTGGCTTTCCAAGGTGGGAAGAGTTTTGGAGCATGCAACTACTACATCCCGCGGGTAGGCTAGGCATTAATGGTGATTTACAGAGGCATGGATCTGATGGACAGGTCAACTACCAAATTGGTAAGGAAAATCTTCAAGTGGCGGTGCAGATCCTGATCCCACCTGTTCTTTCCCCTATTTTTGCCGGTGGTATTAAATGTCTTTGGGCACCGTTTCTCATGATGCACTATATCTGGCAATTTTTTTTTATGTGCCATTGTACTAAATGTTGAGTACACCTTCTTGCTATATATAGCAGATGGTGTTACTCATTTGTTGTTGTTGAAGACTTGGGCATTTTTTGTGTGAATAGCAAATAACAGGGCATTTCCTTACTGTTGTATCTCATTTTGGAGTTTATGAGTTGCATCATGAATGTATATTGCAGATATACTTAGTTTCATTGTTGATCTATATGAAAAATGCTCTTATGCATGTGTTTATCTATTTGCCTCCTTTGTTGCATGCTTTCCTTTTGAATCTGGTTGCTAAGGGTTTCATAGATTCTAGGATATAGGTTTCTATATCACATTCTTCATCTCTAACTTCCATTCAAGGAGTGGATTAAACTATTTTAGGTTAAGCATGGAGAAGGTTGTATGTTAGCAGGGATATCTGTAAGTAGAGGCAGCTAAATACCCATTCTTGGGTGATGTTTGTAAGGCAAGCATCAATATAACCCCTTGAAGCTTGAATGTCAGATGCAATCCATTCTTTTGTATACATCTAGTTGACTCCTTACCCTGAGATAGGCACCGGTCTACACCTAGGTTAGTAGTTATGATCCAAAACCCCTCGTCTTGCATCCAAAACATAAAATCCATCCTTTCAAAATCCCAACATGTTAGTTTATAGGAATAGGATTAGGACCCCTACATACTCTCATCCACAACTAGACAAATATGTCTAAGAATGTTGCCAAACTTGTGATGTATCATACACATCTTTCTCCACACATGAGAGTATTATGCCTGTTGTTGTCAAGATAAATCTTTCTTTCATTGGGCTAGTTAATGTTACATCTTGAGCTATAGGGATAGCCCCCTTGGTGTGGCAGAACTAGAAGTGAAGGGGAGGTAGCTCACGCAACCTCCTATATTAGTTGGCTGAATCTGCCTGTGCATAGGAACTGGCAAACCCTTTGTTGATTCAGAAGAAAAAACCAACACCTGGGTGGGTACAAAAAGATGGGGGGCCAAAAAGTGGCCAAATTCTTATAACTTTTTAAAAAACCATAATGCTCTCGCGTTATGGCTTGGTGTTGCCAAGCCTTTGGTTCAGCAACACAAAACCATAATGCCCTCATGCTATAATGCTACCGCGTTCTTGTTTTCTTTGCATTTTTTTCTTTTTTGCAAAAGTTTGCCCAATGTTTAGGGGTCTAGGGTTTAATGGTTGAAGGATTAGGGTTTAAGGCATACTGTCGAGTGTAGAGTGTTTAGGGTTGAAGGTTTAAGGGATGAGGGTTGAGGTTTTAGGGATGAGGGTTAAGGGATTAGGGTTTAAGGTATAGGGTCGAGGGTAGAGGGTTTAGGGTTTAAGGTTTAAGGGTTGAGGGTTGAGGCTTTAGGGATAGGGTTTAGGGTTAAGGGATTAGGCTTTAAGTTATAGTGTCAGGGGTTGAGGGTTTAGGGATAGGGTTTAGGATTTAAGTTTTAAGGGTTGAGGATTTAGGGATAGGGTTTAGGGTTTAAGGTTAAATGAGAGACCTAGCTGGCTAAGGACAGATGGAGAGGTAGACAAGGAGTGACTGAGAAATTTAGAGAGGGGAGAGGTAGAGGTGAGGGGGAGATAGAAGTGAGAGATAGAGAGGTGAGGGGAGAGATAGAATAAAATGAGAGAGTGAAGTTGACAACTTGAGGGAAAGATGGGTAAGGAGGAGGGAGAGAGGTGGAGAGGAAGGGAAATGTCTAGAGAGCCCTGAGAGATATACAAGTGAGAGACCTACAACCTAGGGAGAGAGGGGTGAGAGAGATAGGGGAGAGATGGGAGTGAGGTAGATAGGGGAGGAGAGGGGTGGATAAGGGTTGAAGAGGGGTGGATAAGGGTTGAGGGTTTAAAGGTTGAGGGTTTAGGGTTTAAGGGTTGAGGGTTTAAGGGTTGAGGTATTAAGGGTCTAAGGGTTGAGGGATTAGGGTTTAGGGTTGAGGGATTAGGGTTTAAGGTATAGTGTCAAGGGTTGAACCCTAATTCCTCAACCCTCGACACTATACCTTAAACCCCAAGGTTGAGGGATTAGGGTTTTAAGGTATTGTGTCGAGGGTAGAAGGATTAGGGTTCAACCCTCGACACTATACCTTAAACCCTAATCCCTCAACCCTTAAACCCTTAATGCGTGAACCCTTAAACCCTCAACCCTTAAACCGTAAACCCTTGACCCTTAAACCCTAAAGCCTTAAACCCTTAACCCTTATCCACCCCTCTCCTCCCCTATCTGCCTCATCCCCATCTCTCCCCTATCTATCTCACCCCTCTCTCCCTAGGTTGTAGGTCTCTCACTTGTATATCTCTCAAGGCTCTCTAGATATTTCCCTTCCTCTCCACCTCCCTCCCTCCTCCTTACCTATCTTTCCCTCAAGTTGTCAACTTCACTCTCTCATTTTATTCTATCTCTCCCCTCACCTCTCTATCTCTCACCTCTATCTCCCACTCACCTCTCTACCTCTCCCCTCTCTAGGTCTCTTAGTCATTCCTTGTCTGCCTCTTCATCTATCCTTAGTCATCTAGGTGTCTCACTTAACCTAAACACTAAATCCTATCCCTAAAGCTTCAACCCTCAACCCTTAAACCTTAAATCCTAAACCCTATCCCTAAACCCTCTACCCTCGATACTATACCTTATACACTAATCCTTTAACCCTCAGCCCTAAAGCCTCAACCCTCAACCCTTAAACCTTCAACCATAAACCTTGTCTCTAAACCCTCTACACTTGACACTATGCCTTAAACCCTAATCCCTCAACTCTTAAACCCTTAATCCCTCAAACCTTAAACTCTTAAACCCTATATACCCTATACACTTAACCTTGGACACTCAATCTTGAACATTATCCCTCAACTTTCAAACCTCTACCCTATACTTAACCTCCATTTGTCCTTAGCCATCTAGCTCTCTCACTTAACTCTAAACCCTAAACCCTATACCTAAAGCCTCAACTCTCAACCCTTAAACCTTAAATCATAAACGCTATCCCTAAAACCTCAACCCTCAACACTATACCTTAAAACCTAATCCCTTAACCCTAACTTCTAAACCCTATCCCTAAAGCCTCAACCCTCAACCCTTAAACCTTAAACCCTAAACCCTATCCCTAAACCCTATACCCTCGACACTATACCTTAAACCCTAATCCCTTAACCCTAAACCCTATCCCTAAAGCCTCAACCCTCAAACCTTAGACCTTAAACCCTAAACCCTATCCCTAAATCCTCTACCCTCGACACTATACCTTAAACCCTAATCCCTTAACCCTCAGCCCTAAATCCTCAACCCTCAACCCTTAAACCTTCAACCCTAAACCCTATCCCTAAACCCTCTACCCTCGACACTATGCATTAAACCCTAATCCCTTAACACTTAAACCCTTAATCCCTCAAACCTTAAACCCTTAAACCCTAAACTCTCAACCCCTAGATACCCTTAAACCCTTAAACCTTAAACCTTAATCCCTCAAGGTTCTAAACCCTCAACCCTCAACCCTAATTTTGATTTTCTTCCATTGCTTCAACATCATTGTTGTTTTCCCCATCAGAAACCAATTCATTCAGCAACTTGTTGCCCATTGGTTGACTTGAACTGCATACTCTGTTAGAAGAAGGGCATCTTTTATTTGTATCAATGTTGGTATTCATAAGTTGGAGAGCATTGATATTTTTCACACACCCTATTCTTTGAAATATCTCAACCTTAAAATATGACTTGGATATGTACTTGAACACAGCAAAAACTCTAATCTCCAACCCATGATGAGTCACAAAATTTTCCCAACCCTACCTAAATTCTAGTTTATTTATTGTATACCCTCAACCCTAGTCCCTCATCCCTAAACCCTAAATGCTATCCCTATTCCTAAACCCTCAACTCTCAACATTAAACCCTAATCCATCAACCTTAAACCCTAATCCATCAACCCTAAACCCTATCCCTAAACCCTCAACCCTCAACACTATACCTTAAACCATAATCCCTCAACCCTAAACCCTATCCCAAAGCCTAACAAAACTACTTTGCCTTGTGTTAGGTTGTTAAACCCATCATTTTTGACACTCTTCTCTTAAAGATATCTGAGTTGCAAGAATATGTCAGAAAAATGGCTATGAACTTTTTTAATGTTAGTAATGTTATATGGCATGTTTTTCTAGCCCATCTGGGGTTCATTCTACCAATAGGTGTACACACTATGAGAAAAGCTTTGCGTGTGGTACATCCACAGTGAGTAATTAACAGTTGAAATCAGAAGGATGATCATTATGAGAAAAGATTTGCATTGCGGTACATCCACAGTGGGCAATGAATGGTTGAAAGAAGAAGCCCTAGTCAACATTAAGTGAACATTTTTTTATTAAGATTTTTTTAAAAGATTTGCATACTCTCTCCACCTATTTGCTTGAATTTAAATTGGGGACATAAAAAGGTGCACACATCTGCTCCCAATGTATAACCTGGGTGTAATTAAAACCATCAACTAGATAAAATAAACAACTTTTGCCATAAAAATCAATTAGTCTTTTAAAAATAGATATTAGTAACTATACATTTTAGATATCAGTAACTATACATTTTAGTACCGTTTCTTTCTTGATTTTCTATTTTTAATTAACTAATTTTTGTTTGTTTTAGACAAAATATTACAATCTTCATGAAGATCTTTTCTTGTATAATTTTCTCCTTTTATCTTTGGTCTGTATTTTCCCTCCTTGAAGTTCTTTCGGAAGGATCCTTATTTTATCTTTCGATCTATATGAACTCTAAACATAAATCTATGTTTCTTGCTATCCACCCTGCACTTAGGGGGGGTATATTGTTATGAAACAGGCAAATAATCTCCTATTGTTTACTGGCTCTATCGACAATAACTACTAAACCTTTTTCTCTTGGTAATTGTAGAGGACATTCACCTATTTTTGGCAACTCCTGCATTCACAAACCATTACAAAAACTAAGTTATTTTAACCCAATAAATAGCTGAATTTGATCTTACTAGTATGCATGGTCAGTTTACATTCCGTGACTTCATTTTCATTGAATAAAAAGGTAAATATCTGATTTGAAAGGTGGGGCAGAGTTCACTATCATGTGCTTTTCTAGATGATAGGGTCCATAATGTCCAAGGTTCTTCAAAGAAAGTCTTGTAACATAATTAAGTTTTTGTTATACCAATCCTCCAGGTAAAGCTACAATTCAAATGCCTACTTTGAAAGTTGAAATAAATTAAATTAGACTTATAATTTTGATTTTCTTCCATTGCTTCAACATCATTGTTTTCTTCATCAGAAATTAATTCAAGATCAACAATTTGCTGCCCATTCGTTGACTTGAATTGCATCCTTTATTAGAAGAAGGGCATTTTTTATCTGTATTAATGTTGGTATTCATAAGCTAAAGAGAATTGATATTTTTCACACACCCTATTCTTTGAAATATCTTAACCTTAAAATATGACTTGGATATGTACTTGAACATAGTGAAATCTCCAATCTCTAGCCCATGATGATTCACAAAATTTTCCCAACCCTGCCTAAATTCCAATTTATTTATGGTACCCCCTAATTGTACATCCCACTCCTTCCCACCTAGGCCTTGGAACACCATATATTTGTCTGTGTTGTCTATAAATTGTGAAACAAATGCAGGAGGAATGTGCTGCCATAAACACATTATACAATTAGATTTTACAAGTTCTTAACAGTGTAAAGGAAATAAAATAATGAAAAATAATGTATAGAGAACTACCAATTTTTGTGTAAAGTCTCCAAGCATAACTTTGAAGAAGGAGGCATGCCCATTAAACCAATTCAATCAGCAAGTTGTTGTCCATTGGTTGACTTGAACTGCATCCTCTGTTACAATAAGGGCATCTTTTATTTGTATCAATGTTGGTATTCATAAGTTGAAGAGCATTGATATTTTTCACACACCCTATTCTTTGAAATATCTTAACCTTAAAATATGACTTGGATATGTACTTGAACATAGCAAAATCTCAAATCTCCAACCCATGATGATTCACAAAATTTTCTCAACCCTACCTAAATTCTAGTTTATTTATGGTACCCCCTAATTTTACATCCCACTCCTACCCACCTGGGCCTTGCAACAACATATGTTTTCCTTTGTTGTCTATAAACTGTGAAACAAATGCAGGAGAAATGTGTTGTCGTAAACACATTACACAATTAGATTTTACAAGTTCTTAACAGTGTACAAGAAATAAAAGAATGAAAAATAATGTATAGAGTTACCAGTTTTTGTGTAAAGTCTCCAAGCATAACTTTGAAGGAGGCATGCCCATTAAACCAACTCATTAGACAACTTGCTGCCCATTGGTTTACTTGAACTGCATACTCTATTAGAAGAAGGGCATCTTTTATCTGTATCAATGTTGGTATTCATAAGCTGAAGAGCACTAATGTTTTTCACACACTCTATTCTTTAAAATTTCTTAACCTTAAATTATGACTTGAATATGTACTTGAACACAATAAAATCTGTAATCTCTAGCACATGATGATTTGTAAAATTTTCCCAACCCTTCCTAATTTCTAGTTTATTTATGGGGTCCGTTAATTGTACATCCCTAAACCCTAAACCCTAATCCCTTAACCCTAAACCCTAATCCCTAGTCCTTAAACCATAAACCCTAATCCCTAATTATAATTTATGGTACCCTAATCCCTTATACCTAAACCCTAAACCCTATCCCTAAATCCTCAACCCTCAACACTTAAACCTTAAATCCTAAACCCTATCCCTAAACCCTCAACTGTCAACAGTATAACTTAAACCCTAATCCCTCAACCCTAAACTTTCAACCCTAAACCCTATCCCTAATCCCTCTACCCTCAACACTCTACCTTAACCCTAATCCCTAAACCCTCAACCCTAAATGCTATCCCTAAAGCCTCAACCCTAAACCCTAATCCCTCAAAGTCCTAAACTCTAATTCATTATCCCTAAACTATAAATCCTATCCCTAAACCATAAACCCTCAACCTTAAACCTTAATCCCTCAATCCCTATCCACCCCTCTCCTCCCCTATCTGTCTCACCCCCATCTTTACCCTCCTCTACTCTCGACATTATAAATACATAAATATAGGCATACATAGATACATACATACATACATACATACATAATTAATAACCTTGAACATAAAAAAATTCAAGGGAGACATAATGTGAGCACGTTATAACGTGCTCGCGTTATGTCAAACATGACAAACAGTGCACAAATTTTTGTGAAAAAGGAAAAAATGCAAAGTAAAACATAACGCGAGTGCGTTATGTTTTGCTTTGGATTTTCAACCCAAAGGCTTGGAGTGCCTTCCCACTGTCTAGAGACGTTCTTTTGCATATTCTACAGGATTTCACATAATTTCATTCGTGCTAGCCCTCAAATTTGCACGTGTTTCAAGGTCAAACAAATCAAACACCTGGGTAATGTTAAGCTTTATCTTAGCTATTTGATGATGTAATTTTTTTCACATTTTGACAATGCTAAGCCTTCCATCTTTAATTTCTTTTGTTTGTGTGTCCGTTTTTGGGCAAAAACCATTGTTTGGTCTTTTTTTCATTGTAAATTAACAATTCATTGAAATTTCAAAAAAATTACATATTTCAAAACTAGACTCCATTCTACACATATTAAAAAAAGAAAAAAATGATTTTCAATTAGTTTTCAAAATTTATAGGGGTAGCACGGCCAAAATTCTATTTTTTAGGATGTGTCCACTTTGAAAATTAGTAAAAAATCAAATATTCATCAAAAAATTATGAGAAAAATCAGGCATAAACTAAATGCTATTAGTTAGTTTCTCACTGAAGCAATTTAAAAAAAACCAAAAAAAAGTTGACCTTTTGAGGGAGCCACAAAACATGCTATGTTATATTTTTTTGATAAAAACAACACCAATTTCTATGCCTCCCTCTTTTGAACCTCTTAATTTATACCATTTTAAAAAAAAAGTAGTTTAGAAAGTAGACTCGGAGCACTACGAACATTGTTTCGGTTGCATCTCCAAATTTTGAGTGTAACTATGCTCAATTTCTCATCCAAGGCCAGCATTTCCTGATTTTAGAAAAAAAGTGGCCACTTAAGACCCCTTTTTGGCCCCCCATCTTTTTGCACTTACCCACCTAACATTTGCATAAAAAATTATCAAAACATTGGACTTTTGATATACTGATTATAAAATTGCAAGTTCATAAATACAAAAACTCAGAGATGCATCACATATACATTTGTTAATACAAAAAGCCAAAATTTTTACTTTATTCTCTTAATGGGTTTTTACATCTTATTCAAACACAAAACTTATCTAGTTTCTGTGTATAAAAGGTGTCTACATATCACTTTCTAATAGAGGAATTTCCTTGAGTTCTTCCTCCCCGTCAGGATCAACTAACACAAACTTAGAGGGTGGGTTACTTGTGAGTACTCAATCAACACCTCTTTTCCTATTACAGGTGGATCTTGACCACACCCGAAAGGCATATCACAGTGGGAGGATGGTTTATTAATCTTAAAAATAGTAAGGATTGACAATATTTCTGCTAACTCAATTTGTTTCCTCCTCTCTAAGTGGATATGTTTGAGTGCATCATCTAGTGTTTCAGAATCAATGAGCCAAAACCCTTCTAAGTAACTCACTAGTTCCTTCATTTTTATCTCAAGAGATGACTCTTTCTTAATATTGGCCTTAGGTATATTCCTAGGTTTGTTTTCTTGGCTCACTTTCTTGTCCTTATTTTTCCTACCATTTTGGTACAAGAACAAATGTTTATCATTAGCATATCTTGCCAATTTGCAAAATCTTGCAATGAGCTCCTAGGTCCAAGTGTTGAACCTAGTAGCTCTAATACCATGTGTAACATCCCATACTAAAATATTAAAAAAAATAAAAATAAATAAATGAAAAAATATCATTTCTTTTTTTATAACAAAATCCAATAATAATACATTTGCAATTTCAAAGTACAATATATAATTTTAGTTAATGGTCACTTCACATGCAACTTACAAATTTTACATTTTATCATGTATATTATCAAATGGTCACATTCCTTGCGAGTTACATCATTTAACAATTTCATTTACATATGAAGTAATGTTTCCTATTCACAAGTCTTCGGCAATCAACTGCAAGAGAGAGATCATCACCCTGGTGCTTTTCCTCCAACAACAAACCAATAGTACCTGCACACCTTCCTTTTGGAAGTGGCCCTTCCCTTCGCTAGGGTATAGATAATGAGAATCAACTAATTCTATGTACCATCTGAGAACAAGTGTAATGTCCTAGCTAAAAACAATCAGGCTTACAACTCTAGTCTATCTCTAGCTATGTATAACCCACTCTAACTGTTCAACTATCTAGTACACAGTGAACTGACAATGCACGCTGTTACATTTGCATTACTTTCGCCAAAGTTTCATATAATATGTTGTATGTTTAGACACTCTTTTCTCAACTAGGAGACAACATTCTTTTAGATCATTAATTAATAAATCAACATACTTTGACTTGCTTATTCAATATTAGCCTGAAAGACATAAAATATACCCTTTTATTATAAGTCAACAAGACATGCATAAGGTAAGAGCCTAGGTGACTTAAGAAGCATGCATTGATCCCCTCTTTTCATCCTTGCAATCTAAGGTCTATGATGACTTGTCAACTACTCAGTGGTTAGTCAACCTAATTCTATGCTCATAAATAAATTTGATATTCAATAGTAAAGATATGCAAGACTTTTACATTAAGTCATTGATTTTGATGACTAGATTTAACTCTAATTTCTTGCCACTAAAATCTATTTGCCTTAGTCTAGGGTTATATTCAAATTATAACTTGTCAAAGCAAATAATAAACTTTACTTTCCCTTTCATTGGATAAATTTCCACTTGTATTTCAAAAGAGAATTCCAAAAGAAAGGTAGTTTCATCAACAATAAAAATTAAAATCTAATACTGCCATAACAGGGTAAGTGTATTTCACGATAATCTATTGGCCATTATTGGCATAAATTAGATAACTAATAATCCCTTCTTAACTAGGATAAAGGTAGTACCCGATAACTCTTAGTTATCTATTCCTATCAAAAGATAATTTCTATTTTAACCTTCCTCTATAGGCATAGGAGGAAAAAAAATATTTTACATATTTATTTGAATACATATGTCTTTACAACTATTGACTTCAAGAAAGGTCATCGACCTTTCACAAAGTTATAATTTTTAAAGACAATATCAGCAATGATATCTTTTCATTATAGGATTGTTACGGATTCATAATAGATATAATAAAAACATATCACTTATTTCAACCTTTTCAAGGCACAAAGGAAATGTAAATCTGTTGTCTAGACTTATGTCTTAAAGATAAACATTTTTTGATGGATAAAGCACAGAAAGAAATACTTAACATCAACCTTATATAATATTTGTATTCACTAGTCTTATGGCCTTTAAAAGTTTCTTATACTTTGTTTCACTCTAACAGATGTTTTTATAAAAAGAATACATAGGATGGTCAGTTTAAACAAAACCATAAGCAAATGCTTAGTTCCTAGCAATTTCATAATAGTCAGCCTTCTACATGGGGTTATATACGTTAAGGATAGACTTAAATTATTTTAAACAATGAAAGGTTGCCTTTTATCTTTTAAACATAGTCGATTAACCTTGTACAAACCATACATTTTGCAAGACTATTCATAGTATATAGAGTAATATCTATAGTTTGTCCAATAGGTAAAATTCTTCCACTAAAGAATTTGTTCTACATACATGGCACATTTATACTTAACAAAGACTTAATATCAAACTGATCAAGACTCTAGACAACTTTAGAAGCTTTCTGAGAATGCTACCATAAGTTCAACAATACGTATCATAATCTACAATGAACGATTCTCATGGATTTTAAAAGTATTTATCCATAATACTAAGATTATTTGGAAACTATTACAAGGTGTAACATCATTAGAAACCTTTGTCGAAGGCATGTTTTACAGATAAGAAATGTTGCTATAGTTAACTATTATCTCATGAAAACTAGCAGCCTCTTAAGGCACACAAAATAAAGATTATTAAAGAAAACAAATTCTTCTAGTTTCTTTACATACAGAATAAAGCTTACATATTCATAGTATACTAAAGGTTTATTCGCATACCTCCAACACTCACAACTTCTTTCCAATCCAACTAATACTCTTCTCCTATCATGCTCTTCTTGCTTCTAACTATTCAGAATCAATGAGATTTTCACCTCCTTATCCACTACTTAGTTCGTGGTCCTTAATGCAAGAAAGAATCATTTTAATCCTTTCTCACTACCATCAGTTAAATAAAATTGTAACACATTCATATCTCCTCTTTTCCCTTAGCCATCCATGGCCTCTATGTGATAAAAAAAGGGAGTATGGAGCTACTACTACTCCTGACTCCTTGTATCTAGGCAGAGTTTGATAGGAATCTATCCACTAAAACTTTACTTCTTTCTTTCAAGATAGTCATTAAATTTAACCATGACTTTAAGCTTTAAAATAATTTAAAATATAAACTATAGTATACCTAATTCATAAATGTTATTGATGCATTTTTAATGCTTTAATTATGATTTTCATGAGTACAATATCGATGATGGAGTCATGCAAATCCGACTTAGACATTTACGTCAAGACTACACTTGATTTTTCAGTTACTCACATTGACTTTACGTTCACATCGACATAATGATGACAATATTAAACAAGTACAAAATGATCACAACCTTAAAATATTATCGAGGCGACCAACATAAAGAATAAGACTTATTCTAAAATTGACATAACCTCTAATGTGAGTGTGTGTGTGTGTTTCTAGATGGCATAATGATCATTGTATTCATGTGATCTAGTACCCTCTCCATAGTGATACTCTCTCCTCATCTTGGAGGGAGAAAAAAACACTACTCCTACATCCACCTCAGTCACACAAAGGTAGTTAGTGCATTAAATCATTTAACCATGTGTATAATAATAACATCATAGACAATTATTCTTTGCATATAATAATAATATAGATCAAATGCATTTTCCATTCTAACACAACATTACTTTCTTCATAATAATTTCGCTAACTAGCTATCTATCTACTTGAAATAGAATGATAAGTATGTTTGTTTTAGAATGGGGTGTGACAAGAAATTTCATTATACCATACTATGAACAACATTTGGATAAAGAATGAATAGGTTCTCCTTCCCCATCTGGTTGGGGAACCAATATACCAAGGGGGCCTAAATACATTAGATATAATGGAGATCTTTGAGATGGATTGAGACAATGTGGAATTCGCAGTCCACTGCATGCTAGGATACTATCTTTTCTAACCTACAAAGAGACATGTCAAAGGGTTAGAAGTAGATGCTACCTTTATTTCAAATATATTTTATATTGTAAAAGATTATGAATATGTGTAGGCCATAGATTCCAATCTTGTGCTCCCTCCCTTTTTCCACACAAATAGGTGCAAAATAACTCTCAGTGGGTATGATTTTCAATTAGGCGAGGCTGCAATAGGTGGTATATTTGGCAGGGATCTTCTTCAATCCTCCCATTATGCTGCCTGTGTATAGAATGCATGTAACGGGACCTTTTTGGGAACTATTATAATCTTCTAAATTGGGCTTTGAATGTTCACTGCTTCCAACTACCGAAAGGGATAGTAGACAAGGTCAAAGATTTCTTCAATGCAGTGCGCTTCCTCTGCCATCATGCACTTGACCTAGCCTCGGGGCCCCCATGTGCACCAAGCATTCTAACATTTGCCCTCCCATTCGCCATCACTCCACTAAAGGACAAACATGATTTTGAGTTACATTAAATCCAATTTCCTTCACCCTGCTATTTCTAGGATACTCACTTAGTGGTTTTTTGTTCAATGTATTTTTTAATATTTCGATATCTAGTTCTTCATCTGATGTTTTTTGATCTTTTGTTGTACTTGCCTTGAGGGGCTTTAACGGCAAACATTTTATTTTGTATTTTCTTGGTTTTCAATATATTGCAGGTGCTTCACCACCGTTCTTTAAAAAAAACCACTTTCATTATACAATTTAAAACCACATATATAAATTTTGTAGGGGTCATCCCGCAATAATGGGTTACCCAAACTTGACATTGAAATCAACATTTTGAACTAAATCTTCACTTTCTAACACTGATAGCCGCTAAACCATTAGGAATTTGAAGATGATACGAACTAGTGATTTGTGAGATTTTGTTTGTAGATTCTAAATATATATATTTTTAAAAAAATTGGAGTTAAATTGTAATTTTTTTTGGTCTCTTTTGATAACTAGTTTTTAATAGTAAACAACATTTTTTTAAGTGATTTGTATTTTGTAGCACATAACTTTTTTTCTATAAAGGATACAATTCTGAATCTTTTGAATTTAGATTGATAACACTGATATAGGGCATGCATTTGGTTTCATAATGTTTTGTTGAATATATTTGTTTTAATTAAGTTTTGAAGTCAAACCAATTACAATTTAGACATAGGCGTATTCCATAAAACATAACTTTTTCTATATGTATCGAAATTTAATTTTTTTTTTTGTTGAAACAAGGACATCAATACCTAGGGCATAGATATTTTTCAGAATTTTTTTCACTAATTTACTAATTTTCCATGTGTGTAGACAAAGAACTTAATGTTCAGTGAAAAACCTACATTCACAAGAAATAAAAAGTAAATATAATAATCAAATTAAATATAATTAAAATTATACTTTTTATGAATCTTATAATAAGGACAACATACTTAAAAAACATAAATTTTAAATGAATTCATTTGATGCCCCAAAAGGTAAATCAAAAGTGGTTTTTTATCAACAATAGGTGTAGAGGAGACTCCATTATAGGTATGGTTTAAAACTAGTGGGACACGTTCTATCCAAAGGGTTTTGAATCTAAGGGGGTTTGATCAAACCCTCTTCAATTAAAATCCTTTAAATCGAACCTTTCAAGGCTTAAATAATTATATTTTTTAAAAATATGTGATTTTAGCAAAAATCAGGATGTCCCAGAAAGTGTAACCCATTATTGTGGCAACACTCGTAGCCAAGACAAGAAGAAAGAACATAGGGTAAATTATAAAATAGAAGGGAGGTATGAAGAACCTACTATTGATATGTCAAAAATAGTCCAAGTAGCTAAAAATTATTGTAGGTGTCTTATCCTCCCTTCCAAATGATCATCAAAATGATTTTTTTCTTCCACATGTCCCTTCCTCTTCTTCCTCTTCCAAAATTCTTGTAGAACTCTTCATTAAATTGTCTTTTAATATCCCTTTCTTGTCCTTCCATGCTATAAATTCCATCTTCTCACATTAACTCCTCCTTGGCAAACTATTAATGCTAGGTATGGGCACCTAAATCCTCTCTTCATGAGGGTCTACCAAGTTTTGAATGGTGCTCACCCTCTTCAATAATTTTTTGGCCATAGCTTGGCCCCTCTAAACCCTATGCAACTCCTACCTCCTCTTTCTTTCAATTTCCTTGGTTTTGGTTTATTAAATGAATGCACATAAACTATTTTAAATTTAAAATATATAACCGGCATACTTTAATTAAATGAATGTACATAAGAATAAAATTAAAAATAAACTATTTAAAATTTAAAATATATAACCAACATACTTTAATTAAATAAATGTACATAAGAATTAAATTTAAAATATATAACCGCCATATTTTTATTAAATAAATTCACATAAGAATAAAACCGACATAAAGTAAATAATCTATATAAATACAAATGATACTCAAACATAAATCACAAAAATATCAAATCAAATAAAACAGAGCAAAAGAATACTGGAGAAGCTAGAAGTTCTTTGAACACCAAGTGAGTTAATTTTCTTCTATTTCTTGCAGAGTGAAATTTAATTTATTGATTTTTTATGGTTATTTACATAAATAAAAATATGCATGCTTGGTAACTGAAAAATTTTAGTGTTATTTTATTTTACGAAATTAGATTTTTTTTGCATTTCAAATTTATTTACTCAAGAGTTAAAAATCCAGAATATCATAGAAAATATTTAGATGGAGTGAAGCTATGTGCTGCATTTTTATTTTATTCTTCAAACTTACAATATTTTAATGCATTTTAAATTATAACAGTATTCAATATTATTACATTTCAAATCTCTCCACACCCAACTAGGGTTAGGGTTCTACACAGAAATAAAAATATGCAAGGTTATTTTATTGTACGAAATTAAATTATTGTTAGGATTTCAATTTTATTTACTCAAGCCTGAAAAATCTAGAGTATCATGGAAAATATTTAGATGGAGTGAGATTTCTGCACACCCAATTATGGTTAGGGTTCTACACATAAATAAAAATATGCCGAGTTATTTTATTTTACGAAACTAAATTGTCTTTCAGATATCAATTTTATTTATTCAAGAGTTAAAAATCTACAATATCATGTAAAATATTTAGTCTAGCATACCTATCTTTAGAAAAATCTTTCTAAAATATGTGAGATATAATTATGACTCACAATGTGATTAACACCTTAATAAATCTTCCATCCCTAATTATTTGTTTCCAATAAACGGTGCTGGATGAGGTGGAAAGTTTTTAATATGCCTGCTACTAATCTGTTGGCATGTGTTGAGATTTACAGTCACCTAGATCCTTGAATAAGTTTTTTATTTGTATTAAAGTTGCAGTAGAATTCAGATGACTTGATTATAAGATTGTGACCCACTCATGGCAATCAATGCAACTTCAGAACATTGAGGGATTTCCAAGGCTAGTAAACCTACTTTATGGACCTAAAGAAGATTGCATTACCAGAGGTCTGGGGTTATTTTATAATTTTACATTCAACATTTTGCTTGTACATCTTTTACAACATTTCCTTGGAATTCTAGATAGTGCAGCTTGGAAGCACTTTGAAATTTGATAAACGTATCTCACAACTTTACACACTAGTCATTTAGAAAGTAGGACAGATCTTGTCAAATACCATGCAACTTGAGCCTTATTGCAATTTGGTATAATGCAACTTGACATTGCAATTTTGTAATTTTGCTTGAGCCTTCTAATCTGTAGATTCAAATCCTAATTACTAACTTCAATGTGGAGTTTGAATTTATCCTTAACCAAAGGTCTAGGGCATTTTGAAAATTTCACAACACTACAACTTTTTGTTTCATCTCTGGACCTTCAGAATTCATTCCCATAGATCCAAGATGCATTTGTATATGCTATGACTTTTAACATATTTAGACAGACAGCAGAATTCTTTGCCCATTTGCTTCACACTTCTTCTAGTAAGACGTGGATACGACTAATCCTATGGCCTATACTTGGACATACAGACACTTGTAATCAGCATCTGTGCTTCAAAACTTCATTTATACATTTTTTATATGTGGGACCCTATGAATTAATGTAAGGAATGACAGATGGCACCACCCTAACACACCATTCTAGGAATAAGTATTTACCATTTATTTCGTTGCCTGTGCAGTAACATATGAGGGATAATGCAAGTTGGTATTGCTCTCCATTATGATGATCAAAGACCATTTCCATCTCTTGGATAATCATTCTCTCTCCCATCGAATTTAAACTCATTTCCAGCACCAATTCTGTCTACAAGTCTTATAATTCATTTTGTGGAGCAAAATTAGAAACCCAACGATGGCTATAAAATCCTTGAATACGCTTCTTCACTTTCCAAACATGACCTAATCTAAGTCATGCTTGCAATGGAAAATGAAAATAAGGTATATAGTGTATAGTTGTCATTGATGTGCACTCCATAGCAATGTGAGCCTAGAGGCAGGAACAAGCGTCAACAAAAAGTGATTGCTGGGGGCCTGTGGTCATTCTCAGGGGACCGTGTTAAATTTCAAATACCTCATATCTTTTTCACTATTGCAAATGACATCTATCATTATTACTGAAGAAATTGAAATTTCACATAACACAAGTCAAAATTTAGATTGTCGCCTGTTTGTCTTGCACACTGATGACTTGTCTGCTACATATTGCAATGTGGGGGTTTCAAGATTGTTTGTTGAGTTTGTAAAATACATATCAGTTTTCTTTCGGCAGTACCCATGGCCCATAACAAATGATAAAGCTCTTATTTCCAACTCCAAGCCACACCTACAATAAGATTGTAACAACTTTTTAAATTTTTGTACATGAATGTCCCATAACTGTGATGAAGATAGTACTACAAGCCACCGAGACATATCAGATCTATTAGTAACAAAATCATGTTCTTGTATATGCATCACAGATATTTTTCCTTTTTTTGAACATCTTTTAGACCAGTTACAATGATCATGTTCTTGTAGATGCACTACAGATTTTTTTTTTTTCTTAACATCTTGTAGGCCAGTTACAATGCAAACGAATCAAAGACTAATCTAATTTATTGCTGTTTGTGTGGCATTGTCAAGATATTTCATAAACATTGACAGACCATTCTCAGAAATCATTTCTCTAGACAACATTATAGCTCAGGCTAACAAATTACTTGCACAAAATGCTCAGATCCTTTGCTCTGGGTGTAAAAGCATTGTCCAATTGAATCCCTCAGCTTGTTTTATACACATACTAGTGAGAAAACCAGGCATTGTTATGAGATAGATTCTGTACAGCCTGATAGTCATACCCTCTTAAAATACCTCTATGTGGCCACAGTGCATGCTCCTAACGTTTGTGCGAAAATTGATAGATTAACATTGGAACCATTATTTGCTGAGCTTTATGGATTGATTCTCTCTTAGTGTACAAATCTGTAGTCTTTCCCAATTCGTGTTTGGTTTTATGATTTATCTATAAGGCTGCCATCACAGTTGACTCTGTCTTTGGCATTTCTTTCTGCAGTGCCCATGGCCCATAACAAATGATAAAGCTCTTATTTCCAAATCCAAGCCACACGTACAATAACATTGTCACAACTTTTTAAATTTTTGTACATGAGTGTCCCATGACTTTGATGAAGATAGTACTACAAGCCACCGAGACATATCAGATCTATTAGTAACAAAATCATGTTCTTGTATATGCATCACAGATTTTTTTTTCTTTTTTTAACATCTTTTAGACCAGTTACAATGATCATGTTCTTGTAGATGCACTACAGATTTTTTTTTTTTTCTTAACATCTTGTAGGCCAGTTACAATGCAAACAAATCAAAGACTAATCTAATTCATTGCTACATTTGCGTGGCGTTGTCAAGATATTTCAAAAAACATTGACAGACCATTTTCAGAAATTATTTCTCTAGACAACATTATAGCTCAGGCTAACAAATTACTTGCACAAAATGCTCAGATCCTTTGCTCTGGGTGCAAAAGCATTGTCCAATTGAATCCCTCAGCTTGTTTTATACACATACTAGTGAGAAAACCAGCCGTTGTTGTGAGATAGATCCTGTACAGCCTGATATTCATCCCCTCTTAAAATACCTCTATGGGGCCACAGTGCATGCTCCTAACGTTTGTATGAAAATTGATAGATTAACATTGGAACCATTATCTGCTGAGCTTTATGGATTGATTCTGTCTTAGTGTACAAATCTGTAGTCTTTCCCAATTCGTGTTTGGTTTTATGATTTATCTATAAGGCTGCCATCACAGTTGACTCTGTGTCTTTGGCATAAGTGAGTTCATAGAGATATGTTCTCCATCAGCACACCCAGAGAAACTATCATTTATTCTTAGTAGAAGGGAATTGAATTATAGTATCTGCTGACCCCTAAAATTTGTTGCACCTATAATACAAATTTCATGTTTGTCATCTTCTTACATACAAAGTTTCTTTTTGTAACAGCATATAGTCATTATTGCTTCCTATCACCTTTTTGATGTCTTGTAGGCATCATGTAGGTGTAGATCACAACCATAAACAATTCTCTCTTCGAACAGACTTACTTGTTCCCATTTTCTTGTTGTCTATTTTTATGCGAATAGATTTTTTATTTTTTTTGTCATCTTTTTGAATACAAAAATTCTTTTTGTCACAGCACATTGCTTCCATCACCTTTTTGAAATCTTGCAGGTATCATGTAGGTGCAGATCACAACCATAAACAATTCTCTCTTCAAACAGGTTTACGTGTTCCTATGTTCTTGTTCTCTATTCTTATGTGAATATATTTTTTATTTTTTCTCATCTTCTCACATACAAATCTTCACAGGTTTATGTGTTCCTATGTTCTTGTTCTCTATTCTTATGTGAATATATTTTTTATTTTTTCTCATCTTCTCACATACAAATCTTCTTTTTGTCACAGCACATAGTCATCATTGCTTCCATCACCCTTTTGATGTCTTGTAGGCATCATGTAGGCACAGATCACAACCATAAACAATTCTCTCTTCAAACAGGTTTACATGTTCATGTTCTTATTGTCTATTCTTTTGTAAATATATTTTTTATTTTTGTGTCATCTTCTCACATACAAAACTTCTTTTTGCCACAGCACATAGTCATCATTGCTTCCATCACCATTTTATGTCTTGTAGACATTTGTTCCCATATTCTTGTTGTCTATTCTTATGTCAATATATTTTTTATTATTATTCAAACTGATTTTTTTTTAACACTGTAGAAGTATTTTTAAATTCTCACCAAACATTACGTTAGCTGCACCATCCATAGTTTATTTAGCTCTCTAAATGTGTTCACCTGGTTCTCCAACAGCAGCCTCTTTTTCAAAGTGCCCATGTCATCCATAAGTCAGTCTCACCTCTAGATACTTCCATCTGGGGTGTTCGAGCACATCCACATGGGGCAAAACACACTATAAGAATGTAACCGAATACTTTCTTTTCAAAATGTTTACAGAGACTTTGTCACAAAGCAGTGTCAGTAAAATCTGTACCAAGTCCTTTACAAAGAAGCAAAATCCGAGGACATCCAAAAATTAACATGACATCTAGTCAACAGTAATAGACTGTAGTTAACACTATAGTTGGTACTTGACATCTGAACCACTTAATAGAATCTGGAAAAACACACATACACACGTCAAACAATGATATAGACTTGCATATTTTGGAACATTTTATGTTTGTGCAAGTGTCAGCCCACTTAAATAAGGGATGCAACCATATCTACAAGGGAGAGCTAATACCAATTATAAACAAATTCTAATCTTCTGCCTATATTCTCAAAAAATAGACTTCACAGTCTTCTGGCTTTGACTCGTCAATGTTCTTTAATAGTTCCACTTTTTGGTTCTGATTTTGTTGTTTGATTATCTTGTGTTCAGCAGTTGCAGTCTATCCATGGAGAATGAAATTGCAGCAAATACCGTGATATTGAGGTTGTTCAAAGATGAAGTCTTTGAAGATTTCCAAGTGGAGAAAATGGTTGCAATGGAATCAGAGATTATAAAGGAAATTATACAGGACACAGACAATGGAGTGGAGCCTGTTAGGGTTCCTATTTCCTACGATAATATCAAAAGTGGTAAACTGCTGGAGATGGTATTAGAGTATTGTAAATACCATGCAGATGCAAAATTCAACAGTATACCAGAAGAGGATGTGAAGATATGGGATGCGAACTTCGCTAAAAATACTCTTGCTGCTGACAAAAATCAGGCGACTGCCTATCATCTTCTCATGGCTGCGGATTATCTTAAAATCAAAGGGCTATTTGATTTATTATGTAGAACTGCTGCAGATTTTTTTAAAGACAAAAGTATCGAGGAGTTACGCCGGATTTTCAAGAAAGAGAATAATTTCAGCGAGGAGGAAGAGGCGGCAATCAGGCGAGAGACCAGCTGGGCATATGAATAAATGCAATCTCTCTTGAGCTATTCACTCGCACAGCTTCTCATTATTGACTATTTTCGTTTAAAATTGAAGTAGCCTTTGAGCTATTCTGAAAGTTTGTCACATCTCTCTAAGAACCTATTCTAAGAAACCCTATTCTAAGAAAGAAACTCTATTTTGATGTTATTTGTATGAGTGGGAACTTAAAATTTAATATTAACTTTTATGTATGAACCTATAATATCTTTAATATCTTTGGACTTTTTTAGATAAATGTATTTGAGATATCTGTTTAACATTTACTATAATTTTTATTTTATTTTAATAGTTTCATTATTATTATTTTTTTATAGCATAAAGCTACTTTATTGTTTAGTCTTATAATTCATTGTGTGGAGCAAAATTACAAACCCAAGGGTGGTTATAAAATCCTTGAATAGGCTTCTCCACTTTGCAAACATGACCTAATTTTAGTCATGCTTACAATGCAAAATGAAAACAGGGTATATAGTGGATAGTTGTGATGTGCACCCCTCCATTGCAATGTGAGCGTAGAGGCAGGAACAAGCATATAGAAAAAAACGATTGCTGGGGGCTATAGTCATTCTCAGGGGACAGTGTTAAAATTCCAACACCTCATATCTCCTTCACTATTGCAAATGACATCTATCATTATTACTGAAGAAATTGAAGTTTCACATAAGAAAAGTCAAAATTTAGATTGTCGCCTGTTTGTCTTGCACACTGATGACTTGTCTACTACATATTGCAATGTGGGGGTTTCATGATTGTTTGTTGAGTTTGTAAAATACCTATCACTTTTCTTTCGGCAGTACCCATGGCCCATAACAAATGATAATGCTCTTATTTCCAACTCCAAGCCACATCTACAATAACATTGTCACAACTTTTTAATTTTATGTACATGGATGTCCCATAACTGTGATGAAGATAGTACTACAAGCCACCGGGACATATCAGATCTATTTCTAACATAATCATGTTCTTGTATATGCATCACAGATAGTGTTTCCTTTTTTAAACATCTTTCAGACCAGTTACAATGATCATGTTCTTGTAGATGCACTACAGATTTTTTTTTCTTTTTCTTAACATCTTGTAGGCCAGTTACAATGCAAACGAATCAAAGACTAATCTAATTTATTGCTGTTTGTTTGGCTTTGTCAAGATATTTGAAAAACATTGACAGACCATTCTCAGAAATCATTTCTCTAGACAACATTATAGCTCAGGCTAACAAATTACTTGCACAAAATGTTCAGATCCTTTGCTCTGGGTGCAAAATCACTGTCCAATTGAATCCCTCAGCTTGTTTTATACACATACTAGTGAGAAAAGCAGGCGTTGTTGTGAGATAGATTCTGTACAGCCTGATATTCATCCCGTCTTAAAATACCTCTATGGGGCCACAGTGCATGCTCTTAACGTTTGTATGAAAATTGATAGATTAAAATTGGAACCATTATTTGCTGAGCTTTATGGATTGATTCTGTCTTAGTGTACAAAAATGTACTCTTTCCCAATTCGTTTTTTGGTTTTATGATTTATCTATAAGACTGTCATCACAGTTGACTCTGTGTCTTTGGCATTTCTTTCGGCAGTACCCATGGCCCATAACAAATGATAAAGCTCTTATTTCCAACTCCAAGCCACACCTACAATAACATTGTCGCAACTTTTTAAATTTTTGTACATGAATGTCCCATAATTGTGATGAATATAGTACTACAAGCCACCGAGACATATCAGATCTATTAGTAACAAAATCATGTTCTTTGTATACGCATCACAGATATTTTTCCTTTCTTTAAACATCTTGTAGACCAATTACAATGATCATGTTCTTGTAGATGCACTACAGATTTTTTTTTCCCTTAACATCTTGTAGGCCAGTTACAATGCAAACGAATCAAAGACTAATCTAATTTATTGCTGTTTGTGTGACGTTGTCAAGATATTTCAAAAACATTGACATTCGATTCTCAGAAATAATTTCTCTAGACAACATTATAGCTCAGGCAAACAAATTACTTGCACAAAATGCTCAGCTCCTTTCTTCTGGGTGCAAAAGCATTATCCAGTTGAATCCCTTAGCTCTTTTTATACACATACTAGTGAGAAAAGCAGGCGTTGTTGTGAGATAGATTCTGTACAGCCTGATATTCATCCCCTCTTAAAATACCTCTATGAGGCCACAGTGCATGCTCCTAACGTTTCTATGAAAATTGATAGATTAATAATAGAACCATTATTTGTTGAGCTTTATGGATTGATCCTGTCTTAGTGTATAAATCTGTAGTCTTTACCAATTCGTGTTTGGTTTTATGATTTATCTATAAGGCTGCCATCACAGTTGACTATGTCTTTGGCATAAGTGAGTTCATAGAGATATGGTCTCCATCAGCACACCCAGAGAAACTATCATTTATTGTTAGTAGAAGGGAATTGAATTATGGTATCTATTGACCCCTAAAACTTGTTGCACCTATAATACAAACTTCATGTTTGTCATCTTCTCACATAGCTTCTTTTTGTCACGGCACATAGTCATCATTCTTTCCATCATCTTTTGGATGTCTTGTAGGCATCATGTAAGTGTAGATCACAACCATAAACAATTCTCTCTTCAAACAGACTTATGTGTTCCCATGTTCTTGTTGTCTATCCTTATATGAATATATTTTTTTATTTTTTTGTCATCTTCTCACATACAAAGCTTCTTTTTGTCACAGAACATAGTCATCATTGTTTCCATCACCTTTTTGATGTCTTGTAGGCACCATGTGTTGTGACCTAATCACACATCGCTCCATTAAAAATGGGGACCCACCTTTTTCGCGCTCTCGAGCTTGTAAAGTCTTAGGAAGTATTTTCAGACTTAGTCTCCTCCATGAACTAAATGATAAGTCTCTCCAGAACATCATGAAGTGACTCAAGGTACTCAATCAAGGTACTACAAAATCGGGAGTTAGAGAGTCAAATTTGGCAAAAAAAAATTGGTTAAAGTGTCTCTTTAGGTGCCCTAATAAAGAGTCTGAAAATAATGAAAGGGGTTATGTCGAAAACCATAGGATGATCAGAGAAGTCAATCACTGCAAGAGTTAGAAGACTTCAATGAACCTCATTCCAAAATTTAAGTCACAGGCCTGAATTGAACAAAACCTAACGCCTATCTAAATTTGAGGTATTTGTAGTGTGAAAAGGCTCAAATTATCCGCCTAAGCACACCTGCATTTGCATTTTCAAGCATTATGCAAGCCGCTTTAAAACTCCCGCCTAAGCATGCTAAAGAGTCCGCTTTGCAATTTGCATTTCTAAAGTTATATCAGATGGCTTAACAAGTCCGCCTAAGGGCATTTTTTTTATCACTTTGCAGAACGTTGAGTTTCAAGTTATGCATCGCGCATGAAAAAGGCCACCAAGCGCGTATTCGAGGGAGTCTTGCAATCCACATTGTTCAGTTTAATACTCGATGGTTTGAATTGTCCGCTCTAGGCACACATTGTTGATCACCTTGCAATGTGTAAAGTTTCAAACTATGCAAAGAGTGTAAAAAGGTCCGCCTAGGCGCGAAACCACGGTCAGTTTGCATAATGCAAAACTTTTAAATCATGCATGGAGCGTTGAATAGTCCGCTCATTATTCTTTGAGCGCATATTTAAATCCCCTACACTATGCATTGAACGTCAAAATGTCCGCTTAAGCACAAATCGGTAGTAAGCGGTGAAATCCAAACATTATGCATAGAGCATTAAACATCCTCCCAATCGCACATCCAACTTGACTTTGCAATTCACATTCTTTTTTTTTAGCTTGCACGCGGGACCCACAGGTCCGCTCTGGGCACAAATTTATGGTCATTTCGCATAAGGTGAAATTCAAATTATACACGATCATTTGAAACATCCGCTTAAATGCGCGTTTAACATTACATTATGCAAGAGAACAAGGAATTCCCGCCAAGGAAATATTGGAAGGTAATAGGAAATGCGCTTTAATTTGTGCATGCACTCAGGAAATACCTGCCAGGAAGTTTGTGAAAGCCCACTTCGAATATGCGCTCAGGAAGTTCGTGAACAATATAAAGAAAAACGTGACCTGAATTATGAAAGAACTCAAGAATATGCGATTTAATTTGTGAATTAGCCCCTAAAATATGCGCTCACAAGTATGCAATATATCCTCCAAATGCCACTAGGGAGTGTGAATGAAAAATAAAGGAAATGTGTGCCAAGGAAAATTTGTGAACAAACAAAGGATTGCACTCATAAAATTCATGCATTGTGTGCTCAAATATGTGCAAGAAGATGAAATTCCTGACTTTCTCTGTGAACTGTTAAAGAGGCCTTGAAAAATCTGCCCAAGTTGCGCCGGACAGTATGTGAAATGTGCCTATCATTGCAAGGAAACAAAAGATTTGCGCCCAATATTGAATGAGAATTGGTAATATGCGCCAAGAGAAATTGAAAGACTTCATGAAATCAGCAATAGGAAATTGTAAGCAAATGTCCAAAATTCCCGAAATTGAATTGTGAAAGAGTTAATAAAAGGTGCGACTAAAATCATGAGTGATTCCATGCAAAGTGTGAATTGCAAGGCCAACAAATCAAATTAATTTCATTCCTAAACCAAGTTGACCTTTAGAATGATTAAATAAATTGTTAAATTCCTTAGTAAGGTTGGCCCTTATAGGAAAAATTCCAAACCTAGAGAAGGAAATTGCCTCAAAAGACAAAGAGACTTCACGAATTTCAGACGAAGGCTATGGAAGTTCAAGACATGAAGTAATGCAAAGAGTAAGTCCACATCATGAATTCCAATTCAGGACAATGGGATACACTTCAGGTTATGCATAAGAGACAACAAGAAGAAATTTGACAAAATTCCCAAGTGTTCAAGTTCGAAGAAGCTAAGTTCTAGAGGTGAAAATTTGAAGATTCAAAGACTACTCCAAAAGGTGACATAATTTGGGAAAATATTCCGAGTAGTGTGTACATGTTGAAAATCAAACCAGTTCGCTCAATGCTAAGGCAGCATGTGCACACCATCAAGCCTATCATGTCCTGCCACATCATCTGTCCACATTTAATGTTCTAAAAATAGTAATTTTTGTAACTAACTGCCTTGTTAAAAAATCTGGGCCATTGATTCATAGATCAATCCTAGCCATTCATGTAATTTTGGAGCCTATATAAGGCCCATTTCTCCCATTTGTATTGTAAGGAGATCAAGATAGAAGAGTAGGAGTAGATGCTGTTAAACTAAAAGTAGATTAGGGGAGACTCTTTGAAGTCATTGAAGAGATATATGAAATTGTTGTAATCACTTCCAAAACTAATACAAACTCATTGTTGCTCTCATGGTGAGTCTGTGTGGTTATGGGAGGATAGCATGGTTTCTAATTCTTGAATATGGTGGAGAGATGTTTCTGAGTAGAGTAGAATTAGATTAGAAGTTTATTGATGTAATGTTTATATGTGGAGATACTTGAACAATTCTTTAATGTTTCATACTTTTTATGATTTGTCGATGATAAGTTATTTTACAAAGTTAGCCTGAACCATGTTTGCTTTAGTTCGGTTGTCGATGCTTATTCAAGCTGCGCTAGTAGTGGGTGTTTGGATGGAGATTTGCAACATAAAAATCCTTGAATTTCCTTAGAAGATTGTACCGACTTCGTGTAGTTGTTGGTTCACATGGCGAAGCAGAGTTTGGTTTCACGAGGAGTTTGTTTATCTTGGCATATTTCATTATATCTTTGTCCTTAGAATAGTTTTCTAAACCCTTTCTCTTTTGCATTTTCTTTTTCGTAGTCAGTTTGAAATAGTTCCATTTCATAACAAGGAGAATAACATATTTGAGTGGAGTAAGGAGTATATTCAACATAAGTCCCTTTGTGAGTTTTTAGCAAATCACATCAACTACTGAGTCTATCCATTGCAAGTCAAGACCTGACATTTGAAACCTTGGAGTTGTCTCATTAGATCACATTGTTTAGCCTTTGAGAGACTTTGTTGAAGAGAGGATAGAGTACCTCGGTATTTTATTCTAAGTTTGCATGTGCATAAAAAACACATCAACAGAATTAGCACTAGAAGGATGGTGAGAACAACAAACTGCTCCAATTGTTCCAAGCATACGAAAGATATTCTAGTGTTTTATCATTCATTGCTCTATCGTCCATCACTTTTATGCATGTCTCTCCTCATACTGCTTGACAAAATTAGCAAGGAGAAGGCCAAAATGAAGAATTTCCTACATCTCAACTCAGGATAAAAGGGCATGAACAAGGAATTACATTGCTTCTTTCACCTCAAGCATGCAAATGAACTCTAAATTGGGGAATTGGAACCAAGTGAGCTTTCAAAGTCAAATTTGAGATTTTCTAGATCTCTCTTATACCAGAAGTTACAAAAATAGTAGAAAACTTCAAAAAAAAAAATTAAAAAGTAAAAAATTGAAAATACCAAAAACAAGGATGGATTTCTCTACACACGTGAAGTAGTTTCAAGGTTGTGGGCAGCAACTTGATCATCCTCAAGGTGATATTCTTCATCTTTGGTGGACTTTGAATGCACAAATCTATCCTAAGAGTTTGGATGACTTTGCATCAAGAAAGGGATGTAGAATTCATGACACCAATGGACACGAGGAGCTATATTGCCTAAAAAACATTCTTATCAAGGATGGAATTAGCATTGCAAAAAAATTTCTTTTTCATAGGTACATGAGCCAATTGTTTCTACAAAGGAGGTTTCCGACGCCTTATTTGATGAAAGATAGTTCTTCATAAGTTTTAAGGAAATGATCAAGAAGAGACTAAGTACTGAGAATGACCTGCCAGTAGCAGAAATGTTGATTCCAGATGGTTGGTGTAGGATTCATAACACCACTCATTCAAAATTTGCGTGTTCATCTTGTTATGAAGCTATTCATCAAGTGAAAGAAGAATTAAGATTGGAAGAAGAATCCAAAGTACAATTGAGATTAGATGACTTGTGGAGCAAATGTCTTCAAGAAATCAATTCACCACCCAAAGGAGAAGATGTTCCCATGTTATTCAATAGTGAAGATAACACAAGTGAACTTGATAATCAAGTGGAAAGTCAATTTGCATACCTTCGTCCAAGTAAGAATGAACCTCCTGCTGAAAAAGTTGAAAAGGGAAGAGAAGATGTCCAAACAAAGGTAATTGATGAACAAGATGTTGATTCCTCCATCAAAGAAGAAAATGATTTAAGTCCATTGCAAGAAGAAGAATTCCTTGCTACATACTCATTCATGTTGCTAGAAGAGATTATTAAGAGTGAATTGCAAGAGGTTTCAAGAGTCCTGGAAGGAGATGGTGATCATGAAGATATGCTACAAGCCATCACCCGCAAGTCAGCAAATCAAGTGCAATTCGAAGGGGTGCTCGATGATCTCATGAATGAAGTACAACCAAAGTCATCCCAAGATGAAGAAATGGAGGTCAAGAACATGAAGCAATTCAAGTTGGTACTAGACCCTTTATTTAAGATCCAAGATGAGCTTATAGGTGAAATGTTACATGCTTCTAAATTTCCATTATTTTCACCTTTTCATTTTGATATTCCCACTATTGATTATAATGTTGATTTGCATGTTACGGATGCAAGTGGGATGATTCATCACCAACTTCAACCTCTTGACGCATTGGTAATCAATGAACGAGAATTACTACTTGAGGATGAAGACCGCTAGGTTGTATCTTTCCTTGCTCATAGTGATGAAGATTACAAATTTGAAGATCATGAATTTCCAAATTGTGAATTTGAAAAGTATGAATTTGATTATGGAAATTTTGAAAAAACAAACTACATATGAATTACACAACTACTGATTTGATGCAAAAAAATTTTTGAATTCAATGATTGTGTTGTGAGAGAATTTTTCTCCGAATTCAAGGACAAATTTGTCAAAATCTGAACCATCACATGTGCCTTATTACTTCTTTTCATTTTGAGAAATCATTCGAGGTCTTGTATATATTTGGGTCTTTTGAGTCATGTTTTCTCTCTGTATATAGCTTTCTTAGAGTAGGTTTTCCTTTCCATTGCTTTAGAGTAGTTTTGCCATGTTTAGTTGTTTTTAGTTTAGTTTTCTTTCCGTAGTTTAGGTTGTTGCTAGCTTAGATTTGTTTCGTGGGCTTCCCATTGGTGAAATGAGCGTTGTTATCCTTGAAGCACATATAGCCCAATTCTTATCAAATGTTTAGTTCATTTCTTTGATAAATGTTCATGAAGTTCTTTGGAATTTGAAGGTGATTTTCTTTAACTTTATCAACTAGCTAAGATTTGTACTTGACTCAGAGACGAATCGTATATTGTGTCGTAGCACTGACATCATGTTATTATCATGTTTAAAATGCCAAATCTAAATCTAATTATTAAGTTCTTAGTTTTCCTTTGAGAAACTTGCATCAGATGGATAGATTCATTGTGGACTCTATTGTTAGTGTTTGAATAGCATGATGCTTGTTCTTGGAAGATAAATTGACTATTTAGAACAACTTGAAGTATTTTGGGATCTTATACATTACACACTTAAAACTTTGGAAGTACCTAAGTGAGTCTCTGTGAGCTTACATTAATTGAAAAATCTAAAGTCCACCTTTGCTGCCATCGGAATCTCACACCCAGCTAGCTGAGTTATCAACGTAACTCGTGCCTTCAAAAACATGTGTTGCAAGGGTAGCAGTGTTGTATTGTACTCTACCAAATATAATCTTGTTGAAAATCAGAAGAAAGAAAAAAGAAAGAAATGGAAAGAAAATCACATTCACACACTATAACTCAATTAGATGGACAAACAAGTAATCTTTACTGGGGATATGGACACGTGACTGGTAGTGGGGCTCTGCTCGAGTGGAATTATGAGACAAACCCATCGGGGCTATAGACACTCACTGGCAGTGGGGCAATGTCCAAGTAGTTCATGAGGTATGTACTAACCACGTAGCTTAATGTAAAGGAACTTGGCTTACCTTAGTTGCTGATGAATGGGAATGAACTCAATTGCACACACTTGGATCTCCAGGATATGAATGGTTGTCCTAAGATTTTGATTTCGACACTTGGATCAAGTTTTCATGTTTATTTTCTCTAACGTGTGGGTGTACATAGGAATTTTGAAGTTGTGATTCTTGTTTATCTTTGGAACACTTGAGATTTTATATTAATCACTATTCTGAAAATGCTTAACTATGAAGTGTCTCGATCCAATCTATGATTCCTCTTACCTTTTAAGTGTGTTTCCTAGCCAGTTGATGACTTTAAAGGAGTTGTTTGAAGTTTCTGGGTCTGGATTGGGTCTTTATTTTTGAAATGTTCAGGAACATTTAGTCGAATTGGAGCTAGATGTTGTGACCTAATCACATATTGCCCCATTGAAAATGGGGACCCACCCTTTTTTCAGTCTCGAGCTTGTAAAGTCTTAGGAAGTGTTTTCAAACTTAGTCTCCTCCGTGAACTAAATGATAAGTCTCTCCAGAACATCATGAAGTGACTCAAGGTACTCAATCAAGGTACTACAAAATCGGGAATTAGAGAGTCAAATTTGGCAAAAAATTGGTTAAGTGTCTCTTTAGGCACCCTAATAAAGAGTCTGAAAATAATGCAAGGGGTTATGTTAAAAACCATAGGATGCTCAGAGAAGTCAATCACTGCAAGTGTTAGAAGACTTCAATGAACCTCATTCCAAAATTAAGTCATTGGCCTGAATTGAACAAAACCTAATGCCTATCTAAATTTGAGGTATTTTGTAGTGTGAAAAGGCTCAAATTATCTGCCTAAGTGCACCTACATTTGCATTTTCAAGAATTATGCAAGCCGCTTTAAAAATCCCGCCTAAGCATGCTAACGAGTCCACTTTGCAATTCACATTTCTAAAGTTATATCTAATGGCTTAACAAGTCTGCCTAAGCGCATGTTTTTTATCACTTTGCAGAACATTGAGTTTCAAGTTATGCATCACACATGAAAAAGGCCGCCAAGCGTGTATTTGAGAGAGTCTTGCAATCCACATTGTTCAGTTTAATACTTGATGGTTTCAATTGTCCACTCTAGGAACACATTGTTGATCACCTTGCAATGTGTAAAGTTTCAAACTATGCAAAGAGCGTAAAAAGGTCCGCCTAGGCATGAAACCACGGTCAATTTCCATAATGTAAAATTTTCAAATCATGCATGGAGCGTTGAATAGTCCACTCATTATTCTTTGAGCACATATTTAAATCCCCTAAACTGTGCATTGAACATCAAAATGTCTACTTAGGCACAAATCGGTAGTCGGCTTGTAAGCGGTGAAATCCAAACATTATGCATAGAGCATCAAACATTTTCCAAATCGAACATCTGACTTGACTTTGCAATTCACATTCTTTTTTTGAGCTTGCACATGAGACCCACAGGTTAGCTATGAGCACAAATTTATGGTCATTTCGCATAAGGTGAAATTCAAATTATACACTATCATTTGAAACATCCACTTAAATGTGTGTTTAACATTACATTGTAGTTTACATCACTCAACTTATGCACTATGGTTTTATAAGCCCTCCATTGGCACACTTTTGGAGGTTTTCTGCAATTTGCAAATTATGAAAGACATCATGAAATTTCTGCCCTAAACATTATGCAGGAGAACAAGGAATTCCTGCCAAGGAAATATTGCAAGGTAATAGGAAATGGGCTTTAATTTGTGTATGCACTCAGGAAATACCTGCCAGGAAGTTTGTGAAAGCCCACTTCGAATATTAACTCAGGAATTTCGTGAACAATATAAGGAAAAACGTGACCTGAATTATGAAAGAACTCAAGAATATGCGATTTAATTTGTGAATTAGCCCCTAAAATATGTGCTCACAAGTATGCAATATATCCTCCAAATGCCACTAGGTAGTGTGAATGAAAAATAAAGGAAACATGTGCCAAGGAAAATTTGTAAACAACAAAAGGATTGCACTCATAAAATCCAAGCATTGTGCACTCAAATATGTGCAAGAAGATGAAATTCCTAACTTTCTCTATGAACTGTGAAAGAGACCTTGAAAAATCTGCCCAAGTTGTGCAAGACAATATGTGAAATGTGCCTATCATTGCAAGGAAACTGAAGATTTGTGCCCAATATTGAATGAGAATAGGTAATATGCACCAAGAGAAATTGAAAGACTTCATGAAATCAGTGATAGTAAATTATAAGCAAATGTCCAAAATTCCTGAAATTGAATTGTGAAAGAATTAATAAAAGGTGCGACTAAAATCATGAGTGATTCCATGCAAAGTGCGAATTGCAAGGCCAACAAATCAAATTACTTTCATTCCTAAACCAAGTCAACCTTTAAAATGATTAAATAAATTGTTAAATTCTTTAGTAAGGTTAGCCCTTATAGGAAAAATTTATTAAGTCATGTATTTAGGAAGTTTTTCAAGTTATAATTTTCAAAATAAATGTAATTCAATTTAATAGGAAGATGCGAATTTTCCTAAGGAAAGGGGGAAGTTTTGTGAAGAAGTTTTACTCTCAAGTGTCATTTCATTCACTTCTTCTATAATGAAATAAATTCTAGAGTAGAATTTCATATGATGATGGTCATGTCTTATTATTATATTGTATTATGAATTTTGTTTACCGTAACTATTTGAAATTTCCTTTGTTTGTGCAGAATTTAGGAATGAGGACAACTTTTGTGAAGATGTTCGATAAGTTATAAAGACTTCTAATGCTGACAAGGAAGATGACATCCAATCAAGAAGACTTCAAAAATAATTCCAAACCTGGAGAAGGAAATTACCTCAAAAGACAAGGAGACTTCACAAATTTCGAACGAAGACCATGGAAGTTTAAGAAATGAAGTAATACAAAGAGAAAGTTCATATCAGGAATTCCTATTTAGGACAATGGGATACACTTCAGGTTTCACATCAAAGGCAACAAGAAGAAATTTGACAAAATTCCCAAGTTTTCAAGTTTGAAGAAGCTAAGTTCCAGAGGTGAAAATTTGAACATTCAAAGACTACTCCAAAAGGTGACATAATTTGGGAAAATATTCTGAGCAATGTGAACATGTTGAAAATCAAACTAGTTCTCTCAATGCTGGGGTGGCATGTGCACACCATCAAGCTTATCATGTCCTGCCACATCATCCGTCTGCATTTAATGTTCTAAAAATAGTAATTTTTGTAACCAACTACCTTGTTGTCAAAATCTGGGCCATTGATCCACAGATCAATCCTGGCCATTCATGTAATTTTGGAGCCTATATAAGGTCCATTTCTCTCATATGTATTGTAAGGAGATCAAGATAGAAGAGTAGGAGTAGATGCTATTAAAGTAAAAGTAGATTAGAGGAAACTCTTCAAAGTCATTGAAGAGATATATGAAAATGTTGTAATCACTTCCAAAACTAATACAATCTCATTGTTCCTCTCATGGTGATTTTGTGTGGTTATGGGAGGATAGCATGGTTTCTAATTCTTGAATATGATGGAGAGATGTCTCCAAGTAGAGTAGAATTAGATTAGAAGTTCATTGATGTAATATTTATATGTGGAGATACTTGATGAATTCCTTAATGGTTCATACTTCTTATGATTTGTTAATGATAAGTCATTTTGCAAAGTTAGCTTGAACCATGTTTTCTTTAGTTTGGTTATGGATCCTCATTCAAGTTGCACCAGAAATGGGTGTTTGGATGGAGATTTGCAACATGAAAATCCTTGAGTTTCCTTAGAAGATTGCACCGACTTCATGTAGTTGTTGGTTCACATGGCGAATTAGAATTTGGTTTCATGAGGATTTGTTTATCTTGGCATATTTCATTATATCTTTGTCCTTAGAATAATTTTCTAAACCCTTTCTCTTTTGCATTTTCTTTTTCGCAGTCGGTTTGAAATAGTTCCATTATATAAAAAGGAGAATACCATATTTGAGTGGAGTAAGGAGTATATTTAGTGTAAGTCCCTTTGTGAGTTTTTAGTAAATCACATCAACTACTGAGTCTATCCATTGCAAGTCAAGACCTGACATCTGGAACCTTAGAGTTGTCTCATTGGATCACATTGTTTAACCTTTGAGAGACTTTGTTCAAGAGAGGATAGAATACCTCGGTATTTTATTATGAGTTTGCATGTGCATAAAAAACACATCAACAACCATAAACAATTCTCTCTTCAAATAGGCTTACGTGTTCCCATGTTCTTGTTGTCTATTCTTATGTGAATATATATATATATATCAGTCATTTTCTAACATACAAAGCTTCTTTTTATCACAGCATATAGTCATCATTGCTTCCATCACCCTTTGGATGTCTTGTAGGCATCATGTAGGTGCAAATCACAACCATAAACAATTCTCTCTTCAAACAGGCTTGTGTTCCCATGTTCTTGTTGTCTATTCTTATGTGAATATATATTTTATTTTATTGTCATCTTTTCACATACAAAGCTTCTTTCTGTCACAATACATAGTCATCATTGCTTCCCTCACCCTTTTGATGCCTTTTAGGTATCATGTAGGTGCAGATCACAACAATAAACAATTCTCTCTTCAAATATGCACACTTATTCCCATGTTCTTGTTGTCTTCTTTTTGTCACATCACATAGTCATCATTGCTTCCATCATCTTTTTGATGTCTTGTAGGCATCATCTAGGTGGAGATCACAACCATAAAAAAATCTTTCTTCAAACATGCTTACGTGTTCCCATGTTCTTGTTGCCTATTCTTATGTAAATATATTTTTTATTTTTTTAAACTGATTTACGTTACATGCACCATCCATAGTTTATTTATCTCTCTAAATGTGTTCACCTTGTTCTCCAAACCGTACATAGCCGATGAATTATGAAATTTTTTTCGGTTGCATTTTGACTTCTAACGTTTTTCCTTTTATCTTTGTCCTTTCCCTTTTCCATTTCTGTTTCCTTCACATCTCTTATTCACATGTTACCATGCACACATGTCCATACCATACGCAGGACATTTTGCCGCCCAAGTTCAATTTTTTAAAAATTTGCCACCCAATCAACTATTAAATGGGTTTCCCACCCATATTGCTCTCCCATTGAGGCCATTCTCAGCGATGCAGAGGAGATGAGGGAATGGATTAAGAGCGAGGAATCCCTACAAATCTGTGGTTTGCAGAAAGTGAGTGTGGGCATATCCACTGATGATTTTTTCTGAATATTCTCATTTCACCTCAAAACTATGCTCAGACAAGTACTCCAACATTGTCAATCTCTGCCTCAATCTCCTGCATGAGAAGGTAAGTGCCCCATTATTCTTGATTCATTCCTTCTCAGGATACGATATGATTTTATTGAAACAGATGGTAAGAAGAATAATGATTGTAGGAATATATTTACCTCACCTATGCGAGGCTCACAAAACACGAAGTGGGCAAATGATAGACTGCACCTACACCAACTGCGGGAGGACTAAAGACTTTTTCCCTTGTAGAAGCATTTGTTAGAATATAATGAATAACTGGTTTATTCACATGTGGTGAATATGTGTCAACTAGAGTTGTGTAGTTATAGATGTGTCAATAGAAATTATAGAGGTGTCACTAATTGTTGTAGAGGTGTCTCAGTTAGTTTTAGTTAGGTGTCAATCAATTGTAGTTAGCTGTCAAATTAGTTAGCAGATTTGTAAGAAGCTGAAAAACATCTCTGAAGTTATATATGTAATCTTTTTTGTTGAATAATATAGAATAATTTGTGCAGCTGTTGTATTTGTCCTGCTGTTCATAATTTTTCTGTCTTTTAATATGGTATTAGAGCCAAGTTGGGTATAACTCCATGGGAGTGCCCAAAAAAATATGAACAGTTTTAAAGTCTCTTTTGAGTGTGAAGAAACCACTCAATAGCTGCCATATAAAACAAGTCTACGGTTTGTTATATTATTGATTTTGTTTCCTTGAATTTTATTTTGAAGTGGTTTATGTTTGTTTTGTTGTGTGGGTGGGGCCAAGAGAGATACACAATAGTTGTTCTTCATTTGTGGTGATTGAGTTTTGCCTGTGCCTTTGTTCTGTGATCACATCAGCTGCTACTGATTAGTGGTGATTTTCCTAGTGATCGAGCCGCTGAGAAGAATCTGTAGTAGAGGCCTTTCTTGTCTCCTGCTAAGTCAACAGTATGGTGAAGAGGGGTGTAGCTCCTGCTTTCACTGTCAGCTGCATTACTGGCATGATCTGAATCTTGTTGCCGCTCACAGTGAAGTCATTTCTTTCTTTGCTGCTGGTTCATGGAGGGCATTTTTGCTGGTATGGAGCCATTCTCTAGTGATTCTATGGTTGGTTTGAGGAAATGGTTTTTATAACCACATATTTTATTTGGGAGAAAATAAAGAGGGATTTTAAATGTTGCTAGTTAGATTTGTAAGGTGTGAAGAAGAGGAGGAAATCATCTAATTATTTGAATGACTATTAAATATTTTGAGATCATCAAAGTACAATTTAAAAAAGGTTCTCAGAGGAAATATGGGTTCCTCAACATGCCTCCATTTATGGTGTTGGAGGAGGAGTGGTGCTTGAGATCTTAGAGGAGGAATATTGTGCTCATGTGAGAGTTGGAGTTATTTTAAGTTACTCATTAATAGGGGATGTTAGAATATAATGAATAATTGGTTTATTCACATGTGGTGAATATGTGTCAACTAGAGTTGTGTAGTTATAGATGTGTCAATAGAAATTATAGAGGTGTCACTAATTGTTGTAGAGGTGTCTTAGTTAGTTTTAGTTAGGTGTAAATCAATTGTAGTTAGCTGTCAAATTAGTTAGCAGATTTGTAAGAAGCTGGTAAACTTCTCTGAAGTTATATATGTAATCTGTTTTGTTGAATAATATAGAATAATTTGTGCAGCTGTTGTATTTGTCCTGTTGTTCATAATTTTTCTCAGTCTTTTAATAGCATTTGCACCTACATCTTAATAAAAGATATTTAATACATTGTCAATAATATTGTATTTAATCAATGGTATCTTTTTCATTCATAGATTAAGAAATCTATGGATTTAGAAGTTCTCATGCTGTAGATATCATAATGTCAGGATTCTAGCTATGAATCAATTTGTAAACTGCATACAGTCCATGCAAAGTTATTACAAAAAATGATTAAAAACCATTTGATTACAATTTGCAGAAATGATTTTGATTTTTTATTGGTTTCTTTTCATCAAATTTCAATTTAATTAAAATCCCATTGATAATTAACATCCATTAGATGACTTCTCAAAACCAAACTCATGTAATTGTCGATTCACATGGAGCAACTTTTAGGTAGGAGGAGCAGTGTATTTCCTGGGAACCAATTAAAGGGGTAGGGCAGTAGACATCTCTAGTAATTTATTCACTTGTTTAAATTCTTTTCTTCTTGTCATCGTGTTTTTTCCTATTTAATCTAGTAAAATGAAATGAACAAAATCCTAGGTTGTAATGAAATGTTTTTTTTTCAATAAAAAGATTTCAAATGCAAAAGCATTTATATGAAATTCAAAATTTACTTAAAAAAACTCTCATACTAAATATACTAAAACAATTTTTTTCAAAATTTAAAAAAATTAAGATTTGTTTATTTCTTTGTGGGAAATAGATAAAGTATATAGATTTTTTTAAAATAAGAGATTTATTTAAAAATTATGAACGAAATTAAAATGACAAAAATATTAAATAATAATATGTAGTTGATATTTCTCTATAAATATTTAATATTAAAATCTATTTAAAATAGTAAAAATACATATATAGATAAATAAATAGATGAATAGATTAAAAAGAGACACAAAGATATTTTATTTACATAAGAATTATTTTATTCTACTTTAAAACTATTGTTACATTATACATGAACACAAAGATTTTTTTTGACTAAAAGAGGGGTAAAATTTTATTCAAACCAAAAGAAGTACAAAGCAAGGACTTTACACAGCCATGTCAAGCTCGACAAAGTGGTCCAACTTTTGAGACAAATCTAGGAGTAATTGACTCCAATCCACAATGTTCCAATTTTGCATGTGATCAGAGGCCCATTTGGCCAAACAATCCGCTACTCTGTTCCATTCTCTAGGGGTAATTGACTCCAATCCACAATGTTCCAATTTTGCATGTCATTAGAGGCCCATTTGGCCAAACAATCCGCTACTCTATTCCATTCTCTAGGAATATGATTGAAAGGAATTGAATCCAAAGAATCACACAAATTAAGAATCTGTTTAACAACCAAAGCTAAATGCTAACTAACATCAGCTAAATGTTGTCTATTCAAAAAATTCACCACCACTTAGAATCAAACTCACAAATTATCCTTCTCCACCCAAATCAAACTCACAAATTATCCTTCTCCACCCAAATGACAGCCGCACTCCACAACATATAAAATGGTAAGAGCCTCCATCAAATTATGCATAGACCCAGAACTATCCCGACCAACTCCACCAATATTAGCATGACCAGGGTTTCCCAGAAGAACCATCTGTGTTGAGTTTCAAAACTCCCTGAGGAGGAGGAGTCCAAAGCCCCTCCCTTTTTAATAATTATTTAATAATTATTTTATTTTATTTCAAAGAGCTACTCTTTTTTGTAATATGTAGTTTTTAATTTTACTTTTGAAAATTTGTTTATTATTTTGTTAATTGTGTTTTTATTGAAAAGTATAGTAAATCTTATATAATTTTATTTGTAGGTATTAATATATATTTTAAAATTTTGATGACTTTAATATATATAAATTTAATATTGAATTTTGTATTATATTATAATTATTATGATAATAATACATTCATTTTATTATATATTTAAATAAATAAATATTTTAATATTTAACCTAAAGAAAATATTTAATAAATTAGTGTAAAGTTTGGATTTTTTCAATAGAAACAAAATATTTAACTTATGATTTATATTTGGAAATGCGTTTGCAAGATGATTATTTTAACCATTCTTATGATAAATATAAATTAAAAAAACCATTTAATAGATAACAAGTAACATATAAGTTGGATGTGTTACTTTTGTTTGGATGTGAAGTCGGACATTCAATTCATCTCTCTTGTTTTATTCTTTCATCTTATTTGAAGAGTATTGTATAAATTCGGGGAAATATCTTAGTCTTGTTGAGGATTTTTGTGATTAATATAAATGAACAAAATACGGCTTCTCCCAATTTTTCTTGACAATTGGTATGAGAGCTGATTTGGTCTTGTTTGCAAGGAGCCTGGTGGTATGAACTCAATCTGTCCAATGTAGAAATTTTGATCCACTTTTGGAAGAAGTTATCAAATGTAGTGACTTGGGTGAATGGTCTTCTCTTTTAGATATATTGATCATGTGAAAATGGTGAAAAGGTGAAGGGGTACTGAGGATGTTGCTTTAAAGTTTAAAAGGTTTAAGTGGGAAAGATTATTATTATTTAGAATACATTTGAAATATGACAATAGCTGTCAAGAGGCAAAAAAGATTTGCAAATCTCATTGAGGAACCCCAGGAAAGTAGGTAAAAGCTTCCAAATCAATCAAGAAATTTAAATAAAAATGAAATTGCTGAAATTTTTCAAACTATAGTAAGAGGTTATCTAGCTGTAGCCAATAAATCATCTTTTTCTTAAGGATAAAATGATCCATGGATTGAGGAAGTTAGTTTGATGGCTCAAGACAGCGGAGCCCCTTTTCATAGAGCACTCAGCATTCCTCCACTTTCAGCGTGAGTATAGAGTATCATGGGGAACGACTTTCTTAGATGAACAAGGGCACAGTCAAAGCCAATGCTAAGCCAAGGAGAAAAATGAAGAACAACATATGCCTAAGAATACAAAAGAAGAAGCAGTGAGATACATAGGCTCAGACCATGTAGAGAAAAGAAATGGGATAGAGATGAACTAGAGAGATTCGAGATTGTTGGGTAACTTTACAAGGAAAAATGAAGGGCAAGATTGGTTAATTGTACAAAAAGTAATACTTCTAATGACCAAATATTGTGTCCTACCTAGAAGGTTGGATTTATAGGATGAGGCAAGGGATTATGTTTCTTCTACACAAAGAAAGGCCAAGCTGCACCAAAGAGCAATAGATATGTTAACACCATTATGGAAAAGTTTGTCTAAGAAGTATTTAGGACATGTCACTGGACTACAAGTTGGAGCCAACCATTGTGGTGTAGATGATTCTTTGATGTTACCTAGTGCTTTCACCACTTCTACCCCCATGATACTATTTTTCCTCCTCCAACAATCTTGGCTTTGCAAGGATTTAAGAGATGGAATACTTCACTGTAAATGTTATTTCCTAATAAAACTTCATTAACTGTGACGGAGGAGGAGAATAATAGTTCAAGTGTTAATTTTAAAATGTGTAAATGAGAAAGATGGTTGCATAGAAGGAGAAATGGAGTGTTTTGCAGCAAAGTATTCATGTTGGGTGTTTGTTGTGGGCTCCCTAATTACATGGAGAGATTTGGGTTGTCATGACTATGGTTTGATGTGCTTATGCTGGGTGCATGGTTTCAATCCTTAGCATTGGAAGGTAGTGTTTTGTTAACCTCGAGTGCATGTAGAAATTATAGAGTTGATCATTGGATGATCTAAAAGATTTTAGAATGGCCTAGCTCCTCTGTATGCTTGTACATAGTGGTGGTTGTGGAATTGGCCTACAAGTGGGCCTAGAGTTCCTAGAATTCTTTTCTCTTTTGGTTGGTTATACTTGAATGCCTCAATTTCATATTGTTTTGATTTGAGGGTCTTGTAGATTTTTCATTCAAAATCTATGGTTATGCTTATCTACATTATTCCATTGTTCTGGTTTAACTTTTCAGTGGTTTTCAGACTTGTGGGTCTTCCAGATGATAAGTGGATATGGATTTACATGTGTTAGTGACATGGTGGTTTTACATGTTTTACACAGTTAATCAAAACTTGTGGTTTTGTAGATTTGTGAATAAACTATTTTTTCAGATTATGAATCCCTAGGGATATTTCTAGATGTAGGATAGTTGCATGTTTGCATGTATGCTTCGTACATGGTTTTGAGGAGGTTATTTGTAGCTTTCTTGGTGTGGAGATGTTGGTACGTTTTTAATCACTCATCATTTCTACACTATTTGTTTGATGGATTCCTTGACTATGGTTACTAATTGTAAATTTGTTTGGAAAATTAGATCTGACGTTGATCTGGTGTTTGAGTATTGAGGTCTATAGGTTATCCTCTTTAATATCTTAGTTTGTAGGTTACTAATGTGATGATGAGTTTGCATGTTTTCATTGCTTGGGATCTTTGATTTATGTAGTTATGTGGATTAGGTACCCATTTGCTACAATGGGATGACTCGGATGTGGACTGTCTATATCCATGAGATCAATTCAATGTTCATGCAAATTTTGTTAGTTGGCCTTGTATGTGGTCATTTATACATTGGTATGTTTCTTTGCAGTGAGAGGATTGATGATTAGATTTCCTAGATAGTCAGCTATTGGACTTGTAGCATGTTTATCACTATACCATGGATAGCTCAATATCATGTTTTAGTGGGAGCTTTGGTAGTCAAGTTTGGCTTAGGAATGAGTCTAAGGAGATAGGGCAATAGATCTTATTCAAGATAGTAATTCTTTATCCCTTGTTTCTAACACAAATAGTTCTTTGAGGTTAGCCTAACTATAGAAGGATGGAAATAGGTACCAGAATCCATTATGCAAATTCAGAACTTTATCTTAGTTCATTGATTACAAAATACTATGTAATTCCCCAAACTAAAAATATGGAAGAAAGTATAGAAGTGTACAAGACACAACACAGAGGATACCACCCTTGATTCAAAATTGGATCCCCCCTTGAATTTGACACTTTATCATGCAGTGTGTTAGGTCTAAGCGGGTTGATTAAAATCATACCCTAATACTTAGCCTTTTTACAAACTCACATCAATTTTGTCACTCTAAAGTTGCCTTTTACAAGAATTTTCTATATTTTGGCACTAATAATTTCTAAAATGTACCTCCAAATTAGAGGGTGGAGGCTAAAATTAGCTTAATCCGAAAAAAAAGCACCTCCATGAGAAAGAATAGATCCTCTAAGCTTTAGAAAAAAGTGTTTTAATTTAGACAGAAAATATACTTCTAATCTTAAAAAAGTTCCTCCAAATTTAAGAACAAAACACTTAAAAATGCACCTTTCCAATTTGTAAAAACACCTCTAGACACCTTCAATCACTACAAGGAGCAATAGAGGAGGGATCCCTCAACCTCCATGAATTTTGTCCTTCAATAAGACTATGAAGATCTCACAAAATTGAAACAAACTTCCACACAATCATGCTCTAATACTGTAACATCCACGTTCTAGAAACATAGTAAAAACCAAAAATTCACCATAAAGTAAATTTACAAGGTAAAAATGAGACAGAAAATTTTTCTTTTATTCAACATATAGTCGAGTAACTACAATTACAAAATATCTCATTACAAGTACAATCGACCTTATTGTCTTTCTCAAGTATAGTGTTTACAAAAATAAAACAATTATAAATACCTGAATCAGATAATGTTTTACATGGTCTCCAAAAACACAAGTCTCAGAGATATACTACATCCAAAAATCTGACATCTTTATCACAAGCGTCAGCATGTCTTCTACTAGAGAGAGAGAGTATCCTTCCAGTGATTTACCTCCAACCATAGACCGTCGGTCTCCTACACTCCTTCCTAACCAGAAGTGGCCCTTCCCTTTACGAGAAGTATAGACCAAGGTGACCAGTGGTAATTTGCCTTTCTGAGTACATAGTGTTGTATCTTACACAACTCTATATATCATACAATCCTAGATACCCTCTATCTAAGTATGATTCCCGATAGGATGTGCAATTTAGATACAGTGAACTGACAATGCATGCAGAGACATATGCATTACTATGGCCATAATTTTCAATATAAATTGACGTTCGCAATGAACGATGTCGTATTGTTCACCCACTCCACCTCGACTTGGATACTATCATATTCCTACAGTTCGACTTGGTCAACTACGTTTAACTTATGAAGTCATGATGATTTCAACAATCTAGTCATCCCGACCCAATACATGTTTTCTTTCACAGTCTAAAATCCATAGACTTTTCTTTCGTCTTTCCTCCTTTACAAGGACTCTCATTGCATCATTGCAATACTCGAGGTCCATGACTTATTGTCTCATAATAAATATAGATAGATTAATTACAACTAAGATGATAACCTTACCCAGGTTAAGCAATGTAGTCTAGGAATCTAATTCCCTTCTTGCATGTAAAAGTACTTATACATAGTCAGGTCACTTGACCCTTCAATCACGATCTAAATAATGATCTCAATGTCTTATCATAATAATTACCATATCAAGGTTAAATTTAGATTTAACTAATGAGTTTTGCCTAACTCAAACCTAGTCTTTCTGACTTCGGTAAATTCACAAGACACTGTCGTTGCTCTACAAATGTTATGGAAATACTATTCATTCTTAAGTATCTCTCTTTGCATCTACACAACATAAGAGATTTACCCCCCCTTGTCGACAAGTAATAGCTTAGAGAAGTTGTGATAAAAAGGTATAATGAATTAATGCTTAACTAATCATTTAATGGTATCTCTTGCATGCTTGCAAAATCTGAGACTTATGACTTGTAACACAATCAAATAGGTTTTAATACCAAGGATAAATATTATCGTTTAGGAAAAATCTCCTTTGACAAGAAATTATAATCATTCTTAATTAGGGTACTCGACCTTCTTTGTCAACCCATATATATAATCAACTAAAACAAGTTGTAATCCCAGAAGGTTTATTTTATAACCTTACCCTACTAGGTCAAATCTAGGGATTTGTCTTCCCTATTCCATCATAATGGAATAATGCATTGAATTGGTTTTTGGAAATAATAATAGTAATATTATAAAAGAAAGATCAACCTTGAGTCTTCTTCCAACTACATGGTCGTATAATTTTCCCAAATCAAGACTATTTTCATAAATGAGTATACCTTAGTTATATCCTAACTAAAGGTTCCAAACATAATTATACTTCGACTAATTTTGTTTGATTCCAAAAATGTAAATAAACTATATCAATAATCTATCCATTAATAATCACAGTCCAAGGTTTCTTCTCTTTAACACATATGCAAAAATTGGCTCATTAATGCATGAATGTTTTCATCTAAGATTGATGTAGGGAAAATCCATTCTCTTTGAACATCCCTAGAGTGAAGTATTCTCACAATGACATTAAAAGTATAAGAGAATTACTATTTTCAAGGCATCTCAAGACTTGTAAATTCCTCTGCCAAGTAAGAATAAACATCCATATAAGGGTACTAGCCCTCTTCCTTGTTGATCATTTGGTGGTCGCTAAAGTTTAGTATACAAAATATCCCTATCAAACCAAATTTTTAGGTTTTATCCTCCTATACCATCATAATGGAATTACATCATATATTCCCATAGAGTAATCATTTGATAAGCCAAATGGATTAACCCCTAGCTCTTATTCTGACTACCAGGTCATTTCTAGGTTTCACCACTCTTGACTAGAAAGAAGATTGTTTTCCAATGTTGTTAAATATTAAGGGATCATTCAATCCTTTCAACAAGGTTATGTCTAGATTAACCTTAGAATCTTCATGTAACAAATCCTATGGTTCACAAGAGTCTAGAATGTTGTCCAAGTTTGTTGTGGTATTACATATTGAACCAAGACGAGTTTATTCTAGTTTATATACAAGTAAAGCTCAGTTATAGATAATCTAAAGGTTCTTGACAAGCTTAATCTTGTCTAAGTTGAATTGATTTGATACGAAAAGGATAAGATGGAAAGATTTTGCTATCCTTTTGAACTCAAAGACTATAATATAAATTTCACTAGTCGTTTGGCATTACTCATAGTATGATAACATAAATATTCTACCATATAAGGACTATAATAGTCTCATGGTTATAAAAGAACACAAGATATCCAAGAACCCTTGGATTTGCATACATCCATAATAATTGCTTGTTCTAACTAAGCTATTCTCCAACATTAATAAAAAATGAGGATTACTTCCAGTCAAACACCCGTTACAATATTATCACGACCTTCTACACTGATTAGAGCATTAAACATAGATACATTAACATTTCTAACATAATAGATTCGGTCATTTTATCATCTAATGACATCAACCTCGTAGACAAAGCATCAACTCACAATTGATTTAAACACTAGCATATTAACATGCATTTCTCATAGTATTTAAAGGCCTTGTGTATGGAAAGAAACCTGAGGGAGATCTACAGAGGATTCTTTGTTGATGTTCACGAAGGCTCTAGTTTTTAATGAGGACTACCTTATCCAGTTTTCAACTATAAAATAACATTTGCATTTACAAGTCCATCCATTGAACTATCGGGAAACTTGCAAAAGTATAACACATAACAAGGATATTAGTTTACGTGGGAAAGAGTATGCGAAGCTGTTATTAGACTCCATTATTCACTAACAGACAACTAAGCACTGGCTATTTTCTCAGCCAATTCTCCTCGCTGCTCCCTCCAGACCGCGCACAGCGAGGTAGATGAAAATGGTCTTTTTCTGCCATTTTTAGTTTCTAAACCACAGCAAAACTAATGCCTCCCCCCCTTACGACGATGGAGCCTCTACCATTTATATCTGGTTACACTTTATTCTCCACTGAATAACCTCCTACCCCCCACTACCCATGGTGATGGAAGATAAGGCCTTAAACCACTACCGTTACATGCCTATACACAAGAGGGTCAGTATAACTGCATGCTAGCCGTCTTCCTCACTTACAGCGACCACTACAGGGTGAAAGCTTCTTTATAGCGACGTGGCATAACAACCTCATCCATTACCTCCACAAGAAGACTTCTAACATTTGAAAAAGTAACTAACACCGCTAGAGGAATGAAATGCTTACAGGGTGGTAAATAATAAATGCACAAAGTGTCTCCAAGGTTGAAAAAGAGATAAAGAGTCAAGACTGACTAAATAAAGAAAGTATGGGTTTGATTTATGATAACTCAAGTCTTAAGCTCAAAGGAAAAAGATGTATTTGCAAAGGAAGACATCCAAGACGACAGAACTTGGGCGTAAACCAACTTGACTTGACAAGAAAACCGACATCAAGCAAACTAATAAAAATACCTCCCGTTAACCAAGTTATGACTAAAGTGATTTTGGAATATCCTTCCAAATAATAACCAAAACAATTATAGCATATATCAACTTTACATTCGACTTTCGTCAATTTTTTAAAAAAGGAATAAATTCACAACACATGATCAACGCGTTTTTACGACAATCACGACGGATTGGGCGTAATGCAAAACAAGATTTTAGATTTCATTTAGCTATCACATAGCTATGAAAAACCTCTACCCAAAGTTGTTAAAAACTCCTCTATTTGTCCCAAGGTTTTTAGATGATGTGAATGGGTTGAGTTTACCTCCCCATCACAATTCTTCATTAAAATCACGTGAACTTGACGAGTTCATCTATTGACATTAAACGTCGACAATATTAGCATCATCTAACCTGATGGGAATGTCTTGATGTTTAAGAGGTGACAATAAAACCTCAAGCGACACAAGAAGAATAATGTAACCGTTTTACGGCTATGACGTTGTTTACTTCACAAATGACTATGTCGACTTATCATCGAATTGACTAGATGATAATCAAGATATCGACTACCTATTGATTAGATTCGAAAGTAACTAGAAAAACAAGACTTACCTCATATGACTCATTGGTTCACATTATCGTTTAACACTAAACTCGTTTGGCAAATAGACCACTTGTATTCCAAGGTCTATATCTCTCTTCTCGAAAGATACTCTCTCTCTCTTCTCTGAGAGTCGATAACCTGTAATCCTGTTTTCACTTGTCATCAAACAATATGTAATTAGTTCATCATTATTCAATAAATTCAACTAATAAATCAAATCTCATCATATAGATATTAAATCGACAATAACATAATCATTTCCTTGATTTCATAAATGATATTCAATATAAATCCATGTCATATCCTATCATAAATCTATAACATCTAAACAAATTTACTTATGCCCAAGTAAAAAGTAAAAGTAAAGCAAGTTAGAAAATAGGGATGTAACATATCCTTCCCCTAAAGATTCATCATCCTCGATGATATAAAGCATCAAAACACAACTTAAAAGCATATTCATTGTTTAATTGATATCAGCATAAAGTAAATGAGGAAATTTCTGCTAGAATTCATGGTAATTTCTCCCATGCAAAACTATTCTATGCATACTGGTCCCACTGGACCTTACACTTCATAGCCTCTATGTTACACAAGCATTGCTTGTGATCTTCAAGTGTTTCAAAAGCTTGACCATAACCTTTCCTAGGTTCTTGTACTTTTAAAATCATTTAGAGGTTATAATATTCATATATTTCATAAATATATTTCTTATACATAACTCACAAAAATTATTATGCCTCCTAGCAATAACTGATAATAGATTGATTCTTAATATCAATAAAATTTCTAACCTTAAAGTTTAGAAGGGTCCTTTATACTTAGGAACTGGTTAAGAATACATTCCATTCTTTAGGAAACATTTTCAGGGGTTTAACCCTTAAAAGAATTTTCCTTCTCTAACCGAGAATTGTCTTGATGTATGCTTAATTATTAACGTAGCTTTTCTATTCATTATCCATTTCCTCTGATCTTTCCTGATCAGTTAAATCTTTTCATTCATTTCTAATAACATTTCTGGACTAATGCTAATCCTACCTTCTAGCTTACCCAGCTTATAGGAGTTCGGCATCTTTCTGTCCAATGTTTCAATTCAAGCCATCTTAATAGCAAAAGTTAGGTATTGTCAAAGATTTCACGTGATAAGTAGTCTCCCTACTCATATTGCTAATCCATGCAACATGTTTGGAACAAAACTTCTAAAACCTGGTTAACTTCCTTAGTTTAACCATCTATTCACAGGATAATAAATTATACTCTTTTAAATTTCAGTCCTTAGCATAGAGAACAAATTTGCCAAAAGCTTGACATTACACGCATATTTCTATCTGAGATAACCTTCTCAGGAAACCAAGCAGTCTAAACACATCTTGCACAAAATGTGTGCTAACACTGATGCTCCATCAGTCCAATCCCCTAGTATATAATGTGTTACCTTCGAGAGTTTATCATCTCAAAGTGGCATCATATCTTTTCCCAGACATAGAAATACTTTGTACAAAATCCATGCTAATAACTTTCCATTTCCACTGTGGCACATCATGTGGATACTTCAATCTTACATGAATTGATGTTCTACTCTTTCCTTCTGGCACTCCAGACAATATGTTACAAATCTCGCAACATCATTCTTTATTCCTTCAAGAATTAAAGAGGTTTTATATTTGTTAGTACTTGGTTGACCCTAGATGTCCTGGGTATGGCGGAATATGAACTTCTTTCCACACCAGTTTTCTTATTTCTGAAGAATTAGAAACACACATTCTTTCTCTGAAACTCAATAGTCTGTGAGACTTAAAATGAAAAACCTTTCATACCTTGAATCTTTTAAATTTTACCACAAGAGCTTTCTAAATTTACTCATCATGTAAAGGTACACCCTTAAACCATCTCCTAAGGCATCAATTTTCCCTCAAACTGTCCTTTGGAACAGGAATTCATAGCATTGGTGCTGTTGTAATTTCTCTTAATCATTATAGAATCACTTGCACATAAGGATTAATATTCTCCTTCATGCTTAAAATAAATAAGTATATCTTCCTAAAGACTTGGAACAAACAAGTCTAAACAACCTCTAAACACATTGTTCATGTGTTTCATGAATGCAACAAGGCATTTGTACGTCTAAAGGGCAACACTGCAAATTCACAGTGCCCATTCTTGTCCGAAAGTCGTTTCAAGAGTATCCTCATCCTTCAATATAGACTTATGACATATTGATCGCCATTCAATCACTTCAGTTCTACCTATCTAATCAAAAGGGGTCACCATTACGTGGTGAAAGATGTTTGCTCCTTATCATGGTTTTAATGAGCATATGACACTAAATACACAATTGTAGAGTTATGTCCTTCTTGACAAAAATAATATCTAGTGCACCCCATGGTAACATACTAGATCTAATCAAACCTTTTAGCCAATAATTCTTATAAGGGGCTTTTGATTCCATTAATTCTAAAGTTGTCATAAGATAAGGTACTTTTCCAGGTAACTCATCCCAACGTTCTCAGAGGAATAAGATTTTCAGTTGATTCAAACACTGTTCCATCAACTTTGGCGGAAAGGCTTTCTTTTCCAAAATACTAGGTATCTCCTTGGTTTTAAACATGGTTAGGATTGCTCCAATTTGATCAAGAGATTAATTAGTGACTTATTCTCTTTTAGACTTTCACCCTAGTTTGGTTCTAGAATAAAACATGATCTCATTTTCCTCAAACCAGATAAATAAGTTATCTAATAATTTTTCTGAACCTAAAGCATCTCGAAACATCAAACATATTTATCTCATAATAATCCAAAGATTGATATAAAACATTGTCATCTTTATTATAAAGTATTTAGGAGTAACCACATCCTTATTTATATAGTTGATATGACAAAACTATATGTCACTGTCATTTTACAATTTTCCAGTTTAATAAACATAGAGGGTGGATGTACACACAAGTGCTCCAACACCTTTTTCCTAAAACAAAAACATCACATCAACATTCAAGTGACATGTTGTAACTGGCTATAGTTTACTAGGTTTTACTACACCAGTAAAATTAGTAGGATTCTTGACCAGTTCAAAACGTTGTTTTCTTTCTAGCTGGATATGCTTAAGCACATTAGTAAAAGTCTCTGTATCCTCCAGCCATGCACCTTCAGAGTAAGTAATATTCTCTTTAAGTTTAACCTCATCAATAGGTTTCTTCTTAACCACTAATCTAGGCAAATGCTGGGGAACAGACTTCCTAGCTGTTTTCTTTGTTCCTCTCCATGTCATTCTGGCACAATAAAATTTGAACATTAGCTAACCGCATAATGTTGGCTATAGGTTAGCACAGTGGACTCATAAGCCCTAATGTCGAACCTGATAGCTCTGATACCATATGTAACATCCACGTTCTAGAAACATAGTAAAAACCAAAAATTCACCATAAAGTAAATTTACAAGGTAAAAATGAGACAGAGATAATTTTTCTTTTATTCAACATATACTCAAGTAACTACAATTACAAAATATCTCATTACAAGTACAATCGACCTTATTGTCTTTCTCAAGTATAGTGTTTACAAGAATAAAACAATTATAAATACCTGAATCAGATAATGTTTTACATAGTCTCCAAAAACACAAGTCTCAAAGATATACTACATCTAGAAATCTGACATCTTTATCACAAGCCTCAGCATGTCTTCTACTAGAGAGAGAGAGAGTATCTTTCTAGTGATTTATCTCCAACCACAAACCATCGGTCTCCCACACTCCTTCCTAACTGGAAGTGGCCCTTCCCTTCACAAGAAGTATAGACCAAGGTGACCAGTGGTAATTTGCTTTTCCAAGTACATAGTGTTGTATCTTACACAACTCTATATATCATACAACCCTAGATACCCTCTAGCTAAGTATGATTCCTGATAGGATGTGCAATCTAGATACAGTGAACTGACAATGCATGCAGAGACATATACATTACTATGGCCATAGTTTTCAATATAAATTGACTTTCACAATGAATGATGTCGTATTGTTCACCCACTCCAACTCGACTTGGATACTATCATATTCCTATAGTTCGACTTGGTCAACTACATTTAACTTATGAAGTCATGATGATTTCAACAATCTAGTCATCCTGACCCAATACATGTTTTCTTTCACAGTCTAAAATCCATAGACTTTTCTTTCATCTTTCTTCCTTTACAAGGACTCTCATTGCATCATTGCAATACTAGAGGTCCATGACTTATTGTCTCATAATAAATATAGATAGATTAATTACAACTAAGATGATAACCTTACCCAGGTTAAGCAATGTAGTCTAGGAATCTAATTCCCTTCTTGCATGTAAAAGTACTTATACATAGTCAAGGCACTTGACCCTTCAATCATTATCTAAATAATGATCTCAATGTCTTATCATAATAATTACCATATCTAGGTTAAATTTAGATTTAACTGATGAGTTTTGCCTAACTCAAACCTAGTCTTTCTGACTTAGGTAAATTCACAAGATGCTGTCATTGCTCTACAAATGTTATGGAAAGACTATTCATTCTTAAGTATCTCTCTTTGCATCTACACAACATAAGAGATTCACCCCCCCTTGTCGACAAGTAATAGCTTAGAGAAGTTGTGATAAAAAGGTATAATGAATTAATGTTTGACTAATCATTTAATGGTAAATCTTGCATGCTTGCAAAATCTGAGGCTTATGACTTGTAACACAATCAAATAGGTTTTAATACCAAGGATAAACATTATCGTTTAGGAAAAATCTCCTTTGACAAGAAATTATAATCATTCTTAATTAGGGTACTTGACCTTCTTTGTCGACCCATATATATAATCAACTAAAACAAGTTGTAATCCCAAAAGGTATAATTTATAACCTTACCCTACTGGGTCAAATCTAGGGATTTGTCTTCCCTATTCCATCATAATGGAATAATGCATTGAATTGGTTTTTAGAAATAATAATAGTAATATTATAAAAGAAAGATTGACCTTGAGTCTTCTTCCAACTACGTGGTCGTATAATTTTCCCAAATCAAGACTATTTTCATAAATGAGTATACCTTAGTTATATCCTAACTAAAGGTTCCAAACATAATTATACTTCGACTAATTTTTTTTGATTCCAAAAATGTAAATAAACTATATCAATAATCTATCCATTAATAATCACAGTCCAAGGTTTCTTCTCTTTAACACATATGCAAAAATTGGCTCATTAATGCATGAATGTTTTCATCTAAGATTGATGTAGGGAAAATCCATTCTCTTTGAACATCCCTAGAGCGAAGTATTCTCACAATGACATTAAAAGTATAAGAGAATTACTATTTTCAAGGCTTCTCAAGACTTGCAAATTCCTCTTTGCCAAGTAAGAATAAACATCCATATAAGGGTACTAGCCCTCTTCCTTGTTGATCATTTGGTGGTCGCTAAAGTTTAGTATACAAAATATCCCTATCAAACAAAATTTTTAGGTTTTATCCTCCTATACCATCATAATGGAATTACATCATATATTCCCATAGAGTAATCATTTGATAAGCCAAATGGATTAACCCCTAGCTCTTATTCTGACTACCAGGTCATTTCTAGGTTTCACCACTCTTGACCAGAAAGAAGATTGTTTTCCAATGTTGTTAAATATTAAGGGATCATTCAATCCTTTCAACAAGGTTATGTCTAGATTAACCTTAGAATCTTCATGTAACAAATTCTATGGTTCACAAGAGTCTAGAATGTTGTCCAAGTTTGTTGTGGTATCAAATATTGAACCAAGACGAGTTTATTCTAGTTCATATACAATTAAGGCTCAGTTATAGATAATCTAAAGGTTCTTGACAAGCTTAATATTGTCTAAGTTGAATTGATTTGATATGAAAAGGATAAGACGGAAAGACTTTGCTATCCTTTTGAACTCAAAGACTATAATATAAATTTCATTAGTTGTTTGGCATTACTCATAGTATGATAACATAAATATTCTACCATATAAGGACTATAATAGTCTCGTGGTTATAAAAGAACACAAGATATCCAAGAACCCTTGGATTTGCATACATCCATAATAATTGCTTGCTCTAACTAAGCTATTCTCCAATGTTAATCAAAAACAAGGATTACTTCGAGTCAAACGCCCGTTATAGTATTATCATGACCTTCTACACTAATTAGAGCATTAAACAGAGATACATTAACATTCCTAACATAATAGATTCAGTCATTTTATCATCTAATGACATCAGCCTCGTAGAGAGAGCATCGACTCACAATTGATTTAAACACTAGCATATTAACATGCATTTCTCATAGTATTTAAAGGCCTTGTGTATGGAAAGAAACCTGAGGGAGATCTACAGAGGATTCTTTGTTGATGTTCACGCAGGCTCTAGTTTTTAATGACAACTACCTTACATAGTTTTCAACTATAAAATAACTTTTTCATTTACAAGTCCATCCATTGAACTATCGTGAAACTTGTAAAAGTATAACACATAACAAGGATCTTAGTTTACGTGGGAAAGAGTATGCAACCCTGTTATTAGACTCCATTGTTCGTTGACAGACAACCAAGTGCTGGCTATTTTCTCAGCCAATTCTCCTCGTTGCTCCCTCCAGACCACACACAACGAAGTAGATGAAAATGGTCTTTTTCTGCCATTTTCAGTTTCTAAACCATAGCAAAACTAATGCCTCCCCCCTTATGATGACAGAGCCTCTAGCATTTATATCTGGTTAGACTTTATTCTCCACCGAATAACCTCCTACCCCCCACTACCCATGGCGATGGAAGATAAGGCCTTAAACCACTACCATTACATGCCTATACACAAGAGGGTCGGTATAACTACATGCTAGCCGTCTTCCTCACTTACAGCGACCACTACAGGGTGAAGGCTTCTTTATAGCGACGTGGCATAACAACCTCATCCATTACCTCCACAAGAAGACTTCTAACCTTTGAAAAAGCAACTAACACCGCTAGAGGAATGAAATGCTTACAAGGTGGTGAATAATAAATGCACAAAGTATCTCCAAGGTTGAAAAGGAGATAAAGAGTCAAGACTGACTAAATAAAGAAAGTATGGGTTTGATTTATGATAACTCAAGTCTTAAGCTCGAAGGAAAAAGACGTATTCGCAAAGGAAGGCGTCCAAGATGACAGAACTTGGGTGTAAACCAACTTGACTTGACGAGAAAACTGACATCAAGAAAACTAATGAAAATACCTCCCGTTAACCAAGTTATGACTAAAGTGATTTTGGAATATCCTTCCAAATAACGACCAAAATAGTTATAGCATATATCGACTTCACATTCAACTTCCATTGATTTTTAAAAAAAGGAATAAATTCACAACACATGATCAACGTGTTTTTGCGGCAATCACTATGGATTGGGCGTAATGCAAAACAAGATTTTAGATTTCGTTTAGCTATCACATAGCTATGAAAAACCTCTACCCAAAGTTGTTAAAAACTCTTCTATTTGTCCCAAGGTTTTCAGATGATGTGAATGGGTTGAGTTTACCTCCCCATCACAATTCTTCATTAAAATCACGTCGACTTGACGAGTTGATTTGTTGACGTTAAATGTCGACAATATTAGCATCATCTAACTTGATGGGAACGTCTTGATGTTTAAGAGGTGGCAATAAAGCCTCAAGCGACACGAGAAGAATAACACAACCGTTTTATGGCTATGACATTGTTTACTTCGCAAACGACTATGTCGACTCATCATCGACTTGACTAGATGATAATCAAGATATCGACTACCTATCGATTAGATTCAAAAGTAACTAGCAAGACAAGACTTACCTCATACGACTCATTGGTTCACATTATCGTTTAACACTAAACTCGTTTGGCAAATAGACCTCTCGTATTCCAAGGTCTATATCTCTCTTCTCGAAAGATACTCTCTCTCTCTCTTCTCTGAGAGTCGATAACCTGTAATCCTATTTTCACTTGTCATCAAACAATATGTAATCAGTGCATCATTATTCAATAAATTCAACTAATAAATCAAATCTCATCATATAGATATTAAATCGACAATAACATAATCATTTCCTTGATTTCATAAATGATATTCAATGTAAATCCATGTCATATCCTGTCATAAATCTATAACATCTCAACAAATTTACTTATGCCCAAGTAAAAAGTAAAAGTAAAGCAAGTTAGAAAATAGGGATGTAACAAATACCATGTAGAAACCAGGAACATTGAATGAATGTGAGTACCGATTCAGGCCACCTAAGACGAATAGGAGTACATTCAACCTAAAATAAAATAAGTATTGCACACGATGGACAATTGAAATGAAAAATATGGGATAATGAATTAGCTTACAAGATATAGTACATATAAGGCATAATCGACTAAGAATTGTTGAGCCAAGAATAGGAAAAACTCACTAAGAATTGTGGTGCTCCAAGAATAGAAAAGGAAACCACTTAACTTAGACAAAGCTAATCTAGGCATGCCAAATATAGCTCAAGGATAAACATATACTCTTAAATATGCACTCCCAAGCAAGCTTAATATACACCAATAGTATTAAGTTATAATAGCTGTATTATGAAGAAACATATTATAGACTATATATTTTGATGGAGTGGCCCTCTTAGCCACTAATTGTACTTCTCTATTTTATTAGTATTCGATTTGCAAGTTAAAAAAATATGTATTTCAAGTTGTGTTTCTCAACCTATAGTTTTCATATTACAAAATATTTAATTTTAATCCCAAAATTTCAAATACAATAAAATTTCAAATCTCTTTCATATGTTTTATTTTTATATTACAACAATATTCATTTTCCCAATTTGAATGATTCATACATTGAGAAAATGAATATTGTGTAATTGTGTTTTTCAACCTGTAATTTTTAAATTTGAATGATTCATAAATATCTTTCAAATTTGTAAGATGTCTTCCAAATTATGTTTTTCAACCTATAATTTTCTTCATAATGGTGATTCAATTGCATAATATTCACTTTAATAATTTTTGGATTCCAACATTTCAAAAATAATTATGAATCGACTAAAATAGTCATAAATTTGAAAGACTTCCTACAAATCATGAATTAAATGCCTACATGTTGAAATACACATTGTGTTTTCCAAGCTACAATTCTCTTCACCAACATTCAATTACATGATATTCTTTTTGTTATTGGATGTGTCTCAACATTTTGAAAGACATCTTACAAATCATGAATGAAATATGTGTAGGTTGAAAGCTACATTTTACTTAAGGAATCATAGCATTAGAAAGAAAAATAATAATGAATGAATTTAAAAAGGTAAAAAAAAATTGAAACATGCAATAAATTATAAATGATCTAAGAAGCTTAGAATTTTGAACTACATCTTAGAAATCATAATCTAGACATGTGTAGGTTGAAATATATATTGTGTGTTTTAACCTACCATTTTTTGGACCAACATTTAATCAACAATATTCATTTTCTCAATAATCATCTTGCAAAACACATTTCCAAAATCTAAAATTTACACTAATTTATTAAATTTTTTCTTTAGGTTAAATATTACAATATTTATTTATTTAAATATATAATAAAATGAATATATTATTATCATAACATCTATCTAAAAAATGCCAAGAGATATCAATTTGAAACTATTTTATTTACTTCACATTACAACTATTTTCATTAATTATTTAATTATTTAAGGTTGCCCATCAAATTTTAAAACATGTATAAAATTTAAAAACATTACACAAAAAAATTATAGCCCTTTTCTTTCATTAATATATACAAACTAATGTTCGATGTTTTAACATTTTTTTGAGAAATTACAGTCTTTTTTTTTTTTTGGAGAAGTGAACCATCTACATGATGGCATATCTTTATTTTACCTCCTTATTTTGGAAATATCATGTTTATTATTAAATATTAATATTTTATTTTATATTATTAAGTATTAATATTATATAGATATTAATTTGAAGTTATTTTATTTACTTTGATTTATTTAATTTTACTTCAAATTTATATCTCTACACATTTTTCCTTCACTCAACCTTATGTCCATCAATTTCTCAACTATAATTAACAAATTTTTTTTAAAAATCTCAAATTAAGAAATCAAAATATTTTCTTTCTTAACCCATAAATTTTTTTTTACACTTTTGTAAATGAAAATAATGATGATTATCAAATTGTCCATATCTTTATTTTTACAAATATTCATAATTTGACATGTAAATAACTGTCAATTTTAAAGTAAAGGTACGCCATTATACTCCACCCCTACCACCATTGTAGAATGGCATTAATTACAATAATCAAAATTCTAAAAAATATATATTAATAGCTACAATGAAAATATGTGAGATATACTACACTTTTCAAAGTAAAAAAATAAAACAATTAACAAAATAATGAAGGAGCTTTTCAAAAGTAAAATTAAAAAGTTACAGTATTAACAAAAATAGTTCTTTCAAATAAAATAAAACAATTGATAAATAATTAAAATTTATGTGTGCATGTATGTTGTGAATAAAATAGTTATAAAGTAAAATAAAATAACTCTTACATAAATAAAATATCTTTGTGTCTCTTTTTCATTTCTTTACTTATTTATTTGTGTAATTTTTACTAGTTTAAATAGATTTTAATATTAAATATTTATATAGAAAAATCAACTACATATTATTATTTTGTATTCTTGCCATTTTTGTTTCTTTATATTTTTTTAAATAAATCTCTTATTTAAAAAATAGATATATATTTAATAAGTTATATAAAGTAATTAGAAAAGTTATAAACATAACATATAAAACTACTGAAATAATCTATTTCCACAATAAATATAATAGTTATGTAGTTAAAATATAAATTAAGTAATTTATTAAAATTGCAGATTATAAAACTTTCCTTGTATTGATATAGTGATGCACTTAAAATACAGATTAAATAATTTATTAAAATTGTTTAATTATAAAACTTTGACATTATTAATATACTAATTTACTTAAAATATGAGTAAATAATTTGTTGATAGATAAATTAGTATAGTTTGATATCTATATTATTTTATATTTAGATTATTAATATGTAGAGATAACTAATCACATGGCAGGATAAATGTGATGTAAAATTAAATTAGGCTATGTGACAAAGTCTTATTTTAAGAACACTATTAAGTCTAATAAATCTTTTTTCCATCACATATTATTACACCACACAAATATCCAAAACAAACTAAAAAAACATTTTCATTTCAAAATCATACTAAAACTACACAACATCTTAATATTAGAAATGACCAAAAAAATTGTTCTAAATTTTATTAGAAAAAAATGAAAAAAAATTTAAAACATTAAACGATATTTTTTAAAAAAGATCCATATTAAAAACAATAATTTTACTACATTAATAAAATAATTTAAATTATAAAATATTTTATTAATGTAGTGAAACTATTGTTTTTAATCTAAAACAATAGTGCAGCGAAACTATTGGTTTAAAAAAATTACACTTTTATTGTGTGCATCAAACTCGTTTGAACTTCCGTAAGAAACAGCCGTTCTCGCGGGTCCCATTGCCATGCTATATGTTCATGGATTGTATTTCACAATGTGTATGGGTATATGATATGACATATATACATGTCGTTTGAATGGAGAAGAGCTGCTCTTTCCAAAAGTAACGAAAAATGAAATTAAACAGAAGACTGTTGACCGTAGTGTGGGTTCCATTTGCCTTGTCAGCCGGGATTAGGCTGTTTAAGCCTTACCCTCGAATAGGGCTGGGCTTAAACAGCACACTAAGCTTTGACTTGTTTAGATGGCTGGTGGGCCCCTCTCTTATTGACACATTAACAAAACAGAGTAAGAGAAAGGGCCCACCAGTCACCGAAACAAGTCAAAGCTTAGTGTGTTATTTAAACTCACTCCAACAACAGCCTCTTTTTCAAAGTGCCCATGCCATCCATAAGTCAGTCTGACCTCTAGATACTTCCTTCTGGGGTGTTCGAGCACATCAGCATGGGGCAAAACACACTATAAGAAGGTAACCAAATACTTCCTTTTCAAAATGTTTACAGAGACTTTGCCACAAAGCAGTGCCAACAAAATCTGTTCATGAGTATGGGTTTTGAAATCTATGGATTGAGGGTGACTCTTTAAACATTATAAGGGCGGTTGAGACCAGAAAAATGGAGAACTGGAGGATAAAGTATATTCTCCCGCAAGCCTGGGCATTGATTGATAATTTGGAATCTTTCCAAATATCTCACTATTATAGAGAGGGGAATAGGGTGCCAGAATCGATCAAGTGTAACAGGTATCCTTCTACAACCCTACACAGGGAGATGTCTCTTCTCTTTTGTTGGATTGTGTTAATGAGGATAGCGGCAATTTGGAGGCATAAGAGATTTTATTAAGTGCACATGGGAGCTATTTTTCTTGGTGTGTAAAGATGGTAGGTTTCATTACTTGCTTTCCCCAAGTACTTGTGTGGTGGTGTTGTCCTTGGAATGGGATCGAAGCATTGTTAGGTGTTGGGATCGGTATGTTCTCTTTAACAATTTTGGTGAGATGCTTGTGGATCAGAGAAACTATACCTCATTGGTGTTATGAGACATGCATGTGAGGATTGATGTCCAATAGTTAAGGGGAGATCTGGAAATTTAGAAGTTCAGCATCATACCTTTAAGAAGGTAATGAGACACTTCATGTGCAAATGGTGTCCAATGATGTTGGGAACTTGGATTATAGCTAGGAGGCTACTGAAGCAGCTTGAATAAGTTTTACTGGTCCCAAAATGGTTTTTTTTAAAGAACAACTTCTGAATAATGCTGAAGTAGTTGCTAGTAGAAATTAAGAGGGAGTGTTAGAACTAGCTGTAATTTCTCCGTTTGCATGTAGCACCGCATGAGGAGAAAAATAAAACTCTAGATGAATATTTTTATTTTCTATCTCTACATCTACAAATGGTATCAGAGCAAAAAGATTCTCATATCCAAGTCTAAGCAATCAATTGAAGAAGGGTAGATTGTTGCTGGTGCAGATTTGTTGCATTTTTTTTAAAGGAAGAGTTATATCATTTAGGAGCTGCTGCTACACTCAGTGAATTCTTTTACAAAGATATTTCTCTATCCAAGTCTAAGCAGTCAATTGAAGAAGGGTAGATTGTTGCTGGTGCAGATTTGTTGCATTTTTTTTTAAAGGAAGAGTTATATCATTTAGGAGTTGCTGCTACACTCAGTGAATTCTTTTACAAAGGTATTTCTCTCAAAATATAGAGGTTTTCTATTTGCTTCCAAGAAAGTTTAGTCACATAATTAATTTTCTAGAAATGGAAGAACCACTAGATATTGAGAGTGATGATGGCTTTATTGAAGATGAGGCAATTGTCCTATTTGGAAGAAGCCAACACTTTGAAGACAGGGAAGGATGAAGTAGAAAATAGATAGATGTTAAATAGTCCGAGATGCTTATGGATCAGAGAAACTATACCTCATTGGGGTTATGAGACATGCATGTGAGGATTGATGTCCAATAGTTCAGGGGAGATCCAAAAATTTGGAAGTTTAGCATCATACCTTTAAGAGGGTAATGAGACACTTCATGTGTAAATGGTGTCCAATGATGTTAGGAACATGGATTATAGCTAGGAGGCTACTGGAGTAGCTTGACTAAGTTTTATTGGTCCCAAAATATTTTTTTTCAAAGAACAACTTCTAAATAATGCTGAAGTAGTTACTAGTAGATATTAAGAGGGAGTGTTAGAACTGGCTATAATTTCTCCATTTGCATGCAGCACCACATGAGGAGAAAAATAAAACTCTAGATGAATATTTTTATTTTCTATCTATGAAGGAAATCTTTCCATTAATGGTAGATCTTATAGAGCCTTGTGATCCCAACGTCCACTAATGAGTGCCTTTTCTCAATTAACGTTCCTATTCAAGGGATGGTGGGTTACTTCGTGTGGATGTATTGATTTAAGATGTTGGGTGTCATATCATCTTTAATTGATTTCCTTAGCAAATCACACTGAACTCCCTTCTGTATCTCCTTCAAGATGGCTTTGGGATCTCCACTTAATGGAAACACTCGTGTGTACTTAAGTCTTGAAGATTTTGGACTGTAATATTACTAGCAATCACACTTAACATGCAATGGGCACGCCAATAGTTATTTGTAATGAGTGTAATTCTTAATTAATCTAAAAATTACAAAGAAGTTTTTTTTGCATGTAACAAAAGCCATTTTCGCAATGTACCACGCTAGGCACATGGAGTGTATCATTGATTGAATTATCTAGTAATTTGAGGTTCATATTGCATGTAAACAACCTTACTCCTTTCTCCAAAAGAGACATATGTATTATGTTGTCATAAGGCATATTATTAGTAGTTGAAGCTCAAGAAGATACATAGACATGCCAAATGTGCAACCTACAACAGTGTAGTAATTGAGAAACCCTAACAACCAAGACTACAAAACAATATACTATAGCCCTCTAACCAAAAAATGTGAAATGCAAATGTTTAGAAATATGTCAAAACAAAGTGAAGCAAGTGATCCATTCATTTAATGTAATACCTTAATTGTGTCCAACTAGTTTCTATGAAGACAATTTTGCAATTGGTAAGGAAGCAATTGAATATCCAACATAATTACTTGTATCAATTATGTAACTAATTGTGAGATCCCCATCCCCAAAACCCATCTCTCAATCCCCTCATCCCCCATTTTGAAACTTTGTGGAACTATGCATTAAACTCATATATAAATATTATCAAGTTTGTCTTCCAAGTTCCAAGTAAACAAAAGGTGATTATTTGGACAAAAACAAAGGCAACAAACAAAGGTTATTCTTAAATATCATCCAATTAAACAAGACCAATAAAAATAGGACAACTATTTATCACTTTTTAGTATGAATAAGGTGTAAAATTGCTATTGATTGTTTTACCGTTGAATCTGCTGGAAAATCAAATATCTAAGAGTCAAAGCAGAGTCTCCACAAGCATCTCACTCTAAATGCCCAAAAACTAATCTATGACTTATACCTAAATGTAAAATTGGAAGTTCTTACATTTATGATACCAATATATATGTAAATCTATGGTTAGGATGGAAGTCTGAGTTGAATGTATTTAACAGTATGAATCATCCACAAGAATATTCATAGGATGGCTATTTAATCTTAAAAAAAAATTCAGAAGCTAACCCAAAAGAACTAATGGATATGGACACTTTCAAAGTTTGGGGTAAATATCATTTATATGTGATAGGGAGTGATCTTCTCCAACGTATTGCTTCCTTTAAGAAAGTATGAGATTTTCTTATGACCAGATTGATTCAGTGCATTTGAGATTGAAATTTTTTAAACACTTTTTAATACACAACTTTTGATTTTATACTTTTAAAAAAAATTGATCAAGTACAATATGATATGAATTGGGTTCCACTGATTCATCTCTCTAATGTTATTCTAGACAATCTCTACATTTGTCTCCCTCACAACCGAGTAGAGAAATGCCTTTGTTGATACGCCCATCTATCTCTCCAAGCCAATGAAACACTAAGGGTTAAGATAACAGAACTTACTTACACTTTAGAGTGAAAAAGATAATGAGAAGTTATGTATCATAATTTTTAGTTATATGTTTAAAATTTTATCTATGATACCTAAGATTGGTATCTGAAATTGTCATTTTAGGCTCCAATTCCACCTCTTGAAGTTAAAATTAATAAATTTTTAGTTATATGTTTAAAACTTTATCTCAATCTGTGAACACAAATAAAATCAAAAGTGAGCACCCAAGATTAGAAAGAAATAAGAGAAGAAAAAATTATTTTCATTTAAGAGCTTTAATCACACTACCACTCTCTCTCTCTTTTCAATTGTAGTTTTATCCACCACTTCCATGTACCCAAAATATTCAACAATAATTAGCCCACAAGTATGCAGATTATTTGTGTCATTTCTCTTGTGAATGAACATGTATTCTTGATTGAAACAAACCATACTGATTTCTTTTGAGGACAACAAATTCAAGGGGCCATGCATATATATTTTATGCATCCCATAATGACTCATTTTATCAGTTCAATGGTCCTTATATGCGAATGACCATATGTTATTTCTCATTTAAATATCTATTTATAGATGTGCTGGTATTTTAGGCATACAGGTGGAACCAATTAACAAACCTAAAATAAATCTAACCATCGAAAACAAATTATAGCCTATGTTTGATATTCGGTTTCTAACAAACATGAAGAAATGAATCTTCAAAGTGAATTAATATAGTGATCCAATGAAATACCTTCCATGATTTTTGTTTGGAAGGAGGTGTCTTCAGAGTTGTATATTACATATATGTTATTTTTAAGGATAAGGATGTTGCAAAATCTAGATGTGAGAGGATTTAACAAGCCACAACTTGCAGTTACTGCCTTGACAATTTGTGTTTTATAAATGAATTATAATGCAACATATTTGATTGAATATGTAATGTCCCCTTTTAACAAGCTAAAATTTTTGCAACCTTGCAAACAATTTCAACTTGTAAAAGAGCACATTAGTATACAAATCATTTCATCATGTTCACATAAAGTGCTTAACAATAATAAACTCTATCTATTTCATATCCTTTCTAGTCATATATCCATGTTCATGATCTATCTTATATCATTAATTACACATGAGTCATGGACATACCTCGAGGAGGATGTTAAGGTTTCCAAGGGCCGCTGCAGTAGGCCCAAGGATTCACCTCATGATCCAGAGGTACTTCACACTTGGCTCAGAGGGGCTTAAAGCCAGCTCGAGGTTCACCTACCATTAAGCCATTAACACTATCTAGGTCCTTCTCAACCATAAGGTCAAGAACTTCATGCTACACCCGGCAATACTTCATTCTTACCCTAGATCTAAGAGCTTCATGCTACACCGGGCAATACTTCTCTCTTAGCTGAGAGGGGCAATGACTTGCCACCTTGAGTGCTAGACACTAGATTCCCTCTAACCACCAGTCTCATACTTATAAGGTGTGTAGGTGGATTAAGAGGAAGGCTACCAATCCTAGCCCGGTACTCCATGGTCATGTATTGATTACTTATTAAAGGTGATCTCATAATCAATCCCTTTGTAGAGATATACTTATTATTCTATTTAAAAATTCACTTTCTTGGATATTCAATAATTACTAGTATATTGATATTTCTCTTTGAATGCATATTTCAGTAGATGTTTACTCTACTATTATTAACTTTTCCTAATATAAGATTATTAGAGCTTCCTAAGATTCAATGGATTATTCACAACATTCATAACCTTATTAGAAGCATTTAATCTTATGGTCCTTATCCTTTTAAAAATTCATATACATTTAACTTATAGATCTACCTTTATTGTATATGATAAATCAATCAAGAAATGCACTTAATACTGCTAATGCTGATCAATATGATGACACAGTCCTATATATGCATGCAAATAATATGCATTTACATTATTTAGTTATCATCAGAAATTAGCAACTATTTCATAAGCTGCAAAACATAATATATATCTATAGCATTTATTTGTGAATCGATGCATACCTTTATGGCAGTGTGATGGATTATCCTTGGTGGCTCTTTGATGTAGTTTTGACAGTCCTGCTTCAGCAGGGAGTAGATATATTTTGTTATCAATAGAATATGTTTGGATATGCCGTAGCAGTCCTCCTTGGACGATTTGCTAGCTTTTGTAAATATTCTTTGATGTATAAGAGGTCTGAACTTTTTTGCTGCCTGTAGCAGAGATCACAATTTCCTTCGATGCTCTTATGAAAGATATTGACTTCCTTCGATGATCCAAGAGAGATCAATTTTGTTCGATCTATGCTTGTTTGTTGATTCCTTTCATTCGATGCCTTCTTGGAAGGAACCATCGATTCTCTTTATAATTATTGGAACGGCGGTCCCTCAACCGTCACCACTTAATATGGATCGTGCCTTATTCACGCTTCTTTGTTTAATCGTTGATTGATTGCAATTTATATTCTTTTAGACTGCCGCTCTATAGAGAATTCGTTGTCTTATGATATTATAATGATATCTATTATTAATATTGATCTTGCTTTATCCCTTATCGGGTGTGAGCCTTTATTAAGTCTTTCAAATAGGATCATAATATTAATTTATAATATTTGTTTATATTAATAATATTTATTATAATAATATTTAATTTATATATATTATTTAATTCATAATCTTTATTATTATTTTATATTTATATTTAGACAATTATAATCATAATATTATCTCATGATAATTATGATTATTACTAGTATTAAAATATTCATATAATGATAATATTATTTTAATAACACACATTACTTAAAATTGATTATTTTGATATTTAAATCTTTAATTTAAATTATGCCTAATATGGGGGCATGACATAATGCAAATCTAAAAGAGTTGCATTCTTATATATACAATTTTTCACTTCTCTCATTTTTTTTTAATCAGTAAAAGGCCGAAGCCTGTAGTTTTTTATTAATAATTAAAAAGAAAATACACACTCCATTCAATGTAGGGACATCGGTAGGAAAGAATGGAAGTTAATGTTGGCTCACTTATCATCCTCAGTTGTTGTCCCTGATGTTCAAATCACAACTCTTTGGCATATGTTTTCATGGCATGTTTTGTTTTGCACTTTATGAGGGTTCATGCATGTGACATGGCATATCATGATATGCTCATTTGTCTATCAGTTGGCATGATACAGTTGGCATTTTGGCTCTATGTTGTTGTGAGCATTCTTCTTGACACATAGTATGGTGGTATTTTGATGGTGACATTATAATAGCACAATGTTATTTCTCTTGGCACCTTGTGCGGTTCTCTTCACCTTGTGCGATATTTTTTATTTTGAGATGGTGAGCTATTTTATCAGGGTTATTATAATTTGCACTAATGATTGATGTTATATTTTGAAGGGGTTTATAAGGCATAAAAGCCAATGGCATATTAAAAGTGTTTACCACGGTCTTCTATGTGTCTAGTGGGCATCTCAAGTCATGTTTAACCTCCCGAACATGTTGATGTGAATATATCATTTCAAAAGATGGGTATTACTCACTGGATCATTTGAGTTTCATCGAAGACACCGGTCAACCGATATTTACTAGCAAGTGTTAGGGTTTTGTACTCATTTTTGTATACTTGTCATTTTTGGTCTTTGGCAGCAGAAAGTAGGGTTTCACATGGCCAAAACATCATGAAGTTTCATGGAACTCTATGTTGAGTATCATCATTTGGAATCCTGTTGTTTCAATACTTGTAATCATGGAGGTCGGAGTGAGAATCTTCAAAAGTCATCTTGTGGACATGACAAAGCTCAGTGACTATGGTATATCTTATTTTTTCTCTCTTCAATGGCTGACAAGTGATATAATTTTCTTCTCCTTACAAACTCTTTATAGTGGATTTGCTGTTTGGTTCTGCATAAGGGTTTTAAATTCAATTTTTTTAAAGGGCTCTGTGATGATATTATTTCATTTACTACTCTGCAAGTTCCGGTGCTTATTAGACACAACATGTTTTTAAAATCAAAATGGAAAGTCACCCACAAAAGGTACATTTGGGGTTTCACTCTAAAAGAATTTCTTTTTTCCAAGGGTTTTGAATATTGTTTGTGACAGGAATCTTTTGCAAAGGGTAGATTTCATGGCTCGTAGTTAACTTTGATATTGAGTTTTTCTTCCTCCTTCAAGGATTGTCACTTTACGAAGATGCTATTTAGTTTGCATTTGAATCATGTCAATAATAAAGGACATACTTTATAATTTTTCTATTATGGGTACTTGAAATTCTAGTACAGTCAGTTATAAACAACTGAATCAGTTATCAAATGATTTGTTGAACAATTTTACTCGGGTTTGGTTAACAATAAGCTTCCTTAGCTGTACAGATAGGCTGTAAATGTTCTAGTTTCATATGAAAAGAATTTTTGTTGGATATAACCTCTTGATTGGTTACAAACTTCCAACTGATTTTTTCAGTTTTCTATTATGACTCTCGAATTGTCTATAGAGAAATAGAATGTCTTGGACATAATGTAAAATAATGTGTATAAAATATGATATAATATGAATGATGTGTTTGCAAGAAAACATTGCTCATACATTGTTGGTATTATGTGGTTTTAAGTGAAACAGAGTATCCCTCTATATGTGAACTTTTTCATGCAATTGTAATTATTGAAAGTATGCCAGTGAGGCAAGTTATAAGCCAGTGAGGCCTGTAATCAGTGAGTTTCTCTTATAAGCTAGTGAGGCTTGTAATCAGTGAGATTCTCTTATAAGCCAGTGAGGCATTTTTTCGAGTGGTTTTATGCCAAGGGCTTTCCACTAAGGAAAAATTTTTTTGTCAATCTTTCTTTGCATGATATTGATATGTATTCATCTACTTAATATTTTCTTTGTAGTTATCTGATAACATTCAATTCATGAATGATTATCTATAGAAAATTTGAAAGCACAAATTTGTTTTTTTCTTTAAAGGAATTGTTAGACACTGATTCACCCCCCCTCTTAGTGTCATACCACTCTAACAAGTGGTATCAGAGCCAAACCCTTTGTCTATAAGGCCTAATTAGCCTAAGGGGATTCCTGGTTGAGTGGTAACCATGTTTTGTCAAGATGGTCTTTCCACATCCAAAGCATCATTATTTGATGGTAAAGATTATACTTTCTGGAAATATAGAATGACTCGTCATATCAAGGCTTTAGGATATGATGTCTGGGAAGCCATTAAAACTTGCTATACTGTCACAGGCAAACCATCTAATGCTAATGAAAAAAAAGGCCCTTAATTGTGACTCAAAGGCTGCTAGTGCTATTTGTTGTGGTTTGTCTAATGAAGTCTTAAATCAAGTTATGGAATGTGATATAGCTAAAGGTATTTGGGATAAACTTTCAAATATTTATGAAGGAGATGGAAGCATTAAAGAAGGTAAGTTACAAGCTCTTAGAGAAAGATTTGAAAGAATGAGAATGAAAGATGATGAAAAGATAGCTGAATACCTTCAAAGAGTTCAGGAAATTGTTGACAATATTAGAGGACTAGGGGAGAAACTAGAAGAGATAAATGTAGTTAAGAAGGTCTTAAGGACCCTAACTCCCAAATATGACTCCAAAACCTCTGTAGTTGAAGATAAAGACCTAAAGAAAATAACTATTGACACTCTTCATGGAGTTTTTACTACATATGAAATGAGAATGGAAAATGATAACCCTAGTAAGGAAGCTAAGGAAGCAGCTTTTAAAACTATGAAAAAGGAAGCTGAAACAAGTCAAGAAACTAAAAATGTTAGTGAAGATGAATCTATCTTTGTTAGTAAACTCATAAGAGGTTTAGGTAATATAAAGGAAAACTACCTTTTAAATGCTTCAACTGTGGAAAAATAGGACATTATGCAATAATGTGTCCAAATTTAGAACTTGACAATGAACAAGAGGATAATAAAAAACAATATAAGAAAAAACCTTTCAACATCAACAAGAATAGTTCTTTTAAAAAGAAAATGAGTCTAATTGACAAAATATTAGGTAGTGCATCAGAGGAATCTTCTAATGAAGTAGATAAAACACTTTTCATGGCAGCAATTATTGTTGTTCTAGAAGAAGAACAAGCAAAAATGTCAAAAAATGAGGTTGACTTAGAAGAAGAATTAAAGTGTGCCTTTGGATAAATTAAGAGACTCAAGAAGGAAAGTGGAATGTAAAAAAAGTTAATTATTGATCAAGAAAAACAGATTTCTGATTTAAAACTAAGTCTTGAAGAAAATAGAAAAATACTTTTAGATACTCAAGAACTGTTAAAAACCAAGGTTAAAAAGTGTTGTTCCAAGGAGGCTGAAATAGTAAAACTAAGAAAAGAACTTGAAATGTGTAACAACAGTGATAAACTTGCTGATATGCTAGGTAAACAAAAAGAATATAAAGACATGACTAGTCTAGGGCTCTCAAAAGGCCAATGCTCTAATGATAATCAGTTTAAAGGTAAAATGCCTTTTAGATTTTCTGGTTATTGTTTTTACTGTTATCAATATGAGCATAGAGCAATTAAATATAAGTTTGCATTTAGAAAGCAGTCTAATATTCTCAATGGCAGGACCTTTAATTTTTTGAACAAGATAAGATGCTTCAACTAGAAAGAACTTGGACATATTGCCAAGTTTTGTAAATTAGAAATTGTTTCTCTTACTAAGCAATCTAAAATGAAATGGGTGCCCAAAATTAGCAAGGCTATGATTGTTGAAGTTGCATTTAATGCAAAGAAAAATGAAATTTGGGTTATAGACAGTGGGTGTTCTCATCATATGACTGGGGATAGAAGTAAATTTACTTCATTTAAAAATTGTTCAAGTGGGTCAATTAAGTTCGGTGATGATTATTGTTTATAAATCACAGGAAAAGGTACATTTCTTTTAGAAGATAACACACCTCTAGAAGATGTTTATTTTGTTGAAAGACTAACTCATAATCTGTTGAGTGTAAGTTAGATTTGTGATAGTGGATTTGATGTATTTTTTACATCACAAGGCTTCAAGATTCTCAAAAATTCAAGGTAGATCATTGCTTCAGGTTTGAGAACTAAAGGTAACATTTATAATCTACATGGATCTATTAATGAGTGCAAAAACGATATGTGTTTTATGAGTCAAATTAGGGAAAACAAACTCTGGCATAGGAGGTTGGGGCATATTAATTTTGATTAGTTAAAATCAGCCACAACAAAAATGTTAGACATATGCCTATTATTTCTAAGCCTGAAAATCTGATTTGTAAAGAGTGTCAGCAGGGTAAATAAACAAGAAATGTTCATAAATCTAAAGAACAATTTTCTATAGAACCTCTTCAGTTGGTTCACACTGACTTATGTGGTCCAACTAGAACAAAATCTTTAAATGGTGAAAGATATTTTATGTTATTTATAGATGATTACACAAGAATGACTTGGGTCACTTTTCTAAAGCATAAGTCTGAGACTTTAGAGAGATTTAAAATCTTTAAAAGAATGCTAGAGAGAGAATTAAATTTAAAATTGAAGTGTTTAAGGTTTGATAATGGAGGAGAGTATACGTCTACTTCTTTTCTAGAATATTGTGAAAAACATAGCATAAAAAGACAGTTTGTAGCTCCTAGAACACCTCAACAAAATGGGGTGGCTGAAAGAAAGAATAGGATAGTAAAGGAGATGGATAGAACTATGCTTCAAGATGCTGAACTATCAAATGCTTTCTGGAAAGAAGCAGTTCATACATCAGTCTACACCTTGAATAGGGTACAAATAAGAGTCAAACTAGGTACACACCCTATGAACTTTTGTATGGTAAGTCTGCTAATGTATCTTATTTTAAAATCTACAGCAGCAAATGTTACATAAGAAGAGAAGATCATCTAGGAAGTTTTGAATCACGTTGTGATGAAGGGATATTTCTAGGTTACTCTACTCATAGCAAGGCTTACAAATGTTATAATAAGAGATTAAGAAGAATAGTTGAAATCTCTAATGTCAAAGTGGTTGAGAGTTTGCAGCAAGACCAACAACCTTAGTTTCAACAAGTTGAAGAAATCATTCAAGAAGAGCCAAGCACAAAAGAAGAGTCAGAGAAATTTGAAGAAGAATCAAAGCCTGAAGTGCCTCAAGGACAATCAGTAAGTCCTAAAACTAATACTCCTTCTAAACCTTCTATTTATACTCCATCTAGAAGATTGTTGCAAAAGAATGATCCAAATGAACATGTTATTGGTGACTTAGACTTTGGCATACAAACTAGAAGGAAAACTGCTCAAGCAAATCAACAGGTTCATATTTGTCTAGTGTCTCAATTAGAACCTAAAACCTATGCTAAAGCTTTTCAAGATGACTTGTGGGTTCAGGCTATGATAGATGAATTAGCCTAGATAGAGAAAAATAACACTTGGGAACTTGTCCCAAGACCAAAAGATAAAAATATTATTGGGGCTAAATGGGTTTTCAAGAACAAACTTGATGGAAATGGAGTTGTTGTTAGAAACAAAGCTAGACTAGTTTGTAAGGGTTATTCTCAGATAGAAGGTATAGATTTTGATGAAACCTTTGCTCCTGTAGCAAGACTAGAAGCAATCAGACTGTTTCTTGCATATTTTGTTTATAAAAATTTCAAGGTCTATCAAATGAATGTAAAAACAACTTTTCTAAATGAGACTTAGAAAAGGAGGTGTATATGGATCAGCCGGAAGGTTTTGTTAGCAAGGACAAACCACATCATGTTTATAGATTGAAAAAGGCTCTTTATGGGCTCAAACAAGCTCCTAGAGCTTGGTATGCTAAATTAGACAAACACTTACAGTCATAAGGGTTCACTAGAGGTGGTTCTGGTAGTAACTTATACTTTATGACAAAAAATGATTGCATCTTAATAGTGGTTGTCTATGTGGATGACATTATTTTTGGCAGTGATGATGATGAGCTCAGCCTATATTTTCCATAGGTTATGACTGCAAAATTTGAAATGTCAATGCTGGGTGAACTTTCATTTTTTCTTGGTCTACATGTTTCCCAACTCAAAAAAGGCATATTTCTTTCTCAAACAAAATATGCAAAAGAAATGTTGGAATGGTTTCAGATGGATGAATGTAATCCTATTAGTACACCTATGGAAACCAGTTGCAAACTAAGTGTTGATGTTGACAAGCCTGATATTGATCATACTTTTTATAGGTCTATGATAGGCAACCTGTTGTATTTGACTGCCACTAGACCTAACATAATGCATGCAGTTTATTTAGTAGCCCGATTTCAATCTTCTCCTAAGCAAGTTCATCTAAACGCAATAAAAAGGATACTTAAATATATACAAGGAACACTAGATTATGGGCTTTGGTATCCTAGGAACTCTAATTTTGCCTTGATAGCATATACATATGCTGATTGGGCTGGTAGTCTTGATGACAAAAAGAGTACCTCTGGTGGTGCATTCTTTCTTGGTGGAAGGCTAGTTTCTTGGCATGGCAAAAAGCAAGATTTTGTTTCTCTGTCTACAGTTGAGACTGAATATATTGCAGCCACTGCATGTTTCACGCAAATCCTCTGGATGATTCAAACTTTGAATTATTATAAGGTTACTATGTCTAAGCCTATCAAGATTTCATCTGACAATGTCAGTGCCATTAACATGTCCAAGAATCTTGTGATGTATTCTCGTACCAAGCATATTGATATTAGATATCATTTTCTTCGTGAAAAAGTACTCCTCAATGATGTTATTTTGGACTATGTTTCTTCAGCTGATCAAGTCGCTGATATATTTACTAAGCCACTTCTTAGAGTAGTTTTTGAAGGTCTCAGATCTAAGCTTGGGGTTCTCTCTTTTTCTTCTCTAAATTAATTCTTCTTAGTTCTTGGCCTCAGGGGGAGATGCTTGCAAATTTCTATGCCCTGACAATTTTTTTTATCAGATTCATATGATAGTTCTCTTGATTTTCGATTGACAGTCTCCTCAGTTGTTATCTCTTTCTGCTGGTCATATTGCTGTTATATCATTATGATGCTGACATTCTTTTCTTGTTTTAGATTTTCTAAATTCATCTCAGTTACATGACAGCCTTGGTCTGCTTGATATACTTTTCATTTTTTCTTATAATGCCCATTTCAGGTTTTCTGTATATTGCAGCCATTTGCATTCTTTTACTCCCTTTGCCCTGATGTGAAAAAGGGGGAGAGGTAGTTGTGGTTTTCCCATCATGGACAAAGGGGGAGTGCTCACTTATCCTCCTCAGTTGTTGTCCCTGATGTTCAAATTACAACTCTTTGGCATATGTTTTCATGGCATGTTCCATTTTGCACTTTATGAGGGTTCATACATGTGACATGGCATATCATGATACACTCATTTGTCTATCAGTTGGCATGATACAGTTGGCATTTTGGCTCTATGTTGTTGTGAGCATTCTTCTTGACACATAGTATGGTGGTATTTTGGTGGTGCATTATAATAGCACAATGTTATTTCTCTTGGCACCTTGTGCGGTATCTTTTATTTTAAGATGGTGAGCTATTTTATCAAGGTTATTATAATTTGCACTAATGATTGATGTTATAATTTGAAGTGGTTTATAAGGCATAAAAGCCAATGGCATGTTTAAAGTGTTTACCATGGTCTTCTATGTGTCTAGTGGGCATCTCATGTCATGTTTAACCTCTCAAACATGTTGATGTGAATATAGCATTTCAAAAGATGAGTATTACTCACCAAATCATTTGAGTTTCACCGAAGACACTGGTCATCAAATATTTACTGGCAAGTGTTAGGGTTTTGTACTCATTTTTGCATACTTGTCATTTTTGGTCTTTAGCGACAGAAAGTAGGGTTTCACATGGAGAAAACATCATGAAGTTTCATGGAACTCTAAGTTGAGTATCTTTGTTTGGAATCCTATTGTTTCAATACTTGTAATCATGGAGGTCAGAGTGAGAATCTTCAAAAGTCATATTGTTGACATGACAAAGCTCAGTGACTATGGTATATCTTTTTTTTTCTCTCTTCAGCGGCTGACAGGTGATATAATTTTCCTCTCCTTACAAACTCTTTATAGTTGATTTGTTATTTCATTATGCACATAAGGGTTTTAAATTCAATTTTTTCAAAGGGCTCTGTGATGATATTATTTCATTTACTACTCTCCAAGTTCCTGTGCTTATTAGACAAGGTATGTTTTAAAAATCAAAATGGAAAGTTACCCACAAAAGGTGCATTTGGGGTTTCACTTTAAAAGAATTTTTTTTTGCCAAGTGTTTTGAATATTGTTTGTGACAGTAATCTTTTGCAAAGGGCAGATTGTTGCATTATGTTTCCATGATTGATTTATTCTTATGCTGTTGAATTACAAAGAGGATTTAAGTGATTAATAGGAAGAAAGTTTTGGGACAACTGATTCACCCCCCTCTCAATTATCTGTCTTGAATCTAACAATTGGTATCAGAGCTAAGTTCCTCTAAAAGAGCTTAACCACTTGAGGAGATCTAGGATGTCATCCTACAAGAAAGATAGTCTGAGGTTTGATGGAACTAATTTCACTCTTTGGAAAAGTCACATGGAATGTCACTTGTAATGTATGGGAATGCAATATTGGATCATAACTTCAAAGAAGTATGTTCCTCAGAATGGTCTGAGAACCATAGATAAAATCAGAGATGTTGAAAACAATCTTTGGGCTAAAGAAGCTCTATTAAGTGCCTTATCTGATTCAGAGATGACAAATGTTATAGATCTAACAATTGCATATGAGATTTGGTAAAAAATGGAACTTATACATGAAGGAGATAAGTATGTCAAATGTGCCAAGCTACAGAGTTTGAAAGGAAAATTCAAAAACCTGAAGATGAGAGAAGATGAAAATATCACTACATTTATGCCAAGAGTGAATGAGCTTGTTTGTGGCATTAGATGTGTTGGTGGAATCTTAGATGAAGATGAGATTATAGCCAAAGTTCTCAGATCCCTACCTGCTTCTTACAAAGACAAGGTTGTTGCCATTGAAGAGTTCAGATCTTTTTGAAATATCACAAGAGATCAATTGGTTGGAAAATTAGCTGCATTTGAATTAACCAATTTTGGAGATGCACCCCCAAGACTGAATCTGCATTCAAAGCTAGTGCCTCTATAAAAGGAAAACAAAAGTTTGATCTGAGAGAGAACTCTTCAAAGAAACTATCATGGTATGAAAAAGCAAGAAAAGATCTGGAGGAAGATGAAGCAAAAGCTACTCAACTTGAAGCCCTTATTGTAAAAAGACTACCAAGAGGATCTAGTAAGTATGAAGGAAAATTGCCCTTCAAATGTTTTAACTGCAATAAGATTGCTCATTTTGCCTCAAGGTGTCCAGAAAGATTTTCAAGAGCAAATCCAAACTGATCAAGATTTCAAAAGAAATGGTACTATGTTCATGAAGATGATGATGATGGAGTAACAAATGATGAATCAGAGACAGGAAACAAATCTAGAAGTGACTGGGTGTTTATTGCCATCAAGGAAGAAGATCCAATGCCCTCTAAATCTGTCAATCATAAAATGGTAGAAAGAGCTCTGGATGCCCAAGTTGAAGAAAAGGATGATTGGGTCATTGACAGTGGATGCTCCCACCAAATGATAGGTGACAAAAATAAGTTCATAGATTTAGAAAGATATGAAGGAGTGGTAAAATTTGGTGATAATTCTGCTGGTAGAATCAGAGGTAGAGGAACCATTTCTTTTGATGGAAAGAACAAAAACAATAATGTACTATATGTTGAAGGTCTGAAGCACAATCTTCTCAGTGTTGGACAGTTGGTGGACAAAGGCTATGATCTCTTATTCAAAAATAGAAAATGCAAGATCTTTGAAAGTTTTGGAACAAAGATTGCATCCGGTACTCAAACAAAAGGTAATATCTTCCACTTGGTTGGTACTGGTAAAAGTTATTTATTTGTTCAAATTGATTAGAGTTGGTTATGGCATAGGAGAATGTGTCATGTAAATTTTGATAATATCATCAAGATAAGCAACACTCAGGCTGTGAGAGATCTTCCAAGACTGGTGAAACCTAATACTAGTTTGTACAAAGAATGTGTTGTTTAATTTTACACACCATTTCAAAATTTTGATACAGTCATATCAAATGGACACAGGTCCCAACCATTACCAAATCAAAGATACATACATGGGTGCTCTCTATAAAATTAAAAAGAAGCTACGGAATGCACCACGTGGAGACACCCGAGAGATTTAGAAAGCAACTAAAATGAGTGCAGAGAACCCCACGTGGCTACAACAATGAAGAGATGTGGAGTCTTCCACATGTAAGCTATGGATCAAAAGGAGAGTAACTTTGAAAGTAACATAGAATCATGTAGAACAAGGCACGTAGAGAGCCCAAGTAGCAATAAAAAGAAATAAGAATTGTGCGGAGGTGACCACGTGGTGGACGCAGAGGTAAAGTTGTTTGGTTTACGACCCTTTTCTAGAGAGAAACTTAAAGTTTCTAAAGTGATGCGAAACTGCCAAGTGTCAGCTTCTGCAGGAGTTTCTAATGTTTCATAATGTTTCAAGTAGTAATGCGGAGAACGCCACGTGTTAGTTAGCGTGCGAGTGGAAGATGCCACCTATCCCCGTTTTCTCCTTTGAAGTTAGTGAACACTAAAGCTGTGGGTCCTATTATTAATATGTGTGTTCTAAACTAATGCGGGTTGCAACAGTTGTCAATAGCAGAGTTCACCTGAGCACAAAGACAGTTTTGAGGGCTTTGTGGAAGAAGACATGTAGATGTTTTTGAAGGCTGCAGAGTGTGACAAGTGTCATTTTCCTATTCATTCCTAAGAGACAAAGGAGTTTCTCGTTCTACTACGGACGCTACCATCTATCACAGTATGTTTCAAATTTCAAGTACGCATGTCTTGCCATGTGTTGTCCCTTAACGGAAGGAGTTGTGCCACATATATTTTCCCCCAGCCAATGAGCTCGTAGGAAAGAGAAAACTATTGTAGATTTTGAAGGATCGTAACTACTGGAGACTTTCAGTTATCTTCAGTTCCATTGGGCCATTAAATTTGATTGTTGCAGACAATCTAGATTCAGATCTTAGGCTATAAATATGTAACATTTGTAATAGATCGACAGTTTTTAGATAGACAATTTTTAGACATATAGAGATATTTTTCTGTCAGGGATTTAAGAAAGAAGTCAAAGACTTTTGCTGTGACTAGTTGATATCATTTTGCCTTTATTTTGTTATTCCTAATAAGTAGGTTAATGTATATGTGCATGTATCTGTGCCTTTTATATTGCTAGAAAATTAATGAGAAGAACTCAGCTCTATGTCTTGGTTGATAATATATGTCATTGCAAAGTGTCTGATTGTGAGCCTTTGATTATATTCATTTCATCTGTTTATGTTAATCATGTAGTATCTACTCTTTAATATAACTGAATCTTGAGGATAGTTTCACTGTGCTTAATTTGAAGGAAATACTTTCACTCAGGTGCATCGCCATAAATAGTTTTTGCTTAATTGTATCTGTAATCCTGTTAGCCTCTTACCCTTTTCTTCAAAACCAATTTAAGATAGAGAAGAGCCAACTTCTTTAAAATCTGGAGGTTGTTTCAGGTAGCAAGTCCCACATTCCTAAAACTTCCCATGTTGGTGTTAGAACCTGTGCAATTTTATACATCAACAGTTTTTGGCATGCCCAGTGGGACTCAATTCAAAGACTTGAGTCTTTGTTTTCTAAGAATCTTTGCCCTGTATTTTGTGGTTTTGATTGAAACTCACAAAAATATCTACTCATAGGAGCATGAATCTTCCATCTGGCGACTCTACTGGTGGATCTTTTGTGAATCTTTGCCCCTGTAGATCATGGCAGCCCCTGGTATATATGTGCACCTAAATATTCAAAGAGATTTACCCTTTGTGACTTGGGATTCAAGTCCTCTTGTTCTTTAGCAGCAGGGTCAAGTTCCTGACATAGCATGGAAGGCATTGCCTCACTTTCTAGGAGATGGTTCAGTTTGTCCTGTAGATCACATTCAAGATGTTGCAAATATATGCTTTGTTCATAATGTCACGACTGAAAATCATGCTCTCTTGTTGTTGGCATCATCCCTTAAAGGCAAAGAAAAAGAATGGTACAGAAGCTTGCAACCCGATTCAATCACTAGATGGGATGAACTTGGGGAACTCATCTACAATCAGTTTAGAGATAGGACAGATGTCAACACTCTCATCTAGAACCTGATTACAATCAAGAGGCATCCTATGGAGCCCATACATGATTTCAATTCAAGATTTGACAAGGTATGGAAAAAAATTTCTATAGACATGAGGCCCCCTCTAGTCTTTGCTTTCTTATATTATTTAAAGGCTTTAGACCCTGAGATATCTATTATGATACAATCCCTAGGAGGTGAACTCTACCTCAGTCATATGATCTTCCCATTAAGGTTGAAAGTAGCCTCATACTATCTAGTAAACTGCCTCCTTTTCCCTTAAAACCATTGACACCTCGTACAAATACCTTATCTTAGGTTCTTTCTTGTAGCTAGATGCATACAAATTTTAGTCCACCCACCCTCCCTGCTGATTTGCCAAATCATGAGGAGATGTGTGCTGTGAAAGAACTAATTAAAACCCTCTCCCATGAGATCAATGAGTTAAAAGGTCAAAACCTATACAATGTTGATCTATGTTTAAAGCCTCAAAATTCTTATGAACAACAGTATGAATATATCTAGAGAATGCCCAATTGCCTTGAAAATTATCCTCTACAAGCCCCCATAGCTACAAATCAACCTATAGAAGCCATTGACTAGGTTCTCTATCACTTTGACATCCAAGAAGAATTAAGTATCAAGAATCAAATTACAAGCAAGAAAGTGGCTCCCATGTGTCCTTCTGGTTATCAGCATCAAGCATATGTAGCAAATGGAGATCCAGAGTTACTATAAAATCTTAAATTAAATTCAGAAGATGCTTATGAGGTGAGGCTTCTAGAAGCTGAAAAGTATTGGGTCCATGGTAATGTTGTCTATGTATTCTATTTTGACTAGGTTACAAATGATATTATACCAGATGAGTGTCTTTATTACTGCAATGAAGTTTCATACTTGTAGGAGGAAGGCACAGAGATGCATGAGCAACATTTGGGGCATGATGAGGATTTGTTCTCACTTTTGCAACAAGGCTATCAGCTACTAAATGAGGTAGATCTTGCAATTGAGAAAGTGTAAGGTTCATTTGTAAGGCTTGTAGCAGATCATGGAGAAAATGTTGAAACAAAGGAAGATTCAAGACCTGGTTTATTTACTATTTTTGCAAATGGTTATTGTCTTCTTCTTGATGAAGTTTCACCTCTACAAGATGATGGGATTCAGAGAGACATTTGCCACAGTACAGAGCCACATATGATGTCACAAACAAAGTTAGATTCTACACATTTCTTCTTGCATGAAGGAATCCCAATCAGATTCAGGACTATTCTGGGCAGTTCTGTCACTTGTCATCTAGATCTTGATGCTATCATGGATCATCATTCAGATAAAGAGTCAACAAAAGAGGTCACTAATGAGTTTTTGGTAGTAGAAGTTTTCAAATGCAAGCAGAGGAAAGAGTTTCAGTGTTTTATTTTCCCTCCCCACCCTCCACTGATACAGGGACAACATGATGATCAGCCTGACTGGTGTTTTGAAGAAAAAAAAAGAATCTCCTGAGTGCAAAGAAGTAAAAAGGTACAAAATATTGTTATATTCTTCATACAGTTTGTCTGGTTCATTTTCAGCATGATGAGGATTCATAGGAGAAGCATAATTAAATCTAGTAGCTACTTTACCACTCCCATGAATGGGCATGTTCCTGTATGTTTTAGTTGTCAATAATATGGTTTCAATATTCAGAATAAGCTACAACAGTAGCATTAGTTTCAGTTTCAGTTAGTTTTGTTTTAAATAAGTCTTAGCTGCAAAGTAGAATGGAGGATCGATGGTCAGTGTATGAGGTTCAGTCAGTTTCATTTGTGGGTGTTTTTCATATGAGCAGTGTGTCAGTTCAATTTCATGCACTTTCTGAGCAGTTTACATTGGTTTGGTTGCATAAATGAAATTTTAGATCTGTTTAGTTATAAATGTTTCATGTAATGTGACTCTATTGCCCAATGATAAGGCATTTGTCTGCAAAACCAGAGATACTAGAGTTTGAAATGGGCAGGCCCATTTATCCAGCCCATTGCCAAGAACTGTTGTGTAATTTTACACACCATTTCAAAATTTTGATACAGTCATATCAAATGGGCATGGCTCCCAGCCATTACCAAATCAAAGATACATACATGGGCACTCTCTATATATTGGGGGTATAGATAATGGAGACACAATAAATTAAAGTCACAGCCACCGTAAGATGCAAATGAATCAATGGTTCAGGAGCAGTTAAGGGTAAATGCAAGAAGTTGTGTCCACTTAAGGTGGAAGTTTCAGAGTTAGAAAAAAATCTGAAATCAGGTTAACTAAAACAGGATCTCGCTTTTTATGAAACGGGATCCCGTTTTGCTTCGGGCTCCCGAGCCAAAAGCAGAATCCCGTTTTCTAGAAATGAGATCCTATTTTGAGTTTCATAAAAGGTTAATATTTTAACCATTTTGAAACGGGATCCCATTTCATAAAAAAATAAAATATTAACATTTTATGAAATAGGATCCCATTTCATAAAATTTGAATTTTTGATCCACATTTTGCTATGGGTTTTGGGTCAGAAAAAAGGCTTGGGAACTTGACCCTTGGCTTTGGACCTGGTTTGACTTGCAAGTTGAAGGTCCTATCAATGTCACAACAAAATAGTGACTTTGGTCATATGTTTGAAGGCCTTTTTTTGTAGAATTTTTTGACGAAATTAAAACCCATTATAGGTGAGACAGTGTAGATTCCAAATATCTAATTTTTTTTACAATTGGATTATTTTTTCTATTTTCCAATTCTGATGAAATATGTCCATAAACTTGAATTATCAGGGTTTTTTAGTATTTTAATAACTTTTTAATAAAATAATTTTTTTAAAAAAAATTGTACAAAAGCGTACTTTAGACAATTCTTTTCAATTTAAAAAAATAAATTCAAAAAATGATAAGTTTAGGTCATCTTATGCGTGATGTACACGATGATTTTTTAAAACACCAAAAATGGCCAATAAAAAATTAACCAAAAAAATATATTCAACAAAAAATTACAACAAAATATGGATAACGTGCTTCAGTGAGTTAAAAATCTTTTCCCAAAAGGATTTAGAAAAATATGATTATTTAGGTCAAAATATGGATGACGTACACGTGGATGGTATAGTAAAAAAAAGTGACTTTTAAACAGTGGTTTTTAGAAACACCTATTAAAAATCAATTTGTATCATCTAGGTATTAAAAAAAATTATATATTTGGAAACTAGACTCCAAGTACTATATTTCATATTTAGTGATTTTTTCCAAGATTTCACTTTTAAGTGCTTCAAATTTTTAGGTCAAATGTGACAAATTCTAAAAATCAGGGAAAACACTTCCACTTTTTGGCCAATAAGTGGACATAACTTCTTGCACACACCCTTAAAGAGAAGCTACAGAATGCAACACGTGGAGACACCCAAGAGATTCAGAAAGCAACTAAAATGAGTGTGGAGAACCCCACATGGCTGCAGCAATGAAGTGATGCGGAGTCTTCCACATGTAAGTTGCGGATCAAAAGGAGAGTAACTTTGAAAGTAACTCAGAATCATGCAGAGCAAGGCAGGTGGAGAGCCTGAGCAGCAATAAAAAGAAATAAGAATTGTACTAAGGTGACCACGTGATGGACATGGAGTTAAAGTTGTTTGGTTTATGACCCTTTCCGGTGAGAAACTTAAAGTTTCTAAAGTGATGCGGAACCCGCCAAGTGTTAGCTTCCGCAAGAGTTTCCAATGTTTCATAATGTTTCAAGCAATAATGCAGAGAATGCCACGTGTTAGTTAGCATGCACACGGAAGATGCCCCCTGTCCCAGTTTTCTCCTTTAAAGTTAGTGAACACTGAAGTTGTGGGTCCCATTATTAATATGTTTGTTTTTAAACTAATTTGGGTTGTGACAGTTGTCAACAGTGGAGTTCACCCAAGCACAAAGACAGTTTTGAGGGCTTTGTGGAAGAAGACACCTAGATGTTTTTGAAGGTTGCGGAGCGTGACAAGTGTCATTTTCCTATTCATTCCTAAGAGACAAAAGAGTTTCTTGTTCTTCTATAGACACTGCCATCTATCACAATATGTTTCAAATTTCAAGTACACGACCATCTCACCATGTGTCTATCCCTTAACGGAAGGAGTTGTGCCACATATATTTTGCCCTAGCCAATGAGCTCGCAGGAAAGAGAAAACTGTTGTAGATTTTGAAGTATCGTAACTGTCAAAGACTTCCAATTATCTTTAGTTCCATTGGGCCATTGCAATTCAATTGTTGCAGACAATCTAGAGTCAGATCTTAGGCTATAAATATGTAACATTTGTAATAGATCAACAATTTTTAGACAGACAATTTTTAGACATATAGAGAATACAGATAGAGATATTTTCTGTCAGGGATTTAAGAAAGAAGTCGGAGACTTTTGCTATGACTAGTTGATATCATTTTGCCTTCATTTTGTTATTCTTGATAAAAAGGTTAATGTACCTGTGCATGTATCTATGCCTATTATATTGCTAGAAAATTAATGAGAAGAACTCAGTTATGTGCCTTGGTTGATATTATCTATGTCATTACAAAGTGTCTGATTGTGAGCCTTTGATTATATTCATTTCATCTATTTATGTTAATCATGCAGTATCTGCTCTTTAATATAACTAAATCTTGAGGATAGTTTCACTGTGCTTAATTTGAAGGAAATACTTTCACTCAGGCGCATCGCCATAGATAGTTTTTGCTTAATTATATCTGTAATCCTATTAGCCTCTTACCCTTTTCCTCAAAATCTATTTAAGATAGAGAAGATCTAGCTTCTTTAAAATCTAGAGGTTGTTTCAGGTAGTAAGTCCCACATTCCTGAAACTTCCCATGTTGGTGTTGGAACTTGTGCAATTTTATACATCAACAGAATGTCAGTTGGGTAAGCAAAGCAGGGTCACATTCAAAAGTAAGGAACATTCTTCTACTAGATTATTGGACTTAGTTCATACTGATCTATGTGGTCCAGCAGGAATTAGGAGTGTGCAAGGTGATAGATACTTCATGTTATTAATTGATGACCACTCTCGGATGATGTGGGTGACTTTTCTGAAAGAGAAATTTGAGGCTCTTAAGAAATTCAAAATATTCAAGGCTATGGTAGAGAATTAAATTGGATTAAACATAAAATGTCTTAGGTCTGACAGAGGTTGAGAATTCACATCCGGGGAGTTCATAGAATTATGTGAGAAACATGGGATAAAAAGACAATTGTCTACTCCAAGGACTCCACAACAAAATGGAGTAGTGGAGAGAAAGAACCGGACCATCGAAGAAGCATCTAGAACCATGATGATGGAAGCAAATGTTCCTTAGATCTACTAGAGAGAAGTTGTAAGCACTGTTGTCTATACTCTTAATCGAGTACAAATCAGAAGTGTAACGTCCATATCCGAATTGATAAAAAAAACTAGGTTTTCACAAAGGTAAATTTTTTTTTCTTTACTAGGTAATCAAATACAAAAGAACCTATCTATTACTAAGTATAACATATTTCACATTAACATAAACATTATTTCATTTTTCATAAAATTGAAAGAAATGATATACAATAAACATTTTGTTTTCTAACAATTTGAAATTTTCTTGAAACAAATAAAATATTGGAAACATACCATTAACATGCATCTCGATTGTCGAACCATCATGTTCAAGACTTGGCAATCCTCAGTATTTGGAAGAGAAAGTATCTTCAAGGAGCTTAACCTCCAATCACAGACTGTCGGTCTCCTACACTCCTTCCTAACCAGAAGTGGCCCTACACTACTCAAGAGGATAGACTTAGGATAACCATCGGTGTTTGCCATCTAAGCTCTGGTGTTGTAACTTACGTGTCTTGTTATCGTGCAGATCCCTAGATACCCTCTAGTCATGCATGACTCTCCACAAGAAACGCCATCCAGTCATAGTGAACATTCGATGCACTTGAGGATTGTGCACCACCTTAGCCAAAGGATTTATTTTTAAATAGTGTTCTAAGAACACATGAACTTAGTTCACCCACCCTACTCGACTTGAAATGATCGAAATCCTACAGTTTCCTATTTTTAAGGTTTAAACAAATGTTGACCTCGATGACCTCAAGGTTTTAGCATTTTCTCCTATAATAGCGCATGGTACAACGTTTACTCTAATCCCGAGTTCATTGTTTCATAATCCCATATTTGTATAAAACATTGTTTAATAACACCCACTCCTAAGTGGTTTCAAACTTGGTTACTCGGCTCCCATGTTTGTAAAACATACTCATGTATCTAAAACAATTTCCCGTTATCCCAGAATTTAAGGGTTTTAGACTCATAAAAGTCTACATAATACAAATGGAACTAGAATCATCGCATGCAACGTAATCTAGGCTCAAAATGCAAGTTTTTCCCACCCTATTTGTTTATTACAAATCCATGACGGCTTTTAACCAAGAATAATTACTTAACCTACAACTTCACACCTCTTACCAAAATAAATAGTTTTATGAGGTTCAATGAGGTAAGAATTAAATGATAAGGTTAATAAAGGACTTGGAATCTCTCTATGGCACTAGAGACGATCAAACTTATATGTCGACTTTTATTTGAAAATCTAAACCGAATAAGAAATTAGATGACAGCATTTGTTGACGTTAAATGTCTCGTCTTCAGGATTCTTATGTCATATAAGTCATGGAATGTGGACATCCGAAGTCATCAAAGAGAGGAATATTTTAAGAATTCAGAGAGTTTTGAAGCGAAAACACAGTCATGTGAAATGCTTACCAAAATAAATGAAAGCAATGTATTTTAGTAACAGGTTGTGGTTTACATTACGACCAATACAATAATCATGCATACAAGGATGTTCTCACTGTAGGTATATAGTTTAAGGTTTACACCAAAAGATAGCAATGAAACTATTTCTGAGGTTTTAAACACCACAAGATAGCAATGAAACTATTATGTTGATAAACTTCACAAAGAAATCATAGTAGCATTACGTTGTCATCATATTCTATTCATTGTAAACATATGACATTATCCTTGCATAGATAAGACACCATTACTGGTCTAAACTGTGAAAAAGAAGAAAATGGGAAAACCTGTCAACAGAGTTGAAGACTGCTGTGGCAAGTTCCTGGCGATCGTTGTAGATTCTCAACTCTCTACACACCTATCCACGTCCCCCTCTGGCTAGTTGTGCCTCCTCAGGTTTTCAAAACTCTATCTTATCTGCCAGTTGTGCACAATGAAACCAAACTTTTCCCTTCAAAAGATCCTCCTCTCTGCCATTTTTCCCCTTTCTAAAACAACGACAACCTACTCATTAACTATTCCCCCCCGCGTCGATGGAATATCTCTCCCTATTAACTCTCGTTTCCCAACTTCTAAAACTACCACCTCTTTCCACGATGAAGGAATAAATGGCATTCCTCACACCGTTCACTAAATTCTCAATGACCTCACTCCCTACTGCACTCAATGGAGAAGGAGATTCATCTAAATCTATGGTCTTTTAGACTCTAAACAATAGCAACACCGATGCCTTTGTACCCTCAATGATAATGGAGCATCAACATTAAATTAACGGTTATACTTTTATTCTCCACGGCATAACTCCTACACAAGACATCGAAGAAAAAGACTCTCTTCTAACTGCGATCTTCAAATTCTAACCACCGACTACCATTGGGTCAAACGCCCATGATGATGGAAGATAGAGCAATGAGACCAAAAACCATCACATGCCTATTCACAAGGGTCGACATTACTATCTTTCTACCTGACTTCCCACTTATCACGACCACTAAAAAGAAGGAGGCTCCTTTGGTGACGTGGCTTGTTAGTGGACATAACAACCCCGCCCACACTTGAACATTAAAGCATCTAATCCTCTAAGAGCAACTAAAAGCTGAATTGTGGGGTTAAGCTCGACAAGGTGACGGTTAAGAAATGTCTAGAGTATCTTTTTTGGTTGAAAAAGAAAAAAGAGATAAAGACCAACTTAATAAGGAAACTCAAGGTTAGATCGATAATATTTCATAGTCAAAGCTAAAAGAAAAAGACTCATTCCCAACAATGACCAAAACAAATTATTACACGCTATGGCTTTAAAATCGACATTCGTCAATTTCCAGAAAGAATAAATTCACAACACAAGTTTGATGCATTTTACGGCAATCACGACGGATTGAGCGTAATGCAAAACAAGTTTCCTACATCGTTAGACGCACAAAGCCAACTTCTCGTATCTTTCAACTATGAGATGTGGTTCACGAATCTGCCACAAGTAGGTTCATTTAATTACCTATAAATGAAATAATAGTCGTCTATATCAGTCGACTCGCTTTGGTGGACTTACGACAACATCGTCGATTCCAAGATTCTATATGACGACTTACGAAAAGGATGTTACACCTTATCTTCAGACGTCGACATCTAGTCTTAAACTATCCCAGTCAAAAAATAAGACTAAATTGATGGCTTCAAGGTTTATCTACTTGTTTGGTGTTCTCAGTAACAAACACCCATGGTTAATTTCCAGAGTCTATACTCTGTCTCAAAGATACTTTCTCTTCCTGTCGAACATGGTCCACCTGTTCCTGCAACAATAGTCTCACATAGAATTTTGTGGTCAAAGCACCTATGTTCCAAATCAAAGCATAATATATCCAAAACATCATTTCACTTAACAAAAAGGACATTTAGTCTACAATATCACATTGATCATAATCAATAGATTCTAAAATTTCATAGAACTAACTTTGTATAATAAATCATCAGTTTCCATGTCATCCACAACATATTATATTACTGAAATTTGCAAGAAAGTAAATAGCATAATCGATTCCAAAAAGAGGGATGTAACATATCCTTCCCGTTTAAAAATCATCGTCCCCGATGATTGAGTTTATCAAGCAAAATTTAGACTTAAAACAAACTTTTTATAGTGCAACATTAATGTCTTTGAAAAGTTTAGGAAATCTTTGGTAAATGTCTTTATAGTCTTCCCAAGTGGTGCTATCCTCACCATATTGGTCCCACTAAATTTTGTATTCGAAAACTTCTCGATTACGTAAACAAAGTTTACGCATTTCGAACACCTTGAGTGGCTCTATCACAACCACCCCGGGTTCTTGCATCTGTAAGGAATTCCAGTTAAGGATGTGGTTATTACCTACAAAATATTTCTTTAAATATGAAACATGAAAAACATAATGCATCTTAGACAAGGCTGGAGGTAAAGCAACTTTATAGGCAACTGGATTAATAATCTCTAGAACTTTGAAAGGTCCGACATAACGAGGAGCCAATTTCAAAGATTTACCAAATTTTATTGAACTGTTTTGGGGTTTCACTCGCAAAAGCACTTTCTCGCCAATAGAGAAGTGTCTAGGCACTCATTTGCGATCTGCATAACTCTTTTGCCTGTCATTGGCTTCTGCCAACCTCTTCCTAATCATTTTTACTTTTTCTTCCATATCAGCAAGCATTTTAGGTCCAATGTTTATCCTATCTTCTAGCTTATCCCAGCTTATAGGAGTTCTACCTTTCCTTCCATATAATGCTTCAAATGGCGCCATCTTGATGGCAGAATGATAGGAGTTGTTATAGGCAAATTTGACAAGAGGTAGATATTCCTCCCATCTATATTGCTGATCCATGCAATACATTCTCAAAAGGTCTTCTAATACCTGATTCACTCTTTCTGTTTGTCCATCAATTTTGGGATGATAAGTAGTACTTACATTCAGTTTAGTCCCTAATGCAGAAAATAAGGTTTGCCAAAATCATGAAGTTATCCGAGCATCTCTATCAGATATAATCTTTTCAGGTACCCCATGCAATCTGAAAATTTCTTGCACAAATTTCTGAGCCAAAAGATGTGCTCCATCTGTCAAATTTCCCAGTATGAAATGTGCGACCTTGGTTAGTTTATCCACAACAACCAATATTGTATCATGCCTATTCTTAGACATTGGTAACCCCTGGACAAAATCCATACTAACAACTTGCCATTTCCATTCCGAAATATCATGCAGGTATAACAATCCAGCAGGATGTTGGTGTTCTGCCTTAACTCTCTGACACTCCAAACAGCTAGCTACAAATTTTGTAGCATCATTTTTCATTCCCTTCCAGAAATATAGTGGCTTGACATCCGCTAACAGTTTTGTTACACCAGGGTGTCCAGAGTAAGGAGCACAGTGAACTTCCTTCCACACAAGGTTTCTAAGTTCTACTAAATTAGGAACATAGATTCTTCCCTTGAATCTCATCAATCCATTGGATTCAAAACTGAATCTGTCATATCTTGGGTCCTTAGGGTTTAGGTGCAAAGCCTGTTTCACTTGCTCATAATACTCATCTCCAGATAAGTTTTGTATTACTAAATCTTTAAAGTTAGCATGTATGGAGATTATAGAAGTTATGTGCCTTCTTCTGCTTAAGGCATCAGCTACTCAGTTTTCCTTGCCTTTGATATAAGAAAATCTTAAAGTCATAATCTGATATTAATTCCAACCATCTTCTTTGCCTTGCATTGAGATTAGGTTGTGTAAATATGTAGCAAAGGCTTTGATGATCAGATTTTAGAATAAAAGTCCTTCCCAACAAATAATGTCACCACATCTGAAGGGCGTGAACCACTGCTGCCATCTCTAGGTCATGAGGAGCATAGTTCTACTCATAGTTTTTCAGCTTCCTTGACTAATAGGCTACTACCCTACCTTCTTGCATAAGTACACCTCCCAATCCTTCCCCCAAGGCATCAGTGATAACCTCAAACTCTCCCTCAGGATCAAGAACTTTCAGAATTGGAGCGGTTGTTAAATTTTCTTTTAACAAGTCAAAAGCCTTTTGACATTCATCCGTCCAAACAAACCTTTTTCCTTTTCTTTGCAAGGAGGTAATTGGGCTAGCAATACTTGAGAAATTGAATAAAAATTTCCTGTAATACCCTGCCAATCCCATGAAACTTCATACCTCTGACACATTGGTAGGTTCAGGCCATTCCATAATAGCTTTTATTTTGGCCAGATCAACTGATATCCCATCGGTTGATATTATGTGCCCCAAATACTGTACTTCTTTATGAAAGAAGGTGCACTTTGAGAGTTTCGCATACAATTTGTGTTCTCTTAATCGTTACAAGACTATTTGAAGATGTCGTGCATGCTCCTCTTCATTTTTGGAATAGATCAAAATATCATCAATGAAAACTAGCACAGACTTATCAAGACAATCTCTGAAAACACTATTCATGAGATTCATGAAAGCAACAGGTGCATTGGTCAATCCAAACGGCAACACCGTGAACTCGTAATGACCATACCTCATTCTAAATGCTATCTTCGGAATATCTTCGTCTTTCAACCTTAACTGATGGTATCTAGATCTCAGATCTATCTTAGAAAAGACTGATGCACCATGCATTAGGTCAAATAGATCATCAATATGTGGCAAGGGATACTTGTTCTTTATTGTCACCTTGTTAAGCATCCTATAATCCATACACAGCCTTAAAGTTCCATCTTTCTTTTTGAAAAAAATAACTGGGGCTCCCCATGGTGATACACTTGGCCTAATTAGATTCTTAGACAATAGCTCCTACAACTGAGCTTTTAATTCCATAAGTTCAGTGGTAGTCATACGATACGGAGCTTTAGAGATTGGCTCCGATCCTGGTTTAATATCTATGCCAAAGTCAAATGTTCTCTTCGGAGGCAAGCCTGGTAACTCCTTGGGAAATACATCCCTGAAGTTGCATAGATATGGATATCTTTCCTCAAATGATTGTTTCTCCAAGTTTTCCTCTACTAGGTCCATTTTGACTGCAAAAAGTTGACATCCCTTTCGCCTAGCCTGTTTTAGTTGTTTTGATGAAATGGATCTAACCCTTATTTCTCTTTGAATTCCTTGGAGATTTACTATTTTTCCCATCTCATCCAGACACTCAATGGTTTTATGAAAACAATCTACTTTGGCTCAATGTTTCCACAACCAATTCATTCCTAAGATGACATCGTAGGACCCTAAAGGCACTACGTATAAATTTGCCCAAGTGGTGAAGTTAGAAACATCAATCTTAGCTTCGAACAAACATTGCTCTACCTGAGCCTTTGAGTTATTTGCATACTCTACTGTCCATGGTTTTAACATAAAACCAGCTTTTCTAGAAAATTTACTTAAGACTCTAGGTGACACAAAATTTTCTGTTGCACTAGTATCAAATAGAATAGAAATAGGAACTCCAAATAAGGTACCTATCATCTCAATGGGGGTGATCTAATAATCCACTTGTTGATTGTCAAGAGTGGCATGAATCCCTTGATGAAAAGCTTCCTATTGCGAAGGAAGTTCCATGTTCCTAGGCTTCCTATTCTACTTCTTGTTAGGGCAATGGTTGGCATAATGATCTCCTCCACAAGAAAAGCATCCTCCTATAGGTCCTCACTTCTTAGATGGCCTACTTGCAGAATCCTCATTCTTCTTAAAATTAACATTTCTCATATAATCTTCACCTCTTCGCTCATTACCAAATCCCCCTTGATTCTTTCGATTTCCTTTATCAAACCTCCTGTTTCCATATCCCTTCTCATTTTTCCCTTTATAAGACTGATCATTGTAGTTCTTATCAAACTTCTTGCGTTTCTTATCATGGTAATCAGAGATAGATTTGATCTTCTGCTCCTGTTTAATTGTCTTTTCATAAACTTGATCCATTGTGCTTGGACCATGCACCTCCACCTCACCGCCGATCTGAGGATTGAGTCCCATGATGAATTTTCTGATTCAGAACCTTTCATCCTTTTGGTATTGAGGAACATACTTCAATAGTCTAGTGAATTTTTCTACATACTCGACCACAGATAGTTCACCTTGCCTGAGGTTTTGGAAATCTATTAACTTCTAATCAAAATATAACTGAGGTAACCACCATTTTCAGAATAGTTCTATGAACTCATCCCATGTCACCTTCAAGGGACTTAATTCCAGCTCCATTTTCTTATTCATCCACCAAGTGGACGCTTCCCCAGATAGCTAATATGCTCCCCACATGGCTTTAGTAACCTCAGAGTAATTTTTGATCTCAAAATATTTCTCCATCTCCGTTAACCATGCTTCTGCTGCATCTCCAGTTTTCATTCCATCAAACTTTGGAGGGTTAACCTTCTTCATATCCTTAAATAACTCTAATGCAAGTTTATCCTTGGTTTTTCTTTGGACTTCACTGTCATCAGGATTTTCACTTGACGTGCCATTTTCCCAATGTTTACTCTTGCTTGTATAATGTGAGTTCTCATTTTCACCCTCTGTGTTGCCAGTTTGTTCAACCTTTCCTTGGTTTCAGTAAGCATGTTTAGAATCCTATCCAACTTGTCAGTGGAGTTTTCCCGAGAGTTATGACCTTCGCGATCCTCCCCCTCGTTAAACTCTGATTGGTCAATGATAGTTTAGTTTCTCACCTAATTAAACATATACTAATCAGTTTTATACTTATCATATTATAAATCATCAAAAGAAAACAACAATTGCTCATTATCATAATTGTTCTCAAACCAAAATTTTGTCTTTATTCATTTTGCAAAATTGTTTCAACATCATTAGAATAGACATATCTCATGTTTTTACTCAGTATTATCTAGTGGAGTGTAACCTTCGGATTCATTGTCTGACACATAATCATGAGGTGTATACCCCTCAAACTCACTATCAGAAGATAGCTCAATGATCTCAACTCTAGGTACTACACAAGGATCCCTAGTGATCATGGGTATACTAATAGGTACACTCACAGATACACTAACAGGTACACTATTAGGTACAATACTGGGGCAGCAGTTGATCATGATTCGAGCTGTCGTCGCTGCTCCCTCTAGAAGTTCTCTCCTCACTCGCTTAAGTCGTGACATTGCATTGGCTAAGGTTTCCACATCATCAAGCCAAATGTCATTTTCGTCATTAGTTTTCTCAATGGTCTTGATCAACGCAATCCATTTCTGCTTAGCTTGCAGATAACGCTTCTTACCCGTGAAGGATTTTCTTGTAGTTTTCTTGATGTATACCATCCTGGCATAATAAATCAAATAATTAGCTACTCGCATAATGTTGATTTCCTAATCAGGTTAGTGGACTCATCAGCCCTAGTACTGAACCTGGTTAGCTCTGATACCATATGTAACGTCCATATCCGAATTGATAAGAAAAACTAGGTTTTAACAAAGGTAAATTTTTTTTTCTTTACTAGGTAATCAAATACAAAAGAACTTATCTATTACCAAGTATAACATTTTTCACTTTAACATAAACATTATTTCATTTTTCATAAAACTGAAAGAAATGATATACAATAAACATTTTGTTTTCTAACAATTTCAAATTTTTTTGAAACAAATAAAATATTGGAAACATACCATTAACATGCATCTCGATTGTCGACCCATCACGTTCAAGACTCGGCAATCCTCAGTATTTGGAAGAGAAAGTATCTTCAAGGAGCTTAACCTCCAACCACAGACCATCGGTCTCCTGCACTCTTTTCTAACCGAAAGTGGCCCTACCCTACTCAAGAGGATAGACTTAGGATAACCATCGGTGTTTGCCATCTGAGTTCTGGTGTTGTAACTTACATGTCTTGTTATCGTGCAGATCCCTAGATACCCTCTAGTCATGCACGACTCTCCACAAGAAATGCCATCTAGTCACAATGAACATTCGATGCACTTAAGGATCGTGCACCACCTTGGCCAAAGGATTTGTTTTTAAATAGCGTTCTAAGAACGCATGAACTTAGTTCACCCACCCTACTCGACTTGAACTGATCAAAATCCTACAGTTTCCTTTTTGTAAGGTTTAAACAAATGTCGACCTCAATGACCTCAAGGTTTTAGGATTTTCTTCTGTAATAGCGCGTGGCGTAATGTTTACTCTAATCCTGAGTTCATTGTTTCATAATCCCATATTCATATAAAACATTGTTTAATAACACCCACTCCTAAGTGGTTTCAAAATTGGTTACTCGGTTCCCATGTTTGTAAAACATACTCACGTATCTAAAACAATTTCCCGTTATCCCAAAATTTAAGGGTTTTAGACTCATAAAAGTCTACATAATACAAACGGCACTAGAATCATCTCATGCAATGTAATCTAGGCTCAAAATGCAGGTTTTTCCCACCCTATTTGTTTATTACCAATCCATGACAACTTTTAACCAAGAATAATTACTTAACCTACAACTTCACACCTCTTACCAAAATAAATAGTTTTACAAGGTTCAATGAGGTAAGAATTAAATGGTAAGGTTAATAAAGGACTTGGAATCTCTCTATGGCACTAGAGATGATCAAACTTATATGTCAACTTTTATTTGAAAATCTAAACTGAATAAGAAATTAGATGACAACATTTGTTGACGTTAAATGTCTCGTCTTCGGGATTCCTATGTCATATAAGTCATGGAATGTGGACATCTGAAGTCATCAAAGAGAGGAATATTTTAAGAATTCAGAGACGTTTTGAAGTGAAAACACAGTCATGTGAAATGATTACCAAAATAATTGAAACCAATGTATTTTAGTAACAGGTTGTGGTTTACATTACGACCAATACAATAATCATGCATACAAGGATGTTCTCACTGCAGGTATATAGTTCAAGGTTTACACCAAAAGACAGCAATGAAACTATTTCTGAGGTTTCAAACACCACAAGACAGTAATGAAACTATTATGTTCATAAACTTCACACCGAAATCGCAGTAGCATTACATTGTCATCATATTCTATTCATTATAAACGTATGACATTATCCTTGCATAGATAAGACACCATTACTGGTCTAAACTATGAAAAAGAAGAAAATGGGAAAACTTGTCGACAAAATTGAAGACTGCTGTGGCAAGTTCTCACAAATCATTGCAGATTCTCAACTCTCTACACACCTATCCACATCCCCCTCTGGCTAGTCATGCCTCCTTAGGTTCTCAAAACTCTCTCTTATCTGCCAGTCGTGCATAATGAAACCAAACTTTTCCCTTCAAAAGATCCTCCTCTCTACTATTTTTCCCCTTTCTAAAACAACGACAGCCTACTCATTAACTATTCCCCCCCTCGTCGATGGAATATCTCTCCCTATTAACTCTCATTTCCCAACTTCTAAAACTGCCACCTCTTTCCACGATGAAGGAATAAATGGCATTCCTCACACCGTTCACTAAATTCTCATCGACCTCACTCCCTACTGCGCTTAGTGAAGAAGGAGATTCGTCTAAATCTGTAGTCTTTTAGACTCTAAACAATAGCAACACCGATGCCTTTGCACCCTCAATGATAATGGAGCATCAGCATTAAATTAACGGTTATACTTTTATTCTCCATGGCATAACTCCTACACAACACAACGAAGAAAAAGACTCTCTTCTAATTGCGGTCCTCAAATTCTAACCACCGACTACCACTAGGTCAAATGCCCACGATGATGGAAGATAGAGCAATGAGACCAAAAACTGTCACATGCCTATTCACAAGGGTCGACATTACTATCTTTCTACCTGACTTCCCACTTATCACAACCACTAAAAAGATGGAGGCTCCTTTGGTGACATGGCTTGTTAGTGGACATAACAACCCTACCCACACTCAAACATTAAAGCATCTAATCCTCCAAGAGCAACTAAAAGCTGAATTGTGGGGTTAAGCTTGACAAGGTGGCGGTTAAGAAATGTCTAGAGCATCTTTTTGGTTGAAAAAGAAAAAAGAGATAAAGACCAACTTAATAAGGAAACTCAAGGTTAGATCAATAATATCTCGCGGTCAAAGCTAGAAGAAAAAGACTCATTCCCAACAATGACCAAAACAAATTATTACATGCTATGCCTTCAAAATCGACATTCGTCGATTTCCAGAAAGAATAAATTCACAACACAAGTTCGACGTGTTTTACGGCAATCATGACAGATTGAGCGTAACGCAAAACAAGTTTCCTACATCGTTAGATGCACAAAGCCGACTTCTCGCATCTTTCGACTACGAGACGTGGTTCACGAATCCACCACAAGTAGGTTCATTTAATTACCTATAAACAAAATAATAATCATCTATATCAATCGACTCACTTTGGTGGACTTACGACAACATCGTCGATTCCAAGATTCTATATGACGACTTACGAAAAGGATGTTACACCTTATCTTCAGACGTTGACATCTAGTCTTAAACTATCCCAGTCAAAAAATAAGACTAAATTGATGGCTTCAAGGTTTATCTACCTGTTTGGCGTTCTCAGTAACAAACACCCACAGTTAATTTCCAGAGTCTATACTCTCTCTCAAAGATACTTTCTCTTCCTATCGAACATGGTCCACCTATTCCTGCAATGACAGTCTCACATACAATTTTGTGTTCAAAGCACCTATGTTCCAAATCAAAGCATAATATATCCAAAACATCATTTCACTTAACAAAAAGGACATTTAGTCTACAATATCACATTGATCATAATCAATAGATTCTAAAATTTCATAGAACTAACTTTGTATAATAAATCATCAGTTTCCATGTCATCCACAACATATTATATTACTGAAATTTGCAAGAAAGTAAATAGCATAATCGATTCCAAAAAGAGGGATGTAACAAGAAGCAATTCTGGTAAGACTCCTTATGAACTCTGGTTTGACATCACTCCCACTGTGAAGTATTTCAGAGTCTTTGGTAGCAAATGTTACATTAAAAGAGATCAAGATCTAGGAAAATTTGATGCTAGAAGTGATGAAGGAATATTCTTGGGTTATTCTACTTAAAGCAAAGCATACCGGTGTTATAACAAGAGATTGAGAAAGATTATAGAAAGTACAAATGTGAAGGTTGATGAAGGTATTGAAAAACCCTCAAGGTTTTATGAATATGATGAAGATGATCAGAATGATGTTTTGGTCCAAGAAGTCCAAACCCCTTCTAAAATTCAGATCTAGACTAATCCGATGAGTCAGGAAGAAGAGATAAGTTTGAATAAACCTGTTCAAGAAATAGAAGTGCAAGAAAGTCCCAAAATTCCTAGGTATGTAAGACTAAATCACTCTGAAGATCAGATCATAGGTGATAAAAGTAAAGGTGTTCAAACAAGAAGAAAGATTGCTCAAGACTCAGAAAAGCATTGTTTGATTTCAAAGATTGAACTAAAGTCAGTGAATAATGCATGCAATGATGAAAGCTGGACTAAAGTAATGGAGGAAGAGCTGATGCAAATTGAGAAAAATCACACTCGGGATCTTGTTCCTAGACCTAGAAACAAGAATGTGACTGGAAGCAAATGGGTCTTCTAGAATAAATTGAATGAAGATGGTGAAGTAGTCAGAAACAAACTCAGATTGGTCTGCAAGGGTTACTCTCAAGTAGAAGGAGTTGATTTTGAAGAAACTTTTGCTCCAGTGGCAAGAATTGAAACAGACAGATTATTTCTAGCCTTTGCTGCCTTCAAGGACTTCAAAGTATATCAGATGGATGTCAAGTCTACCTTCTTGAATGGTAACTTGGAAGAAGAAGTTTACATTGAGCAACCAGATGGATTCCAATTGTCTGATCATGGTGATATGGTTTGTAAATTGAAGAAAGCATTGTATGGACTCAAACAAGCCCCAAGAGCCTTGTATGAAAGACTGGATAAGCATCTCTTGAAGATTGGTTTCAACAAAGTTACTTCTAAGAGTACCTTGTACTTCAAAATTGATCATGAAAACATCTTAATTGTTGAAATGTTTGTTGATGATATCATTTGTGGAGGAAGAGATAGTATGTGCAAAACTTTTGCAAATCAAATGAAAAGTGAATTGGAGATGTCCATGTTTGGAGAAATGAATTTCTTCTTAGATCTGCAAATCATTCAAACAAAGAAAGGAATCTTTATTTCATAGACCAAATATGTGAAAGAATTGTTGAAAAAATTTAGGATGGAAGACTCAAAACCAATGAGTACTCCCATGACAACCAGATGTAAATTGAGCAAAGATGATGACTCTCCTAAGACTGATTAGAAAAAGTACAGGTCAATGATTAGAGGATTATTGTATCTCACTCAAACTAGAGCTGACATTATGAATGTTATTGGTCTTGTTGGTAGATTCCAAGATGATCCTAGAGAATCTCATGTCATGGCAATCAAGAGGATTCTTAGATATCTAAAAGGGACAGTTGAGTATGGTTTATGGTATCCTAGAGATCATGATTTCTTTCTTCATACCTATATAGATACGGATTGGGCAAGAGATGTGGATGACCAAAAGAGTACCAGTGGTGGAGCATTCTTTTTAGAGAAGAGATTGGTTTCTTTTCTGACAAAGAAACAAGAGGCAATCTCTTTGTCCACTTCAGAAGCAGGATATATTACAGCAGCAGGTAGTTGCACTCAAGTATTGTGGATGAAACAAATGCTAAGAGACATCAAAGTGGAGTATGAGGAACCTATCACAATCTTCTATGATAATTCAAGTGCAATAAATATATCAAAAAATCTGGTGTTGCATTCAAAGACAAAACATATATCCATCGAGTTTCATTTTTTGAGAGAGTAGGTGAACAAGAATGAAGTCAGATTGGAGTTTGTGCCCTCCAAGGATCAAATTGCAGATATTTTTACTAAACCTCTACCTAAGGACTCTTTTGAGTATCTCAGGGAGAAGTTAGGGGTTATTACCCCTCTGGTTCTAAATTAAGGTGCACTGATGTGCATCAATCTGGTGGATCTCACAGTCATATCTTGTGGTCCGAATAGATGTTGGGAAGCTACTACTCAAGGGGAGTAGTTGGTATGATTCTGAGTGATGCAAGTATGTGCCCTTTGCCATTGATGTCAAAGGGGGAGAGAAGACATGTGAAAAACAAAAGTGGTTGCTTATCAAAGGGGGAGTAGTAAAGGAAGAGAAGACATGTGAATGGTTGTTGTTGATAGAGGGAGTTATGTTAGTGAGGAGAAGTTCTTGTCTTGATGGTTAAAATAGTTTTTCACATCATATGTTGCCATCAATGACAAAGGGGGAGATTGTTGTAAGTATGGGCCTAACCGGTGTTGTCATTGATGTCAACATACTCCTATTGCATTGATAATAAGGATTGGATGAGTTGAATGCTAAGGATATTGAGAAAATTAGTCCTATCAGGAATAGAGAAGAATAGTGAAGATAGTAAGGTAAAGATCCCAGCCAAGATGAAGATCAAAGGATACAGATCAAAGGGTTTGTAGATATGTCTTAAGTTGATCTAGTAAAGATTTGAGAGGTCCGCATGAAGATTTGAAGAAGTTATGGGACAACTAATTCACCCCCCTCTCAGTTGTCTGTCTTGAATCTAACACAGATTTCATGGCTCGTAGTTAACTCTGATATTGAGTTTTTCTTCCTCCTTCAAGGATTGTCACTTTATGAAGAGGCTATTTAGTTTGCCTTTGAATCATGTCAATAATAAAGGACATACTTTATAGTTTTTCTATTATGGGTACTTGAAATTCTAGTATAGTCAGTTATAAATAGCAGAATCAGTTATCAAATGATCTGTTGAACAATTTTACTTGGGTTTGGCTGACAATAAGCTTCTTTAGCTATACAGACAAGCTGCAAATGTTCTAGTTTCATATGAAAAGCATTTTTGTTGGATATAACCTCTTGATTGGTTACAAACTTCCAACCAGTTTTTTTAGTTTTCAGTTATGACTCTCAAACTATTTGTAGAGAAACAAAATGTCTTGGTGAAAATGTAAAATTATGTGTATAAAATATGATATAATATGAATGATGTGTGTGCAAGAAAACACTACTCATGCATTGTTGGTATTATGTGGTTTTAAGTGAAACAGAGTATCCCTCTGTATGTGAACTTTTTCATACAATTGTAATTATTGAAAGTATGCTAGTGAGGCAAGTTATAAGCCAGTGAGGCCTGTAATCAGTGAGATTCTCTTATAAGCCAGTGAGGCATTCTTTTCGAGTGGTTTTATGCTAGGGGATTTCCATTCAGGACAAATTATTGTGTCAATCTTTCTTTGCACGATTTTAATGTGTTCATCTGCTTAATATTTCCTTTGCACTTATCTGATAACATCCAGTTCATGAATGATTATCTATAGAAATTTTGAAAGTACAAATTTGTTTTTTCTTTAAAGGAATTGTCAGACACTGATTCACCCCCTCTCTCAGTGTCATACCACTCTAAGAATTAAGAAAACCTCCGGTCTAGCCCGAGACTTGTGAAGACCAAATCATCAGTATACATAATATATATTTATAGATCCTACCCTGGACAAGCGGTTCATTAGTTGATGAGGACCATAGGTTCTCATTTACAGGTCCAGAGTATTATTTTTACAATTACAATTACCATTACAATTCCTGCTACTTGAATAGACAGAATAACCATCTACTTCAATTATACATTGACCTAGCCACATGTTACATTTATGGCTAGGTGTTACAATAGAAGGGCTTTCCTTGTGTATCATTTTACAAATTCATTGATGAACCGCCACCATTTCTTCGTCAGCATTCTAGTTTACCATTATTGTAACCACATCACCAAGAGACATAGATTCTTCCAAGTAGGCTATGTTGTTAGAATATAAAGCCTGGTTGTATATAGAAAAGCTTTTGCCTACCCATCCATAAGTTAACAGTTAGTATTTTGAACAAACAGAATCATGTTATAACCTGTCCAATCAACCTTATCAACTTAGTGACATTAGAACCAACCAAAATTTGAACTAATTATTTTTTCTGTTCTCCCATTGCTCTAAGGGTATATAATGTAGTTATGTATGCCCAGTTTGTTTAGGCCATAGGAGTACCCAGATAATCATGAATGTATATATATATATATATATATATATATATATATATATATATATATATATATATATATATATATATATATATATATATATATATATATATGAAATGCTATACCCAATTTTTAATGAAAAATACATAATGTACCCTAATATCTACATGCCAAGATAAATTTCATCAGCCAGAAGATAATTTTGGACCATCAAAGACTTCTCAAAAATAACCAACCAGAGAATTGATTAAACTATATTAATTCATGAAAGAGTGCTTGGCCCATATGATTAAAGTCTATCCAAATGTACCTATAATAGATAAATTAGCAGCCATAAAAGTATATACATATAAATTAGCAGCCATCAATGTATATATTGGAAATCAGTAGCCATAAAAGTATTAGATAAATCTAGTCTAACACCCTAGTGTAAAGAGCACTTGCAATAGGTTGTTCTGGTTAAAATCACAAATGAAGCCAAAACCTGAATTTAACCTAAAATAAGAAAATCAGAAGGAATAGAAACATATTTTTCTTAGAGACATCCTTCTTGTATAAATTTCTGCTTATATGTACATACACATAAATTTGCATCCCTGCATGTTTGTGTATATATATAGAAGAACACATCTAGATCACCCAATAGAGTCAAACACAAAAAATTCAACTTGAGCATCATAAGGCATCATAGAATGAGGAGTACATAATCCAAAAAAGATCAATACAGACAAAGACTGAAAAGAGAAGGTAGTTGTGACACCCATAACAAATTATTTGGGGTTCTTAAAGTTCTACCTCCTCAAAAAATCATTCTAAATTTTTGGTAAGTAAGTCAAGAGGGAGGTGCCTCTTGATACAAGGACCCATAAATTCTAACAAAATCCCATACCACCAGCGAGGGCGTTTGTATTACTGTCAGGTTGGGTAATCATAATAGAGAGAGCATCACCAGATCAAAAATCCAGCCTGTTTCATCATAATCTTAACTAATTTGAAGATGCAAAATAAAGTGGAGAATAATCCCAAGGAAATATAACTCCATATGGCATATGGCTGAGAATGTAAATAATCATGAGAAAATGAATATATTTATGAGTATATATATATATATATATATATTTCTCGTTTATTGATAGCATATATTTTTCCTAATTGAATGCCAATTTTGGCAAAGCTAATGTTACAATAAATCAACTAACAATTCAAATGTCTTTGCATAGACATCCTGTAGATAGAGGCATCCATTAAAAGCCTCAATACATCAGCTCCCCTAGTGCTACTCCCACTATTAGTGTTTAAAAGCAGATACCAATCTATGAACACCGATAAAATCAAAAGTGAGCTCCCAAGCCTAGAAAGAAATAAGAGAAGAAAAAATTATTTTCATTTAAGAGCTTCAATCAGTGGACACTACCACTCCTTTTTCAATTGTGGTTTTGTCCACCACTTCCATGTACCCAAAACATTCAACAATAATTAACGCACAAGTATGCAGCTTATTTGTGTCATCTCTCTTGTGAATGAACATGTATTCTTGATTTAAACAAACTATACTGGTTTCTTTTGAGGACTACAAATACAAGGGGCCATGCATATATATTTTATGCATTCCATAATGGCTCATTTTATTAGTTCAATTGTCCTTATATTACCATGTAAACATAACCATCACTTGGTTTGCTTAAACACTTCTGAGAGAATGCAAATTCTGTAGATTCTGAAACAACTCTATAATAGCGGATTGAATTCAAAGTAACAATAACAGCAGAAAGAATAAAAAATAATCAACTTAGGAAAAAAAAGCACACAACACAGCTCTGTATTTCGCAGCCTCTAAAATTGTTTCTAGTATTCATGATTATATAATAAAAGAACTTACACTAAAGCACATCGTTGTGTCTAATAATAGTTTAAAAAGACTAAAGCAAACTAAACATGCAATCCTCATCTATTCGCTACACTTAGAAGACTGGAGTTCATTACATTATTGCTGCACTGGAAGACTGTCAGTTTGGTGGTAAAAACAAGGTTTATTAAACTGCACTCTAAATTAAATAAAGATCCAAACAACAAACTAACTCTATGAATCTGCATCAAAGAGATATGGATTTACATGTTGAGTCCTCTATTCATGCATCATTGTTTCAACATACTCCCCCTTGATGCTAAGAGGGATCACAATCTGATCTTTGAGTACCAAAAACTAATCCTTTGCAACTACCTTGGTGAAGATATCCGCTATTTGTTCTTTAGTGTTGATGTATTTCAATTCTATTGCCTTCTTTTGCACTAAATCTCAGATAAAATGATGCTTTAAATCAAAATGCTTTGTCCTGCTGTGATGGACTAGATTCTTGGCCAATTCAATGGCACTAATGTTATCACAACAAATTACTGTGGGCTGAATTTGTATCTCTCTAATTTCTTCAAGAAGTTTTCTAAGCCATAATGCTTGTGTACCTGCTGAAGTGACTGCAACATACTCTACTTCTGTAGAAGAAAGGGAAACTATACTTTGCTTCTTTGAGCTCCAAGTAATCAAACTAGAACCAAAATAAAAGCAATTACCAGATGTAGTTTGGTCATCCAAACTACCTTCCCAATATGAATCACTAAATCCAACAAGATTGAAGCTTTTAGAAGTATAGTAATGAATACCAAAATTTTGAGTGCCTCCCACATACCTCAAAATTCTCTTGACTGCCTTCATATGTATTTCAGATGGCTTTGTCATGTACCTTGAAACCAGTGAAACTAAATAAGCAATATCAGGTCTTGTGTGAGTTAAAAACATCAAACTACCAATAATGCTCCTATAAGCTGTCTCATCAACTATTTCAGCACCATCATCTCTACACAACGCAACTCCATGAGCAACTAGAGTGGAGACTAGTTTACAATCAACCATATCAAATTTCTTCAACATATCTTTGGCATACTTTGTTTGACAAACAAAAATTTCATTCTCACTTTGATAAACCTCCATTCCTAGAAAATATTTCATGAGACCTAAATCTTTCATCTCAAATTCATTCATCATAGAAACTTTGAATTCATCCTTCATCTTAGAACTGCTACCCATATACAACAAATCATCAACATACAAGCATACAATAAGAATATCATCACCTTCTTGTTTGTAGTAAAAGGTAGGTTCACTCTTACTTCTCTTGAAGCCATTATCCTAAAAGTATCCATCAATCCTGGCATACCATGCTCTTGGTGCTTGCTTGAGGCCATACAAAGCCTTCTTCAACTTGTAGACATGATTTTCTTTTCCTTCCACTTCATAACCTTGTGGTTGTTCCACATATACTTCCTCTTCTAAGTACCCATTCAAGAAGGCACTTTTCACGTCCATATGATGTATGCTCCATTTCTTTTGAGCTGCTAATGAAATTAGCATTCTGATGGTCTCTTGTCTTGCAACTGGTGCAAATGTCTCTTCATAATCAAGCCCATACCTCTGTGTGAAGCCTTTGGCAACTAATCTTGCCTTATGCCTTTCAACACTCCCATCACTATTAAACTTGGTCTTGTAGACCCATTTGGTGCCAATCTTCTTCTTGTCATGTGGAAGCTCTATAAGCTCCCAAGTATCATTCATGTGAATAGAATCTATATCTTCTTGCATTGCTTGCATCCAAACCTCATTAGTACATGCTTCTTCAAAACACGATGATTCAAAATCAGCCTTGGTAAATAAAGCAAAATTAACTGTCTCACCTATTGGATTTTCTTCATGTGCCTAATTTGCACTCCTTTGATAAATATCACTTAATCTTCTTACCTTCCTTGTAGAAATTGGACTTGAAACTAGACTTGAGCTTGGAATTGATGAGCAGCTACTTGGTGGACTTGTAGCTCTTGAAACTGAAATGTTAGTGGGCTGCTCATGATCAATATCATCAATAATAATATCATTTAAAATAGATTTTGACTTCACCATATGGCCTTTTTGATGACCATAAACTCCCCCTTCATCAAAAATCACATCTCTTGACACAATAAGCCTATTAGTGAGAGGATTATATAACCTATAAGCTTTACTTTCCTCACTATATCCCACAAAAATACATGACTCACTTTTGGGATCTAACTTTTGTTTCTTCTGATCAGGAACATGAATATAGGCTAAACAACCAAAAACTTTGAAATGATTAACATTTGGTTTTTTCTCATACCAGGCTTCATACGGAGTCATCTTCTCAAGCGCACTAGTGGGACTTCGATTGAGGATATATACTATTGTAGCTACTGTATCTCCCCAAAAAGAATTGCTTAATCCCTTTGTTTGTAGCATACTCTGTGCCATCTCCACCACTATACGATTCTTCCTTTGAGCTACACCATTTTGTTGAGGTGTGTAGGCAGTGGTGAGTTGCGTTCTGATGCCATGCATATCACAATAATCTTGAAAGGCTTTTGAACAAAATTCTCCTCCATGATTTGTCCTCAAGCACTTGATACTACACCCCTTTTCCTTTTCCACAAGGGCTCTAAACCTCTTGAATGTCTCAAGGGCTTCATCCTTAGTCTTCAAAAAATAAACCCAACACATTTGTGAGTAATTATTAATAAAAGTAATGAAGTATGATGACTTACCCAAACTCTTTGTTTGCATAGGACCACAAATATCTGAATGAATAAGCTAAAGTGGGTAATGGGCCCTCCATGCATTGCCCCTTGAAAACTTTTCCCTTTCATGCTTGCCTTTAGCACATCCTTCACAAATCTCCTTGTGCTTTTCAACCTTGGGCAAACCAGAAACTAATGCTTGTGATGATAGAATCTTCAAACTATGAAAACTTAAATGCCCATACTTGAGATGCCACAACCAACTTGTATCCTCATATGCCATGTTTGCAAGGCTACTGTTATGTTCACCAAACTTTGGTGGGAACATCCTATTCTTTGTCATAGGCACAACTGTAACCACTCTATTGCCTTGATTCTTATCATAAATTATACATTACTGATTTTCAAACACAACTTTATAATTCTTCTCACACAATTGTCCAACACTCAACAAATTATGCTTTAACTATGGAGTGTAATAAATGTCTTTAACACTCTTCATACCTTCTTTTGTATGGACTTCCATAGCTCCTTTTGCATCAACCTTCAATGATTTGTCATCACCAAGCTGGATCTTGGATTTGAAACTTTCATCCATTGTTGAAAACAACTTCTTATTCCTCGACATATGGTTAGAACATCCAGAATCTAAATACCAAACATCTTTGCTATTAGTTTCAACTTTGGCATAGGATAAAAATAAATGATTTGGAGGATTCTCATTACCTTCTTGAGCATAATTAACACTTTTACCTTCTTTTAATCTGCAATCCCTTTCAAAGTGGCAATACCTATTACAATGGTAACATTGAACATTCCTTTTATCAAATCTGCCTCTACCTCTTCATCTTGAGCCACCTCTGCCTCTATTTCCTCTTGATTGATTCTGATATTGACCTCTACCTTGGCCTTGATTGTTGTTGTTACTACTACCGACATCTTCATTCTTTGTGATTTGTAATTTGGATGAAAAAGCTTTCACATCACCTTCAAATGAATCTCTTAATCTCTCTTCAGGAGACATAAGAGAGCCAACTAGTTGATCAAACTAAAGAGTTGTCAAATCTTTGCTTTCTTCTATGATTATGGCAACATGATTCCATCTTGGTGTGAGAGTTCTCAACACTTTTTTTATCAAAGGCTCATTGGTCACAATTTCTCCAAGTGTAGCTATCTTATTGACCACATCTTTAACTCTGACACAATATTCACTCACACTTTCAGCTTCTTGCATCTTCAAATTATCGAAGTCTCTCTTCAACGTTTGCAACTTGACAACCTTGACTTGGTCACTGCCCTGGTAAGCTTCCTATAGAGTCTTCCAGGGATCTTTAGCTGACTTTGCACCTGAAATCCTTGGAAATAAGCTCTTATCAAGAGCTATTTGAATGTGAAACAAGGCTTGAGCATTCTTCTTCTTGGCCTCCTTCTTGGCTGTTTTTTCATTGGCTGTGAGGGCATTCCAATCAGCTGGCTCTGTATAACCTGATTCAACAATCTCCCACAATTCTTTTCCTATCAAAAATGTCATCATTTTGGTGCACCAATATTCATACTCATTTCCATCAAATTCTAGAATGGGCAAGGAGTTAGAATTCGACATGATAAAGTTTTGGTGAAATTCCAACTACTAAATCTTTAACCCAAAAGAAAAAATCTGGCTCTGATACCAAATGTAGATTCTGAAACAACTCTATAACAGCGGATTGAATTCAAAGTAACAATAACAGCAGAAAGAACAAAAAAACAATCAACTTAGGAAAAAAAAGCACATAGCACACCTCTGTATTTCGCAGCCTATAAAAACTGTTTCTAGTATTTATGATTATATAATAAAAGAACTTACACTACAGCACATCGCTGTGTCTAATAATAGTTTTAAAAGACTAAAGCAAACTGAAGATGCAATCCTCATGCATTCGCTGCACTTAGAAGACTGGAGTTCATTACATTATTGCTGCACTGGAAGACTGCCAGTTTGGCGGCAAAAACAAGGTTTATTAAACTGCACTCTAAATTAAATAAAGATCCAAACAACAAACAACAAACTAACTCTACGAATCTGCATGAAAGAGATATGGATTTGCATGTTGAGTCCTCTATTCATGCATCATTGTTTCAACAAATTCATTATATGAAATACAATTGGATTTGCCATGTAACCCATCAATATAGCAGAGCATCGATGAACAGCCTTTGTTAGCTGCTTCAAAATGCCCACAATTGCACAACATCGAATTGGAGCTAATATTCATTTGGCTTTGGTTTATCAAGGTACATATGCAATAACTGCTAAAATAATGTAGATAGATAGTGCTAAAAAGCACCAGTCGTGGAGGTTTATCGTAGGCCCAAGTCTAAATGTGGGAACAAGGCATGGAATCTTCCGAAGTACCCCGCTTACATGTAAAATGTGAGTCTCAACTGATTTTTGGAACTGAAATTTTTGGAAAAAATTGTATACAAGCACTGCAAAGTGTATCAACATCCCTTGTAAGGTGAGCATTAGAACAAGTTAATATAGACATTGAGAATCTTCATGCATAGAGAAAAACATGGAGTAGATTTAGGCTAACCATCAAACTATGTTACCACTTCTTTTACCACCTTTGGCTTCAGAATGCAAGATGTCATGTCTGCAACAAAGAACCAATGCAGCTTCCATCTTCCACCTTTTCCACCTCAATGCAAAAGCAGCATGATCAACATTAAAACTGATACAGCCTATCATATCTCCCTACATTAGCTACTGCTCTCTACATTCAACAGCAACGGCACCAATGATTGTTCTTTTAAATATCTTGTTTGTTTTAGCTGAACTAAATGGGCCCTCAAACTAGATTCTTCAACCTGGGTAATGAAAATACTGTCAGGTGCCTGCAATGCAATAGACAAGTAAAGTTGTAGATCAAAGTTTAAAACCTGATCCTTACCTCCATTGATCCTGTTGTAGTTAATAAATCTGCGCATTCTTCCAGCAATGATTTCTCTTGAGCCGCCACCTCTGCAAGTTCAGAAACTAGATGGTTCATATCCACCTGCAGCTAAACAATAAGAGATTTAAATAAAAATCTCTCATTATGTATATAACTTAGGCAAACAAACAAGAGATATAGAAATAAACTGTTGTGTGGTAACAAGTAAAGATGTTCTCTCTTGCAGTCAATTTTGAACTTAATATTTGCAGACAGCATCATAAAATCTAATTTGTTCTAATCAATTTCAATTCAAGAATGGAATGTAGCTTAATATTACCTTGGTAACAACAACCGGACAGAAGAACCCATTGCTTTCATCACATCAACTGCAGAACTAACAGCTTCCTTTACTGCTTGAGTGTCAGCCTACACATCAATCCAAAGTAAGATTTTCTCAAACTGCTTCATAACTTCAGCCTATGGCTGCATTTTGTAATTATAAGAAAATTATTTAAATAAGTAGAGTGAAAATAAAAGCTTTACTAATAAACAAAACATACCCTTGCACCACCAGTAACGGGAAGCCGAAGAGTAGTTGCCACCGGACATTTTTGCATGGGGTTGTGATTTTTCTGCTACCTATCTTTTATAAACGTGGGCTATTACGATCAGAAGCTACTACTTAACCCACTGTTTTTTTTTTACAGCAAAAGATCCTTTCACTAAATATTAGGTGATGTGGAATGCAAGGTGAACTGCACCACTGTTTTTTGACAGCAAAAGATCCTTTCACCAAATATTAGGTGGTGTGGAATGCAAGTTGAACTGCATAAACGATAGGTCAAGCCATTCATTTATAGGTATAATACAACTGTCTACCTCCCCATGTCATAATGTACTTGTGATGAACAACACTTTTATAAGGTGATTGCCCCTGTTTGGCATATGTTGATATGTATAAACTTTTAGTCTCAATATTAAAAACTGCCTGCAACGAAAATGGTATCATTCTCTTGTCATGGAAAAATGCTGAAGAAGTTTTTCTTCACAGACCCATTTTAAAATACTTGTGCATAATGCGTAGCATTCAGAATTTTTTGCAAATTTCAAGATAAAATGTAAAAATTTCAACTCAGAGCATAAGGTGTGTACTATAATGCAACTATCTACTATAAGGTAAAATGGTAGTATAAGATTAATAGTTTGTTAACTGTAGCATAATGTGTGTAGAATAATGCAACTATCTACCATAAAGTAAAATGGTACCATAAGGTAAAATAGTAGTATAAGATAAATAGTTTGTTATAAGGCAAAATGGTACCATAAGGTAAAATGGTAGTATAAGATAAATAGTTTGATAAGTTATTGTGTAGCATTCAGAATTTTTTGCAAATTTCCAGATAAAATGTAAAAATTATTGGTTGGAGCACATTAATGTTGGCATTCATTTGCATTAAATCTTTAAGAACAAGAGAAGGGACATGAATATACTCTAGCACTTAGGTGCAGCACAAAATTTTTGTAGTTCACTTTCATCATCACATCATACCGTGGAGGGATTTCATGGCCGACTCTGCTGTATGATTAAAAAATTGATGAACCATGATGAAAATTCAAAATCACTTTTTGGCGAATCAAACTTATATAGATTATCCATTTATTAATTTTTTTAAAAATTTTTACAGCAAAACTGACCCTTTTGTAAAATTATTTGTTACACCATTAGACCACATGTTAAATAACTCTAATAAATCACCAGGATAAATTCTTTTACACAGAACAGCACCCATGTTTTTGTATGATATACAAGTATTGAATTTAAAATTTCCACAGCAAAACTGACCCTTTTGTAAAATTATTTGTTACACCATTAAACTACACGTTAAATAACTCCAATAAATGAACAGCGATAAATTCTTTTACACATAACAGCACCCATGTTTTTGTATGATATACAAATATTGAAATATTAAATAAATACATCTTCTCTGACTACTAACAAGTGTATAAATGCAATTAGCATACTATTATTTGTTTCTTTAATCTGTGTGAATTTTTACAAAATTGAAATATTATTGTTACTATCAACTAGCATACCTATTTTTAAAACAATCTATGTAAAGAGGCAGGTGTTTATTGGGCACCACCCTCAAATTACTAACCTCTCCTTGTGGATCAAGATGTTCTAATGACACAAACATTGTCTTTACTCCTAGATGCCCTCTTAACATCCTACAACTATGCATTGTGGAATGGTATGCATTGAACTAATCCTTCTAGCTTGTGTCCCTAGCACTCAATTTCAAAGCTCCAAGCTCCCTTGCAGCATGAGCTTACCTAGCTTGCCCAGCTCTTGCCTCAACCAAGAAGACTACCGAAACACCAACCTAATTGTGTAGGCTCCACTTTGCTATGAGATCTAAGAGTCCATACCTCCTAGGCTCTTTGTTACATATAATGGAGTTGTCATTTGACTTGTACTCCTTGAGTACTTGTCTTTATTTTAAATATTATTTAATAATTCATGATAATCCTAAATCTTTTGTCCTACCTGTTTTCACCTCATTAGGTCGAGAGGTGTAACTATAGTGGCAGAAGAGGTGGAGTGTAATGGTTGGAGCATGTTAACAAGAACTATTAAAGAGCCAACATATAAAAATAATTACACGACATATTTTTTAAAATAATTATAAATATAAAGAGGACATAGTTTATTAAATAAATGAACATAAAAATAAAGCAAATAAAATAATGTGTATAAATATAAGTAGTATTCAAAAGATTTTTACTATGGGAATTAATTGTATTAAAAAATTAAAAACTAATTGTGGGTAAATTACTCTAGTTTAATGCTAGGTAGGACTATAGTTTTTCAATCTTTGAAAGATTAATTTTTTTTTCTATGGGAATTAATTCCATTAGACAACTATAATTAAGTTTTTCAAATCATTTGCATTAAATTAAAAACTAATTTCTAGATTCTTTAATCTTACATGCAAATCTATAAAATAAATAAAATAATTGTTTAAGTAAAATTATATATATATATATATATATATATATATATATATATATATATATATATATATATATATATATATATATATATATATATATATATATATATATAACTAGCATATATATTAAATACATCTATCTAAAAATACAGAGACATATCAGTGTGAGGTGCCTATTTAAGATATCTATGTAGTTTTATTTATTTTTCATTGCTTTCCCCTTTCTACCTAAATAGACCATAGAAATGGTGAATCAAAATAAACCTAAACAAGTAATACCATTTTTTGTTTATTTATTTATCTCCTTCTTTTATTGGGATGGTTTAAATGTATTAATTTTTTTTAATTTTAAAATTTATGTGAGACTCTTAAATGAAAACAAAACAAATTATTTAGCTATTTTTTTACATAAGAAATTTATTAATTTAAAATGAAGTAAAATTATTGTTAAAAAATATAATATTTCAATTTAAACCCTTACTTTTAATGGTAACATTTTACTTAGAACAACCTTAAAAAATTTTCCATTTTTTTCTTTTACCTTACTCTATATTCTTTTCATCCTTTATAAATATATAGTTAATAAAATTAATATGTTAATAAAATAGTCAAATAAATAAACTAATAAAATTAAAAATATATATAATAAAAAACCCTAGATTTCAACATTAAATAGCTTTTCACAAAATTACAACTTTTTTGACAAAATCTAGCAATGAAAATATTCAAATCCACAATGTAACACTATGAAATGATTAATTATTGTAATACTATTTAGAAATTTAATTCATGCTATGATGATCTAATCTTACGAAATGCAAACAAAGTGACAAACATGTTTTTTTGCAAACAAAGTGACAAACATGTTTTTTTCTAAATTTGGAATGAAGTGTTTGCTTTCCAAATTTCAAATGCAAGGATTCAAGAATGTTTTAAACACCAAAAATGACAGGGTACAACAAATGTAAATTTTTGAAACAATCTTATAATGCAAAACAACTCACAAACCTATAAGCCCTAGGCTCAAAACTAGCCAGATTTTCTAGAAATACAAGGTTTTTTACAAACCCTTGGTTTGAAACTATGCAAAAATTAACTATGTATTTATGCAAAATGATTAATGAAGTCAATCCCAATTAGATCTATTGTAGAAAACAACTCATATCTAAAACAAGAAGAATGCAAAAGTGTAAGAAACAATAAGTTCACCAAAATGTTTTGAAGGAAAAGGGTGATCTAGCCTAGAAGAGATTAAACTAGGTCTAAACCCTATCTTATTAAACATTAAAATACAAACTAAGCTTGACTCCTACCCATGTAAGAGAGCCAAAATACATGGGTTATGTTCTTTTGTTGTATAAAGAGTCAACCAAGTTCAACCAAGATTTAGCATGGAAACTAGGGCAAATGGCCAAAACCCTAAATGACAAACATCTGTTAATAACTTTGGGATCTTCAAACACAAGTGGAAGACTTCTCAAAAATTTTGGCTTGAGTTGGAAGTAGCCATAGTCGAATTGGTAAACGCCAAGCTTAGAAGATCTGATAATAAAAATGCTAGGTGGACAAGTTGGGACGAGCTCATGATTAAAAACTGGAGGAATTTAGATAGAAATTTCCCTAGATCCATATCCCAAGGAGATTTACAGAAAGCATATAGGAATAGTGTTAAATAGTGCCCACCAGAACAACCATATGTCAAGATAAATTTTGATGCAACTTGTCGTGGCAAAATGAGACCTTTAGGTACAGGATGCATAGTAAGAGATGACAAGGGGAAGCTCTTAGCAGTGAAATAAACTAAATTGCCTCAAGGGACTAAAAACATTGTGGAAGCTCTTACACTTGTACATGGACTCCAATTGGCTCTAGATCATGGTTTTAAGAATGTATGGATCAAGGGAGCTTCATAGATTATTATCAGAGAAGATTAGATTAGAAGGTCAGACAACTGGAATATAAAATACATCCTTAATCCAGCTTGGGATTTATTGGAGAAATTCGATTCCTTTCAGATTTCGCATTGTTATCACGAGGGCAACAAGGTGGCAGATTACTTGGTAAACGCTAGAATTGATCAATTTTAGTGGGAAGTTCTTTTTGATCAGCAACAGGATGAATGACCTGAGAATTTGGTCTTGGTTGTCAATAAAGATCGGTAAACTCTTTAGGACCTGGTTAAGGGGATTGGGGGATTTAACATTGCTGATGTGGTGATGGATCAGGTGGTGGATGGAGCAAGTTCAGGTTTTTTGGGCTGATGTAGATTATAGATAGCCTTACCAACCTTACTAATGAGGACAAGTCTGTTTTAACGTTCACCTATAGGTCTTTTTAGTTGATTTGTTCGACCTCCCCTTTGAGCAAGGGATGATAGAAGAGTTGAGTTGCATATATGAAAACTAACACTGGATAGAGCCTCCACTTCTGCAGGTGGGGAATGTTCATCCATATCCAGCTCAAAGGCTTAATGGCTTGAAAAGATTTCATGGGGGTGTTGGAACACATTTTCATTTAATAAGACAGGATAGTCTCGTGATCATTAGAGTATTGTTTGTAGCCTCAAAATTCTGGCAATAAATTATAGATCTCATAGGATTTTATTCCCCCACTTTATATTAATAGATGCCATTTAATTTCAAATGTTTTGCTAGGATGGTGAGCGACAGATACAAGCTTTGAGCCGCCCCTATTGAATTTGGTGCAAGTGATTGTACTATGCACAAGTTAATTTGTTCTATGTGGCACATACATCATCTTTCCCTCTCAAGTCTAGTAAGTTAGGGGCTTTACAATAGTTTTAATTACCTTGTGTGAATTAAATGAGGATGATACTTCTCTGTAGGATGGTTGATGCCATTGGCAAGCAAATTTATCTCTCTCAAGAGAGATTGTGCCATGTCTCTTACTCGATTTAAGTACAAGAAGAAAAGACTACTTATTAATGTGAAGCCAAGGGCGAAGGATTTATATATCATAGGTTGAGTGATAATGTTGTCTACTGCTCGCAACTCCTAGTTGTGACTATTTATTTGCTTATGCCTGATGGCTTTCTGGACACTGAATCTTTAAATATTCTTGCCCTTGGTGGATGGTGAACTTGTATACCAAGGTGCCATTAACACTGTGTTTCTTAGATAGGTCTTCGAGGTGTAGTGTGATAGCGTGGAGCTTGCGATACGCTGCATCCTTGGATATTATTTTTTCTAGCTAGGGACAGACAAATCAAAGGTTTAGAGATGGCAATGTCTTTCATTTCCAATCTCTTCAACTTGATGCAAGATAAATAATATTCTTATACCATTGGATGTACGTTTATCAAGGATGTGGGTGTGTGCAAGAAGTTGAGTCCACTTTTTGGCCAACAAGTGGAAGTGTTTTCCCTAATTTTCAGAATTTTTCACATTTGACCTTAAAATTTGAAGCACTTAGAGATGGAATCTTGGAAAAAGTCACTGATCATAAAATGTAGTACTAAGAGTCTATTTTCTAAATATGTAATTTATTTGAATACCTAGATAATACAAATTGATTTTCAATAGGGATTTCTAAAAATCACTATTTAAAAGTCATTTTTTTTACTATACCATGCACGTGTACGTCATCCATATTTTGACCTAAATAATCATATTTTTTAAATACTTTTGGGAAAAGATTTGTAACTCACTGAAGCATATTTTCTATTTTTTTTGTAATTTTTTATTGAATATATATTTTTTTGTTAATTTTTATCTGCCATATTTGGTGTTTTAAAAAATCGTCGCATAAGATGACCTAAACTTATCAATTTTTGAGTTTTTTTTAAATTAAAAAGAATTATCTAAACTACATTTTCATACAATTTGTTTTTCAAAAAAAATATTTTAATAAAAAGTTATTAGAAGACTAAAAATCATTGATAATTCAAGTTTATGGATATGTTTCATCAAAAATTAATTGAAAAATAGAAAAATAATCCAATTCTAAAAAAATTGCATATTTGGAATCTACATTGTCTCATCTATAATGAGTTTAATTTCGTCAAATAATTCTGCAAAAAAGGTCTTCAAACATATGCCCAAAGTCACTATTTTGTTGTGACATTGATAGGATCCTCAAGTAGCAACTCAAACCACGTCCCTAGGTTCGGATCCCCAACCCTTTTAACATACTGGTTAATAGAGCATAAAAATTGGGTCAAAAATTCAAATTTTAAGAAACGGAATCCTGATTTGTAGAAATGAGATCTCATTTCATAAAGGTTAATATTTTAACCTTTATGAAATGAGATCATGTTTCTAGAAAACAGGATCCTGCTTTTGGCTTGGAGTCTTGAAGGAAAACAAGATCCTGTTTCATAAAAAGAGGGACCCTGTTTTGCTTTGCTTGATTTTGGGTTTTTGCCTTAGTCCAAAATTTCCACCTTAAGTGGACTCAACTTTGTGCATTTACCCATGTTTTCATCAGTGCAGGGAAGTGGCAAGAGGCACTGACAGTCTACGATTTTTAGGAGGGCAAGGCCTTCATCGGTGAGATCTTCAACAGAGATTTACTATAGATGATGTATCATGTGACATGTGTCTACACATGCATCTAATGAGGCCTCCATCTTGATTACTATAGTGCATTCAATCAGAATTTGAACACGCATAGATTCTAGTTGCCTAACGGAGTTGCAGACAGAGTGAAGGAAGTTTTCAATTCCATCAGGTTTTTATGCCTCCACACTCTCAATTGGGCTCTAGGGCCACCTCAAGTGCCAGGAACTCCTACCCATGCACTTCCATTTCCCTTGCCCCTGCCCGAAGAGCATCATGACTCTAATTCTGATTAGGTGATGTTGGTGTTTTGGTATGTTTTGAATGATGACTGTGTTTGTACAGGTTTTTATAGTTGATGTTTCGCTAACCACATGATAAATGCATGGTTCTATTTTGTATCTACTATTTTTATTAATTCAAGTATGGGTGGCTTTGCCACCTTTTTTGTTCTAAAAAAAATAACTAAATGTCAAAAATAGATTAAAAAATATCCAAAAGCATAGTAGAGATCAGGAAGTGGAGCAGAACTTGAATTTGGATTTGGAGGCACCAAAGACCAGGTTTCTTTGGCACCCTAGACCCTAATTAGGGTTTAGTAGAATCTCTAAGTTTCACCAGGCCTATACCTACACATCCTTCCTTCTTTTTGGATCTTGTCCTCAAAAACTTATATCTTCAACCTTCACACAAAAAAAGAGGAAAATGTTGTACTATATATAAGGGCTTAACTTAATCAAAACATGTGTTGGTATTTCCACCTCCACTATAGTGATGATTAGATCAAAGAGTGCATGCCCTAAGAGGGTAGAGGTTAGATCAATAATATATGGAGATAACTCAAGATCATGTACCAACAAGCAGAGTGATGGAGAAGGCTTGAAACTTTTTTCAAGACCTAGAAACAAACTTCATAACATGCACAAGTAGATACCAATTCCAAGCATGAAGGACATTTAGCATAGAAAATCAAAAGCATGTGAGAAAACTTGCAATATCCATCTAGGTGTAAAATGAATTGTAAAACTCCTTTATATATGCATTCCCACTCGCAAATGATGAACAAAACCAAATAAGGCTAAAATGAACAAACTAGGGAGGTGTTCTAAGTTCACACCACAAGAGAGGGGCTAAAGAACCCATCTAGAACTAGGGCACTCATGCCCCTGGTTCTTTAGCCCCACAAACTCCAAGGAGTGTCAAATGTCATGTGCTTAGGCTAGTCCTAAGTTTGTTTCACTAGGTCTATTCATCGGGATCAAGATTTTATCATTTAATACTAAAAAAGGTGTTAAAACAAGTCCTGATTAACAAAGGTAACATTTTAGGTCCAACCAGGTGTCAAATGATAGTGTACACATTTTAGTCTATAACAATAACCATCAATAGATTGATTTATTGTTGCACAATCGATGATCCAAAGGTAACTAGCCTAATGAGAACACTACATACATTCACCATGTTACATGTATAAAATACATGTATTAAATCTCAAAGATCACAAACTCATAAGATATACAATAAGCTGATTGAATGCACTATAGTAATCAATCCAAGGGTAACTAGCCCAATAAGAACACTACATACATTCACCATGTTACATGTATAAAATACATTACTAAATCTCAAAGATCACAAACTCATAAGATATACAGTAAGCTCATAATGTTAGCTTTCCTTGCACTAATTGAATTACAAAATGATGTCTCAATGTATCATAGCACAAACTAGAAATATCATAACACACAATACACTACCCTAATGACAGAAAATTAAAGTTAAGCTAGAAACAAATTGATAAATATAAATCACAAGATTCATGACAATTATTCATAAACAAATTGATTAATCAATTAATGTTAAGCTAGAAACTTTGTATCCGTAAAACATATTCATATTCCTCATAAAAATGAGGAATATCTATGTTTAAGTTGATTTGATATGTCGGGTTCACTAAGATTTTTGTTTCAATGGTGATCACAAACTAATCACCTACCAAGATAGGTGGCAAAACGACTTAAGTTAGAGATAGACTATATGTTTCAACTTTAATCATATGCCCTAGTGGTGTCCCTTCTTCCCGATCTTTACCCACTTCCCCACCAACGCATGTATCCCTGATTGTCCCATCTATTCTATATGAACCAATAGCAAAGCTAACAGTGACAATATGAGTAGCAAGGGCAGGTATACCAGCTGAAGAGAACCATGCTCTAAGCAATTGAGTATATGAAATAAATGAGAAACTACCATGACAACTTAATCCTATTGCTTCCATAAACACAAAATGATTTGACTACTTATCATGAAGATAAAATTTATTTGAATGATAAATATCGTTTAAATTAGTACTACAGAAGATACGTAGGAGAGATATATACAATAAAAAATTCTACTACATTTAACACATACTAATTATAATTATAATGAAATAAATAAATATTGGAATAGAATATATCACTAACTGAGACGGTAATAGGCCATATTTTCGAACACCATATAATGTCAGTAAGCTAAACAAATGGCTTTCCTCAGAATAGCTGGGGAGAAGATTATACAAATTTGGAACAAGAACAAGGAATAAGTAAAGTGAGATAGTAATGGGCAACCGTCTCTTTTAACAGCCTTTAATAATACATTTATTTATATGCCCAGTTCGTCTCTTGCATGATTGCCTCCTCTTCCTCCTCACTCCAATTATTCTCTGTCTTAAAAATCTGGCGCATCTCTTCCACACTTTTGTCTTTTAGAAAATCTGCAGTTGTTGCACATAACAAATCAAATAGACCTCTGATTTCAAGATAATTCGCAGCCAAAAGAATATGGCAGAAGATGGCTTGATTTTTATCCGCAGCAAGAGCTTTTTGAGCGAAGTCTTTATCCCATATCTCCACATCGTCTTCTGATATACTGTTGGATTTTGCATGAGCATGGTATTTACAATACTCTAATACCATATCCAGCAGTTTACTATTTTTTATGTTATCATAGGAAATAGGAAACCTTAGAGCCTCCACTCCCGTGTCTATGTCTATAAAATTCTGTATGACATGTGATTCCATTGCAACCATTTTCTCCACTTCGAAATCCTCAAAGACTTCCGCATCTTTGAACAGCCTCAATGTCACGGTATTTGCTGCCATTTTATTCTCCATAGAATACAACTATTGGAATAATATGCACGACGGAACAGCAAGATAATCGAACGGTAAGATCAAAGCTAAAATAGCAGAATTCCGAAAGAAAGAGTAAATTGTATAATGAAATGAATATGGAACATTTATTTTCTAATTTATAGCCTCCCCTTTCTCAATTTTTGACGGGTGCGACTTTCCCGTTAATTTTGTTGTGGGAATTGAACAAAATGACCTTGAAATTTAACTTGACCAAAAGTAGATTTGAAAGTGAAGATTTAGAATTAGATTTGCTTGCGTGATGTGTAACTTAATAGTATTCCTATAGGATTATTTTATTTATCTAAGAATTATATTATTTTATTTTAGAATTGTTTTATTCATTACATAAATACATAAATTTTAAATTTAATTTATTTTATCCATGATTTTAGTTTGAGTGGGTCATACCTATTAATATTTATAAAAGAAAAAGTTTTAGTTTGTAGAGGGCCAAAACCAAAAAAACACAGATTTAGTTATATACAACTAAACAACTAACACAGATTTATAATATATTATATTATTATCTTAAATTTTAGACTTATAGCACAACATCAATGTCCCCATTTTTACTTGACTCAGAGCTCCCAACTTCGACAACAAATTACTAGTCCACCTCCTATGACAACGAGGCTCTAGTAGCAGCCTTCAGAAATTCAATGCCCCACTTAGCCTACTATTTGTGCATTGTGTCATTTTGTCCAATTCCAAGGGACCAATGTATGGAGGATTATAACTAGCCAAGTATTGTGCCTGGATAGAAGTTCAAACCAACAACTACATCATCAAGAATTTTCAAATAAAATAGTCCTACAATAGTAATAGCTACTATTGGGTGTATACTGATGGTACTCACTTGGCCCTTCCTTATAATGGGTAGCATTTGAAATTATTTAAGCAATAAATAAATTGTTCGCATTATGTATATAGGTTAATTTAGAACCCTTGTGCGTGTTGGTTTCATTTTAGTTTTTGCCTTAGTGTTCTTGCATGTCCTCCCTTGTCTCATTTTTGGCCCCACAACAAAGCTTCTTTCTTCAATTTCTATGTTTGCTAACTCTATTGCCCAACAAATAACACATTTTTTTCTTATTTAAGATTATGGGTCCCTATTACCTCCACAAGGTCCCCGTCCCCAATAAGACCCAATTATTATCCTCATTTATGTCTTGTGAAAATTTAATCATTTTTGCATTAAGTGAAAAGTATAAACCTGCTCCCCAACTAGTGATGTCTTTCTTTGTAAAATTTCATTTGAGTTAATTAGGTTTTTTTTCCACCTAGTTGGTTAAGTCTAAGTGTTTAAATTTTATATTATTTTACACTTGGTCAAATTAAGTTCCAAAAAAAAGTTCCTTGTCTTATTTTAGGCCAAATCCTATTCACAAAAGTGCATAAAAGGATAATTGAATTTCTTTTAAGTTCTCATAACTTACAAATTAGTGAAATAAAGAAAGTTTGGCACTATTTCAATGAATTATAAGTTCCAGGGAACCACTTCCATGCAAACCAAGTACTTGAAATAATACAATTTTCTAAAAATGACATCAAAATTTCTTTAGAGAGACTTTAAGTTCATGTATTTCAATATTCTATTGGTGCCAAGGAACCTCTTTGAAGTTAAAGAGGGTACATGGAACCATAATAGTTCTTGATGAAGGAGATTTTCTTAAAGGCATTATCATATTTAATTAAAATATTTCAACAAATAAGAAAGTAACTGGAACCACCTCAATAGCCAAAAGTGTTTTCTAGACCAAGTAAGTTCCCAATGACATAAGATTTGGTAAAAGACTCAAGAGACATCATGAACCATAGAAAGAACATTTTAAAGTTTTTAATTATTCTGAGTACCTCTCCTTTGGTTGAATCATTTGTTCCAAGAACCAATTCAATTATTGATTACATATTTTCAAATAAGATATGCTTCATTTAAGAGAAAAGGATTGTTCTTGGAAGGCCTCTAGTTTCCAAAGTGGTTCTTAGAACCTTGTTGTCTCTTAAAGAAAATAAAATTCTTAAGATTTTAGAGAAAATGAGCCATCATGGAACATTCAATTAGTTGAAATAATAATTTCCTAACAACTAGAAGTTCTAAAAAGTACAAAGCATCATTTATTTGAATCTTTAAATGGTATTTGCAAGCTTAATGTAACATTTAAAAATCTCAGAACTCTATTGAAACTTAGAAAATTATAAGTTGAATAAAAAATAACTTTTATTAGTCACAATTATAAACTATCACTATTTAAGAGCTCTATGAATCACGCTCACCATGCCCAACCATTTCAAGGATTGTACCCTACAATTGCCATAATTTTTATATCTCAAATCTATTTAGTTTACATTAATAAAAAAATGTACATTTCCAATCTCTAATGCCCTAATTTGTCTATAATTTATTCAAGTAATCAAAGACTACTTATCACTCATATCTAGTTGTGCCCCTTCATACATTTATGTAGTCCAAAAATATACCCCAGTGTCATTGTAAATTTTTTCTATACTCATTTATGGAAAAACCCCTATTTTCTTGATGAATTATCTACAAAACCACTTCCATGAATTTAGGCTTATTTTAACCAATTCCTACAAGAATAAATTGCCTTCTTTGTTTAAATAACACTAGTCATCAAGTTCGTTAAAATGAATTATATGTACCAAGGGTATAAGTATATGTCAATTCTTAAGACTGGTCTACCAAAACTCAAAGACTCTACTCTAGGCAATGTTAATATGAATTATTTTTTGGGATAGAATGTGGGTTACTGATAGAACCCCAATTCTCAAAGGACTCTTGAGATTGGATTATCTCATGTTGTCTATTTTCTGACATTTGTGTAATGTGTTATCTACAATATCATCACATCTCACATATGGAAGATTATTGGTAAGATTGTGAGAATGGTTTTGAAGTTAGAAAAAGGGGCTAGATGAAGATGACTTTGGATCAATTAAAATAATTTAATTTAGAATTGATAACACAAGGAATCACAGATGGTGGGAGCAACTTAGTTGATCATGTTTATGGGAAGTCAACTCAAATGCTATAGTTACCACCCATTAACTAGGCTAATAAAGAGAAGCATTCAAGAAAGGATGACATATGTATTGTAAAGATCAAAGGCATGGCATAAAAACAAGGTAGTTTAATATATTGATGGCAAAGGATCTACCAAAGGAAGCACATCACAAAGTTCATAATAGGCAAGGACTCACTCAATCTCATAGTTTAGTTTCATTTATACAATTCATGCGAAAAGTGGTTTAGCAAGTGGTAGAGATGATGGGGATTCAAGTAAGAAATGAATTCCCATAAAACCTTGTGAATTGGAGAATGATCCTAGGAAGAAGCTAGAAATAAAGAAGCTTCAATACTTGATGCTCCAAGCTGATATACCCACCCCTCTACCTACTGTTGATTCTTTAGTACAAGTTGATGGTTCCACTTGGTAATTTGTTACAATGAATATAGTTTGTCTTCCGTCCTTTCCATAAACTACATAAGAAAAAACTTTAACATCCCCTTGTTTATCTCTCTTCATTCCACATTCACCCACTCCTCCTCCCCTACAAGTTCCTATTCTAAGCCTAAGAAAAATCAATCCTACTATAGACTCTACTATGGTTGGTTAGTCGACTCCTGGCATTGTAGGTATTTTTGTCACCATAGATTCACAAATATTTGTTTCCAACCTATATCCACCCTAGGTCCAAAAAATGATATCTTAAAATGGAAAAATCTCAAAGGTTATTGTACCTATGTTTGATGTTTTTACTAGCCTTTTCCAAATGACAGCAACACCCAAAATGACCAAAATTACCTCTAGATTGATGATTGATACCTCTTCAAAAGCATAGTATGTGGAGATGTCTAAGGCTACCTATGATAAAAATAAATAAGAAATAACAATGGAATATTATAAGATTTCTAGAGTGGACCTTGGCCTATCTACATAGAAAGGGAATATTCATAACTTCCAAGTGTTAGTTGGCAAGCTAGTCTTGTTATGCCTTGCATACACACCACATATTTTTGCTTCAACAATTAGAGACCCCTTCTTTTTTCTTCCCTTTTCCTTTGTTTCCTTTGTTTTCTTTAAGTGTTTTTGTGTTTTGATTCCTTTTTTCTCTTTTATTTTAGTCCTATTGCTTTATTTTTGGCTCTTTTTCCTTTGATTTGAAGTCTTTTCCTCAAGTTCCAAGATTTTCCAAAACCCTAAGATCCCAAGTCATAAGTGTTTTGATGTTCACAACACGCCCCATTTTGCTCCTCAGTAAAATGAGGACCCCTGCTATTGCTTTGCTTTTGCTTCTGCTTGTGTTTGTTCTGTCTGGTGGTAAAGGGAAAAGAGAGTCAGATTTGCAAACCTTGTTAAAAATATAGAAAATTGCATTTTCAGTACCATTGCGTAATATGGTTGGATTCCTTTTGAAAAATGAGCCAGGGTTGCTTTTTGAACCATCTTAAAATTCATCATATTTTGCAAGTTATGATCATTTAGATAAAATGTACTCTCAGGTTTTGCATGATAAACAGTCAGTTGTTTGCCCTTTTTCTTGTTGGCATTCATTTTAAATTTTGAAAAATTTCATACTTAGTAGTTCCGAGTCATGGGCAATTTTGTCTGGGTTCCACTCTGTATCTTGCATTTAACTGTCTGTTTGAAGAAAATACATCTAATACTTTGCTTGCCATTATTTATTCATTGAAGTGTTTTTTTCACAGGTTTGAACCTGCACATTGAACCTTGGTTCGATGGTTCAAAATTCAGGTTTCGGGTTCAAGACAAGGGCTATCGGCATAACAGTTGCCATCGGTGGGGCTTTGGAGCGTTCCACCAAAGTGGAATCTCTCGCTGATAAAGCATAAACGAAAGGGAGATCGGCAGGAGTCATGCCGATAGTGGCAGGGTTCAAAGTTCGGGGTTCAAAGTCTTTTTTTTTTCTCTCTTCTAACAAAATCATGTTAATACGGTTGCTCTGCATAAAGGATATATCATTGAACCACGCGATTGAACCACCGTATTGAACCTCTTTTTGGTTCAATGGTTCAATGGATGGAGTAGGCTTTGGCGAGACTGTCGCCAATGGTATGCCATCAGCATAACATTAACTATCGGAGTATTGTTTTTGACTTTCGCCGATGGGCAAAGTCACGCAGATAAATGAAAGGGGACTTGGCCAGATATAAAACGAATGCCATCGGCGTAACATAGAGCATCGGCCGAGTTTGAATTCATCGTACCAAAGGGTATGGTCTCGCCAATAGCCAAGGGCTATTGGTATAAGGTAAGTCATCGGCCAAGTTTTTCTGGCCTTCGTCGATAGTATAATCTCTCGCCGATAGAGCATGGGGGGGCGATATCGGCAGCACTTACGCCGATAAAGGCCATCGGCCGAGGTAATGCCATCAGAAGGAGGAGTTTGTGAGTCACCGATGGGCGATCTCACACCGATGGAGAACAACGAAAGAGCGTTGGTATAAGGTAAGACATCGGTGGAAGAAGTTTAGCACCCGCTGATGGTATAATCTCTCACTGATGGGAGGTCATCGGCCAAGCAATATAGATCAGTGCGAGCGTTTGGACCTTTGCCGATGGGCAAGGTCAGGGCGATGAAGTAAGGTGGATGATATGAAGGGTTGTTGGTAAGAGTCTCACCGACGAATGACATCAATGAAACAGTGAAAATCGGCGAAGAAATTTGTGAGTTCGCTGATGGCGATTCTCATGCCGATAAAAAAAGAAATACAAGCCGAAGGGCTGTCAACCAAACAATAGTGATCGGCGAAGGAATTTTGAGGCTCGCTAATAAGTAGGCCTCACGCCGATGAAGGTGATGAGCAGGTAAGCTGGGCCATCGATGAAACAAGAGGCATCGGCGAAAGAAATAAGGAGCTTGCCGATAGGCGAATCTCTCACCGATGGAACAAAGCAAAGGGGGCCATCGGCCTAACGATGAGGATCGGCGAAGAGGATTTAGAGTTCGTCGATGGTGAACCTCTCACCGATGGAGAGCAAGGAAGAAATAACGAAGCGATGGAAGAGAATGATCAGCGAAGGAATTTTGAGGCTCACCGATAGTATAGACTTACGCCGATGGAAAGAAATAAGGAGGAAATAACAAGAAAGGCCATCAGCCAAATAACAAACATCGCCCAAGTATTTTTTGGACCCGTCGATGATGATTATCACGCCGATGGGCGGGAATGGATGAAGCGGTGGGAATTTTAAAACACATTTTTGGCACCTGTGGCATTTTTCTGGTAAGCGATGGTTGACCCATTTGGTTTTGGGCAATCTGTATGCATTTTGAGCACGTTTTGAGGGTTTTCTGAGCTAGATTTCCACATTTTTGCACAGTCACCCTGATTTAACTAGATATTTTAGTTTCCTGCTATTCATTTGATAAATTTGATACTTATTACTTGTCTTGTCTTGCAGGCTTGCAGTTGAGGAAGCAGCTGGAACTTCAACACAGTGACCTCATGGAAGAAGAAAATCTGATTTCAGGAGCAAGAAGTAAAGATGAAGTGCAAAGAAGTCAAGGCCATTCAAATGGAGGACATGGTTGCAGCTGGGAGTATTACTACAACAAACAAACAGAAGTTATTGCTGAGCTGCCAGGGCTTCTCAGAAAGGGCAATATTTCGCCCAGATTTGACACTACTCAGAGATATTTTTGAGGGACTGGTTCATCTGTATTTATTGCTGTAACCAGGGGGTTTGAACTAGGGGTTTAGTTAGGGTTTTTTTTGTTGTAGTGAGGACAATCAGAAAGTCTTTATATTGTGCCTCTCTGCACTGTAATACTTTACAACAGGGATTTTTAGAAGCACACAACAAGTTAGCTTAGTTTAGTTTAGAAGTAGAAGAAGGAGGTCACCTATTTGTCTGTAGTAAGGTGTGCGTGGAATGTCTGGCTTCCTTACTGTATCTGTAAAGCTTGTAAGTTCTCTCTAGTTTGATTAATGAAACTAAGAGTCATTCCTACATTGTAAATCATGTATGACTATTTGTTTCTAATACAATAGAATCTGGAGTTCTGCATCTATCTTCTGAGTGTTCTCCTTCTCTTCTTTGTGTTTTGAAATATTATCTTTGAGAGCTTGCAATTTTAAATGTATGTTTGTGAAAATGCTTAGAACTTGCATTTAAGTTTTTTACTGTGGATTTGATCAAATTGCTGTAGTATTTACATAGTGCATAATAGAACAATTAGATCCTTTGGTAAAGTAAATGAGGTATAGATTAGATCTTTCTAACTTTTCCCAACCCATCTAAAATATTTAGCTGAAAACGTAGAAATCAAAAGGAAATTGTCTCAAATTTGAAGAAGCGTGCATAACAGAGTTTAAGGTAGACAGTTTTTCATAAATATATGAAGGAGAAAGCTGCAATAATTCAAGAAAACCATCTAAAATTTGCAGCATAGTAACATTTGTATGCAAAGGAATGAAAAGCATTGACATATCTCATGATCTTTTGCATAATCTTAGTCCAGTAAACCACAAAGAAACTCTAAACTACGTAAGGCCCCTTGAACATTACAGCTTCACATTGACCAACTGAACTTGACCAACCGAACCATTGTAGACTTGGGATTAGTTGAATCTTAAACGATTCCTTCTTATCTTTCAAGTATAGTTTCAGTTCATTATATGTGAATTTTAACTTATTGTTATGATTGCATCAAAGCAATCACCAACAATAAGTTATTTATTGACCCATCATTTGTTCTAGAAAACTAGACATTCAGAGGTTCTTCACACTTTGGAACTTTGTCAAAAAGTTCCATGTTCCTCTCGGGTCTCGATTTCCACTAAGAGCTTTTCTTTATGTTTCACTATTTCATTGTTAGACTTTCCAAACATAAGTTTCCTAGGACTCAGTTCCAAAGTCTAGGTTTCTTCAAGACTTATGATACACACCACATTGTCGTTCCATTAATGGCACATTAGCTTGTTTAACGTGTTTATATTTAATCGATTTTCACTGATTTCTTTGCACATTTCATTTGAAATCTTAAATTTTTTAGCTCAAAACCTACCCAAGCATCTTTTCTTCTGAATTCATCGATTTGTTGATTGAAATTATAGATTTTGGAAGAAGATTCTACACCTCATCTTTTGAAGTATCATGGCATTGTCCTTCTCTTACCTTTGTTTCTTCTACTTCGTGATTTCGAGGTAGGTTTTTTTTTTGTTTTTTGTCTTTCCCTCCCTATTTTATTTCTTCTACTGTATTCTTCATTTTGTTTTATTTTCTTTTGTTTTCCTTTCATGATGTGTTTTTCCTTTATTCCCTAGGTAAGTCTAAACTCATTTTAAAATAAGGATTTAGGGTTTTTGATTGGTTTCTTAGGTTAGCTATTTGTTAGGCTTTTTGAGTTAATGTTTAGTTTAACTTTGTAGGTGCCCTATTAGATTTAGGTTTTTTAGCCTTAGTTTTGCTTCTTAGAAACTTATATAGGTTCTTCATCTATATTCAAGCCATCAAAAAAGATCCCAAATTTCTTAATCCTTCTGAACCCTAAAACCCCATCATTTAGTGAAGAGTAAAACTTCATATTTCAAGGTTTTTGAAGTCACGAGCACCTCAAAAATATGTCTAAAAGTTCTTGGTCCCTTCAATTTCCTAATCCACATTTTCTTTGCCTTACATCCCTTAATCCTTATAGATCCTAAAAAATTGTTGGAACGTGCTTTAAAGTTGAACACTTCAAAATCCAAGTTCCTACGAGGACCATGGACCTTGGTCCAAAAATAATTTTGTTCCCTAGATTTTTTATTTCCCACTCTAAAGAAAACAAGTCATTCACATAGAATTTCAGATCCCACCTACACTTTGTACTTTATCCCTAGCTTCCTAGTCCTTCTAGATTTCTAATTTTCACTATACAAGAATAACATGCTAGAATCCTGTGTTTCGACATCCCTATCTCTTCCTGAAACCTAATTCCCCACTAGAGAACAAAATACTTAGAAATTCACAAATTCAATGGATTTTATTTCTATAAATGGGTTAATGCAAGTTTTTTTTTGGCTTTTTAGGAACTCCTCATGCTTGAGAAGATAGATAAACTATCCCTAACCATATATTATCAATTCCAAGGAACTCCTAGGGCTTCTAAGCTCACCTTTGATTTATAGAACATTATAGATGTAGACCTAGGCCACGTAAGCTTAGATCATTTCAACAAAGATGTATTTGGAGATAACCCTACTTCAAGGGCTAGAAATATAGTAGGATTAGAACTTCCGCATGTGGCAAGTTTCCTAGTTGTAGTTTAATGTCTTGAGTTAATACTTACATGTGCACAACATTACCATATAGTTGATAGGAGATGCTATGATGTAGAGGGCAACATAGTTTTGGATATCACACCTGCTATGATTAGAATGGCATTACATCTAGACATTATCATGCACAGGGTTCCCACAAGAAGTTGGGTCCACATATAGGGGAAGTCACAGGAAAAGAAAAAATCCTGATAGGAACGAGTGCCTGAGCGTAAACGGGTACCCATTTAGGAATGTGATCCCGAGCCTTAATGGGTACCCGTTCATAAATGGGTGCCTATTTTTTAAATGTATTATTTTTTTAAAACATCCCTGTGGGCTCATTTTTCCCCCACAGATAGCGATGGCGAGAACTAAGGAGCAGAATGGGTATCCATTTGCAAAGCCCCCACAACCATATTTTTGGCCATATTTTTCACTGATTTTTCAAACCTACCACCTCCTACCGCCAAAATCTTAATTTCTAAATACCTGCAAGTAGGTTTACATGTTTTTTGTATGTATTTTTTGATGATTGTAGATTAACATTTAAAAATTAGGATTTATGTTTCAAGTGATTTTTATTTTTAGCAATTAGGGCTTACAATTTACAAATCTAAGATTTTTGGTTTATTGTTTTTAAAAATATAATGAACCCTAAATCATTAATTTTAACTATAAAACCTAAAACTATGTACTATAAATCCTAAAAGGCTAAACTTAACTACAAGCCCTAAAACTATGTTCACTATAAAGTCCAAAACACTAAACTTAACTATAAACCCTAAAACTATGAACAATAAACCCAAAAAATATAAACTATAAATTGTAAAATGCTAAATTTAACTATACACCCTAAAACTATGAACTATAAACCCTAAAACTAAAATTTAATTATAAACTATGAACCTGAAACCCTAAAACTATTGGCTCCTCAAACACTAAAGATAAGCCATACCTTTACCCACTATGAAATTTAGCTTAAGCAATCATACTTACAAGTCATGATCAAACAAGGATAACTTTGGTCCAATTCATGAGAAAGCGTAGCTTCTCCTTCTTTCAAATTTGGTAGGTCAAGGGTAATATTTCCTAAGGTTCTAATATAGGACAATTAAAGAGAAATGAATAAACATAACTTATCTCAAGAAAAAAACCATTTCCCATGCACAAGAGAACTTCAATTAAATTGTCACTAAGCTTCAATGTGTTGGTTTACCATATGCAAGACTGAAAACCTCTTCAAAGTAGGAAAAAACTTATGTATGTGACCAAAGATATATCAACTATTATCCCTAATGATGTAGTTCAATCAAAAACCATACTTTTAACACATGAATACAAACTAGACAATATACTCATACTTCAACCATATAACACTATTCAAGTTACCATACTTTATGTAATGGTGTGCAAATTACAAGTGTCAAATGTATAGTTTATCTAGGGATTATTGACTAGTTATATACAAATTTCTTTTAGGACCAAAGATCTTTACGAAACTTTAGATTGATTGTAGTATTTAGGATCTAGGACAAATCTATATAGGTTTCCTCTACTTAGTGTAATCTTAGGGATAAAGTGTTGTAAATCAAGCCTAAATTCTCTGTCATTCATTTTTTTGTAAATTTTAGAAAAGATTTTGTCTAGCTGAAATATTCTTCATGATCTAGATGTCTGCATAGTTCTCTAAGAGTTTAAGGGAATAATATGTATGTTTATGGGGTTAAAATTGCTAATATATTATCATTTTTGTATAGTTGACTATTATAATAGATGTAAAATTTCTTCAAAGTCATCAAAGAATTCTTTTATAATAACGTATGGGATTACATTGATTAGTTATGGATTGTTAAAGTAGATATAGTTCTGTGATGTTGTTTGAGTCTTTTTATTGTATAGAGATGACATTGTACCTAGAATGATGGGATTTTAGATGTACTACTAGTACTTTGTTTTAAATTTATAAGAGTGTTTAGATATTTCTTTAAACCTTGACTCTTCATTGAATGGACTAAGGAATTGATTGTACTTTACTAAAATGAGCAATTAGTTTATTAAAAGTATCCTTCTTTTGTTGCTTGGTAGATTAGGGTAGGTTAGGTTCTACTAGTTTGTATAACTCATTGATACTTACCATTAACAAATCTTAAGGGAACTTGCATGTGTTATCCAAACTCAAAGAGTTATTCATGTTTGGATTCTAAGTTCTACATGAAGTAGAAAAAATATATGTGGATTAACCTATGGGGATATGAATCATTTAATTCATCTTTAGTTGGTATAGATTGTATGTCTATTCTCTAGAGTTGTGAGGTATAATTTGTAACACCAAAAGGTCCATCTAATAAATTTAAAGAAACTGTACTTTTTTAGATAACAAATACATATATTTTTAGATCATGTTTTATATTTATTTTTTCAACATATGATTTTGAAATCATTATAGTGAACACAAGATACATGATAGACCACATAGGGGAAACTTTAAATGAGTGACTATTAATCTCTCCATTAAAACTAGTAAAGTGTTAGTGAAGGTTAATGATGTTTGAGCTAGAATTGTTAATAAAAAGGCTAACTAGAAGATCTCAATGATATCAAAGAAACTATACCAATTCTAAGCCCTTATGAGGTGATACAAATAAATTACCTTAAAACAAGCCCTTATCAAGTTACCATAGTTTAAATACTCACTAAAAATGTAATTAGAGGAACAAGGGTCCTTCCCAAAAGCTCATCCAAAAGACATTGAGACAATCATAGATTTAACAAACTATACTACAAATGGATAGATACTCCTTCAAACTAAGTACAAAATATGTATCTACAAGATGGAATCTGATTCAAGATAGAACAATACATATCCCTTAATTCTATTACAAGATAGATAACTCTTTTGCCTTACAAATATTTAGCTCATTGATCTGTAGCCAATTCACTAACAACCATTGACTTCTAAATTTTCTATATATATTTATAACACCTAATATCTTTCTTGTAGCAACAATGGTGTGGACACATCGCTTCAAAATTTCACATCACTATGAGGTCTTAGGCATGGTAGGAACACACACGTTGGAAGGAGATGATCCAATGGTTAGATTTTACTCTCCAACATATGTGATCTAATCATATAAAATAAAGACACAATATATTTGATTGTAGTTTTAACTTGAAGGCTACAAATACATTATTCTTTTAGTGATAAGTACCATATTGAGATTAATGTTGAGTGATCATTTTTTTATGATAGTTTTGTATTTGAAATATATAGCTCCACAAATCCTAGAAATAATACTCAAAACCTAGGCAAGTGATGAATATCAATCTAGCACACATGATAAGCTAGAAATCATGATTAGAATATGACAAATAATAGGGTTTCAATAACCATTCCCTAGGGATAATTTAACCCTCATTATTTATCACTAATTCTTATTAATTGTTTATTTATATATTTAAATTGTTTATTAAATTTTTATTTAGATATTTATTTGTAAGTTTTCAATATGGATATTTGTTGCAAGTATGAGGTGAACCAGTGTTGTCATTGATGTCAACATACTCATATTGCATTGACAAGAGGGATTCGATGAGCAGTGTGCTGAGGATATTGAGAAAATTAGCCTCAGTTAGGAACAGTGAAGAACAATGATGAGAAGAAGGAAAATGTATTGTATAGGATGCGAACCAGAGGATGCAAATTAAAGGGTTTGTATATATGAGTCTTGAGATGCTTTAGTTAAGATTTCAGAGGTCCACATGAAGATCTGAAGGAGTTGTGGCTATAGGTGTGGAACCGGTTCCAGCAAGTGTTCAGAGGTGACAGAGGATCACAGAAAGGTCCGGTGAGGTCTGGAATTGTATAATCCTAATCTGCAGATTGGAAGGAGTGTTTGGGATGTCCTTGTGATGTGTCATCTCAAGTTGTGTATAATTTGGAGGTCTAGAAGTACCTTTTGCATTGTGACAGTGGCGACAGACTGTGTTCTTGAAGTTTCGGATAAGGAAGAGAAGAGATTCCAATAAGTAGAGGAAGTGCGGATGTACCTGGTCATTTAGGCATGCTTGGAAATGTCCGTGGATCATGTTTAGGTTGTCTTGTTGGTCCGCATTGATGGTAGAGCCAGAAATTAAAGATAATCTTCTGGATGAAGTTCTTGCTCTGTTTAGCCGACCGGATGAGTTGTTCATCCTGCGAATATTCTTGTGGTGGCCGACCGAATGTGTTATTCATCTTGCGGATATTCTTATGGTTGATTGCCAGCTTAGACAATTGTTCCTAAGTCGATGTCTTGTATAAATAAAGGTTTGTGAGTTCATTTTGTAGTGTGGATTGTGTGGATGAGAGTGGTGTAGTGAAGAGAAGTGTGGAAGGCAGAGCAGAGGTTTTTGGGCTTAAATGGAACTGATCCGGACATGGTAAAGATGTCATTCTCCAGTTCAAGACCGTGATTCTTATCACTTTGTAGACAGTGTGTCTCCTTGTAGGCAGTGGGCCCCTTTGTGAGCAGTGTGCTTGGGTAGTGAGCCCTAATTGGCAAGTGCCATTCTTTTTCTTATTCTTTTAACAGAGAATAATCCTTGGGTTAATCACCCCGTGGTTTTTCCCTTAACCGGGTTTTCCACATCAAAATCTTGGTGTTCATTGTGTTGATGTTTATCTGCTCTTGTGTTTGTGCGTTTTACTTTCATGGATGATTAATTGATATGCTGTTAACTAACAAGACGAATCAAGTGTTTGAAATAGAAAGCAAGTTTGTATACAACTGATTCACCCCCCTCTAAATTGTATGCCCTAGATCCAACAATTGGTATTAGAGCGAAGTTCCTCTGAAAGGAGCTTAACCGCTTGAGGAGATCCAGGATGTCGTCATACAAAAAGGATAGTCTGAAGTTTGATGGAACCAATTTCACTCTCTGGAAGGGTCGCATGAAATGTCACTTGGAATGTATGGGAAAAGCATACTTGGCCATGGTTTCAAAACCATATGTACCTCCACAAGGTGGTCCGACAACTCTGAATGAAATCACAGATGCTGAAAATAATCTGCGGACCAATGAAGCTCTTCTAAGTGCATTGAATGACTTAGATCTCTCAAATGTTATTGACCTACCAACTGCATATGAGATCCTGACTAAACTGGAACTTCTGTATGAAGGAGATGAGTTTGTCAAGAGTGCAAGGTTACAAAGTCTGAAAGGGAAATTTGAAAGATTGAAGATGAGAGATGATGAAAACATCACTACTTTTATGCCAAGAGTGAATGAACTAGTGTGTGGAATTAGAAATGCTGGTGGAACTCTGGATGAAAATGAGATTGTTTGCAAAATCCTCAGATCCCTTCCTGTTGCCTACAAAATCAAGGTTGCTGCAATTGATGAATTCAGAGCCCACACAACTGTCACAAGAGAACAATTGGCTGGCAAGCTAGCTGCATTTGAAATGACCAAGTTTGGAGATGATCCTCCCAAGACAGAATCTGCTTTCAAAGCCAGTGCCTATGTGAAAGGCAAACAGAGATTTGATCCGGGAGAAAACTCTTCAAGGAAGATGTCATGGTATGATCAAGCAAGAAGAGACATGGAAGAAGAAGCAGAAACAGCTCAACTTGAAGCCCTCATTGCAAAAAGACTACCAAGAGGATCCGGCAAGTATGAAGGGAAACTACCCTTTAAGTGCTTCAACTGCAATAAGATTGGTCATTTTGCTTCAAGATGTCTGGAAAGATCTGCAAGGTCTAATACTAACAGACAAAGGTTTCAAAAGAACTGCTATTATGTTCATGAAGAAGATGACAATGAAGGAGTAACAGATGATGAATCAGAACTAGGAGGCAAATCCGGAAATGAATGGGTGTTTATTGCCATCAAGGAAGAAGATTCAATACTCTCTGAATCTGTCAATCACAAGGTTGTGGAAAAAGCTTTGGCTGCTCAAATGGAAGAAAAGGATGATTAAGTTATTGACAGTGGATGTTCTCACCATATGACTGGTGACAAGGATAAGTTCTTGAATTTGGAAAGGTATGAAGGAGGAATGGTAAAGTTTGGTGACAATTCTGCTGGCAGAATCAGAGGTAGGGTAACTATTTCCTTTGATGGAAAGAGCAAAACAGGTAATGTACTATATGTTGAAGGATTGAAGCACAATCTTCTCAGTGTTGGTCAGTTAGTAGACAAAGGCTATGATCTCCGGTTTAAGAATGGAAAATGTAGAATCTTTACAAGCTCCGGAACTGAAATTGCATCCGGTACTCAGACAAAAGGTAATATCTTTCATCTGGTTGGTTCAAATAAAAGTTGTCTGTTTGTTCAAGTTGATCAGAGTTGGTTATGGCATAGAAGAATGTGTCATGTAAATTTTGATAACATCATCAAGATAAGCAATACTCAGGCTGTAAGAGATCTTCCAAAATTGATGAAACCTACAAATAGTTTGTGCAAAAAATGTCAGCTAGGTAAACAGAGCAGAGTCTCTTTCAAAAGCAAAGATCAGTCCTCTACCGGATTGTTGGAATTAGTACATACTGATTTCTGTGGTCCTACAAGAATCAAGAGTCTGCAAGGTGATAGATATTTCATGTTGTTAATTGATGACCATTCCCGAATGATGTGGGTTACCTTCCTAAAAGAAAAATCAGAAGCATTTGAGAAGTTCAAAATCTTCAAAGCTATGGTAGAGAATCAAACTAGATTGAAACTAAAGTGTCTAAGGTCTGATAGAGGTGGTGGATTTACATCTGGTGAGTTCATTGACTTTTGTGAGAAGCAGGGTATAAGGAGACAATTGTCTGCTCCTAGGACTCCACAGCAGAATGGAGTAGTTGAAAGAAAGAACCAGACCATCCAGGAAGCTACCAGGACAATGATGTTGGAAGCAAATGTTCCTTAGATGTTCTGGAAAGAAGCTATCAGCACTGCAGTCTACACTTTAAATCAAGTTCAATTCAGAAACAATACTGGTAAGACCCCCTATGAACTCTGGTTTGGCATCACTCCTACTGTGAAATATTTTAGAGTATTTGGTAGCAAGTGTTATATTAAAAGAGATGAAGATCTAGGAAAGTTTGATGCTAGAAGTGATGAAGGAATTTTCTTGGGTTACTCCACTCAAAGCAAAGCATACCAGTGTTACAATAAGAGACTGAGGAAGATGATAGAAAGCACTAATGTGAAAGTTGATGAAGGAATTGAGAAGCCCTCAAGATTTTATGAGTTTGATGAAGATGACCAAGACGGTGTTCAGGTTCAAGGAACTCAATCCTCTCTGGTAAGTCAGAGTCAGCCTGATCCGGTAAATCAGGAAGAAGAGATAGGTTTGAATGAGCCTGATCAAGAAGCAGCAGTGCAGTATACTCCCAAAATTCCAAGGTATGTAACACTGAACCACTCTAAAGATCAGATCATAGGTGACAGAAGCAAAGGTGTGCAAACTAGAAGGAATGTTGCTCAAAATTAGGATGAATGTTGTCTGATTTCAAAGATTGAACCTAAAACAGTAAATGAAGCCTGCAATGATGAAAACTGGACCAAAGCAATGAAAGATGAATTAATGCAAATTGAGAAAAATCATACTTGGGATCTTGTTCCCAGACCTAGAGACAGGAATGTGACTGGAACCAAATGGGTCTTCCGGAATAAATTAAATGAAGCTGGTGAAGTAATCAGAAACAAAGCTAGATTGGTTTGCAAAGGCTACTCTCAAATAGAAGGAATTGATTTTGAAGAGACCTTTGCTCCGGTGGCAATAATTGAAGCAGTCAGATTATTTCTTGCATTTGCTACCTTTAAAGACTTCAAGGTATATCAGATGGATGTCAAGTCTGCCTTCCTAAATGGTGATCTGGAAGAATAAGTTTACATTGAACAACCGGATGGATTTCAATTGTCTGACAATGATGATATGGTCTGCAAGTTGAAGAAAGCATTGTATGGATTAAAACAAGCCCTAAGAGCATGGTATGAAAGGTTGGATAAGCATCTTGTGTAGATTGGATTCAACAAAGGTATTGCTGACAGTAACTTATATTTCAAAATTGATCATGAAAACATTTTGATTGTTGAAGTGTTTGTGGATGATATCATTTTTGGAGGAAGAGATAGTATGTGCAAAACTTTTGCAAATCAGATGAAATGTGAGTTTGAAATGTCTATGCTTGGTGAAATGAATTTCTTCTTAGGTCTGCAAATTACTCAAACAAAGAAAGGGATCTTCATTTCTCAAACCAAATATGTGAAAGAATTGTTAAGGAAATTTGGTATGGAAGATTCAAAGCCAATGAACACTCCCATGGCAACTGGATGTAAGTTGAGCAAAGATGATGACTCCCCAAAGGTAGATCAGACAAAGTATAGATCAATGATTGGTGGATTGTTGTATCTCACTCAGACCAGACCAGATATAATGCAGGTTGTTGGTCTTGTAGCAAGATTCCAAGCTGATCCTAAAGAATCTCATGTTATGGCAATCAAAAGAATTTTTAGATACTTGAAAGGAACAGCTGAGTATGGTCTATGGTACCCTAGAGATCTGGATTTCTCTCTTCATGCTTACATAGATGCAGATTGGTCAGGAGATGTGGATGGCCGGAAGAGCACCAGTGGTGGAGCATTCTTTTTGGGGAAGAGATTGATTTCTTGGCTAAGCAAGAAACAAGATGCAATATCTCTGTCTACAACTGAAGCAGAATACATTGCAGCAGTAGGTAGTTGCACTCAAATCTTATGGATGAAGTAGATGCTAAGAGACATTAAAGTTGAATATGAGGAGCCTATCACAATTTTCTGTGATAATTCAGGTGCAATTAATATTTCCAAGAATTCGGTATTGCACTCTAAGACTAAGCACATATCTATCAAGTTTCACTTTTTGAGAGAACAAGTGAACAAGGAAGAAGTCAGGTTGGAGTATGTTCCCTCCAAGGATCAGATTGTAGATATCTTTACTAAACCTCTTCCCAAGGACTCTTTTGAAAATCTCTGGGAGAAGTTAGGGGTCATGGCCCCTCCGGTGATGAACTAGGATGCACTGATGTGCATCAGTCCGGTGGATATCATAGTCATATCTTGTGATCTGGATTGATGATGGGGAGCTGCTACTAAGGGGGAGTAGCTGGTATGATTCTGATGTGTTAAAATTGCAAGTATGAGCCCTTTGCCATTGATGTCAAAGGGGGAGAGAAGACATGTGAAAAACAAGTAGCTGATGATCAAAGGGGGAGCAGTAAATGAGGAGAAGACATGTTGCTGATAGGGGGAGCTGTGACAGAAAGGAGAAGTTCTTGTCTTGATGGTTTTTCACATCATATGTTGCCATCAATGACAAAGGGGGAGATTGTTGCAAGTATGAGGTGAACCAGTGTTGTCATTGATGTCAACATACTCATATTGCATTGACAAGAGGGATTCGATGAGCAATGTGCTGAGGATATTGAGAAAATTAGCCTCAGTCAGGAACAGTGAAGAACAGTGATGAGAAGAAGGCGAATGTATTGTATAGGATGCGAACCGGAGGATGCGGATTAGAGGGTTTGTATATATGAGTCTTGAGATGCTTCAGTTAAAATTTTAGAGGTCCGCATGAAGATCTGAAGGAGTTGTGGATGTCGGTGTGGAACCAGTTCCAACAAGTGTTCAGAGGTGACAGAGGATCACAGAAAGGTCTGGTGAGGTCCAGAATTGTATAATCCTAATCTACAGATTGGAAGGAGTGTTTGGGATGTCCTTGTGATGTGTCATCTCAAGTTGTGTATGATTTGGAGGTCCAGAAGTACCTTTTGCATTGTGACAGTGGCGACAGACTGTGTTCTTGAAGTTCTGGATAAGGAAGAGAAGAGATTCCAGTAAGTAGAGGAAGTGCGGATGTACCTGGTCATTTAGGCAGGCTTGGAAATGTCCGTGGATCGTGTTTAGGTTGTGTTGTTGGTCCGCATTGATGGTAGAGCACAGAATTGAAGATAATCTTCCGGATGAAGTTCTTGCTCTGTTTAGCCGACCGGATGAGTTGTTCATTCTAGGAATGTTCTTGTGGTGGCCGACCGGATGTGTTATTCATCTTGCGGATATTCTTATGGTTGATTGCCAACTTAGATGATTGTTCCTAAGTCAATGTCTTGTATAAATAAAGGTTTGTGAGTTCATTTTGTAGTGTGGATTGTGTGGATGAGAGTGGTGTAGTGAAGAGAAGTGCGGAAGGCAGAGCAAAGGTTTTTGGGCTTAAATGGAACTGATCCGAACATGGTAAAGATGTCATTCTCCAGTTCAAGACCGTGATTCTTATCACTTTGTAGACAGTGTGTCTCCTTGTAGGCAGTGGGCCTCTTTGTGAGCAGTGTGCTCGGGCAGTGAGCCCTAATTGGCAAGTGCCATTCTTTTTCTTATTCTTTTAACAGAGAATAATCCTTGGGTTAATCACCCCATGGTTTTTCCCTTAACCAGGTTTTCCACGTCAAAATCTTGGTGTTCATTGTGTTGATGTTTATCTGCTCTTGTGTTTGTGCATTTTACTTTCATGGATGATTAATTGATATGCTATTAACTAACAAGACGAATCAAGTGTTTGAAATAGAAAGCAAGTTTGTATACAACTGATTCACCCCCCCTCTCAGTTGTATGCCCTAGATCCAACAATATTTACTTCTACATATGGATAGTTACTTACAGTTGTAAGTTTTCAATATATGGATACAATTTAATTGTACAAATGGATAGTTGTACTTGTACTTTTGTAAGTTTTCAATACATGGATATTTAAACTTACATTTGGATATTTGTAAGTTTATTTCTAGATATTTATTTGTAAGTTTTCAATATCGATATATTTGTACTGACATTTGTAAATTTTTGATATGGATATTTACATATGAGTAACTAAATATTTATTTATCTTATTCTAATTGTAAATGCAGGTGGTCCAATGGATGAATTTCTAATGAATGATAGTTTGCACAACCCCCGCCCTCTCCACCTCAAAACCCCCACCCCTCCACCTGATGAGGCTCACTTGTAAGAGAGTATCAATGAAAATATAAATGTAATTTTGGAAAAAATTAATTTGATTAAGAATCAGCCTCACATGATGCCCCCATGTAGTACGGTTTGCATCTTCAATGCAAACCATTGTCGATTATGTTAGGTCTATTGATGTGGACCTAGATAGATTTTGACTTTGGCGGGAGGAGATGAGGTAGTTTTATGTGGATGGTCTCTCATATAAAGAGATACTTGATATTCACATTACCAAACAAGCATTAGCCCCATTCTTTGTTAACCCCGCAACTAATCAACCTATACCTGCAACAAAAAAAATGATTTCAATTAAGTGGTGTAGGAATCAAGAGATTGTGAGATATTTTTGGGAACATGGTGAATGGTCCTTGATCATCCACCACACACTAATTTTGAGGTACCACTAGATTTTTTGAGGAAATTATGGGTGGAGTTTCAATTGGGTTTAAAACCCAATTATTTTGACATTAGAGCATTCTAGGGTGTTGGTGGTGGCATGCCACAACATACGACATATGTATGCATCGATCCCAATCAACCCTTTCCTATTCCACCCATGGTTGCTCCTAGTTTACCCAATATTCATGCACCCAATCAGCACCAGGCAGTGCTTTCGACATTAAGAGCATTGAGTGCACTCTTAGGAAATCTAACTAAACAAGCTACCCATATGGTAGCTAAATTTAGTGGTAGAGAACATGGAGGAGTTGGTGTAGCTAGGACTAGCACCTCACACATGTCAACAACACATTTGTGTCAAAATTGTAATCAACTATGTTGTGGTCCTACTCTTGCATCCATAGAAGATGCAGCTACATCAGAGGTGGAGTCATACTTGGATCTACTATATTTTGATGATCATCCTACACAGGTACATGGACAACATTTTATTTTGTTTTAAGTGCATAATGAATATATCAATATTTATATTTAATCATGAATTAAATATATATTTTGAACTGTTTGGTGTAGATAACAAGTCACTCCAAGGCCTCAACACAATTTGATACACTCAGTTTTACATCAATAGTTGTAGAGATTAGCACATCTTATGGGGTAAACAAATATATATTAACCCTAAAACCATATGTATCTAGTTATAATTTAAAGTTTATTTGAAACTTAGATATATTTAAATTGACAAGTGTATAAATTAATTTAACTATATATGTGAAACATTTTTGTTGTAGTGGAGAGATCATGTGACAGTTTCCATGTCCAACTAACCATCTAAAGGTGTTGCAAGTGCTCTTCCATCATCATCTATTATGCCTGAGTATTCCCTAGTGTGTGTATTAAAAAATTGTACTAAATTTGTACTTTGTATTTTTTAGTTTATATATATATATGCCCATATATGTATGCAAGATGATAGCAGCTCCATTAGGATAGCGACTCATCGGGATATTGATTAGGGAGAATTTCATGAGTCATCTAGATTTTTTAGGTCCTAAACTTTAGTAAATTTTGTATGCAATTTCTAGGTCTTTATATAATGGTTACATGTTTCAGTAAATATTCTAACCTATTTCAAGTGCTTTATTTGAATTTCTAGGAATTAGCAGCTTCTAAAATTAAAAAACTATACCACCTTGGCAACAGAATGTGGTAGTAGATGAGCATGACTATATGGTAATTTATGCCCACTTTAGCCTACATTTAAATATTTAATTTTATAAATTTATAAATTAAATCAAATTTGGATGCTAACCTAATTCTTGATTGCTTTACTTGAATATCCAAGAAATAGCATCTGAGACTTCTGGTTTAGAATCAATAGCTATACAGTTACCTGGGCAACAGAATGTTGGAGGAGATGACAGAACGTCATACGGTCATTTATGCACACTTTAGTCAATATTTAAATATTTAATTTTGAATTATTTTATAAATTAAATTAAATTAAATCAAATTAAATTAAATGAAATGTAAATTTCATATGCACACGTGTCATTTTTTAGAGTTTTATTTGATTTCAAGTTTCATTCTCTTCTACAACGTGAGGTAGATCCACCTCTTTCATGAGTAACAAAGAGGCCTCTGGATTTCATTGATGATAGGACATAGACTATTTATTTCATTAACTGTGATGCATATTTTTTTACATGCCACTAGGACTATGACTATATGTTGAACAATATATTTCATGGACTTAGACATATTTCAATATTTTATGAACTATGATTTGTGTTTATTTATATGTTGATTATGACTAGATGTTTTAGTACATTTCATGGGTCCTACCTATATTTCCGTATTTCATAGACTTAGAGATCTATGTATATATATATTGATTATGCTTGTACATTTTAGTATGTTAGATAGTATGTTTATTCTTTATTGAACTTCTCTTATTATCGAGATATGTTAGAATATAGTACATTTTTCAATTTAAAAGGAAAAACTATCTAATGTTTAAAATACTTCTACTATGTGAATATCTAATTTGTACATAATTTTTGAATTTCATATCTAGTATACATGACTATCTAATGTAAAAAATAGTTCTTGATAAATGATAGTACAAAGATAGGTCATGCTAAAAAATGATAAAATAAAGTAGACCTAATAATTCGTTACATGATAGACATAATAATTCCTTAAGGGTAAAAGCAAGAAGTTGAGTCCACTTCTCATGGAAGTTTCAGACTTAGCCAAAAACCTGAAATCAAGCAAAACAAAACAGGATCCCATTATTTAGCAAATGAGGTCCCATTATGCTTTGGGGTCCCAGGACTAAATTTAAAATAGGATCCCATTTTGTGGTGGGATCCTGAGCCAAGAATGACAAAATGGGATCCCGTTTATAAACAAGATCCCATTTCATAAAAGTATTTAATTTTTTAAAAAATGTCTTCTGTGCTCATTTTCACTAGTAGCCAGAGTAGAGAGACAATGGGATCCTGAGTCTAAGCAAGTGATTTCCAGCCATCAAATAGTCCAGGTGAGTTATTTTTTCTATTTTTTTCATTTTTTCCTATTTTGTTGTTTGTATTTAGGTTTATTTTGTCTATTTTGTAAATTAGGTTTTTATATTTGGTTTGAATCTTCCTACAAAACATATAAACCCTACATTCGATTAAAACTAAAAAATTTACCCTGCACACAAAAAAATTACCCTAAATTGAATTGAAACAAAAAATGTAATGTCCCTTGTTCTAGAGGGTGTTAGTATATACTTGGTTCCTGTAGACTAACCAATGTGGTTAGGGAACTTTGGAGTTCGTTTGGCTATTTTCAGACACCTTGGCTGGGACTTACTATTTTTAGTAAGTTAGGGTTTGTGCCAGTTAGGGAAATTCAAAGTTGGAGGTAGATCATTTTGATGAGACCTTTCCAATGGTCTATTGTTCATAGGATTTTGAGTCCGTTTTCTATTTCATTTTAAAGCCCATAAGTTATAATTCATATTTAATAATGGAACTTTATATTATTAATTCAGTGACTAAGGAAAAGATATAAAATGCAAAATAAGTCACTAAGGACTTGGACACCACCTTATGGAAAATAAAAGTAAATTTAAAATGTTTATTTTTCTCCCAAAAAGGGATCAACCTTCATGAGTCGATATAAGAGTTGATTAAAAAGGAAAAAGGCATCCATTCACAACATAACATTTTACTATGCTTTTCTGCATGTTGAGGGTTTGGAGAAGATTTCTAGCCATGGCTTTTGGTGACGAAAACCACTATTAGTATCAGTCTTTCATAGGTGTGAGAGACCACCCAAGGGGACTCTTGGGTAGCCATATACAGTGGTTGCAAGTGTGCTATAGTTTGATCATATTGTTGGAGATTTGAAGATGTTAAGGACCTATCATTTCAGATTGTTTGCGCAACTAAGAACACCTACAACAGTGACAGATTTATGCAAGTTTAAGGTGCATATTGGACAACATTCTCTACTTCTAGCTGGCCATACATCCCTCCTTGCTGGCTGTGCTTTGCATGACTTGGACGTACCTCTTGGAGGCTCTCTTTGGAGTTCATTGGGGCTACTTTCCTTGAACTTTGGGGTTAATTTTGGCCTCTGAGGCCAATGCTATTGTTGTAGAGGAGTTTCCTCACATTGTTGATGTATTTAATATAAAAACGCTATGTTCATGTTGTTGGTCTAGCTACAACAGAAGTTTGAAGATGAATATTATGACATGGGTATGTGATGATTATTCATTTTATGTCATTTTATTAACTGGATCTTGATTATATTGTTAATATCTATCATATATTTTCTAGGTTTCATTTAGATGCTTATATCTGTGTTACAATGAAAAAACATTACATGCAAAAGCAAAAACCCCTTCTACATCTTCTGCCTAGTTCTGAAAGATCACATTCTAATAAAAATAACAAAAATAAAAAATAAAAAATATAAACAAGGGTGGCTTATTTCAGTGGTATCAAAGTTGGTTTTCCTACCAGCCTGTTAGATTACAGCTTGTGCACAATTACAAGATAGTTTGAGACTACCCATTTACTTGCATGTCGATTTCCATGGCCAAATAATGATTACATGTAATATTCTATGAGAGGCAGTGCAAGAGAACATAGATACTTGGAGAGATGAGGAAAACGGAAGATAAATAGGAACAGTGGGAAGAATGGCCTTCAGGGTTTGAGGAGCAACAACCAGTTTTATACAGTGAACCTTTAGAACCTGAGGGGGTAAAAGCACAAAGTTATGTCACACTTTCAGCTGACTTATCAGCACAAGTGAATTTAAGTATTTCTAACTAAAAATTAATTTTGGTCAAACATATGATCTTGTAAGATTCATTCTAGCTAAGTTATATATGTCCACAACTTTTCCAACTAAAATTGTTAGCTAAATGCATATGTAGCACCACTATGAGGCCAATTTACCAAAAAAATAAAATTATTTGAAAAACTTGGTATTTCAACAACTTCTAGTTGTGTAAATAACATTTTAAAAAAAATATTAAAATACCCTTTTGTAGATCTATAAGTTTAGTTTTCAAATATATATATATATATATATTTTAATAGTTTAATTATATTTATATTTTCCTTTCTATTTTTACTAAAAGTAGGTTATCAGCACAAAACATTAGGTCAATTACCATGTCAAGGAAAAATAGTAAAACTTATTAAAAAAAATTGAAAAAAATATGATGCACTAGATAAAAGAATCTATCTCAAGATGGTATATTTTTTTTCTATTTTAGATAAATAGCTAATATGAAAGTTGACGTCAAATGAAAACAACTATGTTTTAATACACACATTTTATTATTTATTTAAAAATATATATATTTATCAAAATTGGAAAAAAATATATCCATGCACTAAAGTTTCAAGTTATAAATACACACAAAAAAAATTGAAGAAAAGAAAATAAAATTTACTATATAAAGATTGACGTCTCATGTAACTTCGTTTTTCAACATTTTATCAGCAACTAAATTATAGTGTCAATTTATTAAAAACTATATCCAAATAATTTTTTTTATTTTTTTTAAAAATACAAACATAAAATATACTAAAAAATAAATATTTTATTAGTTTATATCATTTCAAAAGTCAAAACATATATGCCACTTTTTAGTGATTCAAGTTTAAAAGTTGGATTAGTGTTTCCTCTATAAAAGTATGACACAGCTTTGTGCTTTTACTCAAGGAACAACAAGTAGTTTTTTATAGGGAAGAAGAACCCATTGCAGGAAACATAGTGCTTTACAGGGAAGAAGAACCCTTTGTAGAAAACATGGGTGATCAAGAAGGTAGGTCTAGTAGAGACTAGTATGACGAAGGGAGAGTAGATTTGACTAGCACGATGCATTCCTTGAATGATCTAGTTAGAGGGAAGTGTGATATGGTGAACATGACGGAAAGATCACAAACAAAACTAGCACATATCCTTGCCTATTTAATACCTAGTAATGGTGGGAACAATGGAAATAATAATGACAATAACAATGGTGGTGTTGATTAGCATGCGAGAGGAAATAATGGAAATAATAATAATAATAATGCAAACAATGGTAACAATGGAGAACATTCGGTTAATAACCGAACTACCCCGCAACACACTTTTGTAGGATCAGCTAGCATGAGGCCTCTAATGCCTTAGTTTTTACAGGAGAACAATCCACCAGAGGAGGTTCATGAGCCCACTAAAACAATCCGTCTTGCATAGTATTGTGGGACTGGAGAGCTATAGATGATGGGTTCCATGCTGATATGCCCTTCTTAGCTTACCTAACTTTTAGGGAATAGAGTAGACCTCAAGGAGAAGGAGTGAAGCAACATAATCAAGATCCATAGAAGAAAAAGAGAAAAATGAGCATTCCTTACTTTGATGGCTTGGGCAAAACTACAACTAGAGCATGGGTACAGAAGGTGGATACTTATTTGTGGCTCAACCCGATGACCAAGTGAGATGCCATTGAGTATGCCACTTTGTGTTTGGATGGGAGTGCACACAAATAGTGGTACCATGGACTTGTTATATTGGACCACGATTAGATTGTTTCCTTTGAAGACTTCACTACAAGACTGATAGACAGATTTGATAAAGGTTGATGGAGGAGTCTGTTAGGACAGTAAAAATTTAAAATTTTTACTATCTTCTCACTCCACCATATTTGAACAAATCCTAAAAAACATCCCAAAAAACCATAGTAGAAATTTAATGTATCTCACAGGATGTCTATAGATGAGCAGTGCTAAACTACTTAAAAGTCAATCTATCGGCAAGATGTCGTATTTCTTACACCGATACATGAGGAATCATTTGAAAATAACCATCGGTGTGAAAATAGAGATCGAAAAGAAACTTATAGAAGTCACCGATGGAATAAGTAATACCGATGACCTTTCATCGGCAAGAGAATCAAGTAGTCATACCGATCGGTATGACTGATAATCATCAGAGGATCCTTCAAAAGCTACCCCGACGGTATATATCATACCGATGAAGTATTTCGGCAAGAGTTTCACCGAACATCCTGTGGGGGCAATGAAGCAAATAGCCATCGGCAAGAAATGAAGTATCGGTAAGAGAAACAAATAAGTCTCTGATACTCAATGTCTTGGCGAAAAGAGAGCTTTCGGTAAGACTCACAGCGATACAAATATCTATCGAGATGACTCAACATATCAGGACAAAGGAATTAGGTCTTGCCAACTCATAAGTCACGGTGATCAAAAGGTGTCGGTGACACTTTAATAAAATCTATCCGATAAAAAATATAAAATGGCCATCGGGGAGATGATTTGGATCAGGTTATCTTTTAAAAGCTATCCCGATAGTATATTTTATTCCGATGTGAATAAATTCATATCTGTTGATATTATAGCGGCATGACATTAATGGAGTCATTTCGATCCAAAGTAAAGATGACTATCGGTGAGACGACAAAGCTCGGGGAAACATAAATATGTTATCCCGATAGTATTGATCACCCCGATAAACAAATTATTATCGGTGAAACTCTTACCGATAGTTACTCATTACATCAGAGGGAAATCTAAATCACACGGTGATGAAACAAGTCCTGCCAATGGTCACGCCGATTGATTGTTCGTGCCACAAGAAGCATTGAAGTCACCCAGACATTTTAAAAAATCATGCCGATAAGAAGAGTTATGGCGATGTGATATTTCACGGCGATGAACATTGAATTGATCAGACAATTAAATACAAATAGCTACGAAATCCTTTACAATCATTGTAATCACAATGTCGTTTGAGAGGAGAATACGGAGAAACTCTTGCAGCAAGAACAGAGGATTTCAATTACAGCCATCGAACGACAGGTACAATCATACAAACCATTGTATAGCTTGTGTTTGAATTTTCTGCCAAAGTTTAAAAATGGAGACTCCGAGAAAGGGGAAAGGAAGAAAATCATAAGGGGAAACCAGTAAATCTAAAAAATAAAAAACTGAACAAACCCCTGAGGAAAAAGTAAAAGACAGAAAACTCAATCAGGACTTAATTGACCAATTGCCTGGGTCAACTCCCAAGGCTAGAAGGTCTGCTCAACTCAGGGTAGAAGTTGAAAAATTAGAAGATAAACATAAGCACCTGGGAGATATCTAGACCCCAATCAAGGGATATGAGCTTTTTAGATTCCATTATAATAGAAGGTTTAGGAATGCTCCTGTGTCAAACCCATGGCACTTGAATTTGGGAAAATTGGTTGTGCCTAATGTATTCCTGAATGTGGAACTCCTACAACTGCTTGCCAAATATTACAATTCATGCCTGAAAGCCCTCTGCAACCCACAAGGAGAAACAATTGTACATTTGTCAAAGAATGCTATTTGTGAAGTGTTTGATCTAGATGATTTATGTACTATCCATATTATTTATGAAGATCTTGAGAAAGAATATTGGAGAATGGATACAACTTACAATGGATAGAGGTTGCCCATTCATAGGCCCAGGATTGAAGGAGAAGTGATGCCCTTAACTGAAAATGATGGTCCTCCCTTTCATGTAGCCATATTTGAACCATATATACAGTATACCTATTATTCTGTGGGCCAAGTCCTTGGTTCAGAGGTCCCCGAGTTCATGACTATCCCTCTAATGGTCATAGCCTCTGACATTCGGTGTCATAATGCGAGGCAGTTTGACTATGCTTCCTATATTGCTAATAGAATGGATTCTAGCTTATCGTCAATAAGAAACAGTGCCCCAGCATGCTCTTTTGAGCATTACTCAATGCTTATGCACATGGTGTTGTATTTCGGCCAGGAAGTAGGGTTATGGCCAAGTGAGCTTAAAGTTGTTAATGTAGATAAGAAAGGGGAAAAGATACCATACAAATGTGGACCAGAATATGGGATAGTAGATATGCCCACTCCAGCTATACCCAATTTGAAGAACACTGTGTAAAAGTTTTGTACAGGTATTTTAACCACCCCTATGAATATTCAATTTCTACTGAAATAAAAAGATTCCTTAGGCCAAAGGATTTTGGTGGCCCCCCTACTGTCACTCATAATTGGGGAGACTGGTATTTCTTTGAGGATGCGACTATCATCAGGGTTTATGGTTTTGAGGATACTCCATTCATATTGCCCAAGACTGTCCCTGACAGGCTTGCATACTTGGAAATAATCAGGCAAATGCATTGCTCAAATGTAATGCATCTGAGTTCACATGATAAACAATCATTTATGCCCAGCACTCTATGTTTTGGAGATTTTACTGTGGTTTCAAAAGAAGGTTACAATCTCATTTTGGATAAATTAATGCACTATAATATGAGGAGTGTTGAGGCTAGGAAAGGGTTTGACCCTGAAGGTTTTATTGACTATGCACGCAGGAAACAAAATCTTAGTGGATACATGCACATACATTATCCACAAGATGATGTTATTAGAAACTTAGAAGGGGCTGAAGTTGAGTTGGTGATAGAAAAATATAACAGGGATTTAGGTGAAAAGAAAAAGTAACTAGCAAAGATTGAAGTTATATCCTCTGAGAATGAAGAAATGGCAGATCAAGAACAACCATAGGACAAAACAACAAAAATGTCCAAAAGGAAAATGCTACAATATCAGCCTCCTATTGTGCTACATGATGAAGAGGGAACTGCTGATGAGGATCCACGCCAAACAACTTATGATTCTTTCATCTCTGATGATAAGTTTATTCAGTCAAAAGAATTTAAGTCATTCTTGTATAAATACAAAGGGAAAGAGATCAAAGAGTCAGTAGATGATGTTTCTGCTGATAATGAAACACAATTGTTAGATATGTTGAAGGTAACAGTAGATAAAGAGATGCAGGACATGACACCTAGCAAGGGTAGACAGTTGCTTAAGGATGCAGGGGTTATGATTTTTCCTGGCCTTGATTTAAATTCTGCTTTGGTTTTTGACAGTTTTTTGAATAGTTCAAATGATAAGTATAAACTTACTCCAGAAGGAGTTAATGAAGTATATATGGGAACAAGATACAATAATGATGAAAATTCCTTAATGATATGGGTGTTATATCCTCCCCATTAGAAAATGGCCATCATAGATACTGAAAAGGCTTTTGGCCATGTCATGACTTTGAAAGCAGGGGAAATTGACCCTCTGATTACTGTAGACATTGGTATCAATGTAGCAAAATTGAACAAGGCACAAGCTCAAATGTTGATCAAAGAGAGAGATGCATATAGATTGAGCTGTGAAAGATTGACACAAGAAAATGATTACTTGAAGGATGCTGTTAAGAGTACTTTAGGCCAATCCACAAAAAGAATAACTCAAGGTGAGAGCTCACAAAGCATTCAAGCATTATCCCCTGACCAGGCAACACAAATTCAGATAGATGCATTTGTTACAATACTACAGAGCAGGTATGCAAACATGGTGCAGTGGTTAAACCTGTTTTGGGATAACTACTCAAAAAATCACAAAGCAATTAAAGAACATGAAAGACTTGAGTAGAGAATACAGGAAAAATTGATTGAGATACAAAGCAGAAGTGCTACTGATAGCACAGATATCTCCGATGCAGGAGCATTACTCAAACAGTACCAAAAATACTATGACAAACTTAAAGCTGATGTTAAGGAAGGTACCGATGCTTCAAATGCAGGAGTGCCCGTGTTATTTAAAGACAATGGAGAGGTAAAGAGAAAAGAAGAATGGATTGTTGATTGTCAAGTCATATTACACGAGGCCACAGGAGCTCTCAAAGACAAAATTTCCGCATCTAGAGAAGCTTGCAGACACTTGGAAAGAATGGCCACACTTGATGTGATTACCAGAGATGCTATTGAGCTTACTGATTCTCACCGTGATCAGGAGTATTTAGATCACTTGGCTAAAGTTTATTTATGGCTGAATAGAGCCTAATCATGATTATGTAATAGTTGTTAATGTTTGTTAAGTTCCCAAAAGACTTATTGAAGAGTTATGTCTCTTCATAGAAACATCTATATAGGTTCAAACAATTGGTGCTGAAAGATCATTAGTAGAATATAAACATATACATAAAATACAATGTCTCATAATGGCCGTGCTGTATATTTTATTTGAAGAAGAAGTTGAAGTTCTCTGATTTAGTGGTTTTATTTTGGCATCAGTTGTTTGTTAAATTTACTCAGTTGTATGGTTGTCTCCATTTCTGCATTTCCTTGTTATTTAGATTAAACATATCAAGTATATATTTGATCTGTCAATACACGTTTGTTGTATCTGTGTGATTAAATAGGTTGGTGTCCATTTAAGGAATTAAACCCTTCTGACTTAGTCACAGTAGCATAGAAATGTTAAGTTTGGATTACTAAGTAGAGCCTTATAAATAGGATTGTCATTCTGTCTCCATATTGATATTATCAGTTATCCATTGCGTATTTCACTCAATTGGTTCCTTCAAGAAAGGATTAAATTGCCTTCTGGTGAATAACAAGGAATTAGATCATATTGATTGGATCATTTAAGAAGAGTCTGTCAATCATCTCCCTGCACATTTATACAAGTTATAAACTAGAATTGTGCCAAACAATTAGAATTATTACCATTAGGAAACCACTAGTACTAGTCCTTCAATTGACTCTGTTACCCAATAAGGCACTAGTCCTATTTAACTCATTATTTAAATCCTTCTACCTTGATATTGCTTATACAATTTCTACCAATTACTTATTAATAAGTTAGCAAGCTTTTTTATCTATCCTACATCCTTTGCCATTGTAGATAGATTTAATTAGTACACACATTCACATTCAGTTTGCTTTAATTTTCCAAGGTTCACCCGCCTAGGTGTAGCAGGACCTAAAGCGTAGGAAATCATCAAACCTTGAAGGTTGATTTCGTCAAGTTAGTTCAAAAACGTTGCAAATCTAAACATAGAGTTTGGCATCCTCTTGGGATTGGCAACCTATATTTTTGAGACCTAACAAATTGGTGACTCTACTGGGTACTTAGTAAAAGACCTTAGAAATTAATACTTTCTTCCATAGAGTCATTTCAGAAAATTTAATCTAGTAACTTTGCTGGTGACAAGAACCCTACAGATAAAATATAAACTTTTCCTATTTAATAAATAGGTGGTGACTCTAGTTACAATTATAACAAAGAATTCAATATCAAATGGATGGTAGGAGATCCAAGATGGAAGGTAAAAAATTGCAATCATCTCTGCCACTCAGAAACATTTCCAAAAGAAACAAAAATTCAAATTATTCTCACCAAGATAATAATCTGGATATCCAAGAGAATGATTCAGAGAAAAATATTTCAATTCACAACAAATTCACACCTCTACATGATTCAAATGAGAACCTCAGTGGAGCAACTGATGATATTTTGGCAAGGTATAGACCCACTCCTCAAGAACAGCGTGATTATGAAGCAAAGATCATGAGGGAGATTGATCAAAACCAAGCTGAAAATGACTTCAAGAGGTCATTACATCAGGGAGAAGAGATGGGATGTAGATTTTCAAACCAGGGAATGAATGATAATCTAGAACATCAGGAAATAAATAACAATGCAGAGAATTTAAAAGACATGAGTGAAGAGCAACAGGAAATACTCATGCTCTGGGAAGAACTCAAAAGGTACAAGATACTGGGAGAGAAAGGGTTGTTGAAGCAAGAAATTCAATAGAACAGAAATAAAGCTGAAACAGTCCCCCCAAAATATGTGCCTCCATATAGAGGAAACAATTCAAGAATGCCACAACAAAATACAGGTGGAATTTCAAATTCACATGCATCTAGAAATCATCAAAATACCGTGCCCCGAAATCCTAGACCACCTCCTATACGTAATGCATCTCAACATATGGCAAATACTTACCCACCCCCTGGTCAATAATATTATAGACCACAAAACAATTACACAAATCCCCACATGAACCAACATCAACAATATGCATATCATCAGCCACCAGGTGGATATAATTACTATCCCAATCCACCACCTTTGAACTTCCCACCTCAAAACCTTGCAAATATATGTAGTCAATTTGACTTAACTGGATATCAGTTGTATCCATATCCTATGGATAGTACTTGGAGAAATATGGTTCCCAAGTTTACTGGAAACAATGCAATATCTGCGGAAGATCATATCAGAAGTTTTAATGCTTTTGTATAGGATATTGGTATGGATTGGGAAGACATTAGAATGAGGTTATTCATGATGTCCCTCACTGAAGATGCCAGAGATTGATTTAACAGCTTGCCTGATGCCTCAATCAATTCAATAACTGACTTCCATAACCAGTTTAAGGATCAGTATGGCAACCAATATGCTCCTGAGTTTGCATTACATGAATTGATAAGTATACAGAAGTATCAAAACGAGTCAGTATTTGATTTCAACTTGAAATTTTCCAAGTTACATAATAAGGTACGACATGGAGCCAAGTTATCTGACCCGGCAGCACTAAGTATCTATATGAAAGCATTTGACCCCAAAACAGGGTACGAGCTTAGGAACAGGTGTCCTGCAACCTTGGCCGAGGCACAGAAAGTGGCCCTAACTATTGAAAACAATAGGAAGGCTGCAAGAATGGTCAGTAAGAGGGACAATCATAGAAATCCTCAGAATCCAAATGTTCAACAGACTAAACCAAAAAGTCAGCATAGGCATGAAAGACCTAGGTTGCATGATATGCCCTACAATACAAATTGGAAGGATGGAAGACCCATCGATAACAGTAGAAAGCAACCATATGGAAAGGATACTCCTGATCCCCTGAAAAGAAACATGGCACATATGGCAGAAAAGAAACCTTGGTGTTTTGTGTGTAATTTACCACATTTACCTGAATACTGTGAGGTAGCTAAATCAATACAGCAAGAGAAAATGTTATACAGCTATAATAGAGAAAATCACACCATAAATATGATGCAAGATACACCATGTTTGGTCACAGAAGATTACTCTTCTTCAGAAGAAGAAGGATATGAGTATGATGTAGGGAACCAAAGGCGTCATATCAACATGGGAGAACAAGAAGTATTCTCAGACCAGGACAATAGTTGTGAGCAACCTATTTATTATAACAACCAGTCATATGGTCAATGGAGAAAGCCTACTGAGGATGAAAGAGAAGCTCTCACAGTGGCTGCAGTGGCTCAAGCTCGAAACACTTACAACTTAAGGAATAGAACAACAAATGTTGGGCAAGGAACTCCTGGGAGTGTATTTATAAAAGACCAGAATAACAAAGGGAATAATACAAAATCACTATCCAAAGAACCAGAAAAGGGGGATAAAAGTAAAATGAAAGAAAATCAAGAAAAGGAGAACACAAAAACAGAAAAGAATAACCAGACCATGGCCCATTCTTTTGACATTGCTCATGCAGTGTCTTAGGTGAAGATATCAGTTCCACTCCTAGAGATGATGAAAATAGATAAATATAGGAGTACAGTTGTCAAGATAATTTCTAATACACCAAATCTGAAACATAAAGGGTTTGAAAAAACAACAAATAATGTGCATCAAGAAAATTTCAAAATGCCTGAAGTATACCTTGGTGACACACTTACAAAAAATCCCTCACAGGTAGACCCATTCTATACTACACTAGTAATCAAGAACAGGATAGTCAGGAATTGCATGATTGATTCAGGTGCTGCCATGAATATCATGCCTATAGCAGTTATGAAAGAATTGGGAATGTGGGTTGATACTACATACGGCCAGTGTTATGCAATGGATAACAGATCCATTCCAGTAATTGGTATTATGAAGGATGTAGAGATAAAACTTACCTCACACCCTGAAGCAACTTATAACATTGATATTATTGTGGTTGATATCCCACCGTATTATGGAATGCTTCTATCAAGGCAATGGGCTGCAATGGCAGGAGGCAATGTTTAGTTAGATTTATCATATGCCACCATACCAATGGGTGGCAAGGAAATCAAGCTGTGCAGAGAGCCAAGGTATGACAATATTATAGAAAGAATGGATCGGCATCAGATAAATTTCTTTTGTGATACAGATTTAGGAGTTTTCAAAGTTGGAGAAACTACACCAGAATTGCATAACACTAATCCAATACACGTTGAATCTATGAAAGAAGAAAATGATCTGTGGAAAATGTATTTTGATGGTGCATGCAGCAAAATAGGAAATGGGGCTGGAGTAATTTTCATTTCACCAGGAGGTAAAACTTTCAAATACTCTTTCCTATTGACATTTGAATGCACAAATAATATAGCTGAGTATAAAGCCTTGCTCATTGGCCTAAACATAGCCATTAAACACAAAATAAGAAAGTTAGCTGTCTATGGTGACTCTGAATTGGTCATCTCCCAAGTAAGAGAAAAATACTTATCAAAAAATAAAAGATTAAGACAGTACAAAAATGTAGTTTGGGATGATATTGAATTGTTTGATGCCTTTTCAATCAACTAGGTTGATAGGTCTAAAAACATTATGGCAGACTTTTTAGCAAACATTGCATTAAAGAGAGATGATGTCACATTAGGAGGGATTATAGAAGTTGAATTTAAAACTAGACCTACCATCCCTAATAATATACAGAACTAGCAAGTGTTTGATAGCGATGCTGATATAATCAATTTCTTACATTGTGCCAATTATTATGAAAATCAAGAAATTGATTTTAATGCATTTGTAGAGAAACATGATGGCAAGGAGACTCTTTTTGGCCAAGAGGTGGTTCAGTTGAAAACGAATAAGATACCCAAGAGACTTATTGCATTAGAAAAGGCATTTGATGGCCACGACAAATATAAAAAGAAAGATACACCAGTGATACCTAATGACCTTGAAGAAATCAATTTAGGGGCACAAACAACCCCAAAAAATGTGTATATTGGAAGAAATCTTGACCTAAAAATCAGGAGTAGACTCATCAACCTACTCAAAAAGTACAGGCATGTGTTCACTTGGTCATATGATGATTTAAAGGCATATAGAGAGGATTTATTTCAACATGAGATACCACTGAAGCCAGATGCTAAACCATTCAGATAGAAACAGAGGCTGATCAATCCTACATTGGCCCCTAAGATGCTAGAGGAACTTACAAAGTTAAGGGATGGAGCTATAATCAAACCTATTAGACATTCTTCCTGGGTTTCAAATTTAGTGCCTGTCAGGAAAAAAAATGGTGACATTAGACTGTGTGTGGATTTTAGAAACTTGAATAAATCTTCTCTCAAAGATAATTATCCTCTCCCCAATATGGAGGCAATATTGCAGAAAGTCATTGGATGTGAATTGTTATCAATGATGGATGGTTTCTCCGGTTACAATCAGGTAAAAGTCAAGGAGTCAGAACAATTTAAGACTGCATTCACCACTCCGTGGGGAACATATGTGTATTTGAGAATGCCATTCAGATTAACTAATGCTGGAGCAACATTCCAAAGAGCAATGGATGTAGCTTTTGCTAAATTGATCAATAAGATTATGATAGTATATCAAGATGACTTGACAGCATATTCAAAAAGGGCTGAAGATCATTGCACACACTTAGAATAAATATTTATCAAAGCCCTAGAATATGGGATATCATTGAACCCTTAAAAATGCCATTTTGCAGTAACAGAAGGAAAATTGCTTGGCCATATAGTCTCGAAGGAAGAAGTTAAAATAGATCCTGAAATGGTAAAAGCAATCGATCAAGTCCCTATTCCAAAAAATGTAAAAGCTATATAATCATTTTTTGGTCAGATAAATTTTGTCAGAAGATTTATACCAAATCTTGCAGAAATTGTTTGTCCTATATCAAAAATGCTAAAGAAGAACTCAGAAATGAAGTGGACAACAGAAACAATAGAAGCATTTGCTAATATTAAAAGGGCAATCAAGTAAGCCCCAGTTTTAGTATCCCCTGACTTCAGTAAATCATTCCAACTGTTTTCATTTGCTTCCTATCATACAGTTGCAGCAGTGTTATTATAGAAAAACAATGATGGATATGAACAGCCTATCTCTTTCTTCAGCAAGTCCCTTCAGAGTGCAGAGTTAAAGTATGACATTATTAAAAAACAAGCATATGCATTGGTAAAAGCAGTTAAAAATTTTAGACCATATTTGGTGGGGGCTAAAATCACAGTATATGTTCCTAATGCTGCAGTGAAGGATGTATTGGTCCAAACTAAAGTCACCGGTAGGCGATGTAGGTGGATCAATAGGATTCAGGAATTCAATATTGAAATCCAAATCACTAAATTGGTGAGGGGACAGGGTCTTGCCAAATTGATGGCTAAAAGTGATCTTGAAGCCTCTCAGATATGTAATGTTGATGCAAGTACCAGTATTGAACATACTACATGGTATACTGATATAATATATTATCTAAAACATATGAAGTGTCCTGAAGGGTATGATGATAACAAAAGGAGGACACTCAAACTACAAGCTTCAAAATATCTACTCATCAGTGGGGATCTTTATTGGAAAAATAGAGATGGGGTTCTACTATTATGCTTGGATGAATACCAGTCAAAACATATTATGAAAGAGTTGCATGAAGGCATGTGCGGAGGTCATTTCTCAGCAAAGACTACAGCCCACAAAATCCTGAGGGCAGGATACTATTGGCCTAAAGTTTTTAATGATTCATACCATTACACTAGAAAGTGTGAAGCATGCCAAAAGTTCTCAGGGAAATTAAAATATCAGGGGGCACTACCCTTAAAACCTATGCAGGTTGAGGCTCCATTTTATCAGTGGGGTATTGATTTTATAGGTGAAATCTCAGAGAAATCAAGTGGGGGGCACAAATGGATTTTAGTGGCTACTGATTACTTTACAAAATGGGTAGAAGCGATCCCAACTAAACAGGCAACAAGTAAAATTGTGATTAACTTTCTAATGGAGAATATTATATGCAGATTTGGTACTCCAGTAAGATTGATTACAGATAATGGGATGTGTTTTAGATCTGATGAATTCAAAGGATTTTGCAGTACACATGGTATCACTGTTTCTTATGCTGCTCCCTACCATCCATAGGCCAATGGACAAGCAGAATCAAGTAACAAGAGCCTCTTGAAAATCATAAAAAGAATGTTGGATAGAAACAAGAAGGCTTGGGATTTAAAATTAAGAATGGCAGTATGGGCTAATAGGATTACTGTAAAAAGAGCAATTGGGAGATCTCCTTATGAGTTGGTGTATGGAACACAAGCAAGATTACCATTGGAAAATCTTATACTAGTATACAAATTCATTCTCTAGGAAGACTTGAATATTCCTAAACCAATGGAGGAAAGGTTGGAACAACTAGCAGAGCTTGATGAAACAAGAAGAATAGCTTAGAGGCAAAATGTTAAATTACAATCACAAGTAAAATATCTCTTTGACAAGAAGACCAAAGACAGAAAGTTTGAAATAAATGATCTGGTACTGATGTGGAATGCAAAGTGTCAGGACAAAGGAAAACATGGAAAATTTGAAGCCCTGTGGTTGGGTCCTTTCGTTATCACTAGCAAGGGAGGTGATGACTCTTACTATGTACAGAATATGTCAAAACAGGAACAGGAATTTCTTGTACATGGGCAATACTTGAAGCAATTCTTTTCATAAACATGTACAAAGAGAATTGAGCATTGCTAGTGCATGGACAACCCTCAAATAATTCTCAAAATATTTTATTCCATGCACAGTAGTCTAGGAATCATTCCCGTTCCCCATCATTTGTTACTTTCCTTTTCCCATCTTCATAAAAACATCACCCCAAAATAAATAAAATATGTGGTCTACTTCCCTAAGAGATCTAGATCCTTGTCATACTCACAGGGAGTATACATCACAGACAAAGCCACTGTTAGGATAGTAAAAATTTAAAATTTTTACTATCTTCTCACTCCACCATATTTGAACAAATGCTAAAAAACATCCTAAAAACCATAGTAGAAATTTAATGTATCTCACAGGATGTCTATAGATGAGCAGTGCTAAACTACTTAAAAGTCAATCTATCGGCAAGATGTCGTATTGCTTACACCGATACATGAGGAATCATTTGAAAATAACCATCGGTGTGAAAATAGAGATCGGAAAGAAACTTATAGAAGTCACCGATGGAATAAGTAATACCAATGACCTTTCATCAGCAAGAGAATCAAGTAGTCATACCGATTGGTATGACTGATAATCATCAGAGGATCCTTCAAAAGCTACCCCGACGGTATATATCATACTGATGAAGTATTTCAACAAGAGTTTCACCGAACATCCTGCGGGGGCAATGAAGAAAATAGCCATCAGCAAGAAATGAATTATCGAGACAAGAAACAATTAAGTCTCCGATACTCAATGTCTTGGCGAAAAGAGAGCTTTTGGTAAGACTCACAGCGATACAAATATCTATCGGGATGACTCAACATATCAGGACAAAGGAATTAGGTCTTGCCGACTCATAAGTCACAGTGATCAAAAGGTGTCGGTGACACTTTAATAAACTCTATCCGATAAAAAATATAAAATGGCCATCGGGGAGATGATTTGGATCGGGCTATCTTTTAAAAGCTATCCCGATAGTATATTTTATTCCGATGGGAATAAATTCATATTTGTTGATATTATAGCGGCATGACATTAACGGAGTCATTCCAATCCAAAGAAAAGATGACTATCGGTGAGACGACAAAGCTCGGGGAAACATAAATATGTTATCTCGATAGTATTGATCACCCTGATAAACAAATTATTATCGATGAAACTCTTACCGATAGTTACTCATTACGTCAGAGGGAAATCTAAATCACATGACAATGAAACAAGTCCTGCCAATGGTCACGCCGATTGATTGTTCATGCCATAAGAAGCATTGAAGTCACCCAGACATTTTAAAAAATCACGCCGATGAGAAGAGTTATGGCGATGTGACATTTCACGGCGATGAACATTGAATTGATCAGACAATTAAATACAAACAGCTACGAAATCCTTTATGATCATTGTAATCACAAGGTCATTTCAGAGGAGAATACGGAGGAACTCTTGAAGCAAGAACAGAGGATTTCAATTACAGCCATCGAACGACAGGTACAATCATACAAACCATTGTATAGCTTGTGTTTGAATTTTCTGCCAACGTTTAAAAATGGAGACTCCGGGAAAGGGGAAAGGAAGAAAATCACAAGGGGAAACCAGTAAATCTAAAAAACAAAAAACTGAACAAACCCCTGAGGAAAAAGTAAAAGACAGAAAACTCAATCAGGACTTAATTGACCAATTGCCTGGGTCAACTCCCAAGGCCAGAAGGTCTGCTCAACTCAGGGTAGAAGTTGAAAAATTAGAAGATAAACATAAGCGCCTGGGAGATATCTGGACCCCAATCAGGGGATATGAGCTTTTTATATTCCATTATAATAGAAGGTTTAGGAATGCTCCTGTGTCAAACCCATGGCACTTGAATTTGGGAAAACTGGTTGTGCCTAACGTATTCCTGAATGTGGAACTCCTACAACTGCTTGCCAAATATTACAATTCAAGCCTAAAAGCCCTCTGCAATCCACAAGGAGAACCAATTGTACATTTGTCAAAGAATGCTATTTGTGAAGTGTTTGATCTAGATGATTTATGTACTGTCCATATTATTTATGAAGATCTTGAGAAAGAATATTGGAGAATGGAAAAAACTTACAATGGATGGAGGTTGCCCATTCATAGGCCCAGGATTGAAGGAGAAGTGATGCCCTTAACTGAAAATGATGGTCCTCCCTTTCATGTAGCCATATTTGAACCATATATACAGTATACCTATTATTATGTGGGCCAAGTCCTTGGTTCAGAGGTCCCCGAGTTCATGACTGTCCCTCTAATGGTCATAGCCTCTGACATTCAGTGTCATAATGCGAGGCAGTTTGAGTATGCTTCCTATATTGCTAATAGAATGGATTCTGGCTTATCTGCAATAAGAAACAATGCCCCAGCATGCTCTTTTGAGCATTACTCAATGCTTATGTACATGGTGTTGTATTTCGGCCAGGAAGTAGGGTTATGGCCAAGTGAGCTTAAAGTTGTTAATGCAGATAAGAAAGGGGAAAAGATACCCATACAAATGTGGACTAGAATATGGGATAGTAGATATGCCCACTCCAGCTATACCCAACTTGAAGAACACTGTGTAAAAGTTTTGTATAGGTATTTTAACCACCCCTATGAATATTCAATTTCTACTGAAATAAAAAGATTCCTCAGGCCAAAGGATTTTGGTGGCCCCCCTACTGTCACTCATAATTGGGGAGACTGGTATTTCTTTGAGGATGCGACTATCATCAGGGTTTATAGTTTTGAGGATACTCCATTCATATTGCCCAAGACTATCCCTGACAGGCTTGCATACTTGGAAATAATCAGGCAAATGCATTGCTCAAATGTAATGCATCTGAGTTCACATGATAAACAATCATTTATGCCCAGCACTCTATGTTTTGGAGATTTTACTGTGGTTTCAAAAGAAGGTTACAATCTCATTTTGGATAAATTAATGCACTATAATATGAGGAGTGCTGAGGCCAGGAAAGGGTTTGACCCTGAAGGTTTTATTGACTATGCACATAGGAAACAAAATCTTAGTGGATACATGCACATACATTATCCACATGACGATGTTATTAGAAACTTAGAAAAGGCTGAAGTTGAGTTGGTGATAGAAAAATATAATAGGGATTTAGGTGAAAAGAAAAAGCAACTAGTAGAGATTGAAGTTATATCCTCTGAGAATGAAGAAATGGCAGATCAAGAACAACCACAGGACAAAATAGCAAAAATGTCCAAAAGGAAAATGCTACAATATCAGCCTCCTGTTGTGCTACATGATGAGGAGGGAACTGCTGATGAGGATCCACGCCAAACAGCTTATGATTCTTTCATCTCTGATGATAAATTTATTTAGTCAAAAGAATTTAAGTCATTCTTGTATAAATACAAAGGGAAAGAGATCAGAGAGTCAGTAGATGATGTTTCTGCTGATAATGAAACACAATTGTTAGATATGTTGAAGGTAACAGTAGATAAAGAGATGCAGGACATGACACCTAGCAGGGGTAGATAGTTGCTTAAGGATGTAGGGGTTATGATTTTTCCTGGCCTTGATTTAAATTCTGCTTTGGTTTTTGACAGTTTTTTGAATAGTTCAAATGCTAAGTATAAACTTACTCCAGAAGGAGTTAATGAAGTATATATGGGAACAAGATAAAATAATGATGAAAATTCCTTAATGATATGGGTGTTATATCCTCCCCATCAGAAAACAGCCATCATAGATACCAAAAAGACTTTTGGCCATGTCATGACTTTGAAAGCAGGGGAAACTGACCCTCTGATTACTGTAGATATTGGTATCAATGTTGTAAAATTGAACAAGGCACAAGCTCAAATGTTGATCAAAGAGAGAGATGCATATAGATTGAGCTATGAAAGATTGACAAAAGAAAATGATTACTTGAAGGATGTTGTTAAGAGTACTTTTGGCCAATCCACAAAAAGAATAACTCAAGGTGAGAGCTCACAAAGCATTCAAGCATTATCCCCTGACCAGGCAACACAAATTTAGATAGATGCATTTGTTACAATACTGTAGAGCAGGTGTTGACTTTTTCCCAGACTGGATGCTTATTCCCAGAGTCCCTACAAGGTAGCCATCAGTGATCAACAGGATCTCTGGGCCAGGGGGTCAACAGTGTAGGAGATAGACTCTATATTTTATCTCCTCTTCTTCTTCAGGCTCTGCAAGACCTAGGGGGGTATTCCCTACTCAACATCCATGAGGATATGCATGCAAGGCTGGGATGTTGACAGAAAGCAGATGAGTCCTCCTGTAAGTAGACCAAAACTGAAAGATAAGAACAAAGGGGCTAGCTTTGGGCCTATTAGCAGTTGTAGACAGAGGACTGAGGATCCTAAACTAATTCTAATGTCCTAATGTTTGTTTTAGATTTTGATTTGGAGTTTTAAGTGTGGATGCAAAGCTGGATATGGTTATAACACAAAACAAAGCATGATTGGTGCCTATCCAGGGTCTGGAGTCAATAGACATACACCTGTGAATGATCAGCATGAACAACTAAAACTGGATTTCAAGGGGATCTATGTGATACCTGCCTTACAGGCATCTCCCAATACAAAGTGTTAGGTTATCTCTACTTATGGTATCCCTACTGCAGTATACTCTTCCCAATGTTCAACCTGAAAACAGATTAATCTACCCCTTGAGTAGAAGTCAGAAGATCAGACAGTCAACATAGGAATTCTATGTTCTAGAATCTAAACATTACCAAATATCCAGATTCAGAAGAAGAGTACATGCAATACTGGAGACAGAATTAACACAACACATGCCAAACAACATTTCTCATATAAGTTAAATCATGAAATCAGTGGGTTCATGCCAAAAACAAACAACAAGAGATACATAAACTCACAGGTAAGCTGTACAGAGCAACCAGATCAGCTTGTTATGTATTACAGAGCCAAAATCATCAACTTTCAACAACCACAAATGAACAACACAACCTGCTTATAACAGCCAGGTAGGTGCTCAGCAATTAATTACAATGTTGACCAAAATCTCGCCAGATACACAGTATCATGGAAATGGCGCTCAAACACAACCGGATTGGCGCCCAAACTTGAATGCAGCAGGTGGGGGAGGAGACAGGAAGATTTCTCGAGCCCTGCGCTCCTGCCCGCTGATTGACACCTCCAGTCGGGTACAAGATCGACCCACACCATCGCCCATACCTCTGCAACAATCGCCATTAATGGCGCACCAACCCGTGGCCTTGGGAAAATCATCAAACAGACTATCGCAAGCATTTCCCGCCGAGACTCATCATCATGATATTTGAAAATGCAGGATATCAATATCCCACATGCACCCCGCGATGACCTTAATAACACTTTATATACTAGGTCATGAGCATATATCATGTCGGTGCTTTTGCTCCCAACGACACTAGTATAGACTTCATCATCATCATCCTCCAGCAGCATGATATCCTGTTGTTCGAAATATCACCCTGACGTCATCATGATATTTGAAATATAACCTTCATGATAATCGGCACAACCTGATCCTTCAGAGGAACATCCTCCTGCTGAGCTTATAACAAAAGTCTGGCCGATGAACATCCTGATGACGTCATCATCATATCCTGCTAACATCATCATCATGTTTGCAAATATCAGGAGATCTCCTCAAGATGATCAGTGTTAGAAATATGACCCCCACGGACCTTGATGACGTCATCACCATATCAACATCATCATGATATTCGGAAGACAACCGGATATTTGGAAATATCCTCCTGATGCTCAAACATCAGGTTGCACTGTAGCTCCTCTGTAAGATCGGGGCGAAAACTGAATATGATGATGCTGCTTGAAAAGATCACCCTCAATAGATAACACGCGAAACCAGCAGGCGGATATCTCCTTGATATCAACATCATCATGATGTTCGAACAAACATATATCCGGGTGATATGAAAATATCACCCCCTCCTTCGCGAATATCATGATGCAGATAGGCAGAAAGAAAAATATCACCCTGATATACGGATGACGTCAGCATTATCAGGATGAGAAACAAAGAACAAGAAGTGATACAACATCATCAGGATGATATTGACTAAGATCATCCTGATGTTCCAAAATATGATGACCCTAGTGAATATCGGGTCGCAATTACAACTCTTCAACAACATCATCAGGATGATGTTAACCAGGATCACCCGATGATAAAAATATCACCCCGGCAAAAAATCATGAAGGCAGAAAATATGATGACCTCCACAAGCAGCAGGATGATAACTGGAAATATGATGATGATGAACACGACCCTTAGGAAAAAAAACAAGTTAGGTCAAGCAATTCAAAGAATAAGCAACATCATCATCATGCTCGCGCAAGGTGATAAATGGAAGATCACCGGAGACTTTGAAACATCACCCTCGTAAGCAGATCAGGGCGCACTGTAGCTCATCAGTATCATCAGGATAATAAGCAAACATCACCCGACAGTTGAAATATGATGATGACGTTGAAAAACAAGTCGACGAGGAACATGATGATGCAGATCATCATCGAAGACAAGATGATGATGATGACCTCCTCCTCAGGAAAATATGATGTTGCAGTTGAAAAATGCTGAGGAGGTCCAACACTTAGAAAAAATGGGCAAGAAGATAAAGGCTTCAAATGAAGAAACCTCCTGATCATGACAAATCAACCCCTGGTCAAAATGAGTGTCAACAGTGGCTCCGAATGGGGACGTGCAGGTGAAAACCTGCAGCGAGAACCAGATCTCCGGGCAGACCTGACAAAAAGCCAAAAAACGCGAGCTGTACAAGGCATTTACACTACATACATATTTTACAAATGTGCACAGCAACCAGTCATTATGCAAAATAGAACTTAAGGAATTGGCCATGCACAGGCAATTCCAGAATTTCACCATCTAGGGCCTGGAGGAAATAAGAATCCTCCCCATGAGTATTGCAAACCTGATATGGGCCCATCCATAAGGGTTGAAACTTACCATGTTTACCCTTTTCCTGATCTTTAGCATTCCAAATGAGCACCAGATCATTTACTTGAAACTTCCTTTTTGTAGCTCTCCTGTCAAACTGATATTTCACCCCTTGTTGTCTTTTGAGATTGATCTGGTGGGCTCTCCTTCTGTCTTCATCCAATGCAACTAGCTGATTCACTCTTTCTGTCATGGGATCTTCAATCTCCTCATCATACTCTTGAATGAATCTGTAAACTGGTAGGAGATTGTTTATGGGCAGTCTAGCTGATGCACCATATACTAGCTCAAAAGGTGACTTGCCAATAGCCCTTTTCACAGTCACTCTGTCAGCCCATACTGCTAAATTCAACTTTGAGTCCCAAGCTCTCTTGTTCTTGTCCAGTATCCTCTTGACAATTTTCATGATGCTCCTATTGCTTGATTCTGCTTGACCATTTCCTTGTGGGTGATATGGTGATGTATATGACAGGCTTATCCCATACCTGTTGCAAAAATCAACAAACTCACCTGATCTGAAGCACATAGCATTATCAGTGATTATTTTAGATGGTACTCCAAACCTGATGATGATGTTCTCTAGTATGAAATCTGTCACCACCTTACTTGTAGCTCTTTTAGTTGGAATGGCCTCAATCCATTTGGTAAAGTAGTCAGTTGCCACCAAAATCCAACTGTGTCCCCCACTTGATTTGTCTGCAATTTCCCCTATAAAATCAATTCCCCATTGCTGGAATGGAGCATCCACAGGTGCAGTTCTGAGGGGTAAAGCACCATGATATTTCAGCTTTCCTGAGAATCTCTGGCAAGGGTCACACTTCCTTACTAACTTTTGTGCATCTGAAAAGAGAGTGGGCCACCAATATCCTGCCCTGAGAATTTTATGAGCTGTTGTTTGGGCAGTATAATGGCCACCACATAATCCTTTATGCATGTCAATCAAAATATTGTTAGCCATGTTCTTATCCACACGTCTCAGCAGCACACCATCAGGATTTTTCCAGTACAGCTCACCTTGAACAATGACATACCTGATTGCATGTAGCTTTAGAGTCCTCTTTTGACAGTCACTGAAATGGGAAGGACAATTCAGATTTTGCAAGTAATAGATAATATCCTTGTACCATTCAGATCCTGATGCACTTACATTCTCATCTTGGACTGCATTAACTTGGCATGCTTCCAAGTTTGGTTGAGTCATCATCTTGGCTAGTCCTTGTCCCCTTATCAACTTAGTAACTTGTATGTCTATGTTGAATTCCTGCAGTTTGTTTATCCATCTGCACCTTCTTCCAGTCACCTCCTGCTGAGTGAATATGTCTTTGACTGCAGCATGAGGTACATATGCAATTATATGTGACCCTACCAAGTATGGTCTGAAACTTTTAATGGCTCTAACAAGTGCATATGCCTGCTTTTCCATAATGTCATATTTCAACTCAGAGGCCTGCAGGGACATACTGAAGAAAGCAATGGGCTGTTCAAAACCCTCTTCATTTTTCTGTAACAAACATGCAGCTACAGTATGAAAGGAAGCAAATGAGAACACTTGGAATGGCCTAGAAAAATCAGGAGATTTAAGAACAGGGGCCATCTTAATTGCCTCTTTGATATTCTGAAATGATTCTGCTGCTTCCCTTTCCCAATTGACAGTTGCATCCTTCTTCATCATCTTGGATATGTTCCTTGTGATTTCTGCAAAGTTGGGAACAAATCTTCTAACAAAGTTTATCTGTCCAAAGAAGGACTGAACTCTTTTCAAAGTTTTTGGCATTTGAATCCTGTCAATAGCTGCCACTCTCTCTGGATCTATCCTGACTCCATCTTTGGAAACAATGTGTCCCAGAAGTTTTCCTTCAACTACTCCAAAGGCACACTTCTTTGGGTTTAAAGAAATGCCATATTCTAGTGCTCTTATGAAGATCTGCTCCAGATGCATGCAATGCTGCTCCTCTTTCTTTGAGTAGGCAGTCAGGTCATCCTGTTATACTGCCAGGATTGAATCAATCAGCCCTGCAAAAGCAACATCCATTGCTCTCTGAAATGTAGCACCTGCATTTGTTAGTCCAAATGGCATTCTAACATACACATATGTCCCCCATGGAGTGGTAAAGGCAGTCTTATACTGTTCTGATTCTTTTACCTTTACCTGATTATATCCTGAAAATCCATCCATCATGGATAGGAGTTCACAACCAGTCACTCTCTGCAACATAGCTTCCATATTAGGCAATGGATAGTTATCCTTCAAAGAGGATACATTCAAGTTCCTGAAATCCACACAAAGCCTAATATCACCATTCTTTTTCCTGACTGGGACAAGGTTAGACACCCAAGTTGAGTGTCTTATTGGCACAATTATTCCAGCATCCCTGAGCCTTTTGAGTTCTTCCTGCATCTTGGGAGCTAAGGTAGGATTTATAGGCCTTTGCCTCTGTCTAAATGGCTTAGCTTCAGGCTTCAATGGGATCTCATGCTGGAATAAGTCTTCTCTATAAGCTTTTAGGTCCTCATATGACCAAGCAAAAACATGTTTATACTTTTTCAGCAATGCAATCAGCATACTTCTTATGTGTGGTTTGAGCTGTTTGCCAATATATACCTTCTGAGGGGCCTGAGATGTCCCCAAATTTATTTCTTCTAAATCCTCCTTATTTGTGGGGGATGTCCTTGTGACCATTTTGTCTCTACTGTCAAAGGCTCTTTCCAAAGCCACTAACCCTCTAGGAATCTTGTTAGTCTTCAACTGGATGATCTCTTTTCCCACAAGGGTCTCTTTTCCATTTACAGTCTCTACAAAAGCTTGGAAATCAATCTGTTGATTCTCATACTCATCTATGCAGTGCAAAAATTTCAGCAAATCCCTATCATCATTAAAAACTTGCCAACTGCATATGTTTTCTGGTATGGCAGGCCTAATTTTAACTTCTATATCTGTGACACCTGACAGAGTGATGTCATCCGGCCTTATTGCAACATTGGCTAAGAAATCAGCCATAACATTTTTTGACCTTTCTACCCAGCCAATTGAAAATGCATCAAATAACTCAATAGTATCCCAAACAGCATGCTTGTATTGCTTCAGTCTTTTATTTTTTGCAGCATACTTATTTCTGATTTGGGATACAATCAGCTCAGAGTCTCCAAATACTCTTAACATTTTAATTCCATGTTTGAGAGCAATATTCAGGCCTAAGAGTAAAGCCTCATATTCTGCAACATTATTTGTGCAATCAAACCTCAGCAAGAAAGAGGATTTGAGGAGCTTACCAGTTGGAGACAGGAAAACAACTCCAGCTCCAGAGCCTTCTTTTGCACAAGCTCCATCAAAAAACATGGTCCATAACCCCTGCTGATCCAGCTCTCCAATGCAGACATTTTTCTTTTCATCTTCTGTATCATCTGAGACAACCTTGAAGTTATCACAGTCAGTGTCTACAAAGCATATCTGTTCATTTGCTTCTTGGTCTTCCACTGTCTCTGATGATCTTTGCTCTCTGCTTAGCTTGACATCCCTGCCATTCATTGGAATCATGGCATATGATAGGTCCAGCTGCATACTTCCACCAATTAGGGCTGCCCATCTTCTTGACAGCAGCATACCATACTGTGGCTTGATGTCAACCACTGTTATATTCATCTTATATTTCTTCTCAGGAAATGCTGCCAGTTTGAAATCTACATCCTTCATGATTCCAATAACTGGTACCTCTCTGGCATCCATAGCATAACACTTCCCACATGCCTTGTCAATTTTTAATCCAGTTTGCTGCATGATAGCCAAAAGCATGACATTTGTGGATGCTCCAGAGTCAAGCATACAATTTCTAATTATTTTACCATTTATAACCAGGGAAACATAAAATGGTTCCACCTGTGAAGGACACTTTGTCATGGTCATTCCTAAATAGACTTCAGGAGTCTCATCTTCTTCATTGCACATGACCTGTTTCTCACCCTGGGTCTGATCATTTTGCTTAGCTTGAAAAGGTACCCCTGAGATTAGGGATATTGTCCTATTCTTGATCTCTTCCACTTTCATGAGTTCCATAAGTGGAACAGAGACCTTTACCTAAGAGAGGATCTGGGCTATATCAAATGGAGCATAGTTTTGTACAACAGTTGTAGCTTGCTCCACAACCTTGCTTTTATCCTGAGCTGACTTAGCTTTCATTTTCATAGTTCTCTGATCATCATTCCTGTCTTGGGAACCTCTACTTTGATCTTCAGCCTGAGGGGTTTTGTTTTCTGGTCCTTGGAAATCATGACCTGTTCTGTATCTAAAGTTCTGCTTGTTATTTACCCACTGCCTTTTTTGTGGTTCAGTTCCTTTATGACCATGCACCAGCTGACCTGCAGAAATATCCTCTGGCTGATGTGAGCTGCCAACGTGATTTCTACCTCTAAGATTGTAGTTGCTCTTAACCTGAGCAACTGCTGCAGCTGTGAAGGCTCTAATCTCCTCATCAGAAGGTCGTTGTAGGTTACTCAGAAAATTGTGTGAGTTCTGAGCATACACATAATTATCTTCATCATCTTCATCATATGGGGATTGTTGGCAGGCCTGAACTTGATAATCTGTATTGTCATCAGCATCATAAAGAGTATATCCGTTGCCTATAGACATCATGTTAACATCATCATCCTGCACATGATGTGGCTCATTGCACTCATTACAAGATGTAGCATTATCATACAAAGATTGGGCAATCATGCACTGTGACTGTGAATGTGGCATCTGACAGATTATACACCACGGAGCATCATCAGCAATATTTATAGTTTTCTTCAGGGGATCAGGAGTTTCCTTGGCATGTTGAGCCCTCTGATTTGTGTTGTTACGTGAAAATACAGGCTTACCATCATGCCAATTGGTGTTATAAGGCATATCATGTAATGATGGCCTCTTTTCCTGCCTTTGATAGACTTGCCTATCAGGACCCATCCCTTTTTCACTTCTAGCTAATCTATAGCTTAGGTCCTTAACAACATTTGCCAGTTTGTCTATCTTATCTTCAGGAGCAGATGTACTACCTTGAGTGTTCTGAGGCTTGTTTGGATTCTGCAGAATTTTTACATCATCCCTTCTATTTGTCTTGCCTGATGCTTTCCTATTGTTTTCAATATTTACTGCAATCCTGAAAGCATCCCTGAGAGTGGCAGGACCTTTATCTCTCAGTCCATATGCAGTCTTTGCATCAAAGGCATTGATGTACAAAATTATGCACATTGGTTCATTTGGCCTCATATGATGTGGCAATTTGTTCAACACTTTAGTAAATCTTGCATTAAAGTCTGCAACCTGCTCATTTGACCCTTTGGTGATGCTGGTGAACTCATTTACAAAGAAGCTAGGGTCAGTTTTATCACCATATTGCTCCTTGAATATCCTCTTAAAATCATCCCATGATGATATGCTCCGGTCAGGCAGATTCCTGTACCATTCTCTTGCCTCATCTATTAAGGATTGCATGAAGGACTTCATGAAAACATCCTCATGCTCAACCTCAAAATTATCCATGACATTTTGGAAGGCCTTTAGATGATCTTCTCCTGACACTGTGTTGTTTCCTGAAAACTTAGGCACTTGCAGCCTCAGATGCTTATCAATAGGGTTAGGATACCCAGGAATACCATCAAACACCAGCTGTCTGAATCTGTCCAACTGCATGGGCTGTCTGTTTGGCTGATTAACATTAACATTTCTATTTGCATTTTGGTTTCCTGCATTGTTCAGTGGTATCCTAGCATCATTCACATATTGTCTGTCATCATGATGCTGATGTTGCATTTCATATCTTTACTGATGTCTTTGCATATTTGCATTCTCTAGAGTAGGAAATGAATTATTCTGGGCAGTTCTCAAGGCTTGCACTTTCTGCTGTATATCATCTCTGATTTTCATGGCTTGTAGGTATTCTAGTTCTGCTCTTAGGCTTTTGATTTCTTCTACCAATTGTTCATCCTTAGGTCTGGAGGTAGATGGTCTCATACCATTTGGGTCATCATCTTCATCATCCCTTAGGGACTCTGCCTCTTCAAACCTCTCACTTGGGTCTAGAAAAGGGCGTTCTTGGAACACCTCTGACCTCATTCTCGTACTACCACCCTGTTGCCTCTCATATGCACCTTGGATATCAGCTTCTGCACTTGAAAAATAAGGAGCATGCTGTCCTGATGGCCTAGGGTTATCTTGTACCTCATCACTTTTTCTGGGGGAGCTCTCATGACTAGCTGAGACAGTTCCCTTTCTTCTATACATCATTCTTTTTGTTAATGGTAACTCTTCAAATAGAGGATTTTGTTGGGATCTTCTCCCCTGCATATAAATTTACTTTGACCGGTTGGGAGATTACTTCGGAGTCGCCACCTATTGCTAGGAACTGTTTTCTTCTGAAAACTAGGGTTCTTTCACAAGATTCCCCAGCAAAGTCGCCAATTTCTGTTGACTTTTTCCCAGACTGGATGCTTATTCCCAGAGTCCCTACAAGGTAGCCATCAGTGATCAACAGGATCTCTGGGCCAGGGGGTCAACAGTGTAGGAGATAGACTCTATATTTTATCTCCTCTTCTTCTTCAGGCTCTGCAAGACCTAGGGGGGTATTCCCTACTCAACATCCATGAGGATATGCATGCAAGGCTGGGATGTTGACATAAAGCAGATGAGTCCTCCTGTAAGTAGACCAAAACTGAAAGATAAGAACAAAGGGGCTAGCTTTGGGCCTATTAGCAGTTGTAGACAGAGGACTGAGGATCCTAAACTAATTCTAATGTCCTAATGTTTGTTTTAGATTTTGATTTGGAGTTTTAAGTGTGGATGCAAAGCTGGATATGGTTATAACACAAAACAAAGCATGATTGGTGCCTATCCAGGGTCTGGAGTCAATAGACATACACCTGTGAATGATCAGCATGAACAACTAAAACTGGATTTCAAGGGGATCTATGTGATACCTGCCTTACAGGCATCTCCCAATACAAAGTGTTAGGTTATCTCTACTTATGGTATCCCTACTGCAGTATACTCTTCCCAATGTTCAACCTGAAAACAGTTTAATCTACCCCTTGAGTAGAAGTCAGAAGATCAGACAGTCAACATAGGAATTCTATGTTCTAGAATCTAAACATTACCAAATATCCAGATTCAGAAGAAGAGTACATGCAATACTGGAGACAGAATTAACACAACACATGCCAAACAGCATTTCTCATATAAGTTAAATCATGAAATCAGTGGGTTCATGCCAAAAACAAACAACAAGAGATACATAAACTCACAGGTAAGCTGTACAGAGCAACCAGATCAGCTTGTTATGTATTACAGAGCCAAAATCATCAACTTTCAACAACCACAAATGAACAACACAACCTGCTTATAACAGCCAGGTAGGTGCTCAGCAATTAATTACAATGTTGACCAAAATCTCGCCAGATACACAGTATCATGGAAATGGCGCTCAAACACAACCGGATTGGCGCCCAAACTTGAATGCAGCAGGTGGGGGAGGAGACAAGAAGATTTCTCGAGCCCTGCGCTCCTGCCCGCTGATTGACACCTCCAGTCGGGTACAAGATCGACCCACACCATCGCCCATACCTCTGCAACAATCGCCATTAATGGCGCACCAACCCGCGGCCTTGGGAAAATCATCAAACAGACTATCGCAAGCATTTCCCGCCGAGACTCATCATCATGATATTTGAAAATGCAGGATATCAATATCCCACATGCACCCCGCGATGACCTTAATAACACTTTATATACTAGGTCATGAGCATATATCATGTCGGTGCTTTTGCTCCCGACGACACTAGTATAGACTTCATCATCATCATCCTCCAGCAGCATGATATCCTGTTGTTCGAAATATCACCCTGACGTCATCATGATATTTGAAATATAACCTTCATGATAATCGGCACAACCTGATCCTTCGGAGGAACATCCTCCTGCTGAGCTTATAACAAAAGTCTGGCCGATGAACATCCTGATGACGTCATCATCATATCCTGCTGACATCATCATCATGTTTGCAAATATCAGGAGATCTCCTCAAGATGATCAGTGTTAGAAATATGACCCCCACGGACCTTGATGACGTCATCACCATATCAACATCATCATGATATTTGGAAGACAACCGGATATTTGGAAATATCCTCCTAATGCTCAAACATCAGGTTGCACTGTAGCTCCTCTGTAAGATCGGGGCGAAAACTGAATATGATGATGCTGCTTGAAAAGATCACCCTCAATAGATAACACGCGAAACCAGCAGGCGGATATCTCCTTGATATCAACATCATCATGATGTTCGAACAAACATATATCCGGGTGATATGAAAATATCACCCCCTCCTTCGCGAATATCATGATGCAGATAGGCAGAAAGAAAAATATCACCCTGATATACGGATGACGTCAGCATTATCAGGATGAGAAACAAAGAACAAGAAGTGATACAACATCATCAGGATGATATTGACTAAGATCATCCTGACGTTCCAAAATATGATGACCCTAGTGAATATCGGGTCGCAATTACAACTCTTCAACAACATCATCAGGATGATGTTAACCAGGATCACCCGATGATAAAAATATCACCCCGGCGAAAAATCATGAAGGCAGAAAATATGATGACCTCCACAAGCAGCAGGATGATAACTGGAAATATGATGATGATGAACACGACCCTTAGGAAGAAAAACAAGTTAGGTCGAGCAATTCAAAGAATAAGCAACATCATCATCATGCTCGCACAAGGTGATAAATGGAAGATCACCGGAGACTTTGAAACATCACCCTCGCAAGCAGATCAGGGCGCACTGTAGCTCATCAGTATCATCAGGATAATAAGCAAACATCACCCGACAGTTGAAATATGATGATGACGTTGAAAAACAAGTCGACGAGGAACATGATGATGCAGATCATCATCGAAGACAAGATGATGATGATGACCTCCTCCTCAGGAAAATATGATGCTGCAGTTGAAAAATGCTGAGGAGGTCCAACACTTAGAAAAAATGGGCAAGAAGATAAAGGCTTCAAATGAAGAAACCTCCTGATCATGACAAATCAACCCCTGGTCAAAATGAGTGTCAACAGCAGGTATGCAAACATGGTGCGGTGGTTAAACCTGTTTTGGGATAACTACTCAGAAAATCACAAAGCAATTAAAGAACATGAAAGACTTGAACAGAGAATACAGGAAAAATTGATTGAGATACAAAGCAGAAGTGCTACTGATAGCACAGATATCTCTGATGCAGGAGCATTGCTCAAATAGCACCAAAAATACTATGACAAACATAAAGTTGATGCTAAGAAAGGTACGGATGCTTCAAATGCAGGAGTGCCCGTGTTATTTAAAGACAATGGAGAGGTAAAGAGCAAAGAAGAATGGATTGTTGATTGTCAAGTCATATTACACGAGGCCATAGGAGCTCTCAAAGACAAAATTTCCGCATCTGGAGAAGCTTGCAGACACCTGGAAAGAATGGTCACACTTGATGTGATTACCAAAGATGCTATTGAGCTTACCGATCCTCACTGTGATCAGGAGTATTTAGATCACTTGGCTAAAGTTTATTTATGGCTGAATAGAGCCTAATCATGATTATGTAATAGTTGTTAATGTTTGTTAAGTTCCCAAAAGACTTATTGAAGAGTTATGTCTCTTCATAGAAACATCTATATAGGTTCAAACAATTGGTGTTGAAAGATCATCAGTAGAATATAAACATATACATAAAATACAATGTCTCATAATGGCCGTGCTGTATATTTTATTTGAAGAAGAAGTTGAAGTTCTCTAATTCAATGGTTTTATTTTGGCATCAGTTGTTTGTTAAATTTACTCAGTTGTATCTGTGTGATTAAATAGGTTGGTGTCCATTTAAGGAATTAAACCCTTCTGACTTAGTCACAGTAGCATAGAAATGTTAAGTTTGGATTACTAAGTAGAGCCATATAATTAGGATTGCCATTCTGTCTCCATATTGATATTATCAGTTATCCATTGCGTATTTCACTCAATTGGTTCCTTCAAGAAAGGATTAAATTGCCTTCTGGTGAATAACAAGGAATTAGATCATATTGATTGGATCATTTAAGAAGAGTCTGTCAATCATCTCCCTGCACGTTTATACAAGTTATAAACTAGAATTGTGCCAAACAATTAGAATTATTACCATTAGGAAACCACTAGTCCTAGTCCTTCAATTGACTCTGTTACCCAATAAGGCATTGGTCCTATTTAACTCATTATTTAAATCCTTCTACCTTGATATTGCTTATACAATTTCTACCAATTACTTATTAATCAGTTAGCAAGCTTTTTTATCTATCCTATATCCTTTGCCATTGTAGATAGATTTAATTAGTACACACATTCACATTTAGTCTACTTTAATTTTCCAAGGTTCACCCGCCTAGGTGTAGCAGGACCTAAAGCATAGGAAATCATCAAACCTTGAAGGTTGATTTCATCAAGTTAGTTCAAAAGCGTTGCAAATCTAGACATAGAGCTTGGTATCCTCTTAGGATTGGCAACCTGCATTTTTGAGACCTAACAGAGTCAATGCATACATTACTGAGTTCCCGAGGTTGTCAATCATGGTCATTGACATTTCAAGGTGAAGACTCATTGTATTGTTTATAGATGGATTATCTGAGCCTTTGAGAGGATGGATTAAGGGCTTTGACTTGCCTTCACTTCAGGAGGCAATCAAAAAGGACAAGGACACAGAATGTTCTTCCTACAGGAGCAAGTTTCAGTCAAAGAGTTTCTTACATAAGAAGGATAAGGACAAGAGGTTTCCACCATGTGATATAGCACAGTAAAGAAGCCCTTTCCTAAACTAGATGATGATGCTCTCAATGAACATAGGAGGAAGAAATTTTGATTTAAATGCAAAGGCCCATGGGATCCCAATCATAAATGCCTAATGAAGGGGAAAGTTAAGCAGTTGGAGTACTATTATGCCAAAGAGACTACTTCAGAACATTCAGATCAACAAAGTGATTGGGATGATAGTGATGTGGAGAGTGTAGTAGAAGAGGTGTAAGATGTTCAGGATAATGATCCACTGATAGCACATATTTCTACCATTTAGAGAGAGGGTTCCTTCATGATATGGGGTGTATTAGAGGGATAGAGAGTGACCACCTTGCTAGATACAGGAGCTACTCATAACATCATTGACGAAGGACTCGTAGCACAGAGGGGACTCAAGACTGAGGAGTTTAAGGGATTGAAGGTTAGAGTTACAGACGGTTTTGTCATCACCTACAAATGGAGAATCCACAACTTAACCATCTGGTTAAATAACTGAGTTCCAAGAAGAATATTATGTGGTCAGTATGGGTGACATGGATGTAGTCCTTCGTATGAAGTGGTTACATATGATAGGTGAGTTCTTCCTTAACTTGAGGACCATGGAGATGAAGTTTGAAGTGAATGGTCATAGGCATATTTTAAGAGGAATGTCAGATAGGGGTTTGAGAGCAATATCCATTCAGAGGATGGAGAGGATACTACAACATGATTAGGTATAGTGGGAAGCTAAGATACTTGTGATGCTAGAGGTTCCTAAGCAACAGAAATAAGTTTATCTAACTAAGATCTAGTGTTTGTTGACTAATCACACCAAATTGTTTAGTGACATAGCACCAGATAGACCTCTGGATAGAGGATTTGAGCACATCATAGAGCTTGAGAAGGGTGCCAAGCTAGTCATTACGGTACCCTATAGACATCCTAAGCAGTATAAGGATGAGATTGAGAAAGCTATTTAGGAGCTTCTCAAGATGAGGCATATCAGGCCAAGAAAGAGCCCCTTTGCTTCTTCTATTATTCTGGTGAAGAAGGATGGTACACTTAGGATGTGTATAGACTATAGGGAATTGAATAAGAGGACTATAAAAATAGATATCCCATCCCTAGAATTGAAGAGCTCATAGATGAATTGCATGGTGCATGCTTCTTCTCTAAGATAGACTTGAGATCAAGGTACCATCAGATACGGGTACAAGAGGAGGATGTAGTAAAGACAACATTTAGGTGCCATTATGGGTACTTTGAGTTTTTGGTTATGCCTTTCGGCTTAACCACTGCTCCAGCCAGATTCCAATCTTGTATGAATAAGGTTTTCTAAGAGTAGTTGAGGAAATTTGTACTTATCTTCTTTTATGACATATTGATATTCATGAAGACTTGGGAGGAGCACCTAAGACACCTTGATATTGTGTTGGGTATTCTTGAGAAGAAGTCTCTTTATGCCAAAATGTCCAAGTGTGACTTTGGCATGACAGAGTTATTGTATTTGGCACACATCATCAGTGCAGAGGGTGTTCGCATGGATCTAGAAAAGGTCTGGGCAATCTTAGACTAGCCGCCACACAAGAATCTCTCTTAGGTCAAGGGATTCTTTGGTGTCTATGGAATCTATCACTGCTTTGTTAAGGGGTTTTCTCGAATAGCTACCCCCCTTATAGATTTGACTCGAAAGGAGGCTTTCAAATGGTCTACGAGTGCTCAACAATGTTTTGGTAGATTTAAGGAGGTGATAAGCACTTGTCCAGTCTTGGCCATTCAAGACTTTAAAAAATCTTTTGACCTGTAGTGTGATGCCTCAAGAGAAGGCATTGGAGTGGTGTTGATGCAGGACAGACACCCCATTGCATTTAAGAGAAGGAAGTTGAGGGGTGCCAAGAGGACTTACAACATTTATGACAAGGAGATGTTAGCCATTATGCATGCATTGGCTAAGATTAGGTAGTACCTTGTTGGAGGGAAATTTGTTGTCAAATCTGATCAGAACATCCTGAAACATTTCCTTAGTCAAAAGGATCTGAATGGTCGGCAATAGAAGTGGGTCAACAAACTTCAGGCATGTGACTTTGACATAGTTTTTATCAAAGGGAAAAATAATGTAGTTGTTAATGCCTTATCCAAGAGACCTCACTTGTGTGCTTTAGGGGAGATTTCAAAGGATTCAGAGAGATATGACTATTGTAGAGTATGGAAAAGATAAGTGGGCTTCTAGTATTATTGATGGCACTACCAAGGATGATAGGTACATAGTTGTGAATGACTTGATCATTTACAAAGGGAGGATCTTTTTGGTGTCAGGGTCTACTATGAAGCAGAAGATCTTGAGGGATTTTCATGACTTGTCTATGGCAGGGCATCCAGGTTACTTCAAAACCTATAGGTAGGTTACAGAGAATTTCACTTGGAAAGGCCTTAAGACTGAAGTTCAAAAGTATGTGAGGGAGTACTTGATATGTCAGTTGAACAAGCATGAGCACTCTTTCCCAAGAGGTTTGTTACAGCCCTTACCCATTCCTAAGAGGAAATGGGAGTGCATCTCGATGGATTTCATTATGGGGTTTCCCAAAGCCTAGGGTAGGGACTGCATCTTTGTGGTGGTTAACAAGTTAATGAAGTTTGCACATTTTTTTGCTATTTAAGCCACCTATACACCAGCTCAGGTTGCTAAGTTAATTTTCAGAGAGGTATTCTGACTTCATGGGTTGCCACGGAGCATAGTGAGTGACAAGGACAATAGGTTCCTGAGTAATTTTTTGCAAGAGCTCTTCAAGTTGAGTGGGACAGAGCTCACCCCCAGTATGAGTTACCACCCCTAGACGGATGGGTAGATAGAGATAGTCAATAATTGGGTGGAAGGGTACCTTAGAAATTATATAGCAGGGTAACAGAAGGCATCGGTAAAGTGGCTTCATTTGGGTAAGTATTGTTACAATACCACTTTCCATATGTAAATTCAGATGTCACCATTCATGGCACTTTATAGGTACGAGGCTCCCAGTTTCCTAGACTTGTTCTATGGAGATAACAGAGTACTTAAGGCCAAAGACCTCTTATAGGAGAGTCAAGATGTTATGAGGTCTTTAAGAGAGAACATCTAGAAGGCATAAAACCAATAGAAATAGTATGCAAATCAGCACAGGGTTGAGTGTTCTTTTGAGGTTGGTGATATGGTGTATCTTATGGTGCAACCTTATAGACAATCCACTCTTAAGAAGAGTGGTGTAGAAAAATTGAAGCCATGCTATTATGGACCATTCAGGATCTCCAGGAAGGTTGGAGAGGTAGTATATCAGTTAGAACTATCAGAAAATAGTAGGGTTCATAATGTCTTTCATGTGTCTCACCTCAAAAAGGCATTGGGGCACAATGTGATACCTTCTACAGAGTTGCCTCCTCTTGATGAAGAGGGGAAGTTGGTTTTGGTACCTGAGGCCATCATTGATACCAGAGAGTGACTTTGAGGAAGAGGGTTATCAAGGAATATTTGGTGAAATGGAAGAACCTGTCGGTGGAGGATGCAACTAGGGAGAATGAGCAAATTCGGATGCATCCAGATCTGAGATTCCTTGAGGCAAGCAATCTTGGGGAGGGCAGACTGCAATATCCCATTTTCTAGAGGGTGTTAGTATATAATTGGTTCTCATAGACTAACTAATGTGGTTAGGGAACTTTGGAGTTCATTTGGATGTTTTTGAACACCTTTGCTGGGACTTACTATTTTTAGTAAGTTAAGGTTTGTGCCAGTTACAAAAATTCAGGGTTGGAGGTGGAGTGTTTTGATGAGACCTTTCCAATGGTCTATTGTTAATAGGATTTCGCGTTTGTTTGCTATTCCATTTTAAAATCTGTAAGTTGTAATTCATATTTAATAATGGGACATTATATTATTATGTCAATAACTAAGGAAAAGATATAAAATGCAAATAAGTCACTAAGGACTTGGATGCCACCATATGGGAAATAAAAGTAAATTTAAAATGTTTATTTTCCCCCAAAAAGGGAGCGACCCTCATGAGGAGATATAAGAGTTGAGTAAAAAGGAAAAAAAGGCATCCATTCATAACATAACATTTTACTATGCTTTTGCTCTGCAAGTTGAGGATTTGGAGAAGATTTCTAGACATGACTTGGTGACAAAAACCACTATTAGTTTCAGTCTTCTGTAGATGTGAGAAATCACCCAATGGGACTCTTGGGCAGCCATATACAGTGGTTGCAAGTGTGCTACAGTTTGATCGTATTGTTGGAAATTTGAAGAGGTTAAGGACCTATCATTTTAGATTGTTTGTGCAACTAAGAACACCTATAGAAGTGATAGATTTATGCAGGTTTAAGGTGCATATTGGACAACATTCTCTACTTCTAGCTGGCTATACATCCCTCCTTGCTAGCCATATTTTGCATGACCTGGCCATACCTCTTGGAGGCTCTCTTTGGAGTTCATTAGGGTTGCTTTCCTTAAGCTTTGGGGTCAATTTTGGCCTATGAGGCTAATGCTATTTTTTTAGAGGAGTTTCCTCGCATTGTTGATGTGTTTAATGCAAAAACACTATGTTCATGTTATTGGTCCAACTACAACAGAAGTTTGAAGATGAATATTTTGACATGGGTATGTGATGATAATTCATTTTATGTAAATTTATGAACTGGATCTTGATTATATGGTGGGTGCAACCTCAAGGGTCCACCCCATGTGCTCGGAGATGATCACATGGCCATACACAAGCATAACAACAATACGAAGAAGGAAGCATGTATACCTAACCACACAAGAGATACCACAGGTCTCCTGACTCACATGAACACATCACAAATGCATGGGTCATGGAAGGCATACATAACGCACCTGGTAATCATGCCAAAGAAACACTACTCAAATAAGGAGTGGTGAGAGGATAGGGGCAGCAAAAGGAAGTAGCTAAACAAATGTACCTATCTCATAAATACAATCTTTGCACAAAACACATAATTCATTTTTCCTCCAATGGGCCCACCCGTGAGCACTCTTGCTCAATGCCACATTGGGAACTACTTCCATGCCTACCCTATCATCTACAGTCAATGCCAACAGGCTCAACATGCATTCATAAGTAATGAACAAGCACATAAGGCTCACAAAGCCTTAAACACAATGAAATTTCCAAACACTAATCTCAATCAATTCAACTATACTTATGGAAGAATCAAAAGAATCATCATGTAACATAATCATAACATTAAGCCTTGGGGGCTCATCCCAAATCAATATATTTTATCACACTAATGCACTTGATAATTTAGGAGAACTTTAGTCTAAGGTAAAAATTAACATATAGGATCTCACAAGATCAATTTGCCAACACATAACCACCTTGTCTATCCAATATTAATAATCTTCTAGGATTTATACCTAGATCTCTTCTAGATAACTCAAGGAGTATAGCATGACTCTAAGTCAAGGAGTACAACATGACTCTTTAACTTTTCCAATTGTTCATTGTTATGAAGAATTAAAAACCGTAATAATAAAATTAAAAAAAAAAAGTAAAATTTAATAAACACATGAAATTATTTCATTCCTTCTATAATCCAATATCCATATTCTTAGCTTATCCAGCAATATCCCAATGTTCATATCCAACTATAAGCTTCTAACATTAGCCTATATCTTTTGGCAAGGATGCAAAGGAAGCAACACACAAGGTTTCTTAACAAGGGTAAATTCATATGATGGTTACAGGCAAATACTAAATAACTCACTTTTATTTCATATGATGGCTACAGGAAAATACTAAATAACTCATAGTGCATGCATAAGACAAATATACACAATAGCTATTAACCATGTTGTAGATGGAAAATAAATGCTAAAACTATTCTTTGTTACCAACCACTCATCCTATCTATCTCAGAGCTTAGTGAAAGAATTACACATTTCATTTGAAATCTTAAATTTTTTGAGCTCAAAACTTACCCAAGCATCTTTTTTTCTGAATTCATCGATTTGCTGATTGAAATTACAGATTTTGGAAAAAGATTCTACACCTCATCTTTTGAAGTATCATGGCATTGTCCTTCTCTTAACTTTGCTTCTTCTACTTTGTAAATTCGAGGTAGGTTTTTGTTTTGTTTTTTGTCTTTCCCTCCCTATTTTCTTTTTTTAACTTTATTCTTTGTTTTTCTTTGTTTTATTTTATTTTCCTTTCATGATGTATTTTGTCTTTATTCCCCTATGTCTAAACTCATTTTAAAATTAGGATTTAGGGTTTTAGATTGGTTTCTTAGGTTAGTTATTTGTTAGGCTTTTTGAGTTAATGCTTAGTTTAACTTTGTAGGTGCCCTATTAGATTTAGGTTGTTTAGGTTCTTCATCTATATTCAAGCCATCAAAAAAGATCCCAAATTTCTTAATCCTTCCGAACCCTAAAACCCCATCATTTAGTGAAGAGTAAAACTTCATATTTTAGGGTTTTTGAAGTCACGAGAACCTCAAAAATATGTCCAAAAGTTCTTGGTCCCTTCAATTTCCTAATCCACATTTTCTTTGCCTTACGTCCCTTAATCCTTATAGATCCCAAAAAATTGTTGGAACATGCTTTAAAGTTGAACACTTTAGAATCCAAGTTCCTACGAGGACCATGGACCTTGGTATAAAAATCATTTTGTTCCCTAGATTTTTTATTTCCCACTCTAAAGAAAACAAGTCATTCCCATAGACTTTCATATCCCTCTTGCACTTTGCACTTTATCCCTAGCTTCCTAGTCCTTCTAGATTCCTAATTTTCACTATACAAGAATAACATGCTAGAATCCTGTGTTTCTTTGACAATTACACACCTAGGTTCCACATCCCTATCTCTTCCTAAAACCTAATTCCCCACTAGAGAACAAAACACTTAGAATTGCACAAATTCAATGGATTTTATTTCTATAAATGGGTTAATACAAGTTTTTTTCGGCTTTTTAGGAACTCCTCATGCTTGAGAAGATAGATAAACTATCCCTAACCATAAATTATCAATTCCAAGGAACTCCTAAGTCTTCTAATCTCACCTTTGATTTATAGAACATTATAGATGTAGGCATAGGCCACGTAAGCTTAGATCATTTCAACAAAGATGTATTTGGAGATAACACTACTTCAAGGGCTAGAATTATAGTAGGATCAGAACTTCTGCATGTGGTAGGTTTCCTAGTTGTAGTTTAATGTCTTGAGTTGATACTTACATGTGCACAACATTACCATATAGTTGTTAGGAGATGCTATAATGTAGAGGGAAACATACTTTTGGATATCACACCTGCTATGATTAGAATGCCATTTCATCTAGACCTTATCATGCACAAGGTTCCCACAAGAAGTTGGGTCCACATATAGGGGAAGTCACAGGAAAAGAAAAAATCCTAATAGGAATGGGAGTGTGAGCGTAAATGGGTACCTGTTTAGGAATGGGTTCCTGAGCCTAAATGGGTACCTATTTTTTAAATGTATTATTTCTTTTAAAAAGCCCTGTCGGATCATTTTTCCCCCACAGATAGAGACGACAAGAACTAAGGAGCAGAATGGGTATACGTTTGCAAAGCCCCTACAACCATATTTTCGACCAGATTTTTGACAGATTTTTTGAACCTACCACTTCCTCCCGCCAAAATCTTAATTTCTAAATACCACCAGATAGGTTTACATGTTTTTTGTATGTATTTTTTGATGATTGTAGATTAACATTTAAAAATTAGGATTTAAGCTTCAAGTGATTTTTATTTTTAGCAATTAGGGTTTACAATTTACAAATCTAAGATTTTTGGTTTATTGTTTTTAAAAATATAATGAGCCCTAAATCGTTAATTTTAACTATAAATCCTAAAACTATGGACTATAAACCCTAAAAGGCTAAACTTAACTAGAAACCCTAAAACTATGTTCACTATAAAATCCAAAATACTAAACTTAACTATAAACGCTCAAACTATGAACAATAAACCCTAACAATATAAATTATAAATCATAAAATCCTAAATTTAACTATACACCCTAAAACTAAAATTTAACTATAAACTATGAACCTTAAACCCTAAAACTATTGGCTCCTCAAACACTAAAGATAAGCCATACCTTTACCCACTATGAAATTTAGCTTAAGAAATCATACTTGCAAGTCATGATCAGACAAGGATAACTTTGGTCCAATTCATGAGAAAGCGTAGCTTCTCCTTCTTTCAGATTTGCTAGGCCAAGGAGAATATTTCCTAAGGTTTTAATATAGGACAATTAAAGACAAATGAATAAACATAACTTATCTCAAGAAAAAACCATTTCCCATGCACAAGAGAACTTCAATTAAATTGTCACTAAGATTCAATGTGTTGGTTTACCATATGCAAGACTGAAAACCTCTTCAAAGTAGGAAAAAACTTATGTATGTGACCAGAGATATATCAACCATTATCCCTAATGTTGTAGTTTAGTCAAAAACCATACTTTTAACACATGAATACAAACTAGGAAATATGTACTCATACTTCAACCATCTAACACTCTTCAAGTTATCATACTTTATGCAATGGTGTGCAAATTACAAGTGTCAAATGTATAGTTTATCTAGGGATTATTGACTAGTTATATACAAATTTCTTTTAGGACCAAAGATCTTTACCAAATTTTAGATTGACTGTAGTATTTAGGATCTAGGCCAAATCTATATAGGTTTCCTCTACTTAGTTTAATCTTTGGAATAAAGTGTTGTAAATCAAGTCTAAATTCTCTGTCATTCATTATTTTGTAAATTTTAGAGAAGATTTTGCCTAGCTGAAATATTCTTCATGATCTAGATGTTTGCATAGTTTTCATGAATAAAAGTAGTTTCTCCTTGCTTAGTTTTCACTGCAAGGGTACCTTTTCCCATTACATCAACCTCTTTATCATCACCAAATTTTACTTGACTTCTCACAGATTCATCTAATTTGACAAAGAGATCAGATTTACCTATCATATGGTTAGAGAAACTGCTATCTAGGAACCACACATCCTTTTGAGGTTCTTTTGCCAAATTGCAAGTGAAAAATGTGGAGTGATTTGCATCTTCAAAAGACTCTTCAGTATAGTTGGCTATTGACTTATTCAAATCAGATTTTTTCTTTCTACATTCAGATTCATAGTGTCCATACCTTTCACAATATTTGCACTAGATGCTTCTCCAATCCATAGAACTTCTTACTCTTCCTCTACCACGTCCTCTACTAGTAGAAGGCTCCCCTTGAAACTTATTTGATGGAGAAAAAGGAGTTGTAGATTTTTCTTCAATTCTTACTGTAGACTGGAAAGCTTATACAAAACTCTTCGTAGAACGCTGCATATGCTCCTCATGAGTCTGCAAAGAACCTATCAACTTTGCAAATTTGAATGTGGTTGGATCTTTACTTTCTTCAATGTCTATGACCAGTAGATCAAATTTTGGAGGAAGGGATCTCAAAATCTTTTCTACAATTTTTCGCTCTGTGACACTTTTCCCTTGAGTTTTAAGATGGTTCACAATACTTTGAGTCCTAGTGATAAACTCTTGAATAGACTCATCTTCTTTCTTCCTTAAATTTTTAAAATCTCTTTGAAGGGTTTGAATTATTACCAATCTTACTTTGTTAGATCCCTTGTATGCAGTTTGTAGGGCCTCCCATACATCCTTTGACTTTGTCATACTAGCTATATAGGGAAAAATTAACATATCCAATGTAGATTGGATGGTGAATAAAGCTAGATTGTCATTCTTTTTGTCTTCTTTCAATTGAGTTTGTTGATTTTCTATTAAAGAATTCAAAGCATTCTAGTCTGCAGGTTCTATGTATCCCACTTCTACTTATTCCCAAAGATCTTGGGATAATAGTAGGGTCTTCATCTTTATATTCCAATATTCATAGTTGTCTCCAATAAACAACAGAAATTAGAATGGAAAATTGCCACCATTTGCCATTCTGATAATTCTTGGAGAAAATTGTTAATGTGCTGCCTGCAAAACAAATCCTCTACAACTTGCTCTGATAACTATTTGTTGATGACTGTTTTGATGCAATCATAACAATAAGTTAAAATTCACATAAAATGAACTGAAACTATACTTGAAAGACAAGAAGGAATCATCTGGTGATTCAACTAATCCCAAGTCTACAATGGTTTAGTTGGTCAAGTTCAGTTGGTCAATGTGAAGCTGTAATGTTCAAGGGGCCTTACGTAGTTTAGGTTTATTTTGTGATTTACTGGACTAAGAATATGCAAAGAGGTCATGAGATATGTCAATGCTTTTCATTCCTTTGCATAAGAGTGATACTGGGCTGCAAGTTTCAGAGGGTTTTCTTGGATTTTTGCAGCTTTCTTCTTGATCTGTTTATGAAAACTGTCTACTTATAGCTCTGTCATCATGCTTCTTCAAATTTGAGACAATTTCCTTTGGATTTCTACGTTTTCAGCTAGATATTTCAGATGGGTTGGGAAAAGTTAGAAAGATCTACTCTATACCTCATTAATCTACCGAAGGATCTAAGTGTTTCTGTTATGCACTATGTAAATACCACAGTAATCTGATCAAATCCACAGTAAAAACCCTAAATGTAAGTTCTGAGCATTTTCACAAACATACATTTAAAATTGCAAGCTCTCAAAGAAGATATTTCAAAATACAAAGAAGGGCAGGAGAACACTCAGAAGATAGATGCAGAACTCCAGATTCTATTGTATTAGAAACGAATAGCCATACATGATTTACAATGTAAGAATGACTCTTAGTTTCATTGATCATACTACAGAGAACTTACAAGCTTTACAGATACAGTAAGGCAGCCAGACATTCCACGCGCACCTTACTGCAGACAAACAGGCGACCTCCTTCTTCTACTTCTAAACTATGCTAAGCTATCATGCTGTGTTTTCCTAGAATCTCTGTTGTAGGCCCTAAAAATCCCTGTTGTAAAGTATTACAGTGTAGAGAGGCACAATATAAAGACATTTTTGATTGTCCTCACTACAGCAAAAACCTAACTGAACCCCTGGTTCAAACCCCTAGTTACAGCAATGAATGCAGGTGAACCAGTTCTCAAAAATATCTCAGAGCAGTGGTCAAATCTGGGTGAAATATTGCCCCTTCTGAGAAGTTCCAGCAGCTGGGTAATAACTTCTGCTTGTCTGTTGTGATAATACCTCTAGCTGCGACCTTCCTCTTCACTTGAACAGCTTTGACCTTTTGCATTTCATCTCTATCTTCTTGCTCCTGAGATCAGATCTTCTGCCTCCATGAGGTCACTGTATTGACTTTCCAGCTGCTTCCTCAACTGCAAGCCTGTAAGACAAGACAAGCAATAAGTATTCCATTTATCACAAAATAGCATGAAAATTAAAATAAGCGTTTAAATATAGGTGACTGCGCAAGATCGCGGAAATCAGTTCCAAAATACTCCAAAAACGTGTCCAAAATGCGCCCAAGCTGCTCAAAATTGATCGGGTCAACCATCGCTGACCGAAAAATGCCAGAGGCGCAAAAAAAAAAACACTTTAAAACTCCACTGCTTCATTTCCCACCCATCGGCATGATCATCCCTGTCGGCGCGTCAAAAAACAGGTTACTCGATATACCTCATCATCATGATATTCGGGCTTCATTGAAATGCTAAGGATGACATCATCGTCATATCCGGTTAAGATCAGGGGGCTAACTGTGATATCGGGTCACCTAAGGAGCATGATCAGGATGATGAAGGTAATATGATCCTCTTGCGGCCAAGGTAACCCTTTCGAGAAAAATCAGCATGATGAAGATCATCATCATATTTGCTTTTGTCGAACTTGGAATAAGACGTCATCATGATATTTGGGAAAACGGATCGCTCTTGAAAAAATATCCTGTTTGAAGGAAAAATGATGATGATGATGATCATCAGGATATTAGCTTCTGTCGAACATAGAATAAGACATCATCATCATATTTGGGAACCGGATCGGGTTTTGGAAAATATCCTGTTGAAGGAAAAATGTGATGATGATCATCAGGAGGATATTTGTTTTTTCGCTATTCAGATCGGGATGACGTCATCATGATATTCGGGTCCTTTGTTAAACTTAGAACATGACGTCATCATGATATTTCGCCAACCGGATCATGTTTGAGAAAAATCCTGTCGAAGGGAAAATGTGATGATGATGATGATCATCATCAAGATAATTGCATAAAGGTCGCATTTTCGGCAGGAGGACTTCACGAAATATCAGGCGAACAAACAAGATCATGATGATCTTGACAATCAGGACAGGATAAAGAATGATGATGACATCATCATGATATTCGCGCTAGGGTGATATTGTAAAATATGATGATGTTGTTTAAGAAATGCAATATCGACCACCTCTTCTGAATAGACAGGGTGATCATCATGATATTCGCTAACCGGAGATCAGGAGGATATGAAGATGATGATCCTCCTTCTCGAATTATGATGATGATGTCTCCAATACTTAAGCGAATTTTAGCGAATATGACCTTCTTGTGAAAGATCAGGATGATGTGAAGTCGTCATCATCATATTTCAAACTTCAGCAAATATCATGATGATGACCTTGCGATAGGATTTGAACGTGCGCATGCAAATATGCCGATAATGAATTTGCTAAGTCAGGGTGATCTTACTATCAGCATGATATTTTAGTTTTTTAGGCGATGCAAAGATATCATGATGATGTTCGCGATAAAAAAGACCGCTTCGACGGGGGAACTTACCTTGACTTAAAGCCGATGTCATCATGATATTCGAACCTCAGGATATTGTCGGGGGGGTGCGTTTCAAATATGATGATGATGTCTTTATATAGCAAAACCAAGTTTATAAATATATGACGCTCTTAAGAAAATCATGATGCTGCATAATGCGCACAAGGCCTTTGACGGGTAAAAAGCACTACCACCTAAGATTGACGTCCGGATGTTGCGACTGCATGATTTTTAGCGGGTGATAGACCAAGATCATGATGATCCTTTCAACATGACTTAGGATATAAAAATGATGATCCTCCTGTGAATATCAGGTTTGACCAAGACTTTGACCGTGCATAACTTCCACATATGGACGAATTTTCAAGTGAAGTAAAAGGCAAACCTGCATGGAATTTCAAGCTCTTTTAAAATATGAGGTCACAGAAACAAAATATGAACTTTGACAAACAGACCTCATGATGATGACCTACCTTATGCAATATAATGATGATGATGCACCTGACCTTCATTTTTACCAGACCGCCAGAAAGCAGAAAAAACACAAACAGAAGCAAAAAAGCAAGACATCAGCAGGGGTCCTCATTTTGCTAAGGAGCAAAATGGGGCGTGTTGTGAACATCACAACAACTAGCAACCAAAACAAAACAATTAAATTCAGAGTGTTCAAGGAAACTAGATGTAATGAACTCATAACTTCCAACTATCTTTTCCTGCAAATTACTATTCAGCTTGAGACTCAAAGTGTTCAATAAAGATGCATGAATTTCTATTTTCAGTTTAGTTGTGTGCATGTGATTAATTATCCTCATCTTGAAGATCAGTTGAACAAACCAGTGACTGACATTAGCCTACGTAGGTGAGGATATTCCCTCATAGCCGACCGGATAGAGCCTTGCTGCCAACGAGCGTCTATAGCCCCGGCAAGGTTATCGTTACAATTCTCCTAAGTAGAGCCCCACTGCCAGCGAGCGTCCATAGCCCCGGTAGAGTTACTTAGATGGCTTAATCTGGATTTTCAGTATAATCTGCTTTATTTATTTATTTATTTATTTTTTTGTTTTCTAATTTGGAAAGATTTCACAAGATATAGCAATTTGTAACTTCATGATGATGCAAGGAGTGGACACTTGCTGAAATTAAGCTGAGAATTGTAATGGTAGCAAGGGTGACCTCTGATTTTTCACCTAATATCTACACTGGTAGGTTCAACAAACCCAAGGATTTTAGGTGTGTCATCGTGAGAAACCTGCTTTGAATTCTCAATCACATTTATTGAATACGAAACTTCAGAAGATGAACAACTTTCTACATTCATGACAGTGACAAGTTATGTGTAAATTGCAAATGGTTAACCTGAATATCCTAAATTATATACTGCTTTGAATGGTTGCTAGTTCTGCTCCTTAATACTCTACAGTAAAATAAAGATCCCTGCTGAGGAGACAACAAACAAACCAAACAAACAGGCTGTACAAACAGCACAACAACAAAAGACAAAACTGTACAAACAGACAGAAACAAAAAGAAGACAAGCTATACAAACAACCAACCCAAGAAGAAAACAGCAAAAGTAGAACTGTACATTATCTACAGCATTTTACATTAAGAAAGAAAGGACTGCCTCATCCTAACCTTCAAGCCTGGAAGTAGTGTTTCAAATGCTGGCCATTAACTGGTAATGGCACATCTTCTCCAGTCAAGGTCTTAAGTCTAAAGGTGTTATCTCCTATTATTTCTGAAATTTGTAATGGACCCAGCCATAATCTATTGAATTTTCCATGGCTTCCTTTCTTTTCATGTGCTTTGTCCCAGCACAACACCAAGTTTGATATCCTAAATGTTTTGACTCTTGCCCTTTTGTCAAACCACCTCTTAACAACTGCTTGGTGTTTGGCAAACTTCTCGAGGGCTTGACCTCTTTTCTCCTCTAGTTGCAACATTTGCACTATTCTGGCTTCCCTATGGTTATCAAAGCCCAGATATTCATTAGCAAACTTCTAGGTTGGTATCCTCAGATTGACCGGAAGTATGGGATCAGTCCCATAAACTAAGTGATAAGGTGTGCTACCTAAAGCTGTTTTGAACTTGGTCCTGTCTACCCATAATGCATATCTTAATAGGGTATTCCATTCTCTAGGACTTTTGGCAATTAACCTCTTGATGATGTCTAATAAGATTTTGTTTGTTGATTCAGCCAGTCCATTACCTTGAGGGTAATAATTTGAAGAAAACCTTAGAATGATCCCATATTCAAATGCCCATTTAGAAAATTTTAAAGAAGAGAAAGCAGGGCCGTTATCACATACCAATGAATAGGGCGTTCCAAACCTGGTGATAATGTTTTCTTCAAGGAACTTGATAACTACCTCAGTTGTGGAAAACCTGCAGCAGGTGGCCTCAGTCCACCTTGTACAATAGTCCGTCACCGTCAATATAAACTTGTGTCCTGCAGAAGATGGGGGATTGATGACTCCGATAAAATCCAAGCCCCATTGTGCAAATGGTCTGGACTCGATCACAGGCTGCAGTGGATTGGCCAGATTTCTTCCTTTGTCTGCTGCAGTCTGACAGGTGTGGCAGCTTCTGATGTGACCCTTAGTATCTTTGAATATAGTGGGCCAGTAATAGCCCGCTCTCAGTATTTTGTGTGCTGTAGCTAAATGAGAACCATGGCCGGTTCCGTATTTGTCATGTAGTTCTGTCAACACTTTATCAGCTTCAGTTCTATTTATGCATCTCAAATAAATTCCATCATGGTTCTTCCTGAATAGAAGACCTCCTTGCACCATATAATGCTGTGCCTTAATCTTCAAAGCTCTCCTCTGAGAAGCCTTCATCTTGCCTGGGTACTTTCCAGCTATCAGGAAGGTGCTTAAATCATCGTACCAGCCTGATGCGTCTTGGGAATTCAATACATACTGCTGTTTTATCAGATTTGGATCCATGTTTACTATTGTCTGCACCAGCGCCTGCCCTCTGACCAGCTTTGCGGGAATGATCTCCATGTCAAATTCTTGCAGCGTGGTGATCCATTTGGCTCTTTTTTCTCCAGGCTCGTTCTGCATCAGCAGCATCTTTACTGCTGCATCTGGTACTATGGCTTTAATCTGGCTGCGCAGGATGTAGTGTCTGAATTTTTTCACAGCCTTCACCAATGCGAATGCCTGTCTTTCGATATCTAGATATCTCAGCTGTGCATCCTTCAGAGGCGCACTCATAAATGCTATGGGCCTCTCGTCATTATTTTCACCTTTCTGTGTCAAGGCAGCAGCGACAGAATGAGAAGATGCAAAGGAGTAGATGTAAAACGGGCATGTGTAGTCTGGACTTGCCAATACAGGGGCATTAGAAATTGCCTCCTTGATATCTTCAAATGCGGCTTTGGCTACTGGCGTCCATTCCATCTGTGCATCTTTCTTTAACATGGCATTCAACGGCTGCACAATCTCTGCAAAACCTGTTATAAACTTCCGAACAAAGTTAATTTTACCAAAAAATGATTTCAATTCTTTCCTACTGTTTGGTATTTGCAAATTTTTTATGGATTCTATTCCATCCGGATCAATTGAAATTCCATTTTCAGAAATGACATGGCCTAATAATTTACCTTCAGTTACGCCAAATATACATTTCTTAGGATTAAGGGAAATCCCATACCTTTCACATCGCTGGAGTACTTTTCTGAGGTCCTCAGCGTGGGTGGATGCATCCTTGGAATATACAGTTAAATCATCCATATATACAACAATACATTTACCTGATAATCCACGAAAAGCAACGTCCATGGCCCTCTGAAAAGTGGCACCTGCATTAATCAGACCAAAAGGCATTCTTCTATACGCATAATTTCCCCATTTGCAAGTGAAGGTGGTTTTTAGTCTATCCTCCCTGTCAATTAAGACCTGGTTATAACCTGAAAAACCATCTAAAAAAGACATCATCTTTGCGCCATTTACTGCTTGCAGTACTTCATCTATTGGGGGCAAAGGATAATTATCCTTTTCAGATGCCTTGTTTAAATTTCTAAAGTCTACGCACAACCTGATGTCTCCATTTTTCTTCCTTACTGGTACTAAGTTAGCTACCCAGACAGAATGTCTGACTGGAAAAATTATTCTAGCGGACAGTAGTTTTTTAACTTCCTCAAAGATTAAAGGCTCTAGAATGGCGTTTACAGGCCTCTGTTTCTGCCTAAATGGTTTGACTTCTTTCCTTAAAGGTATTACGTGAGTTATGATGGACTCATCAAATGTTTTCAAGTCTTCATAAGTCCATGCTATGACATGTTTATATTTTTTCAGAACATCCAGAACCTCTTTTCTGATTTTCTCAGAGCAAGCTTTCCCAATTAGTACATTTTGTGGATTTAGCTCAGTCCCTAAGTTATGTAAATCACACTTACCCCCTTCTGTTTTGGGTAAGTCTTTCTGTCTTATTATTCCGTCGAAGTCAAAGATGTGTTCTAATTCAATTACTCCTTTTGGCAAGAAGTTGCTCTTTAAGTTGATCATATCTTCTTCGTCCCATGTTACTTCAGGCCTTTCTTGTTCATCAATAATTTGGGCCTCAAATGCCTCATTACAAGTCAGAAAATCAATAATTTGCTGATCCTCTCCAAATACCTGAAAGTGTGTAACGTTGTCTGGTATACTGGGCATGTTAATTAGCTCAACAGCAAATCGTCTTAATCCTGACAGTGTCAATGGTTCTAATGTACTAGCAGCAACTGCTAACGCATCTGGCCTGTGGTTCAGCTCTCTAGGAATATGCTCTATGTTAAAAGCATCAAATGAATCCATTAAACCCCAAACTCTATGTCTGTAACTGATCATCTTCTTATAATTGCAGGCATATAGTTTCCTCACTTGTCTGACTACTAATTCAGAGTCTGAAAATACTCTGATGGTTCTTACCCCTTTCCTGATGGCCATGACAAGTCCTAAAATTAGGGCCTCATATTCAACAATATTGTTAGTGCAGGAAAATTGTAATCTATATGCTGCCAAATGAGATTCACCTTGAGGATTTATGAGTTCAACACCTGCACCTGCGCCCTGTTTTGATTTGGACCCATCACATTTTAACGTCCACATGCCATCCTTACTTTTTTGATCTTTTACCTTGGCACACTTTGTCCCTTTTATTGCCTGTGGGGTGTTGTCTTGTTGATTCATGGGTTTTTCCGTTTGGTTATCTTGCCTATGTGTGTTTGTAGTTTGCAACTCAGAAAGATAACTACCCTCATCTTCTATTTCTTTTCCTAAATCTGGGATCAAGGCACTTATATTATCCTGAACATATCTCTGTGCTGGATCAGGATTCTCATTTTTCTCTTGTGACTCTACCCTCCCTATGCACCTTTTGTATTCATATTCAATGATGTCTTTGCATATTTCACAATTCTCCTCAGAATGTTGCCTATCATGGACTCTACACCTATTTTTATATAACTTACATTGGACTGGGAGATTGTGTGTAACGCACTCTTCCACCTCTTGTCTACTGGCATGACCAAATTTGTCTATTGCATTATTTTCCTCATCTGACGAATTTCTGTCAAACTCAATGAATAGTGCCGTTCTATTGCTGACATACTTCTTCCTAATGTTTAACATCATAATCTCTTCAATCTGCATCCCATTGTTGGTAACTCTATAGACACCTGGTTCAACAGCAGCATATAATATTTCATTAGTTCGATTATACTCTGTTATCATATGTTTCATTCTGGGCTCTGCCCCTATTCTGATCTGGTTTGGGATGCCTCTCCATGGTAACCACATGTGTGAAAAGTCAGTAGCCATATATCCGTTTAATGTCTTGGACCAATCCCTACTCAGCAACATTCCATAATTTACGGGTATATCCACTACTTGGATGTCAATGATTTGGCTCACCCTAGGGTCTGAAGCTAACTACACCTGTATGTTCATGAGTTCTCCTATCACACTAACCTCGGTCTTATCTAATTGCGTGACAACCTTGGCAGATTTGGTGGGAGTCAGCCCGAGAGTTTTACATATTCCTAAGGGCATTACGTTGGCTGAAGCACCAGAATCTACCATGCAATTGTGTATATTCTTCCCACACAACCTAACAGTTAACAAGAAAGGTTGAGTATCCCTCTTATCCGCATGTATTACTACATTTGTGTTGGAAGGCTGCTCAACTTTCTTACCTTTCTCCTTAGGTGGTGAATCACTACTAGGAACAGTTATATCAGCAGACACCATGTTTGTCATGGATGTATCCAGGGATTTTAAAAAAGCATTTCTGATCCCTGGGGTCTTCAATAATTCATTTAGAGGTATGCTGACCTTCATTTTCTTTATTTCCTCTGATAAGTAACTCATTAGTCTTGTTGTCTCTACTACTTCTGTCTTACTTGTTTGATCCTTTTGCACTGATGTTCCATTATTTGTGTGCTGACTAGCTTTAAGTATGGCAGGATTGTTGCTAGCATTATGATCTGGGGGTGTATTGATGTTATTCGGGGGAGTGGAAGTGGTGAAAGGTCCTCCCGGCCTAGGGTTGTTCCTCAAATTGTAGGTGTGGCTTTTATTTGTCTGTTGAAAGGCCTGCACCTCCTCTGTTTCATTTAATATCTCATTTTTAGATTCAAAAGGAAACTGAAAAGCATTTAACACAAAGGCTGATTCGGGATAAAGACTTTCACAACAGTATGGTTCATCCTCTAGCAATTCATCCTCCTTCTCTTCTGCAGTTGCAAAGGTAAACGTTTCTAAGACTAATGCTGTGTCATATTCTGAGGGTACTACCTCATTACCCTTAGGGATGAGAAATTCAGAGGTAGGAGGCTGTACATCTACGTTGAAGATACTAGCTACCAAGTGGAACTGTGGACAGTCATGCTCAGCATGGGCATTAGTATTGTGAAATCTGCACCAATTTTTGGGTGCTGTATTGGCCATTTGTATGTTAGTTATTTGTTTTGCACCATGATTATCCGTATTCTCGAAAGGAGAAGCCAGAGTACCGTTGTTGGGCCCAGTGTTCCATGTCTTGGGTGGCCTAGGTTGATTCCGGTTCTTGTTATTATTGCCCCAGGTCCTATTATCTATCACTGGCCCCCTATTTTGCATTGGTTGCCCCTGACTGGGGCCTTGATGCTGATTGTAGCTTTGGTTCTGATTGTATTGCTGATTTTGGTTGAGATTGTAATTCTGATTTTGGCCTTGGTTGTGATTTTGATGTGGATTGTAGTTTTGGTTGCTTCTTCCATAGAGGTTCTCATTTCTTAGCTATGTCACTTCGATTGTTAATCTTTTCAGATGTGCAGTAATCTCTTTGATGTCTTCCCTATCATCTTGTGCTTTTGCCACAGTTACATCCCTAGGAAGTTGGAAGAAAGGCTGACCATTATTTTGACTGTTATTGGAAGTACTAGCCGTGTAAGGAGTTATAGCCTGGATTGGAGTAGGGTTATACACAGGTGTGTAAGAAGGAACCAGATTTATTAGTGGAGCATGCTGCACAGGGACTCCATTCCATGGGTGTGCCTGATTCTGCACCCCAAAATTTCCTCCAAATGGACTGTAAGTTGTATGTCTCATTTCTTGGTTCACTGAGGCTGCCTCTTTATAGGCTTTGGATATTGAATCTATGTCAGGTTTCCTTTTGACAAACATGGCAGTTAAAGGATCCAAAGCAGCATAGTACATAGCCAACAAGGGAGCATCATCTATGGTATAAGGGGCTGCTAGCCTAGAATAGGCCTTTTGAAATCTGTCATTGAAATTATCAATTAACTCTCCCTCACCTCGTTTTATAGCAGCCAACTTATGATACAAAGCACAAGGGTCAATGGGTCCTCTAAATCTTGACAGAAATGCTTCTTCCATAAGTGCCCAGGAAAAAATGTAACCATTGGGTAAGTTTACGTACCAGCTAGAGGCCTGCTCATTAAAGGTGTAAGGAAACAACCTACACACAACATCCTCGTGCTCTAACATAGCCCTAAAACATGCTTCCTTAAATATTCTAATATGATCTTCTGGGTCTTGATGCAACTGGTATTTGGGACATATCTTTTCCGGATTTTTTGGCATGTCATGATAATCATTGAAGAATATGGGAGAATTGACATCGAAATAAGCCATTGCAGGTGTTTGAGCTTGACTTGAACTTGCAGAAATACCTGGATTGATTGGTGGATTAGGATTTAGAGGAGGATTGAGACCTCCAGGAGTGCCTGAACCAAGATTTAAAGATCTGAACAGTGATCTGTCAGGACTTACAATACTACGGATGTTAAAAGGTGACCCAGGAGGTGTTCCAGATGAACTTCCTGCTTGCAATATCTTTGGATTCCAGATTAAAGGGCTTTTACTTCGCCTTGTATCAGGTAGTTGCACAAATATATCTCCTGAACTGGACCTAGACCTAGTCACTCTATTACTGTCGTTAGCCAGTTTGAAATGAAACCTAACTCAGGCAGGCCCTCCTTCTAGCGCCAGAAAACTGTTGATGACTGTTTTGATGCAATCATAACAATAAGTTAAAATTCACATAAAATGAACTGAAACTATACTTGAAAGACAAGAAGGAATCATCTGGTGATTCAACTAATCCCAAGTCTACAATGGTTCGGTTGGTCAAGTTCAGTTGGTCAATGTGAAGCTGTAATGTTCAAGGGGCCTTACGTAGTTTAGGTTTATTTTGTGATTTACTGGACTAAGAATATGCAAAGAAGTCATGAGATATGTCAATGCTTTTCATTCCTTTGCATAAGAGTGATACTGGGCTGCAAGTTTCAGAGGGTTTTCTTGGATTTTTGCAGCTTTCTTCTTGATCTGTTTATGAAAACTGTCTACTTATAGCTCTGTCATCATGCTTCTTCAAATTTGAGACAATTTCCTTTGGATTTCTATGTTTTCAGCTAGATATTTCAGATGGGTTGGGAAAAGTTAGAAAGATCTACTCTATACCTCATTAATCTACTGAAGGATCTAAGTGTTTCTGTTATGCACTATGTAAATACCACAGTAATCTGATCAAATCCACAGTAAAAACCCTAAATGTAAGTTCTGAGCATTTTCACAAACATACATTTAAAATTGCAAGCTCTCAAAGAAGATATTTCAAAATACAAAGAAGGGCAGGAGAACACTCAGAAGATAGATGCAGAACTCCAGATTCTATTGTATTAGAAACGAATAGCCATACATGATTTACAATGTAAGAATGACTCTTAGTTTCATTGATCATACTACAGAGAACTTACAAGCTTTACAGATACAGTAAGGCAGCCAGACATTCCACGCGCACCTTACTGCAGACAAACAGGCGACCTCCTTCTTCTACTTCTAAACTATGCTAAGCTATCATGCTGTGTTTTCCTAGAATCTCTGTTGTAGGCCCTAAAAATCCCTGTTGTAAAGTATTACAGTGTAGAGAGGCACAATATAAAGACATTTTTTATTGTCCTCACTACAGCAAAAACCTAACTGAACCCCTGGTTCAAACCCCTAGTTACAGCAATGAATGCAGGTGAACCAGTTCTCAAAAATATCTCAGAGCAGTGGTCAAATCTGGGTGAAATATTGCCCCTTCTGAGAAGTTCCAGCAGCTGGGTAATAACTTCTGCTTGTCTGTTGTGATAATACCTCCAGCTGCGACCTTTTGCATTTCATCTCTATCTTCTTGCTCCTGAGATCAGATCTTCTGCCTCCATGAGGTCACTGTATTGACTTTCCAGCTGCTTCCTCAACTGCAAGCCTGCAAGACAAGACAAGCAATAAGTATTCCATTTATCACAAAATAGCATGAAAATTAAAATAAGTGTTTAAATACAGGTGACTGCGCAAGATCGCGGAAATCAGATCCAAAATACTCCAAGAATGCGTCCAAAATGCGCCCAAGCTGCTCAAAATTGATCGGGTCAACCATCGCTGACCGAAAAATGCCAGAGGCGCCAAAAAAAAAACACTTTAAAACTCCACTGCTTCATTTCCCGCCCATCGGCATGATCATCCCTGTCGGCGCGTCAAAAAATAGGTTAGTCGATATACCTCATCATCATGATATTCGGGCTTCATTGAAATGCTAAGGATGACGTCATCGTCATATCCGGTTAAGATCAGGGGGCTAACTGTGATATCGGGTCACCTAAGGAGCATGATCAGGATGATGAAGGTAATATGATCCTCTTGCGGCCAAGGTAACCCTTTCGAGAAAAATCAGCATGATGAAGATCATCATCATATTTGCTTTTGTCGAACTTGGAATAAGACGTCATCATGATATTTGGGAAAACGGATCGCTCTTGAAAAAATATCTTGTTTGAAGGAAAAATGATGATGATGATGATCATCAGGATATTAGCTTCTGTCGAACATAGAATAAGACATCATCATCATATTTGGGAACCGGATCGGGTTTTGGAAAATATCCTGTTGAAGGAAAAATGTGATGATGATCATCAGGAGGATATTTGTTTTTTCGTTATTCAGATCGGGATGATGTCATCATGATATTCGGGTCCTTTGTTAAACTTAGAACATGACGTCATCATGATATTTCGCCAACCGGATCATGTTTGAGAAAAATCCTGCCGAAGGGAAAATGTGATGATGATGATGATCATCATCAGGATAATTGCATAAAGGTCGCATTTTCGGCAGGAGGACTTCACGAAATATCAGGCGAACAAACAAGATCATGATGATCTTGACAATCAGGACAGGATAAAGAATGATGATGACATCATCATGATATTCGCGCTAGGGTGATATTGTAAAATATGATGATGCTGTTTAAGAAATGCAATATCGACCACCTCTTCTGAATAGACAGGGTGATCATCATGATATTCGCTAACCGGAGATCAGGAGGATATGAAGATGATGATCCTCCTTCTCGAATTATGATGATGATGTCTCCAATACTTAAGCGAATTTTAGCGAATATGACCTTCTTGTGAAAGATCAGGATGATGTGAAGTCGTCATCATCATATTTCGAACTTCAGCAAATATCATGATGATGACCTTGCGATAGGATTTGAACGTGCGCATGCAAATATGCCGATAATGAATTTGCTAAGTCAGGGTGATCTTACTATCAGCATGATATTTTAGTTTTTTAGGCGATGCAAAGATATCATGATGATGTTCGCGATAAAAAAGACCGCTTCGACGGGGGAACTTACCTTGACTTAAAGCCGATGTCATCATGATATTCGAACCTCAGGATATTGTCGGGGGGGTGCGTTTCAAATATGATGATGATGTCTTTATACAGCAAAACCAAGTTTATAAATATATGACGCTCTTAAGAAAATCATGATGCTGCATAATGCGCACAAGGCCTTTGACGGGTAAAAAGCACTACCACCTAAGATTGACGTCCGGATGTTGCGACTACATGATTTTTAGCGGGTGATAGACCAAGATCATGATGATCCTGTCAACATGACTTAGGATATAAAAATGATGATCCTCCTACGAATATCAGGTTTGACCAAGACTTTGACCGTGCATAACTTCCACATATGGACGAATTTTCAAGTGAAGTAAAAGGCAAACCTGCATGGAATTTCAAGCTCTTTTAAAATATGAGGTCACAGAAACAAAATATGAACTTTGACAAACAGACCTCATGATGATGACCTACCTTATGCAATATCATGATGATGATGCACCTGACCTTCATTTTTACCAGACCGCCAGAAAGCAGAAAAAACACAAGCAGAAGCAAAAAAGTAAGACATCAGTAGGGGTCCTCGTTTTGCTAAGGAGCAAAATGGGGCGTGTTGTGAACATCACAACACTATTGAAGGTAATATAAATAGCTCCTACACTATACTATTAATAAGAATAAAAACTAAACTATATATTAAATCCCACTCATACAACATAGTAGAAAAGAAAAGCACTGTTTATTAACTTAGAAATAAAAACATAAATATCTTTCTCATTACACTCTGATGAGAAATAGAAAATACAATTCATAGTACTATTTATTACATGCTAATAACATCTTTCAAAGTCTGTGATATATAGCTTCACAACTATCTTAAAAACTAAAAATAGTCCCAAAAAAGCTATGGTTAAAGCAGTCTTTAAAACTATAAATAAGGCGGCTTTGAATCATAAGGAAGTAAAGATGATTGTCACGTAGGAAGAGTAATCATTGTTTTTCATGCCACCCAAAGCAAGCTTGGTGTGACATTATTTCTTGGCAAGGTGGGTAGCCTGCCATGTACCTCGATCTCAAGTGGTAAGAGCAAATGGCTCCTTTCTTACGAGTCATCATTAAGGGATGTCTAGACCTTTCCTTTACTGCTACATTAAAAATAGGCAATTTGGAAATAAACTTAACTTTTTTCACTACTGCTTGGGCTATGGATGGAGTGCTTAGACTGAATTACTCTCTCACCCCAGATCATTTACAAAGTAGGTGGCTCGCGTATGAAGGGATGGCTATGCCCATTTTCCTGACCAACTCAGTCAGGCAAATGGCGTTCCATGGGAGAATAATAGATCAGTGCATCTGGCAGATTTTGATCCAGGGTGATGCCTTCTTGATCGGGGCGGTGATACGGATAGTGGGCAAGGCCTTTGTGGAAGGCTGGGAGAGATACTAGGTTGATCCAGACATTGCGTCTCGGTTCGTGACCTCGTTACTAGATTTGAATTTCAAAATAGCAGTGATCAGTACTGCAACGCATATGGCCTTCAAGAACCATCTGCTCGATGGTCTTGACAAAGCCCTCGCAAAGGTAGTTTTTGGTGTAGGAATCCCTTGGCCCAGGGATCTGAAGAAGGTGGACAGAGACGAAGGGGTCATTCCCTACTATTCCTTCTTTTTGGATATGAGTGGCTCGAAGCTGTTAGAGCATAGGGATAGAGCAAAGAAGGGTTGGGCTTTTCTGAAAAAGTTGTTTCAGTTTGAAACTACAGAAGGCTTTGCATGGCTTCCAGAATTTCGTGACTATCTATTAGAGCAGAGTCTTGGGTAAGGGTCTGATGTCTTGTTTGAAGGTTTTTTCATAGTCTCTGTTAGCAGGCATTACTGGTAAAATAGTTTATATATAAATTAACTAAATTTTAATAGAACTCTGCCAATGAACCCTGCATGGCATTTTGATGGCATTTTGGCTAGCTAGACCCTGTGTGGTCATTTTGTCAATCTCATGTTTAGAAAGTTTGGAGGTGTTTGAAGTTAGGACTTTTTCACATAGACAAAGCTAAGTTGTACATTTTTACTATATCAATATAATACATCTCTCTCTTATGCATAAAAAAAACTAAAAACAAAAAACTTAAACTATACTGCGAATACGTGTAGTTATTAAAACTAAAATATAAAGCAGTTCAGTAGTCTAAAAATAATAAATCTCATTCAATCTGGTTGCATGGAGAAAACAATCTAAAAATAAAAATAAAACTCTTGTGCATGCGTTGATCATGCATGCATGTCTTCAGTAGTTTGGAGGCTAAGAGGTCTTATTAAGTGCACTCGGAAGCTATTTTTCTTGGTGTGTAAAGATGGTAGGTTTCAGTGCTTGCTTTCCCCAGGTACTTGTGTGGTGGTGTTGTCTTTGTAATGGGACCGAAGCATTGTTACGTGCTGGGATTGGTATGTTCTCTTTAACAACTTTGGTGAAGTTGGAAGGGCTTCTTGGAAAGTTAGTTTTGTTTAGTTTCGGGGAGTGTTTTGATTGGCAGACTTCTAGGCCAGCTTGGCAAGTGTATCTTTGAGGTGTCATGGCCCTGATGGAAGCCACGATTCTCAGATGTTTTCAGTGCATGGGATTTTTGGTGTTGGAAATAAGCCACACCCGAACCGATGATGGGTTGGCCAAAAGGGGCAAGTAGCTCAGTTGGTAGAGCACTCCAGTAGCAAATGGAAGGTCCCTTCTGTATCTCCTTCAGGATGGCTTTGGGATCTCCACTTGAGGCAACACTCATGTGTACTAAAGTCTCGAAGATTTTGGAATGCAATATTAATATTGGCCTCATGGTCAGCACTAGGCGCATTTACTTTAGTGTCAAACATTTCTAGCCATGGTGGCTCTTTGGTTTGTGAGAGTGCATTCCCCGTCATGTGCATTGATTAGGTGCTCATCATGACTTGGCTATAAAGAATTCTCTTCCATGTATGTCTGTTATCCTTTTTCTTTCTAAGCTTTTGACATCACCTTTATTGCTCCCCTTCGCTTAGCAATGGCTCTATGGATTCCAAACCTCCGCATTTTTCTCCCTCTGGTGGAAGGGGAATCTTTGTACGAGGAAGCCATGAATACTATTTTCCTGTACCAAATTTTTGAGGTGGAGTGTGATAGTGTAGAGTTCGCGGTGAGATGTGTTCTCGGTTATCATCTTTTTCAGCCTGAGGAAAGGAACGCCAAAGGCTTTGAGATAGCCTCTACCTTCATATTAAACATTTTCCATCTCACTCAAGTTCAGGGATATGCATTCAATTGAATTTGGGCTGGTTCGAAATTCTTTCATTAATGTGGGGAATTTGCGATCGGCGCTGACTATTTATGAGTATCAAGATGGTGAGGCACAGATTAGGGGGCTTTTCGACAAGCTTCTATTGCAAAGTTTGCACCATGCCACGTGCATTTATACAAGCTTCTAGAGAGGCCTAAGACGACTGTTTTATTGCTTTCAACTGCCCCCTGAACACACACAGATTCCAACTTCCAGTGTGGCTAGTCGATAGGGCGAAGGAAGTATTTAATGCAATCAAGTTTCTGCGGCACTATTCTCCTGATCTAGCACCGGGTCCAGATAGGGCGAAGAAAGCATTTAATGCAATCAAGTTTCTGCGGCACTATGCTCCTGATCTAGCATTGGGTCCGCCTCGTGCTCGGGGACTCCCTCTTTTGCACTCCCATTCCAGTTGCCACCTCCTCACACTTCTCCAGTTTGGAGTAAATGTTTGTCTGGTTTTCATGTTTCTTGGTGCTGGTTAGGTCTGTGTTTTGGCTATCATCTATTTTGCTAGCTTACGGGCTTTTTGTATATTTGAATACTGGATGATATAACTAGCAATCACACCTTTGTGTGCAATGGGTACATCAAATAGTTGTGGAAGTTCAATTGCCATATCTTTAAAAGTGAATGAGGATTGTCTTGTAGCCTATGGACGCATGTCATTTTTTATTTTCTTGAGTGTCATGAATTAATTTGCATAATCTTAATGCATTTCAAGATCCCCGTGTTTTTCTTAGTAACTATTTCAAATGTGTGAGCTTATGTGTTTGGTGTCTAGTCTCTATAGTCTATAATCTTGTTCAATTGCATTCCATTAATCGTCACATATGTATATTATTTGAATCATGTATGTTTGTTTAGCACAAGCCTCATATTTGTCATCATTTAATAGGCATTCTCTTGAAATATAAGCATGGCCACCACCTACATCATGTTTATTTGTCATCTATCCTACCATCATGCATCCTCTCATGGGACGTCACACGATACAAAAATTGATCAAACTTAATGAACCTCATTAATTTTATAATTTCACGCCTTTGCATAATTTGGAGGTCAAATGGGTTAAACTAAATTTAGACATGCTATAATTTTAGATTGAGAATTCCTAATTATCTAAAAATATTAAATTTGAAGGGAAAAATTTTTGATTTGTTTGAATTTCTAGATGATATGGGATGATCTTGAGACCTAAAAAATGGCGTGCATTCTTGGCAAGACTTCTGTAAAAGGAACATGAAATAGAATGCACACCATTTTTTGCAAAATACCTATACAGAAGGAAAATTGACAAATACCTATAGAGAAGGGAAAAAATGTATTTTTAAAATTATCAATGTCCCAAAATTTGTATTTTTGTCAAATAAAAAAATGCATACAAGCATGATATATTTTTAAAAGGTAGGGGGAGTGATTTAATACTGAGCGCCCATTTATATCTCCCTCTCTTTGTCTATCTCTCCCTCTTTCTCTATGTAACATCCATATCTGATTTAACTAGAAAAACTAGGTTTTAACAAAGGTAATTAATTTTTATTTTTTATTTTCTAGGTAATCAAATACAAAAGAACTTATCTACTACCAAGTATAACATTTTTCACTTTAACATAAACATAATTCCATTTTTCATAAGGCTGAAAGAAATGATATACAATAAACATTCTGTTTTCTAGCAATTTGAAATTTTCTTGAAACAAATAAAATATTGGAAACATACCATTATCATGCATCTCGATTGTCAACCCATCACATTCAAGACTCGGCAATCCTCAGCATTTGGAAGAGAAAGTATCTTCAAGGAGCTTAACCTCCAACCACAGACCGTCAATCTCCCGCACTCCTTCCTAACTGGAAGTGGCCCTACCCTACTCAAGAGGATAGACTTAGGATAACTATTGGTGTTTGCCATCTGAGCTCTGGTGTTGTAACTTATGTGTCTTGTTATTGTACAGATCCCTAGATACCCTCTAGTCATGCACAACTCTCCACAAGAAACGCCATCCAGTCACAGTGAACATTCGATGCACTTGAGGATCGTGCACCACCTTGGCCAAAGGATTTGTTTTTAAATAGCATTCTAAGAACGCATGAACTTAGTTCACCCACCCTACTCAACTTGAACTGATCGAAATCCTACAGTTTCTTATTTGTAAGGTTTAAACAAATGATGACCTCGATGACCTCAAGGTATTAGGATTTTCTCCTGCAATAGCGTATGGCGCAACATTTACTCTAATCCCAGGTTTATAGTTTCATAATCCCATATTCACATAAAACATTGTTTAATAACACCCACTCCTAAGTGGTTTCAAACTTGGCTATTCGGTTCCCATGTTTATACAACATACTCAAGTATACAAAACAATTTCATGTTATCCCAGAATTTAAGGGTTTTAGACTCATAAAGTTCTACAAAATAAAAACGACACTAAAACCATCGCATGCAACGTAATCTAGACTCAAAATGTGGGTTTTCTCACCCTACTTGTTCATTAGAAAACCATGACGGTTTTTGACCAATACTAATACTTTAACTCTCTACTCCCCTTTCCAAGTCAAATAGTTTCACATGGTTCATTGAGGTAAGAATCGTAAAATAAGATAATAAAGGATTTGGAGTCTTTCTTATGACATTAGAGATGACCAAACACATGGTCGACCTCTAACTAAAGATATAAGATGAATAAGACACTAGCTAGTTACAACTACATCTCCGGCTGTCAAACACACTAAAGTCTACATCAAAAAATGCTTAAAATATGAGGTTTTAAACTCCTACACAACATGCACGCGAAGCAATGTGGCTTCTTGCTATGGAGCTATCATTTTAAATGCACAAAAGACAATTTTAAGTTGATAGTACAGTCTTAAAGGAAACTTTCTAGACATACGTCATTGCCAACCGTTTGTAGGATGTAGTTTACATTTTGCATCATGCAATGATCATTCATAGATGTGCGTACATTGAGAACTATGTTCTATCATCATACGGTGTCGTTCATGATAGGCAATGATCCAGTTTCTGAGTTCTCGAATACTAAAAGACAACAATGATACTATTTCTGAGGTTTCAAATACCAAAAGACAGTAATGATACAATCATATTGATTAACCTCACACAGAAATCGTAGTAAGATGATGTTGTCATCATATTCTATTCGTTGTAAACGTATTACATTATCCTTGCATAGATGAGACACAAATACTGACTTAAACTATGAAAAAGAAGAGAATGGGAAAACCTGTCGACAGAGTTGAAGACTGCTGTGGCAAGCTCCCAGTGATCTTTGCAGACTCTCGACTCTTTGCATGCCTATCCATGTTCTCCTTTGGCAAGACGTGCCTCCTCTGATTTTCAAAACACTATCTAGTCTACTAGTCAAGCACAGCGAATGCCAACCACTCCCCTCAATCCTCTCTGCTGTTTCTTTTTGTTTCTAAACAGTGACTCCTTGACTACTACCTCCCACACCCACTAAGATGGAGTGTCCGGCATTTAACTCCCAGTTACACATAAGTCTCAACCGTATAACCTCCTGCCCCGACCACAGCGAAGGAGATTCCAATGGTTAGTTTTGCAGTTTAAAATTCTAAACCACCGCATTCATGCCTTTCACCCCACGACGATGCTTTGAACTCACCTTTTTACTTTTACTTCAACAACATTACTCCTCCCGAGCTCACTATGATGCAGTAAATCGCATCTCTCTACAGTTGCACTAAACTCTCAACTGAATAACCTCTGGTCGAGCTCAACAAAGGAGACTCCTCTACTAACTGTGGTTCTTTGGTTTCTTAACAACAACAGCCCCCCCTCAATGATGATGGAGCAGCACAGCATTGAACTCACGGCTGGCACATGCCTAAACACAAGGGTCGACATAACTGTAGCTACCCAACTCCTCATTTGCAATGGCCACAATCAAGATGGAGGTTTCTAAATGACGACGTGGCATAACAACTTCGTCATTCTTCCACAAGGAGACTTCTAGCCTTCGAAAAATGTAACCTAACATCGCTAGAGGAGTAAAACTCTCACAAGGTGATAACTAATAAATGCACAAGGTGGCTCCAAGGTCGAAAAAGAGGTAAAGAATCAAAACTGACTAAAGAAAGAAAGTGTGGGTTTGATCTAAGACAACTCAAGTCGTAAACTCGAGAAAAAGATGTATTTGCAAAGGATGATGTCCCAACCATCAGAGCTTGGGCGTAAACCAACTTGACTCGATGAGAAAACTCTACGGTTGCACTAAACTCTCAACCGAATAACCTCCGGTCGAGCTCAACGAAGGAGACTCCTCTACTAACTGTGGTTCTTTGGTTTCTTAACAACAACAGCCCCCCCCTCAATGATGATGGAGCAGCACAGCATTGAACTCACGGCCGGCACATGCCTAAACACAAGGGTCGACATAACTGCAGCTACCCAACTCCTCATTTGTAGAGGCCACAATCAAGATGGAGGTTTCTAAATGACGACGTGGCATAACAACTTCGTCATTCTTCCACAAGGAGACTTCTAACCTTCAAAAAATGCAACCTAACATAACTAGAGTAGTAAAACTCTCACAAGGTGATAGTTAATAAATGCACAAGGTGGCTCCAAGGTCGAAAAAGAGGTAAAGAATCAAAACTGACTAAAGAAAGAAAGTGTGGGTTCGATCTAAGACAACTCAAGTCGTAAACTCGAGAAAAAGATGTATTCACAAAGGATGATGTCCCAACCATCAGAGCTTGGGCGTAAACCAATTTGACTCAATGAGAAAACCGACATCAAGCAAACTAACGAAAACTACATCCCATTAGCCAAGTTATGACTAAAACGATTTCAGAATATCCTTCCAAATGACGACAAAAATAGTGATAGCATAAATCGACTTCACATTTGACTTCTGTCGATTTACAAAAGGGAATAAATTCACAACACATGATCAACGAGTTTTGACGGCAATCACGATGGATTGGTCATAACGCATCACAAGGTTTCTTAAATCGTTTGACGCACAAAACGACTTCTCGCATCTTTTGACTACGAGACGTGATCCATAAATTTGCCACAAATAGGTTCATCTATTTACCTACAAACGAAATAATAATCATCTATATAAGACGACTCATTTTGGTGGACTTGCGACAACAACGTCAATTCCAAAATTCTATATGACGACTTACGAAAAGGGTGTTACACCTTATCTTCAGACGTCAACATCTAGTCTTAAACTATCCCAGTCAAAAAACAAGACTAAGTTGATGGCTTCAAGGTTTATCTACCTGTTTGGCATTTTCAGTAACAAACACCCATGGTTAATTTCCAGAGTCTATACTCTCTCTCAAAGATACTTTCTCTTCCTGTCAAACATGGTCCACCTATTCCTGCAAGGACAGTCTCACATACAATTTTGTGGTCAAAGCACCTATGTTCCAAATCAAAGCATAATATATCCAAACATCATTTCTCTTAACAAAAGCACATTTAATCTACAATATCACATTGATCATAATCAATAGATTCTAAAATTTCATAGAATTAATTTTGTCTAAATAAATCATCAGTTTCCATGTCGTCCACAACACATTATACACTAAAATTTGCAAAAAAGTAAATAGCATAATCAATTCCAAAAAGAGGGATGTAACATATCCTTCCCCTTTAAAAATCATCATCCCCGATGATTAAGTTTATCAAGCAAAAATTTAAACTTAAACAAACTTTTTATAGTTCAACATTAATGTCTTTGAAAAGTTTAGGAGATCTTTGGTAAATGTCTTTATAGTCTTCCCAAGTAGCGCTATCCTCACCATATTGGTCCCACTGAATTTTGCATTGCAAAACTTCTCGATTATGTAAACAAAGTTTACGCATTTCGAGCACCTTGAGTGGCTCGATCACAACCACCCCGGGTTCTTGCATCTATAAGGAATTCTAGTTAAGGATGTGGTTATTACCTACAAAAGATTTCTTTAAATATGAAACATGAAAAACATTATGCATCTTGGACAAGGCTGGAGGTATAGCAACTTTGTAGGCAACTGGATTGATAATCTCAAGAACTTTGAAAGGTCCGACATAACGAGGAGCCAATTTCGAAGATTTACCAAATTTTATTGAACTCTTTTGGGGTTTCACTCGCAAAAGCACCTTCTCGCCAACAGAGAAGTGTCTAGGCACTCGTTTGCAATCTGCATAACTCTTTTGCCTGTCATTGGCTTCTGCCAACCTCTTCCTAATCATTTTTAAATTTTCTTCCATATCAGCAAGCATTTCAGGTCCAATGCTTATCCTATCTTCCACCTTATCCCAGCTTATAGGAGTTCTACATTTCCTTCCATATAATGCTTCAAATGGTGCCATCTTAATGGCAGAGTGATAGGAGTTGTTATAGGCAAATTCGACAAGAGGTAGATATTCCTCCCATCTGTATTGCTGATCCATGCAATACATTCTCAAAAGGTCCTCTAATACCTGATTTACCCTTTCTGTTTGTCCATCAGTTTCAGGGTGATAAGCAGTACTCACATTAAGTTTAGTCCCTAATGCAGAAAATAAGGTTTGCCAAAACCGTGAAGTTATCCGAGCATCTCTATCAGATATGATCTTTTCAGGTACACCATGCAATCTAAAAATTTCTTGCACAAATTTTTGAGCCAAAATATGAGCTCCATCCGTTAAATTTCCTGGTATGAAATGTGCGACCTTGGTTAGTTTATCCACAACAACCAATATTGCATCATGCCTATTCTTAGACATTGGTAACCACTGGACAAAATCCATACCAACAACTTGCCATTTCCATTCTGGAATATCATGCGGGTATAACAATCTAGCAGGATGTTAGTGTTCCGCCTTAACTCTCTGGCACTCCAAACAGCTAGCTACAAATTTTGCAGCATCACTTTTCATTCCCTTCCAGAAATATAGCGGCTTGACATCCGCTAACAGTTTTGTTACACCAGGGCGTCCAAAGTAAGGAGCACAGTGAACTTCCTTCCACACAAGGTTTCTAAGTTCTACTGAATCAAGAACGTAGATTCTTCCCTTGAATCTCATCAATCCATTGGATTCAAAACTGAATCCATCATATCTTGGGTCCTTAGGGTTTAAGTGCAAAGCCTGTTTCACTTGTTCATAATACTCATCTCTAGATAAGTTTTGCATTACTAAGTCTTTAAAGTTAGCATGTATGGAGATTATAGAAGCTATGTGCCTTCTTCTGCTTAAGGCATCAGCTACTCGATTTTCCTTGCCTTTGATATAAGAAATTTCAAAGTCATAATCTGATATTAATTCCAACCATCTCCTTTGCCTTGCATTGAGATTAGGTTGTGTAAATATGTAGCAAAGACTTTGATGATCAGATTTTAGTATAAAAGTCCTTCCCAACAAATAATGCTGCCACATCTAAAGGGCGTGAATCACTGCTACCATTTCTAAGTCATGAGGAGCGTAGTTCTGCTCATAGTTCTTCAACTTCCTTGATTCATAGGCTACTACCCTGCCATCTTGCATAAGCACACCTTCTAATCCTTCTCCCGAGGCATCAGTGATAACCTTAAAATCTCCCTCAGGATCAGGAACTTTCAGAATTGGAGTGGTTGTTAATTTTTTCTTTTAATAAGTTAAAAGCCTTTTGACATTCATCCATCCAAACAAACCTTTTTCCTTTTCTCTGCAAGGAGGTAATTAGGCTAGCAATGCTTGAGAAATTCAACACAAATTTCTTGTAATACCCTGCCAATCCCATGAAACTTCGTACCTCTGACACATTGGAAGGTTCAGGCCATTCCATAATAGCTTTTATTTTGGCCGGATCAACTGAAATCCCATCGGCTGATATTATGTGCCCCAAATACTACACTTCTTTCTGAAAGAAGGTGCACTTTGAGAGTTTCGCATACAATTTGTGTTCTCTTAATCGTTGTAAGATTATTTGAAGATGTCGTCCATGCTCCTCTTCATTTTTGGAATAAATTAGAATATCATCGATGAAAACTAGCACAAACTTATCAAGACAATCTCTGAAAACACTATTCATGAGATTCATGAAAGCAGCTGGTGCATTGGTCAATCCAAACGGCAACACCGTAAACTCATAATGACCATACCTTGTTCTAAATGCTGTCTTGGGAATATCTTCGTCTTTCAACCTTAACTGATGGTATCCAGACCTCAGATCTATCTTAGAAAAGACTGATGCACCACACATTTGGTCAAATAGATCATCAATACATGGCAAGGGATACTTGTTCTTTATTGTCACCTTGTTAAGCATCCTATAATCTATACATAGCCTTAAAATTCCATCTTTCTTTTTGACAAATATAACTGGGGCTCCCCATGGTGATACACTTGGCCTAATTAGATTCTTAGACAATAGCTCCTGCAACTGAGCTTTTAATTCCATAAGTTTAGTGGTAGTCATACGATACGGAGCTTTAGAGATTGGCTCCGACCCTGGTTTAATATTTATGCCAAAGTCAAAAGTTCTTTTCGAAGGCAAGCCTGGTAGCTCCTCGGGAAATACATCCCTGAAATTGCTAAGATATGGATATTTTTCCTCAAATGTTTGTTTCTCCAAGGTTTCCTCTACTAGGTCCATTTTGACTGCAAAAAGTTGACATCCCTTTCACCTAGCCCGTTTTAGTTGTTTTGATGAAATGGATCTAATCCTTATTTCCCTTTGAATTCCCTAAAGATTTACTGTTTTGCCCATCTCATCTAGACACTTAATGGTTTTATGAAAACAATCTACCTTGGCTCGATGTTTCCACAACCAATTCATTCCTAAGATGACATTGTAGGACCCTAAAGGCGCTACGTATAAATTTGCCTTAGTGGTGAAGTTAGAAACATCAATCTTAGCTTCGAACAAACATTGCTCTACCTGAGCCCTTGAGTTATTTTCATACTCAACTGTCCATGGTTTTGACATAAAACCAGCTTTTCTAGAAAATTTACTTAAGACTCTAGGTGACACAAAATTTTTAGTTGCACCAGTATCAAATAGAATAGAAACAGGAACTCCAAATAAGGTACCTGTCATCTCAATAGGGGTGATCTGATACTCCGCTTGTCGATTGTCAAGAGCAGCATGAATCCTTTGCTGAAATGCTTCCTGTTGCAAAGGAAGTTTCGTGTTCCTAGGCTTCCCATTCTGCTTCTTGTTAGGGCAACGGTTGGCATAATGGTCTCCTCCATAGAAAAGCATCCTCCTATAGGTCCTCGCTTCTCAGATGGCCTACTTGCAGAATCATCATTCTTCTTAAAATTAATATTTCTCTTATAATCTTCACCTCTTCGCTCATTACCAAATCCCCCTTGATTCTTTTGATTTCCCTTATCAAACCTCCTGTTTCCATATCCCTTCTCATTTTTCCTTTTATATGACTAATCATTGTAGTTCTTATCAAACTTCTTGCGTTTCTTATCATGGTAAGCAGAGATAGATTTGATCTTATGCTCCTGTTTAATTGCCTTTTCATATACTTGATCCATTGTGCTTGGACCATGCACCTCCACCTCACCGCCGATTTGAGGATTGAGTCCCATGATGAATTTTCTGATTCAGAATCTTTCATCCTTTTGGTATTGAGGAACATACTTCAATAGTCTAGTGAATTTTTCTGCATACTCAACCACAGATAGTTCACCTTGCCTGAGGTTTTGGAAATCTATTAACTTCTGATCAAAATATAATTGAGGTAACCACCATTTTCAGAATAGTTCTACGAACTCATTCCATGTCACCTTCAAGGGACTTAATTCCAGCTCCATTTTCTTATTCATCCACCAAGTGGACGCTTCCCCAGATAGCTGATATGCTCCCCACACAACTTTAGTAACCTCAGAGTAATTTCTGATCTCAAAATATTTCTCCATCTCCGTTAACCATGCTTCTGCTACATCTTCGGTTTTCATTCCATCAAACTTAGGAGGGTTAACCTTCTTCATATCCTTAGATAACTCTAATGCAAGTTTATCTTTGGTTTTTCTTTGGACTTCACTATCATCAGGATTTTCACTGGACGTGCCATTTTCCCAATGTTTACTTTTTCTTGTATAATGTGAGTTCTCATTTTCACCCTCTGTGTTGTCAGTTTCATCCATTTTCTTTTCCAGTTTGTTCAACCTTTCCTTGGTTTCAGTAAGCATGTTTAGAATCCTATCCAACTTGTCAGTGGAGTTTTCCCGAGAGTTATGACCTTCCCAATCCTCCCCCTCGTTAAACTCTGATTGGTCAATGATAGTTTAGTTTTTCACCTGTTTCAACATATACTAATCAGTTTTATGCTTATCATATTATATATCATCAAAAGAAAACAACAATTGATCATAATCATAATTGTTCTCAAACCAAATTTTGTCTTTATTCATTTTGTAAAATTGTTTCAACATCATTAGAGATAGACATATCTCATGCTTTTACTCAGTATTATCTAGTGGAGTGTAACCTTCAGATTCATTGTCTGACACATAATCACGAGGTGTATACCCCTCAGACTCACTATCAGAAGATAGCTCAATGATCTCAGCTCTAGATACTACACGAGGATCCCTAGTGATCATGGGTATACTAATAGGTACACTCTTAGGTACAATAATAGGTACACTATTAGGTTCAATAATGGGGCAGCAGTTGATCATGATTCGAGCTGCCGTCACTGCTCCCTCTAAGAGTTCTCTCCTCATTCGTTTAAGTCATGAAATTGCATTGGCTGAGGTTTCCACATCATCAAGCCAAATGTCATTTTTGTCATTAGTTTTCTCAATGGTCTTGATTATCGCAAGCCATTTCTGCTTAGCTTGCAGATAACGCTTCTTACCCGTGAAGGATTTTCTTGCAGTTTGCTTGATGCGTACCATCCTGGCACAGTAAATCAAATCATTAGCTACCTACATAATGTTGATTTTCTAATCAGGTTAGTGGACTCATCAACCCTAGTGCTGAACCTGGCTCTGATACCATATGTAACATCCATATCCGATTTAACTAGAAAAACTAGGTTTTAACAAAGGTAATTAAATTTTTTTTTTTCTAGGTAATCAAATACAAAATAACTTATCTACTACCAAGTATAACATTTTTCACTTTAACATAAACATAATTCCATTTTTCATAAGGCTGAAAGAAATGATATACAATAAACATTCTGTTTTCTAGCAATTTGAAATTTTCTTGAAACAAATAAAATATTGGAAACATGCCATTATCATGCATCTCGATTGTTGACCCATCACATTCAAGACTCGGCAATCCTCAGCATTTGGAAGAGAAAGTATCTTCAACGAGCTTAACCTCCAACCACAGACCGTCAATCTCCTACACTCCTTCCTATCCGGAAGTGGCCCTACCCTACTCAAGAGGATAGACTTAGGATAACCATCAGTGTTTGCCATCTGAGCTCTGGTGTTGTAACTTACATGTCTTGTTATCGTACAGATCCCTAGATACCCTCTAGTCATGCACTACTCTCCACAAGAAACGCCATCCAGTCACAGTGAACATTCGATGCACTTGAGGATCGTGCACCACCTTGGCCAAAGGATTTGTTTTTAAATAGCATTCTAAGAATGCATGAACTTAGTTCACTCACCCTACTTGACTTGAACTGATCGAAATCCTATATTTTCCTATTTGTAAGGTTTAAACAAATGTTGACCTCAATGACCTCAAGGTATTAGGATTTTCTCCTGTAATAGCGCATGGCACAACGTTTACTCTAATCCCGGGTTTATAGTTTCATAATCCCATATTCACATAAAACATCATTTAATAACACCCACTCCTAAGTGGTTTCAAACTTGGCTATTCGGTTCCCATGTTTATACAACATACTCAAGTATACAAAATAATTTCTCGTTATCCCAGAATTTAAGGGTTTTAGACTCATAAAGGTCTACAAAATAAAAACGACACTAGAACCATCGCATGCAACGTAATCTAGACTCAAAATGCGGGTTTTCCCACCCTACTTGTTCATTACAAAACCATGACGGTTTTCGACCAATACTAATACTTTAACTCTCTACTCCCCTTTCCAAGTCAAATAGTTTCACATGGTTCATTGAGGTAAGAATCATAAAATAAGATAATAAAGGATTTGGAGTCTTTCTTACGACATTAGAGATGACCAAACACATGGTCGACCTCTAACTAAAGATATAAGACGAATAAGACACTAGCTAGTTACAACTACATCTCCGGCTGTCAAACACACTAAAGTCTACATCAAAACATGCTTAAAATCTGAGGTTTTAAACTCCTACACAACATGCATGCGAAGCAATGTGGTTTCCTGCTATGGAGCTATCGTTTCAAATGCACAAAAGACAATTTTAAGTTGATAGTATAGTCTTAAAGGAAACTTTCTAAACATACGTCATTGCCAACCATTTGTAGGATGTAGTTTACGTTTTGCATCATGCAATGATCATTCATAGATGTGTGTACATTGAGAACTATGTTCTATCATCATACGATGTCATTCATGATAGGCAATGATCAAGTTTTTGAGTTCTCGAATACTAAAAGACAACAATGATACTATTTCTGAGGTTTCAAATACCAAAAGACAGCAATGATACAATCATATTGATTAACCTCACATAGAAATCGTAGTAAGATGACATTGTCATCATATTCTATTCGTTGTAAACGTATTACATTATCCTTGCATAGATGAGAAACAAATACTAACTTACACTGTGAAAAAGAAGAGAATGGAAAAAACCTGTCGACAAAGTTAAAGACTGTTGTGGCAAGCTCCCAGCGATCTTTGCAGACTCTCAACTCTCTGCACACCTATCCATGTTCTCCTCTGGCAAGACATGCCTCCTCCAGTTTTCAAAACACTATCTAGTCTGCTAGTCAAGCACAGCAAATGCCAACCACTCCCCTTAATCCTCTCTACCATTTCTTTTTGTTTCTAAACAGTGACGCCTTCACTACTACCTCCCGTGCCCACTAAGATGGAGTGTCCGGCATTTAACTCCCAGTTACACATAAGTTTCAACCATATAGCCTCCTGCCCTGACCACAGCAAAGGAGATTCCAATGGTTAGTTTTGTGGTTTCAAATTCTAAACCACCGCATTCATGCCTTTCACCCCACGACGATGCTTTGAACTCACCTTTTTACTTTTACTTCAACAACATTACTCCTCCCGAGCTCACTATGATGCAGTAAATCGCATCTCTCTACGGTTGAACTAAACTCTTAACCGAATAACCTCCGGTCGAGCTCAACGAAGGAGACTCCTCTACTAACTGCGGTTCTTTGGTTTCTTAACAACAACAGCCCCCCCGTTAATGATGATGGAGCAACATAGCATTGAACTCACGGCTGGCACATGCCTAAACACAAGGGTCGACATAACTGTAGCTACCCAACTCCTCATTTGCAGCGGCCACAATCAAGATGGAGGTTTCTAAATGACAACGTGGCATAACAACTTCGTCATTCTTCCACAAGGAGACTTCTAACCTTCAAAAAATGCAACCTAACATCGCTAGAGGAGTAAAACTCTCACAAGGTGATAGTTAATAAATGCACAAGGTGGCTCCAAGGTCGAAAAAGAGGTAAAGAATCAAAACTGACTAAAGAAAGAAAGTGTGGGTTCGATCTAAGACAACTCAAGTCGTAAACTCAAGAAAAAGACGTATTCGCAAAGGATGATGTCCCAACTATCAAAGGTTGGGCGTAAACCAACTTGACTCGACGAGAAAACTAACACCAAGGAAACTGACGAAAACTACATCCCGTTAGCCAAGTTATGACTATAATGATTTCGGAATATCCTTCCAAATGACGACAAAAATAGTGATAGCATAAATCGACTTCACATTCAACTTCTGTCGATTTACAAAAGGGAATAAATTCGCAACACATGATCAATGCATTTTGACGGCAATCACGATGGATTGGTCGTAACGCATCAAAAGGTTTTTTAAATCGCTTGACACACAAAATGACTTCTCGCATCTTTTGACTACGAGACGTGATCAACAAATCCTCCACAAATAGGTTCATCTATTTACCTACAAATGAAATAATAATCATCTATATAAGACAACTTGTTTTGGTGGACTTGCGACAACAACGTCGATTCCAAAATTCTATATGACGACTTACGAAAAGGGTGTTACACCTTATCTTCAGACATCGACATCTAGTCTTAAACTATCCCAGTCGAAAAACAAGACTAAGTTGATGGCTTCAAGGTTTATCTACCTGTTTGGCGTTTTCAGTAACAAACACCCATGGTTAATTTCTAGAGTCTATACTCTCTCTCAAAGATACTTTCTCTTCCTGTCGAACATGGTCCACCTGTTCCTACAACGACAGTCTCACATACAATTTTGTGGTCAAAGCACCTATGTTCCAAATCAAAGCATAATATATCCAAACATCATTTCTCTTAACAAAAGGACATTTAATCTACAATATCACATTGATCATAATCAATAGATTCTAAAATTTCATAGAATTAATTTTGTCTAAATAAATCATCAGTTTCCATGTCGTCCACAACACATTATACACTGAAATTTGCAAAAAAGTAAATAACATAATCAATTCCAAAAAGAGGGATGTAACACTCTGCTTCTCTCTCTCTCTCTCTCTCTCTCTCTCTCTCTCTCTCTCTCCATATCTTCCCTTCTTCAAGTCTATCTTTCTCTCTTCGCCCCCTTGTCTCACTCTCCCATTCTCTCTCCCAAGATGTGTAGAATTTCACAAAATGAAGACTTGATGAAATGATTAATTAAATTGGAGGTTTTGATCTGATAATAGGTGGAAGCCTCTATAATAATCTAATAGGAAACAACGAGAACACAAGGGATGGGCTAGAGAGGAAGCATTTCTCTATTTTATATGGATTTCCATGAATTGAGAATTATGTAATGCATTCAAGTGTAACTTGAAAGAATAATGAAACCTTCATTTATACCAAATTGGACTTCACTTTGGATCATTGGCATGAAACAACTGTTTTATTTGTTTGTATTTGTAGATGATCTTTCCCTTTATATCTCTTATCTTTACCTCTCTCTCCCACTATACTAGAGCTAGATAATTTGGACCAACCCATACCAAGTCACTCTCTCTTTTCTTTATCTCTCTTTCCATTTCATGAGGCTCTAGTGGAGCTAGATGATCTAGACTAGCCCATACTAAGATCCACTTTTTACATTGTAAAAGTACCATAGACTAATAATTAATGTAGGGTTTACATTAGAATGTTTGACCATAGTCATAAGTCTATCACACAACAAAACACTTTTTGCCACTATGTTTATGTAGTTAAGCTTAGTTTTGTAATTCCATTATGGGCAATAATTTTGTGTTTTAAGAAATGTCTCTTCAATTCTCATGGGTGGTAAAGGTAAATTTTGAAAATAATTATTCATAGGAAGGTTATGGATGTAGCCATGTTTTTGTAGTTAAAATTGAAAAGCTCTTTGAATCCACAAATCTTACTTCAACATCATACATAAATAAGGATATTGTTTGCCCATACACCCTTTGGCATCGTATACACATATTCAAAGTAATGGTGTGGTAAACAAAAAATTATATCTTTATTTTTTGTAGACAAACCTTTGGAAGACATACTTTATTTGAGTTGTATCTTCTGAAATGGTTTCTTCTGAAGGGTTTCATAGTAATCCTTTACTAAATCTAAGTGCTTTCTTTTATGAAATTTGATTTTCTACACATCCTCTAGGCTTTCACTCAATCCTTGCAAAAGGAAACCATAATTAGCATGACTAATCAAAGTAATAACCTAGGGTTGTAATTGCCAACATCGAATCCTGTAATTAGTCCCATGTTGATTGTGCAAACAAATTTGCTCCATATAATCTAAATAATGTCTATAAATTTAAATACTTGTTTTTTCTAACCTCTTCAATTTGGGAGAGCATGAATTAATCATTTCCTCAAGTCTTTCTTTTGTCAAATTCAGCACATCTTTGTTGGGGTCCAAGACAACATTGAGAGGGGGTGAATCAATGTTGTATAATTTTCAAACCTTTTTATAAATTTTAACTTACAAGACAAAGAGAGAGGAAAACATCAATGATTTGTTAAACACATATGCACAAGATTGATAATGAAAGGTGTGAACAAAACCTCGTGAGCAAAGCATTAATACACACACATAGATGAAAACAACATGAATCATGACACAAGTTTTTCATGAGTGGAAAACCCTCCTAGGGTAGAAAAACCACTCAAAAATTGTCTCACTAACTTATTCAAAACCTCACTGGCTACACAAAGGTCTCACTAACCAAAGAAGCTTCACTAGTTTTACAAGATGCCTCACTGGCATAAATTGTGCCTCACTAGCAAATACAATAACCGTTATCAAAACATAAAACTTAGTGTGCAAGCAATGATTGCACCTCAATCTGATTTGTACCAATATACACTCTGTCTTTCATCATACACTCTTATACCTCCTATTTCATTTTCAAGTCAAGACCATACAAAATAACTCCTTTTACACACCTCTGCAAACAAATCTCTGTAAATAAATTTACAACACTCTTATCTCTGCAAATTATCTCTATCAATCTATCAAGCAATCTTTCATCAATCATTGCAAACAATCCTTCACCAATCATATACAACTTATTTACAATATTCTGCAATCAATGCTTGATAATTCCCTACAATCAAAACATTAGAAGCCTCTGCAAATGTCTTTATTCACTCTGATACACCTGTAATTCCTCTATGAAGAACAACTCAAAAAATGTCTTTTACACTACATATATATTGGTTCACCACCATTCAATGCACCTAAAATATTATTATAAATGAAAAGACTCTTGATGTTCCTCTTCTCTACAAAACAAATTTCATCAATTTCCATTCATGAAGAAATTGTAAAACTAAAAACATATCCCTCCTCTTTCAATGACTATTCATCTTCCTCTATCTGCAAATAACACCAAATTGTCTTGACATGAAAATATCATTTCATCTTGGAATTCCCTTTAATCTACAAAATTAAATCATCTACAAATAACACCAATTTGTTCTCTTAAATTGCCCTCAAAAAAAATATCTTCCATTTATTAGCTTAATCCTTCATAATCTGCAAACAATATCCTGTCTTCTTCAAAAAATTCTTCAATCTGCAACAAAAGACTTTTCATATTCTTCATAAAAAAAATGTTCTCTGCATCTAAAAAAAAATCTTCAATATATTTCATCAACTCTTCATATTTCTTATTAAACACTTTGGTTTTACTTTCCTAAGAAAAAATAGAAATAAAATCAAAAAGACTTTCTCCTTTAACTCTTCTGCCATGAAAAGATATTAAAAAATAGAAATAAATCTTCTTAATAGAAGCCACAAAATCTTCCTCTTTGGAATTAACTAAATATAGCCTCTTTAAAGCATTTGATCTGCAGTTTCAAAAAGGGTTGACGGTCACAAGAACATCAAAGTGCTTTGTCGAGGAGTGAAGATTGAAGTTTAAACATTGGCCATCGATTTGAAAATGCATGCCACTTCAACTTTTAAAAACAACCTTTGATTTATGTTTTGCCACCCATGACTTCATAAGATGACTGATGGAGTCGGTTGATTAGAGAAAAGGGGCCGGTTTCAAAATGACATAATAGCCCTCCAACCTGTTTGTTAAGTGATTTTGACTTGCCCTAGCAGGTCACTTTTCAAATAAAACAAAAGTGCAAAATAAAGAGCGACGGGTAGAGAAAACAATGATATTATGAATTTAGGTTTTTAATGTTCTTAAGTCTTAAATAAAAACTTTCATCCACAAGAACATTTTGAGCATGAATCTACCAAGAATTCTTCTAATGATCCCTCTGCATATGATATAGAATTGTATCAGAATATGGAATTGACATCCAAATAATCCTTTGACATCAACTTATTCCATAATCACAGTCATGCACCTTTTATGAAGACATGTTCCATCACAATAATTGTTGAATAACTTTCAATCATATGACATTTGAAGAAACATTTTGTCATGTCTTGTATCAAAACTGAAGATCAGTATAAAACTTAGTGTCATATCAGTACCATTAAAGCAACTCACTGAAGAAACATTGTGCTCTTGTGCCCTTAAAGACATATTATGTAGAATTGCATCTTGCATCTAGAGCATTGATCATCCTTAGCAACCTCATCACATGACCTTAGTATGAAGACATCATTTGATGTCTCTACATGATGAGCATTGTGCATTTATCAAATATAAACAAGCACCTTAACCTTTTCATAGCATCAGGAACTTATCACAAAAACTTCAATATCCATGATGATGAACTCTTTGATCCTCTGTCGTAAAGCATTGAACACCTTTGTATGAACAACTCCATCATGTTACTATGAAAAACTACATACAAAGATACCAAGGTGATCAATAAGGTCAATAGTTTCAAATACATGAATCTTGTATTATGAAGTATATGAATGCACAAGAAATGTATGGAAGAACAAAATAACATGAAGCAACCCCACCAAGCATCCTAAGACATGAAAGATAGCAAGAATGACATGAAACACCTGACATGAAGATTAGAACAACTTTTGACATCATGAAGCAATAAACTCTTAACATATATCAATGACATCTCTTTACTTTCCCAACACCATCATAACTCCAACACCATGACATTCTAAGATCTTGATAATGTACTTCTCAACTCAAATCAAAAGTACTTGCATGCAACACTCCAATCTTGACCTTTTAATGACATTCATATAAAGATGTCTTCTATCCTTGAATGATCTTTGCATTGAAACCAAGTGAACAATATAATTGCATCAACCATCTTGAAACATCAAATGAAGATAAACACTTCCTACATTTCATAAACCATCTGCATCTCCACATTTACAAATTAGACCTGATGACATCAAACCTAAGAACACAACACCTTTTGACATCAATGACAATCTACTTTCATCTATCTCCCCCTTTGTCATTGATGGCAAAACTGCATGATGCAATTTTTCTTTCTCCCCCTTTTTGACATCTGATGACAAAGGCTGTTGTCTCACCCTAAGAAAAATAACTCATAAATAACATTAGCAAGAGACTAGCAAATTATACTTATATCAACCAACTAGTTAGTTATTTCTTGGATCACAAACACTACCACTAACCTTGTTATCTTTCATACCAACCAATAATTGAGATATCACTTACCCAAATCATTCATACCACTAGTCTCTAAAAAATTTAAGGCACTGATCACTTTTGCTATTTTCTATTCTAAAACTTGTCTTGAAAGTTTTGTCCTTGTATATCTGCATATTGCACAACTTTTCAACTTGTGAGCAATAAGACACCATGAAGCATAAGACCTGAAAGCAACATTATGTGAGGCACACCAACCAAAGCATCAAACCATTGTTATAAATTGTCCATAGACTATACTAAACTCTCAGCATAATACCATTTCATGTCACAATACAAATATAAATGTGAAGCTAAAAACTGGCACCATTGAGATTCTTTGAATAATTCTTTTTGACAAGCTAAAATCTAAGATACATCTGCTATCAAATACAAACTCCTGATGACATCACTTGTGTTAGCAAAACAAATTTCTCATGATAAACAATTCTTCCACAATCACCAACACTATTTGACCCAAATGACAAATCACCAAGATCTCCCAAAGCATAAAGAATGAAAAATGATTATGATGACATATAAAAAAAAGTCTCCTTTGACATGACACATATAACCTTGAGTTCCATGCAAAGATATTATAAACACTTCAACACCCATGATACACAAAAATGTAGGCTCAACAAGCAACATTCTGATGATGAAGACAATTCATCATTATATACACAACTCATGATGACCATTTTTTCCAAGACTTCCAAGATAGACAATCAACCTACAACCAATTTACTTCTGCATACACATCTTGACATTATAAAGAATGAAGATCATCTTGTAAGGAATGAAGATGAAGACTATCCTCCTGTTCCTTCACATGACACCTTTTTGCAACACAATATCAAATCTAATATATACAAAACCATATTTGAAACATACTACAATAAACAAGAATTGATGACTCTTGATTGTATCATTCAAATCAGCCCATCAAATATGTAAAATCTTCATTATCAAGTACTATAAAATGACTTCTTCCATTTTCGGCCACCTTAGCCAACACATGCTAATATCTAATAAGAGCTTATTGGAAACATCTTAAGTTCTTTGCCATGACAACCAATACTTCTCAATATCAAGATCACTTTGAACTAAAATAACACGACAACTCAATCTTTGTAAATATCAACTTGATATGACAAAGATAGAATCATTTATAAACCAAATCGCTTATAAACCAAGTCATTCAAAATCACCAAACTCTTTATGAATTGAGCCCTTGAACTTCTTATCATTGATCACCTGTAGCACTTACATACACATATTGACAAACCTCAAACAATCTCCTTCCTGAAACTTCTTGGGGATAATTGATAGGACATGAACAACTCCCCCTTACTTCATGCTCTTAGTTATCCAATTGGTGATGTAACTTGTGCAAGATGCACAAGTTTAGGATTTTTCTTCTCTTGACTTTGTTTCTACTTCCAAGCTTTCACAGGTTTTTTCTTTCTCCAAACCTTTTCACCTTCTTTTCTTTTCCACTTTTTCAAATCAGGTGATGCTTTCCTACAACTTATGCTTTATGACCAAGAGAGTTGTAATTATAACAAATTATGTTGTAATCATAATCAAATAACTAATAATACCTTTTTGACATCCCTTGAGCACTTATGTTATGATTCCATGCAGGATCATACCTTCTATTCATTTTGCAGTTTCTTTGTGTGTGACCGACATTATTGCACTTGTAACATACAAGGTTAGTATTCCTTTTGCAATCAACTGCTTTGTGTTCAAAGTGATTATAGATATAACAATATCCATTAAATGAATAATTATACCTGTACATAAATGTTTGTCTAACTGAAATATTTCTTTTGAACTTTCTACTTTGATTGTGCATTTTTACAAATTCATCTTTGGTCATCTCTTTAGCTTCGCATTTATTTTTACCTTCAGGGGCAGCAACATGATGACTTCAATCAGTTTTCCTTCTAGGAGTCTCTCTAGCTTTTGAACACTCTCCTTCAAATCCTAAACCAATACTATCCTTATGATGCTTCTGTTTGCCCAACATCTCATGCAACTTGTTTGAGCTATCTTCAAACTCCTGATATTTCTTAGACAAAATCTTGAGACCTTCATAATTTTTTCTCAGATTAATAATTTCACCCTCTAATTTCATATTTTCAATTCTCTTAACCTCAAGGGCATATTTTGATCCATTAGATATTCTCTTAGCTTCCTCAATTTTTGTCTTCGGATTGATAATTAATTTATCTAATTCAGCAACTTGACTTTTCAAATCTATAATCAGATTTTTACCATCTTCAAGGTCAGAAGATATTCTTTTAAAATCTTAAATAACTTTGTCTTTGGATTCTCTTTCTTGTTACAGCTACAATTGTAATTTCTGGTTCTCCTTTTTATATTTCTTGAGTTCACTCAGAGAACATATGAGCTCTCCTTCAACATCAACCTCACAATCATATTCATCAAACTCCTGATCATAATCACTCATAATATTACCTTCTTCTGAATTAGATTGAACCTCATCTCGTTCATGTGAATGACTTCCATCATTGCCACTCTTCTTAGATAACAATCTGTCCTCTCCTTCAAGTGCATCTCCTATATAGATTTTTATCAATTTCTTCCACACATCCTGAGTTGTTTCACACTGCATAACTCTACAAGAAACATCATTAGATAAACTAGACAAAATAGCCTTCTTTTCTAAATGATTGCAATCATAAGCCTCTTTGTTACTTGTAGTATTAGGTGATTGAGAAAAATATCCATTCTTAATAGACATTCATACACCATACCCTAAAGAGGATAAATAAATTTGCATTCTAATGCACCAAACAGGGAATCAAAACCATCAAAGAAAGGAGCTTCTGAAACCTTTTCTTCTAATACAATATCATATTCAACTTGGGGAATATTTCTATCAACAAGTTCTATATCAACCTTTGAATTTGATAAAGATGGAGACTTTTGACCAGTCTGAGACTTGACAATTTTCTTTTCTCTATTTCTTTTGCACTTACCCATAGTACTCCACTCACAAGACCTACCCAAGCTGATTAAGCTTCTAAAGGGAATGTATGCTCTAATACCACTTGTTGAGTCTAGGACAACACTAAGACGAGGGGGGGTGAATCGGTGTTGTATAATTTTCAAACCGTTTTACAAATTTTAACTTACAAGATAAAGAGAAAGGAAGACATCAATGATTTGTTAAACACATATGCACAAGACTGATAATGAAAGGTGTGAAAAAAATCTCATGAGAAAAGCATTAATATATACACACATAGATGAAAACAACATGAATCATGACACAAGTTTTTCACGAGTTGAAAACCCTCCTGGGGTAGAAAAACCACTCAAAAACTACCTCACTGGCTTATTCAAAACCTCACTGGTTACACAAAGGTCTCACTGACCAAAGAAGCTTCATTAGCTTTACAAGATGGCTCACTGGCATATATTGTGCCCCACTGGAAAATACAATCACCATTGTCAAAACATAAAACTTGGTGTGCAAGAAATGATTGCACCTCAATCTAATTTGCACCAATATACACTCTGTGTTTCATCATACACTCTTATACCTCCTGTTTGATTTTCAAGTCATGACCATACAAAATAACACCTTTTACACACCTCTGCAAACAAATCTCTGTAAACAAATTTACAACACTCTTATCTCTGCAAATTGTCTCTATCAATCACTGTAAACAATCCTTCACCAATCATATACAACTTATTTACAATATTCGATAATCAATGCTTGATAATTCACTTCAATCAAAACATTAGAAGCCTCTGCAAGTGTCTTTATTCACTCTGATATACTTGTAATTCCTCTATGAATAATAACTCACAAAAAATGTCTGTTACATTGCATATATATTGGTTCGCCACCATTCAATGCACCTGAAATATTATTATAAATGAAAAGACTCTTGTTGTTCCTCTTCTCTGCAAAACAAATTTCATTAATTTCTGTTCATGAAGAAATTGTAAAACTAAAAACATATCCCTCTTCTTTGAATGACTATTCATCTTCCTCTATCTACAAATAACATCAAATTGTCTTGACATGAAAATATCATTTCATCTTGGAATTCATTTCAATTTGCAAAATTAAATCATCTGCAAATAACACCAATTTGTTCTCTTAATTTGCCCTCAAAAAAAAAATCTTCGATTTATTATCTTGATCCTTCATAATCTGCAAACAATATCCTTTCTCTTCTTCAAAACAATCTTCAATCTGCAACAAAAGACTTTTCATATTCTTCATAAAAAAAATCTTCTCTGCATCCAAAAAAAATCTTCAATATATTTCATCAACTCTTCATATTTCTTATTAAACACTTTGTTCTTAGTTTCCTCATAAAAAATAGAAAGAAAATGAAAAAGACTTTCTCCTTTAACTCTTCTACCATGAAAATATATTAAAAAATAGAAATAAATCTTCTTAATAGAAGCCACAAAATCTGCCTTTTTGGAATTAAGTAAATATAGCCTCTATAAAGCATTTGATCTGCAGTTTCAAAGAGGGTTGATAGTCACAAGCACATCAAAGTGCTTTGTCGAGGAGTGAAGATTGAAGTTTAAACATTGGCCATTGATCTAAAAATGCGTGCCACTTCAACTTTTAAAAACAACCTTTGATTTATGTTTTGCCACCCACGACTTCATAGGATGACTGATGGAGTCGGTTGATTAGAGAAAAGGAGCCAGTTTCAAAATGACATAAGAGCCCTCCAACCTGTTTGTTAAGTGATTTTGACTTGCCCTAGCAAGTCACTTTTCAAATAAAACAAAAGTGCAAAACAAAGAGCGACGGGTAGAGAAAACTATGATATTGTGAATTTAGGTTTTTAATGTTCTTAACTCTTAAATAAAAACTTTAATCCACAAGAACATTTTGAGCATGAATCTGCCAAGAATTCTTCTAATGATCCCTCTGCATATGATATAGAATTGTATCAGAATATGTAATTGACATCCAAATATTCCTTTGACATCCACTTGTTCCATAATCATAGTCATGCACCTTTTATGAAGACGTGTTCCATCACAACAATTGTTGAATAACTTTCAATCATATGAAATTTAAAGAAACATTTTGTCATGTCTTGTATCAAAACTAAAGATCAGTATAACACTTAGCATCATATCAGTACCATTAAAGCAACTCACTGAAGACACATTGTGCTCTTGTGCCCTTAAATACATATTATGTAGAATTGCATCTTCAATCTAGAGCATTGATCATCCTTAGCAACCTCATCACATGACCTTAGTATGAAGACATCCTTTGATGTCTCTGCATGATGAGCATTGTGCATTTATAAAATATAAACAAGTACCTTAACCTTTTCATAGCATCAGGAACTTATCACAAACACTTCAATATCCATGATGATAAACTCTTTGATCCTGTGTCATAAAGCATGGAACACCTCTATATGAACAATGCCATCATGTCACTATGACAAACTACATACAAAGACACCAAGGTGATCAATAAGGTCAATACTCTCAAATACATGAATCTTGTATTATGAAGTATATGAATGCACAAGAAATGCATGGAAGAACACAATAACATGAAGTAACTCCACCAAGCATCCTAAGACATGAAAGATAGCAAAAAGACATGAAACACCTGACATGAAGATCAGAACAACTTTTGACATCATGAAGCAAGAACTTCTTAACATATATCAATGACATCTCTTTACTTTCCCAACACCATCATAACTCCAACACTATGACATTCTAAGATCCTAATAATGTACTTCTCAACTCAAATCAAAAGTACTTCCATGCAACACTCCAATCTTGACCTTATAATGACATTCATATAGAGATGTCTTCTATCCCTGAATGGTCTCTACATTGAAACCAAGTGAACAATATAATTGCATCAACCATCTTGAAACATCAAGTGAAAATAAACACTTCTTACATTTTATAAACCATCTGCATCTCCACATTTGCAAATTAGACCTGATGACATCAAAACTGAGAACATAACACCTTTTGACATCAATGACAATCTACTTTCATTAATCTTCCCCCTAATTTACCCTTTTGGTGTGTTTTTTCCACCCAACTTTTGAGGAGAGCTTGTTGTCTTTACAATTTTTTGTGGATCCAACATAATTGAGTGGTATACCCAAATGATGCATTGCAATTGACCTCATGTATTGCCCCACTATATGCATTATACTTATTCTTGGAAGCTCTTTACTGATGATCCTCTAATTTAGTTAGTCTATTTTAGTGAGGGAATGCATTTGGCGTAAATATTTATACATAGTTCTTATTCAATTAAGTATATTATATTTATAAAATATAGTTATATTATATTTAATGTGTTGTTATGACCATAGCTCCCCATGGATAGGTGTCATCATTAGATTATTGGTGCAAAATAAATAATTGAAACTCTCTCTCTCTCTCTCTCTCTCTCTCTCTCTCTCTATATATATATATATATATATATATATATATATATATATATATATATATATATATATATATATATATATATATATATATATATATATATATATATATATATATTTCCCTTCCTCTTCTTTCTCACACACTTCATCTCTCTAGATTTATTTCTCTGCATGTTTCTCTCTATACTCTCTCTAAGATTTCTAACTCTGCCTCTCTTTTTTTTTGTATCTCTTTCTCTCATCCTCTCTCTTCTCTATCTCTCCCCTACTTTATTTCTCTTTCTCACTTCATCTCCCTCTCCCTCTCCCTTCTTATCTCTTCCTCTCTAATACATTCTCCCATAGAGGTTGTAGTTTGTGTTGAAGTTTATGTTCTATCAATCTAGCAAGTATTTATATGTTGTTTATTTCAAATATTTTAATATATTTGAATAAAATATTCAGTACCAGCCAATGTAGGAATATTTTATTGTTTATGCAATCTATTGCCAAATTATTTAGCTACAAGTCATCATAGTGGTATCAGGACTTTGATCATGCCAGCCTACAAGGTACCAAGAGTTGTTGATGATTCCTAGTGAAAGGAAGACTAGGTATCAAAGAAGAGAACAAAGAAAATTGAAGCAAACCCTTGATTGAGCATAGGCTCCAATTCAAAAAGAAGTAATGGATGTAGAAAATTTGGGCTACCCAAAGTCACATTTTTGCAGAAAGAGATAGAATAGCCAACAAAGGAATACATGGATCAATAGGATGATGATTTGGTAGCTCTCCATGTTGAATCTAGAGCACAGAGTGATGTGGTTTGTGTTGATATCTCTTTTATGAATTTTTGCACTTTGAAGTCAACGAATAGGACTAAGAATGAGAAGAGGCCAAATCAAAACCAAACTTATAATCATCTTATAATCATCTTTTGAACCAACTCAATAAAACAACCATCATCTCTACTCAACATTTCAATTCCCTTTTATGAGCCAATCTTCACCATATACACTGACCCAGCAATCAGGTGCTCCTAGAAGGAAGAGCAAGTAAAATGAATTAGGAATTTTTGAGGAGCACACAAAAGGGAATAAAGAAAGATAATTTCTAAGCTAGTGAGTCTTGTCTATGTTAATTAGCTTAGAAATTCTCTTTCTTTATTAACTTTAATTATTTCATTTCAATAGGATAGTATAAAATTGTCTTCTTTCTTGTGAGGTTTAAAATATATTTCTTGGTTGCTTCTTCAAATCAAAGATTGTTTGTTACACTTCCAAACAAATATCATTATTGAATACAAACTCTAATAAGATTGAAAAACTTGGGTTTAGTCAATTAATAATCTAGGCTCATTACTATATTCCTTCATATGTATTTGAATATGCTTCTAAGAATGTCTTTCCAATAATTTTAAAATAGATTTTGTTGTTCGGATATATCTTGACTATAAATTTGAACAACATTCAATGCCTTTTAGTCCAACCATAAACTTGCACTTAACATTCACATAAGTGGTTAGTCTTAGGAAGACCCTCAACAATCTTGTGTGTTTTTTCTAAAGCATACAATCTCATCTCATAGTTTTAAGTATTTACTAATTATTATGTGATCACTTTTATTTACCTTAAATTTTAAATTATGAAATTATTCTATTCTTTATAGAATACATGCCTCTAATTATTAGATGTTTTCTTAATAAAATAAATTTTACACAAAATAATGTTAAAAGCCACATGTTTTGTTCTTGTCAAATCTTATAAAAATTAAAACCGAATATAAAAAAAATATAACACTAATTTTAATTACTTTATACTCTATTGCTTAATTAAAAATTAAAATGTAAATAATATAACACTATTTTCCATATTTCTAAATATATAAATAATCATTGAAAAAACCTAATCTACCTATCTTTAAGTGAATAGAAAGGGTCTTTTTAAGAAACATACTTTGAAACAAGTTGTTCACCAAAGCCTACAAGATTACTGTACAAACATACCACACTCTAATATATAATATAGAACTTATTATAGAGGACATTGAAACCAGAAGTTAAACAAAGCTTACAAGATTAGTCTACAAACATACGACACTATAATAATAGTGAAGAAATAAGGTAAGCCAACCCATCAACATCCCTTGCACCCCAAAACTTCCTTGATCTTACAGATCGAGCGAGCTAAGTGGGCTTCACGCTCTTCAACCTTGGTGAAAAGATAAAGAATGAAGTATATGACTTCAGTGATTTTATCATCGAACGAGAACAATAAAGCAGCTTTTCTTCCTTCAGCATTCAGTTCAACTCCCGAGTACATTTCTGGAACGAATGAACCATCTGCAGAAAGGTCAACTGAGAATTAGTGCCCTTAATTTCTTTGGTCAAATGAAGTTAAAGAAAAGATGATATGTAGGCATGCTGCCCCTTAAATAGTTAACAGTTAAACTATTTATACTAAAATTTGAGAAGTTACCTGATAGTTGTGTACAAGTTAGAATAACTTACCTGGCGGTCTTGATACGTTTGTTTTAACAAGCAGCATCTCCCCAATGCCGGTCTTGAAGCCTTGCACAAGCTTCTATCCATAGCCGGGGCCATCTACCCATCCATCCAAAAGGCGTACGATATCCCACGTACCAAGAATTCTTTTTCTCTTAATCTCTTCAAAATTGTTTTTCACTTCATTCACAGAAGCCAAACGCCACTGGCCTGATAATAACAGGTTTGCATCCCTGCAGTACTTCTTGAATTCCATAGTAGCTGTTTTGCAAATATATTGTATTGAATTCCACACAACACACAACTTAACGCTTCTAAATCTCCGACTGCGACCATGCCTTCGCTATTTTTTGAAGCCAATTTATAGAGATGAAGTGCGTTGATTGCCCGCAACCTCGTACACCACATCACATCAAGGTTTAATACGGATTCCAAAATTCTGCAATAAGTGTAGAGGTGACCTCGAAATGAAAGCCACATACCATGTTCTATTTCCTCAGGAAAGGTTCAGTTTTATATATATTATGTGACTTCGTTTTTATTGCGTTGGCAAAACATGAAATCTACCATTGTCATTAAGGGCATAGTTTGGTAGTTAAGTGGCTCGTTGTAGTGACATTGTGATAGTCAGTAGGGTTCAAACCTCTACTGGATTTGTTCTTTGACTATACAGGTGTTCATGCCAAAGGAGGAGATCCCCTTGTTGTGGCCTCAATTCCCCATTCACAAATTTAAGAAAAAAAAAAAACATAAACAATAAAGATGGACCATGTTGATTCGAGGCAGACCGTTACGTCAAACGTTAAATACATAATCCAATTTTTTTAAAAAAAGTGGGCAGCATCTATCCAGCGCACATAATGTCACTATAGTGCATCCTATGCCATCGCAAGCCTTATCCTCTTCATGCCTGGGCATCTATTTGTTGTTATCAGTCCTATCAATTTATTTGAGAGAAAAGTTGGAATAAGTCGGTGTAGTTTGTGCGGAAAACCGCGTGAAAGAAACGCAGCAGCATGGTAAATGCCATATGATATGTTGGTGGGGAAGTTTACATGTGGTTTTGGTGAAATATCTGTCATCTTTCATTCGGTAAATATGGAATTTGGAAAGAGGAAAACACAGTTGAATGTGGAAGACTTACAGTAGATATTCCATTTCCATCCAAATTCAATAGGATGAATTAAGATGATAAATTGCTATGCCTCTTCTACTTTATAGATTGTAAAAAGCAAATATTTATACATGTATGTGACTACATGAATGGGATGATGACAAATGTCAAAATCCAAATGGGGTCAATTGTACTATAATGATATGTGGCATAGACATTGCCATAAATAGGCATGCATGGTAAGACTCTTCAATGAGGAACGAAGCTTTTGGAAACCAATATTGGAGATGGAGACCAAGGCTCAAGTCCCAGTCTCATCAAACCAGTTATTAATTTTTTTAAAGAATTTTTTTAAAGAATATTTACCAATTCATGTCACATACGATGATGAAAGTATTAATCTTAGATGTTAAATACTATATAGTCAAATCAATTGTCAAAAAAAGAAACAACAAATTTAAAATTATGCATTGACTTGTAAAACATTTCCTTGATATCCATAAGAAAAAAGGACAATGCATTTTTAAAAGGCCAAAACTATAACCGCAATGATATAATTCTGCAAAAAATAAAGCTACAAGTTGCCCAATTACTATGCAATCTTTAATATAAGGCAGATATTGTTGCCTATGATATCTAAGAATAGATTGATATTTAATGTTAGTCCTAACTTCTCATCAACATTGAGATTATCATTTTTTATTTGGTCAACATGCTCCTACTTATTCCTGAAATATGCAAAATCAATAATGTAAAATATGTCAAATGATCTGTCACATAGCTGGTGGGTTCTTTGAACTGGATTTACACACAAAGATTGTAGATGTTCTAAATACATTCATTAAAAATTTACACACAAAGATTGTAGATGTTCTACATACATTCATGTATTTTTAATGTGTTTGTTTAATGCTAATGTTTAACTAACTAATTTGATTACTTATTAAAATCAGGCCTAGGGCTTTGGCTATACAATGAGTTAAGTTGAGGATCTTAAATGTGCCCCTGTATGATGTAGTCTTTCTAAGAAAATCGATACCAACAGCCTCGAAGGAAAAATCTAAAAAACTATAGCTAGTGTTTTATTTCAGGTGTTATGAGGGAAAGTTTTAGTGCCAATCACTCCAAAATGTTGATTCACACTTTCAATCTTGGGTTGTCTTGAATTATAGACATATTATTAGATTTAAGATAAAAAAAAGAAACGACAGGGTTATTTTAAAATGTAGACGCCCAAAATTTTGTCAACTCTACCCTCTAATCTCATAAACAAATATAGCATATGCATGTATTCATCAATAATGTCACAAGAGCAAAAACAACCAATAAATACAGCATATGCATGTATTCATGAGTAATGTCACGAGATTTAAATGCCAACATTTTGGTATAGGTTGGTGTTTCAATAAGATTTTTGAAATTTTTTGTTTTACTGCAGATGTGGTAGATCGTAGATTTTCAAATAAAGTAGAATTAGAGAGCTAAGGCTAATCTAAAGTAGAATTAAAGAGATAAGGCTTCTACATTCTATAACATTGTTATAAGGTTTTTTAGAAAAATTGTGGCATCAAAATACTTGTACAAAGTTTTCCAAAAATCCGTTAATTAAAATGTAGAATTGTTGCTTCCATTTCAACTTTTATGTTTTTACGAGAATATTCTATCTTTTTGACATTGAGCTTTGTGGATTTTATCTTGTACAAATATATGCAAATATGTAGATTGTAAATTTCCATGCCAGGAAGCCTATTTTTGTACAATAGGACCTTGGACAAAAAAATCAACCAACCACCCAATCTAAACCAAAACTAAACTGTCAACACAAAAAATTAATAAATGTTTGTGAAACTTTAAGACAAGTTGAAGAATAGTTAGACACACTTAAATTAAACTTCTAATCATAAACTAAATTTACGCGCTCTTGCTAAAAAAATTAATGAACCATAAAGACAATAGGAAGACATGAATATGTCAAATGTAATAGGCTTTAAACCTAAGCTGAATATACAATTTTCAAGATGTGAAGCCCCTGAAGCAATTTTTTATTTTGTTCCCCCAAGTGAGTTCGATTACAAATATTACTTGAAAGTCACTAAGCTTTTACTGTATTGATGACTTGATAAATTTTATCATTAACTGAATGTGATTGCATTTGTTCTCCTTGCATGAGTGATCAGTTCACCTTATGCAATGATGTGTCCCTTATATGAATGTATTCATAGTGAGATCACAATATAATATTAGAAGGATAATTTAATAGGCTAATATGTATGATATGTTAAAGCATTTAATAGGCTACTAGCCTCCTTTCTTGGAATTTTCTAGATTCAATGCTAAACATATCATATTTCATTTCCAAATGCTAAAACTGTAATTATTTTAAAGGCAAGACTAATGACTGATGTAGGTGAACATTTGTTCTTGTAGATTCATCTCTAAAAAGATACTCTAATCCTGCAACTCAAAATCAAATTGAAAGATAAAAAGCATACAAAATTCAAAATAGGGAAACTGTTGGCATTAATTTTGCCCATTAATGTAGAAGCTTCTCACCTGCTCCCACCGACTTCTCACCTCCTCCCACTGACCACAGACCTACAGAAAGACCATGTGCGTTGAATGGAGAAACATGTGTTCTGACTGTATTCCTGGAGTCTAGATCGTTCTAAAGCCCTCTATAAATAGAGGCAAATGTAATGGTTTAATTATCAGGCAATTGCAATTGCCTCGATCACCAAGCAAGCTACATGTTTGGTTAATTTCTTTGTGTGTTTTGTATTTCATATTTGTGCAGTTGTTTGCACCAACCTTCATTTGGTATCAGAGCTAGCTTAATAACAGAGCTAGGGTTATTGGAGATATGTTGGATTGTGTCTTGTGTTTGCAAGTTCATCTCTGAAGAGAAATCAGGTTGAAGAAATTGTGGTGACGCCGTCCAGCTGAAGCTGTGAAAGAAATTGGCAGATCACTGGAGTTGTTGAATGAAGAAAGAAGCCGTTCAAAGCTTGCCACGGAGTTTTTTGAAACAATGAGAAGGAGAATTATGTGTGGTTGTTGAAGTCAAAGAGGGATCGCTGCTGAAGTGGTTGGAGTTTTTATGCATGCCGTAGAAAAGAAATTGAATCACCTGAAAAAGGAAGCTACCTTTTGAAGCCATGGGCTGGAGACGTTTGATGCGAAAGAAGAGTCTTAGTTGTTGCCTATACATTGTGTGAGTCTGGAGAAAACACCAATCGGAGGAGGTAAATAATATCATTGTTAAAGTTGAAAAGACGTGTATTGTTGAAGAAAAGCCATAGCCTTGGAGACATTGTAATCACAGATCTGAAGTTGCCAGTGGTCACAATCAGTGAAATTAGGGTCAAAGTTTATTTTTTGTCAAAGATGGTCTTAATCTCAAAACCCCTGAGTTGAGGGTGTCAAAGTATGTTGTCTCTATTGTCCATCTTGAAGTTTGTTTGTAGATCATAAAAAGTTTGAAGAGTTTGTATAAGTCTCTTGGTTCAGAGAGAATGACATATTATGTAGAAAAACATTCTTAAAATCTGTAGAACAAAGAAGTGTTGATAAAAGAGATCAGAAGGTCAAAGGAGGATAGAGAAGGATAGGTGTCTAAAGTTGTAAAACAAGTTGAGTGAAATTGTCAATGTATAAGGAAATAAGATGGTTGAATGCTGCAGCATTCTGTATTTGTGTAAGCCATGTATGAAGTCAGAAGAAGAAATTGAAGTTAGGATCCCTGAGCACCAGCAGTGTGACTCTATGGGAGGTGTTGAGGAAAGAAATGTAATCACACCTGAACCTATGATGGACTGGTGACAAGAAGGCCAGAGCTCGTGGATAGAGCATCCCTACAGCAAAATGGGATTTCCTAGGAAAGATAGCCTGATTGATTGCGCCTTGAATCAGAAATAAGGCTTCATTATCCTTCTTTACATTGGCTTTGTGTTATCTTTTCTATTGACCGTTTAATGCATTAAATGCAGTTGCATCTAGTTCTACATACCCTATTTGTACAATTTCTCACAAATCTTTAGATCTAAGTAGGGTTTGCATTCTAGTACACCAATATGTGAAATTGTCCCCTTCAAACACAAGAATTAACATGTTAGACATAACATTTCCTTCCATATTTGCCATAAGAGGAATATGCAAAGTAACCCAAGGGCTCAACACAAAAAATTTAGAGAGATCTCTGCAAATGGATACTGTCCCTATCCTTTCAAATAGGACCCACACCAAAAAGATTTTTATATTATTTTTGTCTTGGTAATAAGTGTCGGTTTCAACCGATAATGCACTTAATTACAAATAATTTCCTGGTCACTTTTGCAAGAAAAAATTACACTTTGCAAATATTTAACTTTTAACCCCTCAAAAGGTAATTACAATGTTTTAACACAATATTTCCAACAAACCTTTCTATATCCTTTCCTTACAATTTAAAAATAAAAAAGGTAACATAAAAAAGGCAACATAAACTTCTCACTTTAATAAAAGCTTTTTGACTTGAGAGAAAATAAGACTTTTACGTAGCTTATAAGGAGAAATACTCTTAAATCTCTATGTTTTTAAGGATTTAAAATCAGAAAAGAAAAATTCACATGGTCTTTTAAAGCATAGCGCATTAAGACATAATGCACTACATGGCACTACACACCTCTAAAAAAAAAAAAATGCAAGCTTTTTCAAGAAACGGAAGAAACGGATTAAAAAACTTTCACATGGCAATTTCTAATGTCAATCTCCTAAAAAATGGCGTTTCCACTGCTTGCTGCACGCTTCTGCACACTTGGACGCCCCCTGATCTGTTTGCACGTCTCCTCAGTGGGTCAGCACCTCTCCTCATACAGCGATTGATGGAGGCAGCACTTCGGTTGCTGCTCTGTCCCAATGCTTCTGTTGCTGTTTTCAAGATGCTGCTCCTATTTTCTGGGATCTCTCTGTTACGGCAAGAACTGAGCTTGTGTCTACACAGAACTTCTTACACAGCCCCTCAAACTTCTAACTCCTTTGCTGCAAATAACAGAGCTCTCTGAATTAAGATTTTTATCACTGTGTGCTCACTCATAGCCAACACAGACTTCACAAACTTAATAGCAACTATAGGGATTCAAGATCTCTCTTTCAAACAATTGGCTCTGATACCAAATGAAGGCTTGGTGCAACAAGCACAACAAGCATAGAATTAAAACACACAACTTAACCAAACATCCAATGCTTGGTGATTGAGGCAATTGCAATTGCCTGATAATTAACCCATTACATTTGCCTCTATTTGGAGCTAGCTCTCTGTATTTGTGTAAGCCATGTATGAAGTCAGAAGAAGAAATTGAAGTTAGGATCCCTAAGCACCAGCAGTGTGACTCTATGGGAGGTGTTGAGGAAAGAAACATAATCACACCTGAACCTATGATGGACTGGTGACAAGAAGGCCAGAGCTCGTGGATAGAGCATCCCTACAACAAAATGGGATTTCCTAGGTTAGATCCATAAAATTTGAAGATTGAAGATGCTGAAGCATCAATGGAAAAGATCAAGAAAGTAATTGAAATTTGTGGTCGAAATTAAAGGGGAGTATGTTGGCATTAATTTCGCCCACTAATGTAGAAGCTTCTCACCTGCTCCCACCGACTTCTCACCTCCTCCCACTGACCACAGACCTGCAGAAAGACCATGTGTGTTGAATGGAGAAACATGTGTTCTGACTATATTCCTGGAGTCTAGATTGTTCTAAAGCCCTCTATAAATAGAGGCAAATGTAATGGTTTAATTATCACGCAATTGCAATTGCCTCGATCACCAAGCAAGCTGCATGTTTGGTTAATTTCTTTGTGTGTTTTGTATTTCGTATTTGTGCAGTTGTTTGCACCAACCTTCAGAAACACTCTAAACACATCCAACCAAGGAAATTTGTCACTTTATTTTATTCTAGAATAAAAAACATTGATTACAATCTCTGCCATCCATCCAACTACTTATCTAAGTAATAGAAAGGCCCGAGAATAATCTTTGTTTGAGTATAGACTGTGCAGAAGAAGCCAAAGTGCGAGGAATTCCTAATTTTTATCACAATACATTTTTTTGTTGTTCCTATCATCATTTCTTTTGGCTCACTTCCAATCTATGGTCGTAATTTGTACAACAACATTTATATGTTATTGGGCCAGATCATTGACAACAAATTGAAAATTTAACAAATTAGCATTTCAAGAATAGAGGTAAAATTGAATCTGGAGCTATCTATCCATGCGAACCCACATAACTGGACACATTATTGCTAGATTTGACATCCACGTACAAGATTGGAGGGCATGTCACATAAGCTATTGTTTCATGCTATATAGCCAAATGTGTAACGTACAAATGCAAGCGGTGTAAAAGGGACAACCATGTCTATTGTGCTGAGACATCACCCAAGTATTGTAGGGTGACAAAACATGTAAGTTTTAGATCAATCATTGTGCAAGGAGCACAAAGTAGATAGTAGACGGTAAGAAATTTTAGATGGACTGATTTTTTTTAAATCTTATCTCATCAAGAAAATAAATAAATAATGAAAACTGAAACAAATACCTAGCAACTATAGAAAAAGTCTCCTTATAGTCAAATCCCTCTGTCTGAGAGAATCCTCTAGCTTCAAACCAAGCCTTGTACTTTTCTAAGGTGCCAATACCTACACACTTCACCTTGTACAACTACCTTGAATCCACCACAAATTTCCCTCAAGTCCTGGCATTATTTCCCACACATCATTCTTCATGATAGAATTATACTCCTTCACCATGGCATCCTATCATACCTACTGGCATGTTGCCTTCTCTATATTGGAATGCTTTGCATCAATGATGGAAGACATTAGAGAAACATAATTGGTAAATTTCTTAGGATGATGACTTACCCAAAAAGAAGCCTTTGGAACACCAACTTGCTCCTCTACCTCCTGCAATGTTTGTCGAAGCCATTTGGCTTCTTGTCTATGCTAGGAGATAAGGATGTCTCTTTACTTGTATTGGAACCTGTCTAATCTGAACATGTACTCCTTAAAACCTATGGATCAACACTTAGGGTACAAAGTCTTATCTCCTCCTCAACTTCTATTGAAAGCTCTTAGGACCTAGAAGACCATGTTTTCCACTGTAATGTCCCAATTTCTAAGTATGAGAATGTTTCGGTCACTTTCAAACCTTGGATGGGATATCAAACTTTTTCATGTTGCCATACCTTTCCTTCCTCCTTCACTTCCCTGCTTTTCCAATCCTTTACCTTTTGTTGTTTTTGGGATTCCCTTGCCTTGGTACCTTTTTTCTCCAGTTCCCCATTTCATGAACCCCTACTTTGTCTTACCAATTGTTAGTATACAGATTTGTCACTAACTATTTAATACATAACTCACCCAATTTGTAGAAACAAACTACACTAACAGTTGGACAATTTCATCAATTGCCATCTAAATGTTTTAGAAGGTACAACACCCTTTGTGTGATGGGTTTAATAATTTTCTGATGCTTTTAACTTGAAAGCAGAAAATGAGATTTTCTAGAAAAGAAAATAAAGAAAACTTCAAATAAAGAAGATCACCAAACCCATTCCAAACATAGGAATGAATAGAAACTGATGACTACACAATCAATCCATCAAAAGACCATTACTACATCAAATTCTGACATAGGTAAACAGACACAGATAATAGTAGCACTGCATATATACAAAAGTAGGTTATCAACAATCTATGCAATACAAATGAAAATCTTTTCTTTAGAAACCAAAAGGTATTATGAATTCAACATAGGAAGAATGAATAACATGATAGAGAGAAAATGATTCAAAGCTCATTGTTCTCCTACATTAATGGCTACTAAAAATAAAACCTCAATCATCTTTTGAAAAGATTACCAAAAAAGAGCTTAAAGTCGCCTTCAGAATATTACAAGATTTGCACAGAATGTTTCCCCCTACTCTCTCTCTCTCCGGGTGAAAAAGATAAAAGAAAATAATCCCTTCCAAAAAGCAGCCCAATCAGTTTTTAAAGGCCTCCTTAGATTGTATACAAACCTATGGAAGCATTTCCAGCTATAAAATCTATCGCAGAGATCTCCCTTCCATTACGCATTGATAGATGTTCAAACCTGTTCACAAGTTCCTATTTTCTCCATCCATGGAAGAGGCATAGGCAAAAACAAGGGCTTGAAAACTCTAAAAACCTGCCGATGAGAGTGCCTATCGGAACATAATAACATTTCAAAACTATTTGAAATGGCCGATTGAACTAGGCATTGGCAAATCAACCACTTTTTGAAATCCTAAATTCTAAAAATAATTCTTTTTAACTTTATAAAGTTTTTGGGAGTTGAAAAAGTTAAAACTTTTTGACTTCTTACTCCTCCAATAAAATATAACACTTCCCAATCTTTGTATGGTAAATTAAATTCACCTTCGGAATAGTTAGGAAAACCATCAATAAGATATCCTTTATATTCCAAATATTTATTATAGCGGGGAAAAATAAAAAACCATCGAAGAAAGAAGAAAACCATAGCTTTGGACTGAAATATTACCTCTACTTGTAAACTTTCCACATGGTGTAAAATAAATCCATGAAACCCTCCACAAACACATACTACTAGCAAATCAATTTTGCATTAGTACCAATAGATTTTTGCATCTAATTGTTTCCCCAAATATAGCTAAAACTATGTAACCACTTGAGAATGTTATATTAGCTTCCCAAGAACATGATAGGCCAATAATCTATGACAACCTAGAGTGAAGGACTCAATGCGATGACATTTTCCAACAGTGAAAAGTTTAAAATTACTCAAGTTCAAAAACTTGGGTAACAATAGGCTCTAAATGGGGGACTACTTTTCATGCCGGAAAGTAGAGAACTTCAGCATCTCTAGCAAAGAAAAGTGTTTATCTATTAGACTATAGAGTCACCATTCAATGAATTCATGAAGGGAAACTGGAGGAGACTCAAGCCAAAATAGAAATGAAATAGACACAAACACACGCACACAACATGAAATGGAACCAAACAACGTAAGATACCTATGTACCCAGAGTGGGCACAATAAATTAAACTTCTCAAAGAAAACTAACCAAGACCATTGACAGGTTGGGAAAAATATGTACCATTTGATGCCCCAAGAAGCAACTTTGATAAACTTGGCATGTACAACTCCTCCTGATAAGGAAGCAAATTCAAACGAACCCTCCTCATATAAGGTGACTGAATCAGGAAACAAATCAAAATCTGTTTGCATGATGCAAATCACCTCCTCTTGCATTGCTTGAAGGATTGCAAACTTAATCGTTTGAAAAAAAATTGACAGTTTGAATACATAGCTAGATGATGCAAATCTTCTTTTGTAATTCAAGGAGTAGTACAAGAAAGCTTTTCAGAGAAAAGAAAATCTTGTTTGGTATCTCAAGGTAGGAAGCTAAAACATGGGCCTCATTTGAAGTCGTCTTCCCATCAAATGTCTCTTGTATACCCACAATAATATCCATTTTTAGCTTGATATCAAGTTTGTGATGTATGAGGTGACCTTTTTGATCTTGTATCACAATGTTTGTTTCCTCCTTGACAAAACTTTGTGCATTTTCTATTAAATCTACCCAAGGAGAATTTTCAATACTATCATCAAGCATGGATTACATATCCATAGAAGTGAAAATTTCTTATTTCTCCCTATATCCATCAATGGTTTCATCAGATGACATTTCTTTAGAAACAATTTCTACCCCGATATTATTTTCCTCATCTTGCAAATGTCTTGTTAAAACATTGCATTTTTTATTTGATGTAGCCTCTTTATGATTAAAAACATTTTCATGGTTGCATTCAAGAAAAAGTGTATCATTTCCATCTATAAGTTCAATTTCTTGCAAAGTTTGACGCAAAGTAGAATGTATTTCATTGGGTTGGAATTTCATACCACCATAAAATCTTTTCAAAAAGTTGTCTTGCATAGGATCATCAAATACTTGATTCTTCGGTAATGGAGATGTAGAAGAATAACAATCTTCCTCATCACCGTCATCATTGTCATCCCTTCTTGGATACCAAACCATTTTTTTGTAGAGTCTCCAACCTCCTATAGGTACAATTAAATTTTTGGGGAATAAGGATGCAACGCCATTTCGATCCCCAGTAGATTCAACAAATCTGTTAGTATACAAATTCCTCACTACCTGTTTAATACATAATTCGCCCAATTTGTAGCAACAAACTGCACTAACAGTTGGCCAATTTCATCAATTTCCCTCTAAATTTTTTAGAAGCTACAGCTCCCTTCATGTGAAGGGTTTAATAATTTTCTAACGCATTTAACCAGAAAGTAGAAAAGCAAATTTTCCTGAAAAGAAAATAAATAAAACTCCAGTTAAAGATGATCACCAAACGCTATCCAAAAGTAGGAATGAATAGAACTTGATGACTACACAATCAATCCATCAACAGACCATTATTGCGTCAAATTATAACATAAGAAAGAAGGCATAGATAATGGCATGAATGCGTATATAGAAAAGTAGGTTATCAGCAATCCATGCAATACAAATGAAAATCTTTCCTTCAGCAACCAAAAGGTATTATGAATTCAACATGGGAAGAATAAGTAACATGATAGGGAGAAAATGATTCAAAGCTCACTATTCTCCTACATTCATGGCTACTAAAAATAAAAGCTCAAAGTCTTTCTTTTAAAAGATTACATAAACAGAGCTCAAAGATTCCTTCAAAAAATTACAAGATTTGCACAAAATGTTTCTCCCTACTCTCTCTCCCAAAAAAGATAAAAGAAAAGAATCCCTTCCAAAAAGTAGCCTAATCATTTTTTAAAGGCCTCCCTGGATGGTAACCTAACCTCCCGTAACCGTTCCTTGAAAATATGCCTTATTAATCTACTTGCAAATTCACTTTTAAAGTAACTCTTTGAATACCCACAAGTCCGATGACATTTGTCTCTTCATTTACCACATGCTTTGTATTTTTGAACCATTATTTCAATATCACAAGGCATGTCTTTGGATCTTGTGAAGGAAGCAGAGACCATGTCAAAATGAAAATCCCCTAGAGCTCTTCTAGACCTTTTGCTCATGTCAATGTTTAAGACTAATGTGCACGTTTCAATACCTTCAACTTTCTTGAGTTCAACATGAACTCCTACCATAACTGTGTCAAAATGTTGTTGATGAAGACCTTTTAAAGTAGCACTCTCAGCACACAACATAGCTATTGTCACTTCTTCCCAACAAGAGGCATGAACAAAATAATCAAATAAAAACAATCTTGTAATAGTGCTCCACAAAGTGTTGTTGGACAAGAACTACATTGCTAGTGGAATGATGTACAGAAACCATGAAAGCTTTGAAACTGCTTTTACTAAATCAAGCTCTTAGAATCTCAAGAACTTCCTCAATTTTGACATTTTTAATTGCAAGCAACACCATAGCATAATAAAGAACATCAGCCATTTCTAAAGCAGTTCGTGACTTGTCTTCATTGTCCTCCAAGGTTTGGCACAATTCATTAACCTCTTCACGTATTTTGGAACAAAGTAGCTTTTGGTCATCCAACAACTTCTTTGTCCATGAAGGTTTCCTAAAATTTAAGACTGCTGCATCTGATTTTCGTTGAAAATGGTATCCTCTAAGGAATAGAGTGATGTGAGAGGTAGTCTTTTTACTTCAACATTTGGGTTTTTCACAAAATCATATGCTATAGTAAATAAATAAATCTCTATCCCTATGTGACATGTTGATCCATTAGGCTTTCCAAGTTATATTATTAAATCACGATCATAGTAGAAAAAAACCTTCAGCTACATTTATGAAGTTGGAGGAGGTCTCTCCTTTAGTTCATAGCGAGGACCTGTACTGACTAGATAGAATGTGACTTTACAAGACATTAATGCATTGACAAATGTTCAAACCTATTCGAAAGTTACTATTTTCTCTATCCATGGAAGAGGCATTGACAAAAACAAGGGTTCGAAAACCCCATAAACTTGTCAATGAGATTGCCTATCAACACATAATAACATTTCAAAACCTTTTGAAATGGCCAATTGAAATTGGAAACGGCCACTCTTTTAAATCCCAAACTTGCTGAAAAATATTTCTTTTTAACTTTACAAAGTTTTAAGGAGTGGAAAAAGTTAAAACTTTTTGACTTCTTACTCCTGAAAAATATTACACTTCCGAACCTTTGTATGGTAAATAAAATGCACCTTCGACATACTTAGGTAAACCATCAAAAAGATATCCTTTATATTCCAAATATTTATTATTGTCCGAAAAAATCAAAAAACGTCGGAGAAAGAAGAATATAATAGCTCTAGACTGAAATATTACCTCTACCTGTAAACTTTCCACATGGTGTAAAATAAATCCATGAAACCCTTTGCAAACACATACTACTTGCAAATCAATTTTACATTAGCACCAATAGACTTTTGCATCTAATTGTTTCCCCGAATATTGCTAAAACTGTATAGCCACCTGAAAATGATGCATTGTCTTCCTAGGAACATGATAGGCCACTAATTTTTGACAACTTGGAGTGAAGGACTTAGCGCGATGACATTTTCCAGTAGTGAAAATTCTAAAAAATTTCAAGTTAAAAAATTTGGGTAACACCAGTCAAAAATTTTGGACTTTCCCATGTCGATGTCCCTTTTACTTCATTCCCCTCAACTCCATGATTCCTCAGGTCCCCATGTTTAGAACCTTCAAACTTTCCTCTACTAGCATGCTTCCCCACAACCCCACTCCCTTCTCTCTCTGCCAGATTCCAGATTTCTGTCATGTCCCCTTCACCGCAGTGATTAATAATATTATTTTAATAAATAAAAGTGTTTATTAACACTATAAACATATATATTTTTTTAATAAATAATAATATAAGTACTTTAATTAATGTACTAACATCCACAGGTTGGCCTATTTTAGGACCATAAGTCTTATTTCAAATTCATATTTATACAAGGTGCCTTGGAGCATTTCCATCATTAATTTGTTTTTGGTATTTTTGCTGCTTTCAAATTTTCAAATGCATTGTAGTTGTTGGGACGAAAACCCCTGCACTTACACAGTAGACGTATTTGGATGAAAACCCAAGTGCTTTTCCTTGGGGACTTCCACCCAGGAGGCACAGGTTGTTTTAAACTAGTGGATTTTGTGTGCTTAGATGAATATCTAATTTTGGAGTTTGTCCAATGTAAATTCTTGCAATTCAGTCTTCCATGCAAAAGGGTAAAACCCCCATGAAGGCCTAACTAGGTGATTGGGGGAATGTGATGATAACATACATGAAGACCTAATGCCTAATCAATCCTATTCTAGACACGCTAGAGTATACAAACAAATTCAAGTTGGATCTAGGCACAATATCTAGGTCAGTGAATTCCATTCTCAGCCAACAACTGATTGAAAACTTACCTAATTTCCCTAGTCAGTATGCAATGATCTTTTGGAGGTGTGAAGTCCTAGTTGGAGGTAGCAATTAACGGATACCTGTTCATAATTTGCTCATTGACTGAACACTAGTTAATTTCTTTTATAAAGGGATCAAACTAGGGACAGAAACATTAAATTTTCCAGCAATTGTTTCAAGAACCAAACCCTATGTGAGGACTCAGCTTGAAATCTCAAATTAAGGACAACATCGTCATCTTTTGCATCCTATTTGTGCAACAAATACTGGACACAACTCAGGGCAACAACATTTCCAAGCGCATCTAGTTATGGTTAACCAGTCAAGTTTTGGGAGTTGTTCTAGGCTGAAACTCACATCAAATTGACCTAGGTTTTTGAATAGATATCATTAATCCTATATAGATATGCTTTAATATTGTTACCAAACACAATTTATAATATCATTGTTTGTTTGAATGTTTCTATGATGGGAATGAATATCTAAATTGATTCATTTGTATTATTTTAATGTTGCTCTAGAATTGAATCAAAATATGATCATCCTATTCAGTTTAGACACAGTAGTCCACTTTTGGTGATATTTTTTGTTTTCATAAAACCCTAGATCTTTATGCCCTAAGGGCGTATGTCTTAATAAAGTGATATCAATGTTAGGGTTTAAAACAACAGGTTGGAAACAACAAGTAAACCTAAGTAGAGATTTAAGAAGGGATATTAAAATTTCCCCTTCCCTTTTTTCGTTTTGGTACCAAAGGACTTGATCTCCTTGAGTGCTCATCTATGCTACATAGAGGGTTCACAGACTTTCCCCTGCTATCATACTTGACGAATGCCATATCATGGATCCCTAAACCCTGACGAGCTTTAAAGCTTCCCTTCCCCTTCTAATGGTAGCAAGTATATTTGAGTGCCAATCCCCACTCGCCCTCCGAAATTGTTTGCGGGCTCCTAGACATTTTCTTCCCTCACATCGCTATGTACGGGGTATCCTATTTTCCTGACTCCAACCCCCCCCAATTATGTTTCCCTCTTCTGAACCTTCAAGGTTCTCCCTACCATCATCCTTCTGCTAAAAGCTATTAGCAATGATCTTGATTTCCCATTCCATGTTGCTCCATTGCTTTGCCTTCCCCGGCCCATAAAATTTTGTCTTCCCATTCACCTAGCATCCCAATTCCGCGACCCCCGCTTCTCCACTCACACATTCCTTTTTGAGCCTTTGGAAATTTTAATGACATCTTACCTTATACAAAACTATTTGACTTCCACCTTATTTCCCTGATCCCCTCTTCGTCTCATGCACCCTTCAACATGGGAATTCCTAAACTCACAACTTCGGACCTTTAGAGTATTATTTTACTCTATTCATCCTTTACACATGCATTTCATTAAACCGCTACCATTCAAATATAGGGTTTCACCTACCTCCGTGCATAACTCAGGACACCATTAATGGCCTCAAATGGATAGATATGCTAAGGAATTTTTTCAAATGCCTATCAACATGTGTGGGCCCCTTAAAGACATGGTTTGTGTACAAATGCAAATGGTTATTGTTGTAGAAGGCATGGTTTCAAGTACACAACCATGTGAAGATATTGCTAGCAGGCATGAGTGACCTATACTCTTACGAAAGACACTTATTCTCCCTGCAAGCCCTCTTGAGGATGTGATAATTCTATATATATGCAAACTTTGAGGTTTTCTAGGGAGTTTTTACGAAATATCATCCATTTTCCATATAATTTATGAATGTATTCATCAGTAATGTCATGAGATTTAAACGCCAACATTTTGGTATAGGTTGGTGTTTCAATAAGATTTTTGAAATTTTTTGTTTTACTGTAGATGTGGTAGATCGTAGAATTGTTGTTTCCATTTCAACTTTTATGTTTTAACGAGAATATTCTATCTCTTTGACATTGAGCCTTTAGGATTTTATCTTGTGCAGATATATGCAAATATGTATATTGTAAACTTCCATGCCAAGAAGCCTATTTTTGTACAATAGGACCTTGGACAAAAAAATCAACGAACCACCCAATCTAAACCAAAACTAAACTAGCAACATAAAAAATTATTAAATGTTTGTGAAACTTTAAGACAAGTTGAAGAATAGTTAGACAGGCTTAAATTAAACTTCAAATCATAAATTAAATTTACTCGCTCTTGCTAAAAAAATTAATGAACCATAAAGACAATAGGAAGACATGATTATGTCAAATGTAGCAGGCTTTAAACCTAAGATGAATATACAATTTTCAAGATGTGAAGCCCATGAAGCAATTTTATTTTGTTCCCCAAGTGAGTTCGATTTCAAATATTACTTTAAAGTCACTAAGCTTTCACTGTATTGATGACCTGATAGATTTTATCATTAACTGAATGTGATTGCATTTGTTCTCCTTGCATGAGTGATCAGTTCACCTTATGTAATGATGTGTCCCTTATACGAATGTATTCATAGTGAGATCACATATAATATTAGAAGGATAATTTAATAGGCTAGTACGTATGATGTGTTAAAGCATTTAATAGGCTACTAGCCTCCTTTCTTGGAATTTTCTAGATTCAATGCTAAACATATCATATTTCGCTTCCAAAAGCTAAAACTGTAATTATTTTAAAGGCGAGACTAATGACTGATGTAGGTGAACCTTTCTTCTTGTAGATTAATCTCTAAAAAGATACTCTAATCCTAGAACTCAAAATCAAATTGAAAGCTAAAAAGCATACAAAATTCAAAATAGGGAAACACTCTAAACACATCCAACCAAGAAAATTTGTCACCTTATTTTCTTCTAGAATAAAAAACATTGATTACAATCTCTGCCATCCATCCAACTACTTATCTAAGTAATAGAAAGGCCCGAGAATAATCTTTGTTTGCGTATAGACTGTGCAGAAGAAGCCAAAGTGCGAGGAATTCCTAATTTTTATCACAATACTTTTTTTTGTTGTTCCTATCATCATTTATTTTGGCTCACTTCCAATCTATGGTCGTAATTTGTACACCAACATTTATATGTTATTGGGCCAAATCATTGACAACAAATTGAAAATTAAACAAATTAGCATTTCAAGAATAGAGGTAAAATTGAATCTGGAGCTATCTATCAATGCGAACCCACATAACCAGACACACTATTGTTAGATTTGACATCCACGTACAAGATTGGAGGGCATGTCACATAAGCTATTGTTTCATGCTATATAGCCAAATGTGTAAGGTGCAAATGCAAGCGGTGTAAAAGGGACAACCATGTCTATTGTGCTGAGACATCACCCAAGTATTGTAGGGTAAGAAAACATGTAAGTTTTAGATCAATCATTGTCCAAGGAGGACAAAGCAGATAGTAGACGTTAAGAAATTTTAGATGGACTGATTTTTTTAAAATCTTATCTCATCAATAAAATAAATAAATAATGAAAACTAAAACAAATACCTAGCAACTATAGAAAAAGTCTCTTTATAGTCAAATCCCTCTCTCTGAGAGAATCCTCTAGCTTCAAACCAAGCCTTGTACTTTTCTAAGGTGCCAATAGCTACCCACTTCACCTTGTACAACCACCTTGAATCCACCACTAATTTCCCTCAAGTCCTAGCACTATTTCCCACACATCGTTCTTCATGATGGAATTATACTCCTTCACCATGGCATCCTATCATACCTATTTGCATGTTGCCTTCTCTATATTGGAATGCTTTGCATCAATGATGGAAGACATTAGAGCAACATAATTAGGAAATTTCTTAGGATGATGACTTACCCAAAAAGAAGCATTTGGAACACCAACTTGCTCCTCTACCTCCTACAATGTTTGTTGAAGCCATTTTGCTTCTTGGCTATGCTAGGAGGGAAGGATGTCTCCTTACTTGTATTGGAACCTGTCTAATCTAAACATGTACTCCTTAAAACCTATGGATCAACACTTAGGGTAGAAAGTCTTATCTCCTCCTCAACTACTATTGAAAGCTCTTAGAACCTAGAAGACCATGTATTCCACTGTAATGTCCCAATTTCTAAGTATGAGAGTGTTTCAGTCACTTTCGAACCTTGGATGGGGTTTCAAACTTTTTCATGTTGCCATACCTTTCCTTCCTCCTTCACTTTGCTACTTTTCCAATCCTTTACCTTTTGTTGTTTTTGGGATTTCCCTTGCCTTGGTACCTTTTTCTCAAGTTCCCCATTTCATGAACCCCTACTTTGTCTTACCAATTGTTAGTATACAGATTTGTCACTAACTATTTAATACATAACTCACCCAATTTGTAGAAACAAACTACACTAATAGTTGGACAATTTCATCAATTGCCCTTTAAATGTTCTATAAGGTACAACACCCTTTGTGTGATGGGTTTAATAATTTTTTTATGCTTTTAACTTGAAAGCAGAAAAGGAGATTTTTTAGAAGAGAAAATAAAGAAAACTCCAAATAAAGAAGATCACTAAACCCATTCCAAACATAGGAATGAATAGAAACTGATGACTACACAATCAATCCATCAAAAGACCATTACTGCATCAAATTCTGACATAGGTAAATAGACACAGATAATAGCAGCAATGCATATATACAAAAGTAGGTTATCAACAATCAATGCAATACAAATGAAAATATTTTCTTTAGCAACAAAAAGGTATTATGAATTCAACATAGGAAGAATGAATAACATGATAGAGAGAAAATGATTCAAAGCTCATTGTTCTCCTACATTAATGGCTACTAAAAATAAAACCTCAAACATTTTTTGGAAAGATTACCAAAAAAGAGCTCAAAGTCGCCTTCAGAATATTACAAGATTTGCACAGAATGTTTCCCCCTACTCTCTCTCTCTCCAGGTCAAAAAGATAAAAGAAAATAATCCCTTCCAAAAAGTAGCCCAATCAATTTTTAAAGGCCTCCTTAGATTGTATACAAACCTATGGAAGCATTTCTAGCTATAAAATCTGCCGTAGAGATCTCCCTTCCATTACGCATTGATAGATGCTCAAACCTGTTCACAAGTTCCTATTTTCTCCATCCATGGAAGAGGCATAGGCAAAAACAAGGGCTTGAAAACTCTAGAAACCTGCGATGAGAATGCCTATCGGAACATAATAACATTTCAAAATGTTTTGAAATGGCCGATTGAACTAGGCATTGGCAAATCAACCACTTTTTGAAATCCTAAATTTTCCTAAAAATAATTCTTTTTAACTTTATAAAGTTTTCAGGAATTGAAAAAGTTAAAACTTTTTGACTTCTTACTCCTCCAGTAAAATATAACACTTCCCAATCTTTGTATGGTAAATTAAATTCACCTTCGGAATAGTTAGGAAAACCATCAATAAGATATCCTTTATATTCCAAATATTTATTATAGTGGGCAAAAATCAAAAACCATCGAAGAAAGAAGAAAACCATAGCTCTGGACTGAAAGATTACCTCTACTTGTAAACTTTACACATGGTGTAAAATTAATCCATGAAACCCTCTACAAACACATACTACTAGCAAATCAATTTTACATTAACACCAATAGATTTTTGCATCTAATTGTTTCCCCAAATATAGCTAAAACTATGTAACCACTTGAGAATGTTTCATTAGCTTGCCAAGAATATGATAGGCCAACAATCTGTGACAACCTGGAGCGAAGGACTCAATACGATGACATTTTCCAGCAATGAAAAGTTTAAAATTACTCCAGTTCAAAAACTTGTGTAACAATAGGCTCTAAATGGGGACTGCTTTTCATGCCAGAAAGTAGAGAACTTTAGCATCTCTAGAAAAGAAAAGTGTTTATCTATTGGGCTATAGAGTCACCATTCAATGAATTCATGAAGGGGAAATGGAGGAGACCACAACAACACACACAACATGAAATGGAACCAAACAACCTAAGATACCCATGTACCCAGAGTGGGCACAATAAACCAAACTTCTCAAAAAAAAACTAACCAAGACCATTGACAAGTTGGGAAAAATATGTACCGTAATGAAAGAAAGAACCATGCCAATGAAAAATTATTTTACTTAGCTACCATTTGATGCCCCAAGAATCAACTTTGATAACCTTGGCATGTACAACTCCTCCTGATAAGGAAGCAAACTCAAATGAGCCCTCCTAATATAAGGCAATTGAATCAGGAAACAAATCAAAATCCTTTTGCATGATGCAAATCACCTCCTCTTGCATTGCTTGAACGATTGCAAACTTAATCATTTGAAAAAAAAATTGGCAGTTTGAATCCATAGCTAGATGATGCAAATCTTCTTTTGTAATTGAAGGAGCAGTACAAGAAAGCTTTTCAGAGAAAAGAAAATATTTTTTGGTATCTCAAGGTAGAAAGCTAAAAAATAGGCCTCATTTGAAGTCATCTTCCCATCAAATGTCTCTTGCATACCCACAATAATATCCGTTTTAAGCTTGTTATCAAGTTTGTGATGTATAGGTGACCTTTTTGATCTTGTATCACAATATTTGTTTCTTTCTTGACAAAACTTTGTGCATTTTCTGTTGAATCTACCCAAGAAGAATTTTCAATACTATCATCAAGCATGGATTGCATATCCACAGAAGTGAAAATTTCTTATTTCTCCCTATATCCATCAATGGTTTCATCAGATGACATTTCTTTAGAAATAATTTCTATCCCTATATTGTTTTCCTCATCTTGCAAATGTCTTGTTAAAACATTGCATTTTTTATTTGATGTAGCTTCTTTATGATTAAAAACATTTTCATGGTTGCATTCAAGAAAAAATGTATCATTTCCATCTATGAGTTCAATTTCTTGCAAAGTTTGAAGCAAAGTAGAATGTATTTCATTGGGTTGGAATTGCATACCACCATAAAATCATTGCAAAAAGTTGTCTTGCACAGGATCATCAATTACTTGATTCTTTGGTAATGGAGATGTAGAAGAATAACAATCTTCCTCATCACCATCATCATTGTCATCCCTTCTTGGATACCAAACCATTTTTTCGTAGAGTCGCCAACATCCTAGAGGTAAAATTAATTTTTTGTGGAATAAGGATGCAACGACCTTTCAATCCCCAGTAGATTCACCAAAAATCTGTTAGTATACAAATTCCTCACTACCTGTTTAATTCATAATTCACCCAATTTGTAGCAACAAACTGCACTAACAGTTGGCCAATTTCATCAATTTCCCTTTAAATTTTTTAGAAGCTATAGCTCCCTTCATGTGAAGGGTTTAATAATTTTCTGACAGGTTTAATCAAAAAGTAGAAAAGGAGATTTTCCTAAAAAGAAAATAAATAAAACTCCAGTTAAAGATGATCACCAAAAACTATCCAAAAGTAGGAATGAATAGAACTTGATGACTACACAATCAATCCATTAATAGACCATTATTGCGTCAAATTCTGACATAGGAAAGAAGGCATAGATAATGGCATGAATGCATATATAGAAAAGTGGGTTATCAGCAATCCATGCAATACAAGTTAAAATCATTCCATCTACAACCAAAAGGTATTATGAATTCAACATGGGAAAAATAAGTAACATGATAGGGAGAAAATGATTCAAAGCTCACTATTCTCCTACATTCATGGCTACTAAAAATAAAAGCTCAAAGTCTTTTTTTTTTAAAGATTACATAAATAGAGCTCAAAGATTCCTTCAAAAAATTACAAGATTTGCACAAAATGTTTCTCCCTACCCTCTCTCCCGAAAAGGATAAAAGAAAAGAATCCCTTCCAAAAAGTAGCCTTGTAGTGCCCCTCCATTCTCACCCTGGATGAGTAGGTGGTCGGGCTAAGGAGCATGAAGAAGAAGGTAAAATACTCGGAATACGTAAGGTATGATAGACATGTTGATGGTAAGCTTATTGTTATGATATAGTTGATAACACTCATTGATGTTTATTATGATGACATTGTTGATATTTTATGATTAATACATTATGCTTATTTTGTGATCAGTTATAGGTTAATTGATTATGTAAATTAGTTTTACTACGTAATTAATGCGATTATCTATCTATGTGTTATCTGGTTGTTTAGTTACTAATGAATTTGTTTAATGTGGATACTTGTGATGTGTTTTGTGAAGGGACAGTGTAGTATTACTCTTAATGAGTACCCTACTATGTTGTGATTCCTTGTCACTATGTGCCTGCTTGGATGATTATATGTATGTATTCGACACTTTTGTTTGCTGCAGGTTGTAGGTACCAGGCATCGAATCCACCTGAATTCGCAGGTCTGAGCGTACCTTCATACCAATGGAAGTTGTTGAATAGAGATAACATATGGTCCCCTAGCCTAGCCATCATCTTTGAAGAGGATGAGTATCTGGTTGTGTACTCTATCAGTGTTGTCGGTTTGGTCATAATAGTCAGTCATTGTTGTGGTGGTCTTGCTTTCTGATTTTGGATAGTAGTCAAGTATGGTTTGATAGTTGGGTTATTCTGTTGGTATTGTTTTGGTTATTGTTGCCTTAAAATAAAATAATTAGTTATGAATCATTTTTGCTGAATAAATAAATATATAAATGTCCTTATGTAAATTTAGTTTATGAAAAATATATTATTCTAGAAGTTAAGTTAATAAATAATAATAATAATAGTAATAAATGTAATTGCAACTAGAGTTAAATAAACAAATAATATTTATGTGTTGCCATTAAATATATTTATCTTGGTCTAGTTCTAAAATGTTAAAAATAGAAAACTGTAAGATATTGTTCTTGCAGGAGTTATTGCCTCTTGTGGGGGGAATCTTCTGGAAGATTTTACGGGATTTCCTTCTCTAAATAGGGATTTTTTGGACTGTATTTAGTGGGGGGGTTTCTCTCTCATAAGAATCTTTAGCAGATGGAACTTTTTGGGGGGAGCGAATGGTTTGTGGCTGCAACAGTTGAACCCAACATCGAATCTTCAGCCAATCAAGCAAGCGAAATCAGGTTCCTTTGGTTCTAATTTCTATCTCATTTTTCTGTTGAAGCAAATGTTTGATTTATAATTTTTCCTATTGATTGTAATTTGATTGAGAGGTTAGAGACCTTGTTGTCAGATCCTATTGTACATGTCTATATCACTGCATTTCTGGGAATCACCAATTGATGCGACTGTCTATCTCTTGCCTATTTCATCTCTATTTTTATAGTCTATTATGGCAGCCATAACTTTTGTTTTTCAAATTGGGTTACTCTAAAGTTTTGATATATGGTTTACGACCTAGTTATCTAAATCATAACCAAAATTCATCCATACCCAGTTCATCGTTTTGGCGATATGAATGTTTTGTGACTGTCTACCTCTCAGCCATTTCGTCTCTATTTTATCAGTCTGTTGGGTTAGTCATAACTTTAGTTTTACGAACTGGGTTTCTCTAAGTTTTTTATATATGGTGCAAGACTTAGTTATCTAGATAAGCTCCAAACATAAGTTCATACCTAGTTTGTCATTATGGAGATATGAATATTTTCTGACTGTCTACCACTCGCCGGTTTCGTCTGTCTTAAAACAGTTAGTGTTGGCATTACATTGTTTGGTGTTTAGTTTTTAGTTTTCTACGAAGTTCAGTTTGATATAACTGTATAGTTATAACTGTCAACCATCAGTTTGATATAACCATATGGTTAGAACTGTCAACCATCTCTTAGTATATAATGGATGTATCTGCACCTTTGATGATCACATAAATGAATAAAAGCATTTACTGTCTATTAAATGGTATCAGAGCAATTATGGATTCTGTCCCTGTGGAGTTGAAAGGAAATGAGAAGGCCTCCCATCATGGTAATGGATTGTGTTTGACGTGAGATATGGTTTCATAATCTTTGTTTCCTGCATTATATGTTGCATTGTATGTTGTTGGATGTTTTACATTTTTGGGCCTCCAATTTGCTGTTGGGTGTTGAAATTCACTGTTATGTGTTTATGTTTTTTGCCAAGCGCCACATATACATATGATTATTGATTTACTTGAGGATAGCAAGCACGGAAGTGTGAACAAAACAATAATCCATTTATTTACATGTGTGTCAAGCGAGGAAGTTTGATGGAAGCCGTTGAGCGTCTGATCATGTGAAGAAATGAAATAAGTTCTTAATAATTGTTGTCAACAGCATTCTCTGTTAGGAGTCGCTGCCATCTTGAGGAGTTGTTTATTGAAAAGAAGATGTTACTATTACTATTGTTAAGGCTATGATCCGAGGAGAAAGCCGCAGATTTTTGTATGAGAGCATTTAAAGGGAATTTGGTAAAGGGGCTAAGGCCGCTGCTACTCAAATTGAGTATATGAAGGGCAAATTAGGTATTGTTTTTGTTGTCTCACAGATTGGAAGGGATCTTAAATTTTAAGACATGGAAGTCCACATTGTGGAATGCTGTTGAGGATAGGAATTTTGGAGAAATTTTTGAGGAAGATTTATGGTGATGATATCCTAATATAGGTATGGTTTTTCCAAACTGAAACAAGAAGAGTTCTAATTTGAATATAAGTGTTTCACATGTAGCCCTAATTCCTTGTTTTGAAGTTCAATAATCTTAACTATATTGGGAACGATGAGTGAAATTTGTGTGAAGTATGCAAGAGTTAGTTATAAGAGATTCTAACAACGAATTTTGGATGTGAAGTGCATATTTGTTTTGTACAAATTTATATGATATGTTTATTTTGAAAATGATGTAATAATGGGTTTTTGAAGTTGTAAGGAGTTGATTTGGAGATATAAGGTGTGAAATGAGAAGAAATTTGAATTTTCTTTGTTGATTTAACTTCTTAAATTTTTGGAGTAATAAGGTGGAAAACATTGGAGTTATAAGGATATATTTGTTTACACTATATTGTAAAAGGTGCACTTTTGGTGAAATCTGATACTTTGTTCATTTTTATTTTATCATGGCTACATCAAACATTGCTTGTGCTCTCAGGGCTACGCATGCTATGCTTGATAGAGCTTTTGAAGGTATGAATGCACATATGTCAAAGATCACTTATGCTTTCAAGGACATCTTTTCTATTCCTAATGAGGCCTCCAAAGACTCATCGAAGACATCAGTTGGTTAAAGTGTAACAGGGTCATATTGGAGGCAGGCGGCATCGGAGGATGGAGGATTTACCATCATCTCAAGTTAGCTTCTCGCTTTGAGATCATGCTTTGCATGAGAAGCGTTTTTGGTTTTGGTTGCTTTGTTTTTCTTTGTTGTTGCTGACAGAGCTGATAGATTTGAAGAATGTATGTTTTGTGAAGATTTTGTTTTGGAGATAGGTTTGGGGTTTGGTGTTGAGCTCAATATGGATTGTTGTCCAGCGAGCTTCAAAGAGTATATGATCTTGAATTATACCCTTTCGCGGTTACTAGACAACATGGCAGAGATCTGTCGTATCTCTTAGGGGCCATTGTCGAATAATTCAAGACTCTGTGATTTGAGAGCTTGGGACTAAAGAGCTCAAGAACACAGCTCGAAGCGACGCCTTTCCGAGGGTAGACGAGACAGCATGATGGAGCCTCGCTTGGTTCAGGATTTGTTCTTTGGGAGAAGATCTTCTATAAAATATGTATTCATACTATGTAATCAGCTCTGTTGAGTTTTTAGCATTAAGGGGGGGTACCTTGGTACCATTGCAAGAACAATGTAATAAGGGGGGGGAATGTTGGCATTACATTGTTCGGTGTTTAGTTTTTAGTTTTCTACGAAGTTCAGTTTGATATAACCGTATAGTTATAACTGTCAACCATCAGTTTGATATAACCATATGGTTAGAACTGTCAACCATCTCTCAGTATATAATGGATGTATCTGCACCTTTGATGATCACATAAATGAATAAAAGCATTTACTGTCTATTAGTTAGTTGCGTCACCAATAACTCTATATTTTCAAATTGGGTTTCTCTAAGATTTTTCAACAAATTCATTTTTTACATATCCTATGATTATTGATTTCCATCAACCAGTCTGCATGCTCTGTCTATGCTTTCACGTTTTACATTGTTGTTAGCTTCTAAAACCTTCTTAACAAATTCATTTTTGTGATAATCCTATCTTATGTATGTGGTTAAAAGTGTGGTAGATTTGATGAAGATGTTAGATCTATAGGAATTTTTTATTGTTTTGTATTCCTTTCCTCTCAAGCTAACCTTAGAACAATGTTCTTTCATTGTAGCTTCGGGTTTGGTATCTTGTGATTCTAACTAGTGTAAGATATTTATAACATTCTAATATTATAGGCTTTTAGCCTTGCTTTTACAGTGATATTGAATAGTATTTTCAATTATCTAGATTATTATTATATGTGTATTATTTTAATTATTATTAGAGCAGGTCTCTTTAATTTACTACTGTATGAAATTAAGATATGTAATTAGTATACGAAATTAAGACATGTAATTATGCCTATTAATTGATGTATTGTGAGGGAATGGAATAAAGGTAATTTAATGTATTGAATATTTTTTTTTATAGGTTTGAAAATAAGAGTTTACATTAATGTAATTAGTTTGGTATTAGAATTTTATTATTAATCTTCTATGAATTTGGCTATGTTGAGAGAACATTGTATGGTATTGAATTAGATTATAAATGTGTTATTTGTCATTAGTTTTAAATCATCATTTTATCTGAGTCATGTTGCAAGTGATATCATTGAAGTGTTTCAATAACCGGTTTGAGTTAAGATCTTACTTGTTAGAAACCCTAATCTATGGTTGGAATAGGTCAGTTTAGGGGTTGTTCTACTTCGAAAAGTAATGTTGGTTATCATCTTGGTCATTAATACCCATGTCTAGAATAATGATTTTGTTAAGGTTTTATTCCATTAATTAAATAAGTTTGAATAATGTCATTATGATCATCATTTGGGAAATTATAATCCTAATCTTATGTTTTCTCTTTGATCTATTTGAAGGACAAGATATCTTATACCATTCTTTAAATCTAGTGCCTTAATGAATGTTATTAAGTGTGTAGGTAATGCAAACATGAATCATGCCAATCTAGTAGACATGAGGTATATAACTTTAGAAGCTATTAAAGGGTTGACTAGTTATGATGTAAGTGCTAGAATATTAAGTCCTGCACTGTAGAGATAGATCCACCTTATGTTTGTTAAATCTTTGACCATGTTTGGAATTAATGTTACATTCTTTTAGTCCCATGCTTGGTACAATATTTCATGTGTTTCCATTATGTGTTGTAAGTGAATTATTGGTTAAAGTTCTTAGTCTATGTTGTGCATTTGGAAGTGAACGTCGATATAGAACCATTGTGTTACAGAGGTGTCATGTCTGTGTCATTAGGGAAGTTGATTCCAAAGGCCTAGAGGGGGAGTCATGTGTATGACTCTAGTGGTTTTATGTAGTGTTTACTCCCCTCTGTTTATGGATTCATGTGGTTATGACGACTGAGAAAGAAGGATAATACCTTGTTCAGTGTTCCTAATTCATGCAGTTATGTTTAAACTCATGTTGATGTTGTTTTTGTGATGAGGTGGTAGAGTCCTTCTTTATTGTTGTGGTTTATTATTGTATTAGGCATGTAATAAATTTTTGTGTTGGTTCATTTTATGGTTGAGATTTCGGGAGCAAGAGGACCCATGCATTGCTCTGGATTACACTTTGTTTCGGTTGAAATTTTTGGAGCAAGAGGACCCGTGCCTTGCTCTGGATACTTTTGTTGAGATTTGTATGCAAGAAGGTAAATGCCTTGCACGATATGTGGATACTTGTTGTTATGCTTGTTAGTTAAGGGTCTTGTAGATGCATGAAGGGAAGTGGCTTCCAATGTGGGGCCGGTGCCCAAAGTGGCTATCAGGGTAACCCATTGGAAGTTGTTAATCCAGTGAAAACTTAATAATCAAATTTGTAGGGTTGGAGAGCTTTTGCATTAATCAAGATAATTCGATGCCTCACTCATGCCTGTAGTGCTCGTTCAGGCTAAGGATGAGATGAGAAGGTCGTGGTTGGCAAAATCAACTTCCTTGTCCTCATGAAAGGGATGTTGATTCTGCATGTGTCACCCTATGGGGCCGGTGTCTAGTGAGATACTGTAAGGGTAACCATAGATGGGGACTGGCGCCTAGTGAGAGACTGTCAGGGTAACCCTTGGATGGGGGCCGGTGTCTAGCTAGAGACTGTCAGGGTAACCCATGCTAGGACCATGCGATGACACTCATCCCTACTATAGTCTAGCATGCCCTCTTTGTTGTTCTTTCTTATGTTGTGTGAATGCCTATAGAAGCCTTGTTAAGTGTGGAAGTGTTGTTTATGCTACTTGTGTTGTCTTGTTGACTCGTGTTGTACTTCAGTCCTATGTAGTCCTTGCAGTTGTTAGTCTTTGTCTCCTTGTCTGGTTGTTACTGCAGAACCTTATGTTATCTCCTAGCTCGGGGAGTGGACCTCAAGGTTCCACATGGTCGGGTGGAAGAGCTTATTCCATTAGTTTTCCCTTGCCCTGGTTTATGTGCGAGAAGGATGGACCTTGTGTTGCAGTTTTCGGATCATGTTCCAGTTTGATGAGACAACTATTTGTGCTCATGTGCTAGTTTGGTGTATCAGATTTATCATATTGTAAGTATTCCAAGGTAATTTGGAAGTGATAGTGTGAATGATGTAATGACGTACCCTTATGTATGGGAAATTGTATATGTACTTGTAATTCTAATTATATGATTTTGTCAATTTCTCATTTAATGTTATTTCATGGAAATGTATGTGTTCTCACATGTGAAGCAATAGATTAGAATTGAATTATTGATGTTAGTTAATTCTTGATCTGTAAATAGTTTAGTAAGTAATGCAGCTATGGAAACCTTAGAGGACAAGATAGTTTAATGATATGTATTAATGTGGTTGACATTACTTTGTTATTCTATCTTTAAAAAAAAAAATTGTCCTTTTTTTTAGCATAGTTGTGTTGTCCTCTGGGGTTTCCTAGCAGGGCGTTACATTTGGTATCAAAGCCAAGTTACAACACTGAGACCTCTGGATTGTTGTTGTTGCTCTAGGTTAAGTGATTTTCTCTTTGTGGTGAGATGGTAATGGTATCTCTCACATTTGTGCCATAGTATGATATTACAAGGTTGAAAAAATTTACAGACTTGTTCTTTGATTTTAGAAGAAATAAATTCTTTATGCTTGTTTTACTTATATGTCTGCTATGTGTTCTCTCTCCCTCTTTTCTGAAATGTGATGATATATCTGGCAATATGAGTTTTCTGAATGTAGAGTTTGCTGAGTTATTGAGGCTTTGAGTTCCTCTTCTGGTCTCTTGTGCTTTAGAAGAAAGAAGCATGGTTACTGTTAGTGCATGTAATTAAGTATTGGAATGACTTAATCATTTGGTGAGTCATGTGGTTATGTGATGTTGTCATGTGCGGGGTATCTTAACGTGGTTGTTGATAACCAGACATTTATCACCTAGCTGGTCATGAGCTCATATGGAAGAATTCTTGTGATTTATGAAAATTATCATTTTGTATGCCTGTGTGAGAACCGTGTGCAAGGATCAAATTGGAGATTGCATTCGACCCATAAGATCATGAATGTGATACTGTAAGTCAATTATAGCTTGAAATTATTCCTGTGTGACATCATACATTCCCTTTCTATTTTCTTGCATAAGGAAGTACTTGCGTATGTTCATAACTTAGTAAAAAGAAATTGTACTATATTAAAGATAGAAGTTGTTGGTATATAAGTAGCAACTATGTTGCCTTAAATCCTTGTATAAAAGTTGCTTAGATAAGAGGATGTAGTTAACTAAATCATTTGAGTGTTGGTGTACATTCTCTAACACATTCTGGACCTTGTGTCCTTGAGTGTTGTGTAGCAGATACCCTCTTTTTGTGGCTAAAATTAGTCACATCGTGATGTGAATTTGTTGTATAATTTGGTTGTTTCAAAATATTTAACAGTTGTTTCATGTGTTGTTGGGGGTTAGCAGTGAATTTTATTTCTTTGAACTTTCTTATGACAGGAGTGGTCACCAAAACTCTTTTCTTTTTACTTGATTTATTGTTGGAAATTGCCGGCATTCTGTGACTTAAAGTTTGATTTGATTATTTTCCCACTTGGGTTTGCATTTATTTTTAAAATCTCTATGGTGGCTATTCCAAATGTTTGTTTCTGTTGGCCCCATTTTGTGTTAAGTGATGTTTCTATTATGTTCATTTCGAACCTTTGATAGTATGTTCAAGAGAGGACTCTGCGAAGAATTGTACTTTGTATGTTCGTAATAGTCAAAAGTATAGTGGAAATAAGATATGAGATGTATTTTTTTCCTTGATTATATGTGAATACAATTCTCTAAATTTGATGAAATTCTCAAAATATGTGTGATTAGATATAAGTAGATCACATGATACACCTTAGAGGTAAAGAATTGATGTTCTTTTTGTTGTTATGGAACGATTGTGTCTGTCTTATAAACAATTGCTTAATATGGATGCGTATGCAGACAATAGAAAGTTGCAATACTAATATTTTATGTTTCTACCCTAGTCTATGACTTCTAGGAGGAAATCAAGTTTTAGGGGGGGAAGGATGTAGTGCCCCTCCATTCTCACCTTGGATGAGCAGGTGGTCAGGCTAAGGAGCATGAAGAAGAAGGTAAAATACTCAGAATACGTAGAGTATGATAGACATGTTGATGGTAAGCTTACTGTTATGATATAGTTGATGACACTCATTGATGTTTATTATGATGACATTATTGATACTTTATGATTAATACATTATGCTTATTTTGTGATCAGTTATAGGTTAATTGATTATGTAAATTAGTTTTACTATGTAATTAATGCGATTATCTATCTATGTGTTATATGGTTGTTTAGTTACTAATGAATTTGTTTAATGTGGATACTTGTGATGTGTTTTGTGAAGGGACAGTGTAGTATTACTTATAATGAGTACTCTACTATGCTGTGATTCCCTGTCACTATGTGCCTGCTTGGATGATTATATGTATGTATTCGACACTTTTGTTTGCTGCAGGTTGCAGGTACCAGGCATCGACTCCACCTTAATTGGCAGGTCTGAGTGTGCCTTCATACCAATGGAAGTTGTTAAATAGAGATAACATATGGTCCCCTAGCCTAGCCATCATCCTTGAAGAGGATGAGTATCTGGTTGTGTACCCTATCAATGTTGTCAGTTTGGTCATGATAGTCAGTCACTGTTGCGGTGTTCGTGCTTTCTGATCTTGCATAGTAGTCAAGTATGGTTTGATAGTTGGGTTATTCTGTTGGTATTGTTTTGGTTATTGTTTCCTTAAAATAAAATAATTAGTTATGAAGCATTTTTGTTGAATAAATAAATATATAAATGTCCTTATGTAAATTTAGTTTATGAAAAATATATTATTCTAGAAGTTAAGTTAATAAATAATAATAATAATAATAGTAATAAATGTAATTGCAACTAGAGTTAAATAAATAAATAATATTTATGTGTTGCCATAAAATATATTTATCTTGGTCTAGTTGTAAAATGTTAAAAATAGCAAACTATAAGATATTGTTCTTGCAGGAGTTATTGCCTCTTGTGGGGGGAATCTTCTGGAAGATTTTAGGGGATTTCTTTATCTAAATAGGGACTTTTTAGACTGTATTTAGTGGGGGAATTTCTCTCTCATAAGAATATTTAGCAGATGGAACTTTTTGGGGGGGGGGAGAGAATGGTTTATGGCTGCAACAGTTGAACCCGGCATCAAATCTTCAACCAGTTAAGCAAACAAAATCATGTTCCTTTGGTTCTAATTTCTATCTCATTTTTCTGTTGAAGCAAATGTTTGATTTATAATTTTTCCTATTGATTGTAATTTGTTTGAGAGGTTAGAAACCTTGTTGTCAGATCCAATTGTGCATGTCTGTATCATTGCATTTCTGGGAATCACTGATTGATGTGACTGTCTATCTCTCCCCATTTCATCTCTATTTTTATAGTCTATTGTGGCAGCCATACCCTTTGTTTTACTAACTGGGTTCCTCTAAATTTTTGATATATGGTGTATGACCTAGTTATCCAAATCATAGCCAAAATTTGTCCCTACCCAGTTCGTCGTTTTGGAGATATGAATGTTTTGTGACTGTCTACCTCTCAGCCATTTCACTCTGTTTTATCAGTCTATTGCGTTAGCCATAACTTTAGTTTACGAACTGGGTTTCTATAATTCTTTTATATATGGTGCATGACCTAGGTATCTAAATCATATCCAAAAATAGTTCATACCCAATTTTTCATTTTGGAGATATGAATATTTTGTGCCTGTCTACCTCTCGCCGGTTTCGTCCGTCTTAAAATAGTTAGTTGTGTCACCGATAACTGTATATTTTCAAATTGGGTTTCTCTAAGATTTTTCAACAAATTCATTTTGTGCATATCCTATGATCATTTATTTCCATCATATGACTCTCTTTGAGGCATTCCATCAACCAGTCTGCATGCTCTGTCTATTCTTTCACATTTTACATTGTTGTTAGCTTCTAAAGCCTTCTTAACAAATTTATTTTTGTGATAATCCTATCTTATGTATATGGTTAAAAGTGTGGTAGATTTGATGAAAATGTTAGATCTATGGGAATGTTTTATTGTTTTGTATTCCTTTCCTCTCAAGCTAACCTTAGAACAATGTTATTTCATTGTAGCTTCCGGTTTGGTATCTTGTGATTCTAACTAGTGTAAGATATTTATAAAATTCTAATATTATAGGCTTTTAGTTATTATTAGAACGGTCTCTTTAACTTACTAGTGTATGAAATTAAGATATGTAATTAGTATATGAAATTAAGACATGTAGTTATGCCTATTAATTTATGTATTGTGAGGGAATGGAATAAAGGTAATTTAATTTATTGAATATTTTTTTTATAGGTTTGAAAATAAGAGTTTAGATTAATGTAATTAGTTTGGTATTAGAATTTTATTATTAATGTTCTATGAATTTGGCTATGTTGAGACAACATTGTATGGTATTGAATTAGATTATAGATGTGTTATTTTTCATTAGTTTTAAATCATCATTTTATCTGAGTCGTGTTACAAGTGATATCATTGAAGTATTTTGATAACCGGTTTGAGTTAAGATCTTACTTGTTAGAAACCCTAATCTATGGTTGGAATAGGTCAGTTTAGGGGTTGTTCTACTTCGAAAAGTAATGTTGGTTATCATCTTGGTCATTAATACCATTGTCTAGAATAATGATCTTGTTAAGGTTTTATTCTATTAATTAAATACGTTAGAATAATGTCATTATGATCATCATTTGGGAAATTATAATCCTAATCTTATGTTTTCTCTTTGATCTATTTGAAGGACACGATATCTTATACCATTCTTGAAATCTAGTGCCTTAATGAATGTTATTAAGTGTGTAGGTAATGCGAACATGAATCATGCCAATCTAGTAGACATGAGGTATATAAATTTAGAAGATATTAAAGGGTTGACTAGTTATGATGTAAGTGCTAGAATATTAAGTCATGCACTGTAGAGATAGATCCACCTTATGTTTGTTGAATGTTTGACCATGTTTGGAATTAATGTTACATTCTTTTAGTCCCATGCTTGGTACAATATTTCATGTGTTTCCATTATGTGTTGTAACTGAATTATTGGTTAAAGTTTTTAGTCTATGTTGTGCATTTCGAAGTGAACGTCGATATGGAACGATTGTGTTATAGAGGTGTCATGTCTGCATCATTAGGGAAGTTGATTCCAGAGGCCTAGAGGGGAAGTCGTGTGTATGACTCTAGTGTTTTTATGTAGTGTTTACTCCCCTATGTTTATGGAGTCATGTGTTATGACGACTGAGCAAGAAGGATAATACCTTGTTCAATGTTCCTAATTCATGCAGTTATGTTAAACTCATGTTGATGTTGTTTTCATGATGAGGTTGTAGAGTCCTTCTTTATTGTTGTGGTTCATTATTGTATTAGGCATGTAATAAATTTCTATGTTGGTTCATTTTATGGTTGAGATTTTGGGAGCAAGAGAACCCATGCCTTGCTCTGGATTACACTTTGTTTCGGTTGAAATTTTTGGAGCAAGAGGACCCATGCCTTTCTCTAGATACTTTTGTTGAGATTTGTATGTAGGAAGGTAAATGCCTTGCATGGTGTGTGGATACTTGTTATGCTTGTTGTTTAAGGGTCTTCTAGATGCAGGAAGGGAAGTGGCTTCCAATGTGGGGTCGGCGCCCAAAGTGGCTGTCAGGGTAACCCATTGGAAGTTGTTAATCCAGTGATAACTTAATAATCAAATTTAGAGGGTTGGAGAGGTTTCACATTAATCAATATAATTGGATGCCTCACTCATGCTTGTAGTGCTCGTTCAGGCTAAGGATGAGATGAGAAGGCCATGGTTGGCAAAATCAACTTCCTTGTCCTCATGAAAGGGATGTTGATTCCGCATGTGTCACCCTATGGGGCCGGCGTCTAGTGAGAGACTATCAGGGTAACCATAGATGGGGGCAGGCGCCTAGCGAGATACTGTCAGGGTAACCCATGGATGGGGCCCAGCATCTAGCTAGAGACTGTTAGGGTAACCCATGCTACGACCATGCGATGACACTCATCCCTACTGTAGACTAGCATTCCCTCTTTGTTGTTCTTTCTTATGTTGTGTGAATGCCTCTAGAAGCCCTATTAAGTATGGAAGTGTTGTTTATGCTACTTGTGTTGTCTTGCTGACCTGTGTTGTACTTCAGTTATGTGTAGTCCTTGCAGCTGTTAGTCTTCATCTCCTTGTTTGGTTATTGCTGCTGAACCTTATGTTATCTCCTAGCTCAGGGGGTAGACCTCAGGGTTCCACATGGTCGAGTGGAAGAGCTTATTCCATTGGTTTTCCCTTGCCCTGATTTATGTGTGAGAAGGATGGACCTTGTGTTGCAGCTTATAGATCATGTTCCAATTTGATGAAATAGTTATTTGTGCTCATGTGCTAGTTTGGTGTATCAGATTTATCATATTGTAAGTATTCCAAGGTAATTCAGAAAGTGATAGTGTGAATGATGTAATGACGTACCCTTATGTATGGGAAATTGTATATGTACTTGTAATTCTAATTATATGATCTTGTCGATTTCGCATTTAATGTTATTTCATGGAAATGTATGTGTTCTCACATGTGAAGCAATAGAATAGAATTGAATTATTGATGTTAGTTAATTCTTGATCTTGTAAATAGTTTAGTAAGTAATGCAGCTGTGGAAACCTTAGAGGACAAGATAGTTTAATGATATGTATTGATGTGGTTGACATTACTTTGTTATTCTATCTTTTTTTTTTAAAAAAAAATTGTCTTGTTTTTTTTAGCATAGTTGTGTTGTCCTCTGGGGTTTCCTAGCGGGGCGTTACAAGCCTAATCATTTTTTAAAGGCCTCCTTGGATGGTAATCTAACCTCCCGTAACCATTCATTGAAAATATTCCTTATTAATCTACTTGCAAATTCACTTTTAAAAGTAACTCTTTGAATACCCACAAGTCCGATGACATTTGTCTCTTCATTTACCACACCCTTTGTATTTTTGAACCATTATTTCAATATCAATGGTGTGTAAAATTACACAATAGCTCTTGGTGATGGGCTAGATAAATGGGCCTGCCCATTTCGAACTCCAGTATCTCTAGTTTTGCAAATTAGTGCCTAATCCATTGGGCAATAGAGTCATATTACTCTGAAATTGAAACACTCATGGAAACATTTGTAATAGATCAAGAGAGTTTTTTTAGACAGACAGCTTTTAGACATATAGAGAATACAGATAGAGATATTTTTCTATCAGGGATTTAAGAAAGAAGTTGGAGACTTTTGCTGTGACTAGTTGATATCATTTTGCCTTTATTTTGTTATTCTTGATAAGAAGTTTAATGTATCTATGCATGTATCTAGGCCTTTTATATTGCTAGAAAATTAATGAGAAGAACTCAGTTCTGTGCCTTGGTTGATATTATCTGTGTCATTGGAAAGTGTCTGATTATGAGCCTTTGATTATATTCGTTGCATATGTTTATGTTAATCATGCAGTATCTGCTCTTTAATGTAACTAAATCTTGAGGATAGTTTCACTGTGCTTAATTTGAAGGAGATACTTTTACTCAGGTGCATCGCCATAGATAGATTTATTTAATTGTATTTGTAATCCTATTAGTTTCTTACCCTTTACCTCAAAACCCATTTAAGATAGAGAAGACCCAGCTTCTTTAAAATTTGGAGGTTGTTTTAGGTAGCAAGTCCCACATTCCTGAAACTTCCCATGTTGGTGTTAGAACCTGCACAAGTTTATACATCAACAATCACAAGGCATGTCTTTGGATCTTGTGAAGGAAGCAAAGACCATGTCAAAATGAAAATCCCCTAGAGCTCTTTTAGACCTTTTGCTCATGTCAATGTTTAAGACTAATGTGCATGTTTCAATACCTTCAGCTTTCTTGAGTTCAACCAGAACTCCTACCATAACTGTGTCAAAATGTTGTTGAAGACCTTTTAAAGTAGCACTCTCAGCACATGACATAGCTATTGTCACTTCTTCCCAACAAGAGGCATGAACAACATAATCAGATAAAAATAATCTTGTAATAGTGCTCCACAAAGTGTTATTGGACAAGAACTACATTGCTAGTGGAATGATGTAAAGAAACCATAAAAGCTTTGAAACTTCTTTTACTAAATCAAGATCTTAGAATCTCAAGAACTTCCTCAATTTTGATACTTTTAATTACAAGCAACACCATAGCATAATAAAGAACATCGACCATTTCTAAAGCAGTTTGTGACTTGTCTTCATTGTCCTCCAAGGTTTGGCACAAGTGATTAGCCTTTTCACGTATTTTGGAACAAAGTAGCTTTTGGTCATCCAACAACTTCTTTGTCCATGAAGGCTTCCTAAAATTTGAGTATGCTGCATCTGATTTTTGTTGAAAATGGTATTCTCTAAGGAATAGAGTGATGTGAGAGGTAGTCCTTTTTACTTCAACATTTGGGTTTTTCACAAAATCATATGCTATAGTAAAATAATAAATCTCTATCCCTATGTGACATGTTGATCCATTAGGCTTTCCAAGTTATATTATCAAATCACGATAACAGTAAAAAAAACTTCAGCTATATTTATGAAGTTGGAGGAAGTCTCTCCTTTAGTTCATAGCAAGGACCTATACTGACTAGATAGAATGTGACTTTACAAGACATTAATGCATTGACAAATGTTCAAACCTATTCAAAAGTTCCTATTTTCTCTATCCATGGAAGAGGCATCAACAAAAACAAGGGTTCAAAAACCCTAGAAACTTGTCGATGAGATTGCCTATCAACACATAATAACATTTCAAAACCTTTTGAAATGGCCAATAGAAATTGGAATCAGCCACTCTTTTAAATCCCAAACTTTCTGAAAAATATTTCTTTTTAACTTTATAAAGTTTTAGGGAGTGGAAAAAGTTAAAACTTTTTGACTTCTTACTCCTTTAGAAAAACATTACACTTCTGAACCTTTTATGGTAAATAAAATTCACCTTCGGCATACTTAGGTAAACCATTAAAAAGATATCCTTTATATTCCAAATATTTATTATTGTCCAGAAAAAGAAAAAACTGCTGGAGAAAGAAGAATATAATAGCTCTGGACTGAAATATTACCTCTACTTGTAAACTTTCGACATGGTGTAAAATAAATCCATGAAACCCTTTGCAAACACATACTACTTGAAAATCAGTTTTACATTAGCGCCAATAGATTTTTGCATCTAATTGTTTCCTCAAATATTGCTAAAACTGTGTAACCAACTAAAAATGATGCATTGGCATCCTAGGAACATGATAGGCCACTAATTTTTGACAACCTGGAGTGAAGGACTTAGTGCGATGACATTTTCCAGTAGTGAAAATTCTAAAAAAAATTTAAGTTCAAAAATTTGGGTAACACCAGTCAAAAATTTTGGACTTTCCCATGTTGATGTCCCTTTTACTTCATTTCCCTCAAGTCTGTGATTCCTTGGGTCCCCATGTTTAGAACCTTCAAACTTTCCTCTACTATCATGCTTCCCCACAACCCCACTCCCTTCTCTCTATGAGATTCCATATTTCTATCATGTCCCCTTCACCACAGTGATTAATATTATTATTTTAATAAACAAAAGTGTTTATTAACACTATAAACATATATTTTTTTTTAATAAATAATAATATAAGTACTTTAATTAATGTACTAACATCCACAGGTTGGCTGATTTTAGGGCCCTAAGTCTTATTTCAAATTCATATTTATACAAGGCACCTTGGAGCATTTCCATCATTAGTTTGTTTTTGGTATTTTTTTGCTTTCAAATTTTCAAATGCATTGTAGTTATTGGGATGAAAACCCCTGCACTTACACAGTAGAGGTATTTGGATGAAAACCCAAGTGCTACTCCTTGGGGACTTCCACCCAGGAGGCGTGGGTTGTTCTAAACTAGTGGATTTTGTGTACTTAGATGGATATCTAATTTTGGAGTTTGTCCAGTGGGAATTCTCTCAATTCAGTCTTCCATTCAAAAGGGTAAAACCCCTATGAAGGCCTAACCAGGTGATTGGAAGAATGTGATGATAACATACATGAAGACCTAATGCCTAATCAATCCTATTCTAGACACGCTAGAGTATACAAACAAATTCAAGTTGGATCTAGACACAATATCTAGGTTAGTGAATTCCATTCTCAGCCAACAACTGATTCAAAACAGACCTAATTTCCCTAGTCAATATGCAATGATCTTTTGGAGGTGTGAAGTCCTAGTTGGAGGTAGCAATTAATAGATACCTATTCATAATTTGCTCATTAACTAAACACTAGTTAATTTTTTTTATAAAGGGATCAAACTAGGGACATAAACATTAAATTTTTTAGCGATTGTTTCGAGAACCAAATGCTATGTGAGGACTCATCTTGAAACCTCAAATTAAGGACAACATCATCATCTTTTGCACCCTATTTGCGCAATAAATACTGAGTGCAACTCAGGGCAAGAACATTTCCAAGCGCATCTAGTTATGGTTAACCAATCAAGTTTTGGGAGTTGTTCTAGGCTGAAACTCACATCAAATCTACCTAGGTTCTTGAATAGATATCATTAATCCTATAAAGATATTCTTTAATATTGTTACCAAACACATTTTATAATATCATTGTTTGTATGAATGTTTCTATGATGGGAATGAATGTCTGAATTGATTCATTTGTATTATTTTAATGTTGCTCTGGAATTGAGTCAAAATATGATCATACTATTCAGTTTAGACATAGTAGTCCACTTTTGGTGATATTTTGTGTTTTCATAAAACCCTAGATCTTTATGCCCTAAGGGCGTATGTCTTAACAAAGTGATATTAATGTTAGGGTTTCAAAAAACAAGTTGGAAACAATAAGTAAACCTAAGTAGAGATTTAAGAAGGGATATTAAAATTTCCCCTTCCCTTTTTTTCTTTCTGGTACCAAAGGACTTGATCTCCTTGAGTGCTCATCTATCCTACATAGAGGGTTCATAGACTTTCCCCTACTATCATACTTGACGAATGCCATATCATGGATCCCTAAACCCTGACGAGCTTTAAAGCTTCACTTCCCCTTCGAATGGTAGCAAGTATATTTGAGTGCCAATCCCCACTTGCCCTCCGAAATTTTTTGCGGGCTCCTAGACTTTTTCTTCCCTCACATCGCTATGTACGGGGTATCCTATTTTCCTGACTCCAACCCCCCCCCCCCCCCCCTCCCCAATTATGTTTCCCTCTTCTGAACCTTCAAGGTTCTCCCTACCATCATCCTTCTTGCAAAATCTATTAGCAATGATCTTGGTTTCCCATGCCATGTTGCTCCATTGCTTTGCCTCCCCCAGGCCATGAACTTTTGTCTTCCCATTCACCTAGCATCCCAATTCCCCAACCCCTGCTTCTCCACTCACACATTCCTTTTTGATCCTTTGGAAATTTTAATGACATTCTACCTTATACAAAACTATTTGACTTCCACCTTATTTCCCTGATCCCCTCTTCATCTCATGCACCCTTCGACATGGGAATTCCTAAACTCCCAACTTCAGACCTTTAGAGTATTATTTTACTCTATTCATCCTTTACACATGCATTTTGTTAAACCCCTACCATTCAAATATAGGGTTTTGCCTACCTCTGTGCATAACTCAGAACACCATTAATGGCCTCAAATGGATAGATATGCTAAGGAATTTTTTCAAATGCGTATCAACACATGTGGGCCCCTTAAAGACATGGTTTGTGTACAAATGCAAATGGTTATTGTTGTAGAGGGCATGGTTTCATGTACACAACCATGTGAAGATATTGGTAGTAGGCATGAGTGACCTATACTCTTAAAAAAGACACTTGTTCTCCCTGCAAGCCCTCTTGAGGATGTGATAATTCTATATATATGCAAACTTTGAGCTTTTCTAGGGAGTTTTTATGAAATATAAACCATTTTCCATATAATTTATGCTAGAACTTCAGCCACGAATTCACCTATAAATTCAAGAATGAAAACCCTTGGATTTTATGAATACAATCTCCCATAGAGGTTGTAGTTTGTTTTAAAGTTTATGTTCTATCACTCTAGCAAGTATTTATATGTTGTTTATTTCAAATATTTTAATATATTTGAATAGAATATTTAGTTCCAGCCTGTGTGGGAATATTTTATTGTTTATATAATATATTGCCAAATTATTTAGCTATAAGTCATCATAGTGGTATCAGGACTTTGATCATGCCAGCCTACAAGGTACCAAGAGTTGATGATTCCTAGTGAAAGGCAGACCAGGTATCAAAGAAGAGAGCAAAGAAAATTGAAACAAACCCTTGATTGAGCATAGGCTCCAATTCAAAAAGAAGTAATGGATGTAGAAAATTTGGGCTACCCAAAGTCACATTTTTGGTAGAAAGAGATAGAATAACTAGCAAAGGAATCCATGGATCAAAAGGATGATGATTTGGTAGCTCTCCATGTTGAATCTAGAGCACAGAGTGATGTGGTTTGTGCTGATATCTCTTTTTTGAATTTTTGCACTTTAAAGTCGAAGAATAGGCCTAAGAATGAGAAGAGGCCAAATCAAAACCAAACTTATAATCGTCTTTTGAACCAACTCAATAAAACAATCATCATCTCTACTCAGCATTTGAATTCCCTTTTATGAGCCAATCTTCACCATACACACTGACCCAACAATCAGGTGCTCCTAGAAGGAAGAGCAAGCAAAATGAATTAGGACTTTTTGAGGAGCACACAAAAGGGAATAAAGAAAGATAATTTCTAAGCTAATGAGTCTTGTCTATGTTAATTAGCTTAGAAATTCTCTTTCTTTATTAACTTTAATCGTTTCATTTCAATAAGATAGTATAAAATTGTCTTCTTTGTTGTGAGGTTTAAAACATATTTCTTTGTTGCTTCTTCAAATCAAAGATTGTTTGTTACACTTCCAAACAAATATCATTATTGAATACAAACTCTAATGAAATTGAAATTAGTCAATTAATAATCTAGGCTCGTTACTATATTCCTTCATATGTATTTGAATATCCTTCTAAGAATGTCTTTCCAATAATTTTAAAATAGATTTTGTTGTTCAGATATATCTTGATTATAAATTTGAACAACATTCAATCCCTTTTAGTCCAACCATAGACTTGCACTTAACATTCACATAAGTGGTTAGTCTTAGGAAGACCCTCAACAATCTTGTGTGTTTTTTCTAAAGCATACAATCCCATCTCATAGTTTTAAGTATTTACTAATTATTATGTGATCACTTTTATTTACCTTAAATTTTAAATTATGAAATTATTCTATTCTTTACACAAATACATGCCTCTAATTGTTTGATGTTTTCTTAATAAAATAAATTTTACACAAAATAATGTTAAAAGCCACATGTTTTGTTCTTGTCAAATCTTATAAAAATTAAAACTGAATATTAAAAAATAATATAACACTAATTTTAATTACTTTATACTCTATTTATTAATTAAAAATTAAAACATAAATAATATAACACTATTTTCCATATTTCTAAATATATAAATAATCATTGAAAAAACCTAATCTACCTATCTTTAAGTGAATAGAAAGGGTCTTTTTAAGAAACATACTTTGAAACAAGTTGTTCACCAAAGCGTACAAGATTACTATACAAACATACCACACTATAATATATAATATATAATATAGAACTTATTATAGAGGACATTGAAACTAGAAGTTAAACAAAGCTTACAAGATTAGTCTACAAATATACCACACTATAATAATAGTGAAGAAATAAGGTAAGCCAACCCATCAACATCCCTTGCACCCCAAAACTTCCTTAATCTTACAGATCGATTGAGCTAAGTGGGCTTCACGCTCTTCAACCTTGGTGAAAAGATAAAGAATGAAGTATATGACTTCAGTGATTTTATCATCGAATGAGAACAATAAAGCAGCTTTTCTTCCTTCAACTCCCAAGTACATTTCTAGAATGAATGAACCATCTACAGAAAGGTCAACTGAGAATTAGTGCCCTTAAATTCTTTGGTCAAATGAAGTTAAAGAAAAGTGATATGCAAGCATGCTACCCCTTAAATAGTTAGCAATTAAACTATTTATACTAAAATTTGAGAAGTTACCTGATAGTTGTGTACAAGTTAGAATTATTGGAAGAATTTAATCTTCCGTCAGTGCATTAACTTTAGCCTACCCCCACATCAGACTTGGGGATCTCTAAAATCTACCCCAGCAAATGTTGGTCTGCCAGCATTTACTCCGGTAGGTGAGTTTGAATTTTGAAATGAGTTGAGCGCCAGTTTTCTGGCAAGGAAAGAATGAGACAAAAAGGAGGGAAAGATAGTTGACTGTAGAGTGTGCAAGAGAAAGCCTGTAGTATCCGAGGTGTAACGGAATGTTCTAGCAGAGAACAAGAAGTTTACAATAGAGCATGCAAGAGAAAGCCCGCAGCAACAGAGGTGTAAGGGAATGTTCTACCAAAGAACAAGAAGTTTACAGTAGAGTAGTAGAGAATAGAAGGTTTTGTGCAATAGCATAGAGTATGCATAGGTAGCTATGGAGTTCCTACAAGTAGCTCCAAAGAAATAGTTTGCAGCTCCAGTGATTGGGGCATATCAGAAAAATAGAGCAGCAACTTTGTCATTGAATGTGTATGAAATTTGAATGTATTTTAGAAAAGGAAAATATATAATATATATTGCTGTCATTTGTGTTTCTGTGTGTTTGTTTTATGCTGTCCATTATTGCTGTAGCATTGGTTCTTGGACAGTAGCTTGCCTCCCCTGCTCCCCTGCCAACAAGTGGTATCTAAGCCTTATTTTTCTAGGCAGTTGGATTCAAGTGGGTGTTTAATATAAGCCCTAGTTTGTCTAGGCATTATCAGCCTTCTTAGATTTGAGAAGCATGGCAGGTGGGGATAGCAAAGGATGGCAGCAACCACCTACATTTGATGGATAGAATTATGATATCTGGGCTAAGAAGATGAAGACAATACTAGTTGCTAATGACCTATGGGATTTGGTCATCAATGGGTTCACAGACACCACAGACCTAGCAGCTTATGCAGCCCTAACTAATGCTCAAAGAAACCAGTTGAAGGAAACAAGAATGAAGGATGCAAAAGCCCTCAGTCTGATTGAGGCAGCCTTAACAGAGGCTATTTTCCCTCGCATTGCAGCAGTAGACTACTCAAAATAGGCATGGGAAATATTGCACAACAGCTCGAAGGGAAATGACAAGGTGAGATCAGTCAAACTCCAACTATTTAGAAGAGATTTTGAGACCCTTCAGATGAAGGAGAGTGAGTCTATTTTAGACTTTCACACTAGAGTTTCTACCATGCTAAATAAGTCAAGGATAAATGGAGAAACCATGGATGACTAAAGGATTGTTGAAAAAATCCTAGGGAGTCTACCTTCTAGATTTGACCCTATTGTCATAACCATTGAGGAGACTAAGGATCTGTCTAAGATAACAGTGGATGAGTTGATGGACTCTCTACAAAACCATGAGCAATGGTTGAATAGATCCGCTCCTTCCCTTGAGCAAGCCTTCAAGGCTCAAACCAATGCAAGAGGTAGGGGAAGAGGAAGAAATAGCAGAAGTAGAGGTCAAAGAGGTAGAGGAAGAAGCAACTCCGGAAGAGGAGTTTCAAACATCCAAGAAGAGGCTAGCAGCTCATAGCCAAGCTATCAAGAAAAGAGAAAAAAAAGTAGTTCTAATCAGAGGTATGACAAAAGCAATGTTCAATGTTATTACTGTCATAAATTTGGTCATTATGCTAGTGAGTGTAGAAAGAAACAATGTGATCATGGAGGCCAAAACGTTAATGTAGCAAATGAGAACAAGACTGAAAATGAAAAACAGTCAAATGTTTTTATTGTTTGCAACCTTGCTGAAAGGAGTAGTGATGAAGTATGGTATCTAGACAGCAGTTGTAGCAACCACATGAGTGGAAATAAAAACTTCTTTGCCTCCATAGATAGCAGCATCAGGACTAAAATAAAAATAGGAAACAATGAGCAAGTTCCCGTCATGGGAAAAAGTACAGTCAACATTCAGTCCAAGAATGGTGAAAGGAAGAAGATCCAAGATGTTTATTATGCCCCAGACATAAAACATAACCTATTGACCATTGGACAGATGGTCCAAAATGGTTATAGAATCCTAATGGAAAATGGAGAGTGCACAATATTTGATAAAGGAGGTAGTAAGAAAGTGATTATAGCAATGCAGATGATGAGAAACAGAATGTTTCCTCTTAGGATACACATAGAATCTCCAGTGATATCTCTGGCACAGTTTCCAGTACTATCTCTAGCGCGCATAGCAGTGGGACAACAATCAACCTTTAGGATAGTCATCAAAGACCCATCCAAATTGTGGCATTTGAGGTATGGGTACTTAAGTTTTTCTAGTTTGAGTTTATTGTCCAAGAAAGGTATGGTTAGAGGGCTACCAAACATTGTAGAGCCCAGTAGAAAATGTGAAGCCTGCATTTTAGGAAAGCAGCATAGATAGCCCTTTCAATTAGGGTGCTCTAGGAGGGAAAGAGCACCATTGGAGTTGGTGCATTCAGATTTATGTGGCCCCATGAAGACCCCCAAACTAGGTGGCAATGTATATTTCATGACCTTCATAGATGATTATAGTAGAAAAATATGGGTTTATTTTTTGAAGAACAAATCAGAAGCCTTCAAGAAATTTAAATGGTTTAAGACATCAGCTGAAAAGCAAAGCAGCCATTATATCAAAGCCCTAAGAACAAATAGAGGAGGAGAGTATATCTCTAAATAATTTTTAAATTTCTACAAGTATGAAGGCATTCATAAATAGTTTACAACTAGGTATACTCCACAACAAAATGGAGTAGCTGAAAGGAAAAACAGAACCATTCAAGAGATGGCACCAAGCATGCTGAAAGAAAAAGGATTATCACATAAGTTTTGGGGTGAAGCTGTAGCAACAATGGTTTACCTATTGAATAGGTGTCCTACAAAGACCGTTCATGATAGGATTCCACAAGAGGCATGGACAAACAACAAATGGAGTGTTGAACACCTAAGAATCTTTAGGTGTGTGGCATATGCATTCGTGCCTAAAGAGAAGAGACAGAAATTTGATGATAGAGGTAAAAAATGTATCTTCATAGGCTATAGTGAAGAGTCAAAAGTCTATAGACTGTATAATCCCATCACCAAAAAGACTGTGATTAGCAGGGATGTTGAGTTCATTGAGAATGAAGCATGGGATGGAACAGTGGACAGCAGCATGGGTATTTCAGTCACAATTGTTAGTGTAGGTTTTTATTTCCTAGATGGATTATTTATTTTTCCTATATTCCTAGGTTTTTCCTACACTTCTATTAATCTCGCTTAGGTTAATAAAGCATGTCTTATTAGGTGAGTAGTTGCGAGGTGTCACCTTCCTACATGTGAGCATCCATTAGCTATCTTGGGAAGATACTTTGCTATCTTTAGTCCGATAGATGGTTGCTCCTCATTGGTCGGTGTTGCCACCTCCTCTCTCTTCCTAGTCTATATAAGCATGCTACCTGGCTTGTATTTTGCATCTTTTGCTTTTGCATCCTCTTAATGCTATTTTGCTCTAGCATTTGCATTACTCTTTTGGAGACTAACTCTGTGTTGCTATTTTGATTTCGTATCATTTGCATTCATAGTTTTAATATCTATTCTTTGCACTAGTTTTCTGGGTTATTAATCTTTTCAGATTCTAACATGGTATCAGAGCTATTCTATGTGCAAGAGTAGATTTTAGTTTCCATATTTGAGAGATTCGGGGGGGGCTAATAAATCTTATTGCAGGTTTTCAAAAAACCCAGTATGCTCTTCTCTTGCATCTTCGGATGATCTTGAGAATCAGAAAAGTTTGACGGAAACTTTTTTAATCTCTGGGGTTGCACATGTGTTTTATGAAATCTGGGTGATTGCAGCATTTCTGGTTATACTGGCAGCATTTCTGGCTGTTCCAACGCGTCCAGGAGGCTTGAGAAAGTCAGATTCGGCTTTCGTTTCACCGAAATCAGAGATCGTCATACACAGTTGCGGAACTGGGGTTTCAAGCTCAAATCTGACAACCAGCTTGCATATTTGGTCCTTTGAATCAATATTGCAGGTTCCAGCATCTGATTCAGCCTTTGCATGTCGTTTTTTTGTTGTTGGGGTCGTTTTTTGTAGCTAAAGGCGTTCCATTTACACTGGAGCAACATCTTCTATGCATTTGCAAGAAAAACGCCTTCTGGGTTTTGTTCGCAGCACAGAAAAACCATCTGGGTATCTTTCTGTTTTTGCATGCAATCTGTATATTTTGCAAAAACGCGCTCAGAAAGCTACAGCAGGACCCCTCTCCGTTGGCAGCTGCAGTTCTGAAGACAGTTTTCAAATGCTCCGTTCTTGCTCATACGGACTCCTTTTCCCACGAAATTTTTTTTGATTTTGGCTATTTTTTCGTGCTCTATGCACTAGTGTAGTCGTTTTTTGATTTTTATGCCAAGATTTTTCAGAAATTGCAGATTCTCAGTCGTGACATTGCACGGTTCTCGTTTTGGGAACTTCGGAGGATCATAACTTTCACATACGACCTCGTATTGAGGCGATTCTTTTTTTGAAAGTGCATGATTTTTCGAGTAGATTGCAGTGGTGCTGTTTATGTCTTTGGATATTATGCCAAAGTTGTATTTTCAGCATATGCTCTTCATGAGGGTTTGTAATGCATTGAAATCAAGACCACTTAGTATTTATTGCTAGTGGTAGTTGTAAACGCACTAATATAAAGTGCCAAATCATATTTTCTTGGGGGGGTTCTTTGATTGAGTGAAAAGGGGGGGTTGTCTTGGTTGGGTTCTCTTCTTTTCGACACTTCTTCTCTGCATCATGGATCAAACAAATCTGCCTATCCTAACTCCATACAATTACTTTGAGTGGAAATCACGCATGACAATTCACTTAAGGAAAGCTGGATTAAATAGGATAACTATGGGACTTGAAACTGAACCTGCTAAAGATGAAGATAAGCCTAAGTGGTTTAACAAATGTGATGAGGCATATGGAACATTGTGTTTGTCTGTTTCTCCTGATTTGCTCTTTCACATTGAGTCTTTGAATACACCAAATGAAATCTGGACAAAGCTAGAAACACTATTTGGCACACAAGATTCAATGAGGGGTCATATGTTGGAAAATGAACTAATTAGTTTAAGTCCAGGCAATTTCAACACAATCCAGGATTTCTTCACCAAATTGAAATCACTAAGGCTGCAGTTAAAACAATGTGGAATTGAAAAGAAAGATGAACAACTGATTCTTAGTATTCTCTCTAAGCTAAGTTCAGAATATTCTGTGTTTGTTTCTACTTTCTATGCTACTAAGGGTGCACTTGGTACTCAATTCACCATGCCATCTTTAGATGATTTTGCTGTCAATCTCACTCGGGAACAGGACAAGCTAATCCAGATGGGCACTCTTAAGTCCTCTAAGTCACATGCCTTGGCTGCCAATCAAGGCACAAAAGAACAGAAAGGACAAAGTAGTAACAACAATAGTAAGGATAAGAAACAAAAGAATAGCAAGGAGAAGAAGGATCAGATAACGGTTGCTTCAAAAGCAACTAATGAGACCCAATATTCCAAGGGCGACAAGCCTAAGAAAGAGAGGGTCCAATGTGCCTATTGTAAAAGACCCGGTCATGATGAACATAAATGTCTGAAGAAACAAATTGATCACTTGACACACATTCTTGAGAAGAATAATATCAGTGTTCCTGAGTCTATCAAACAGAGTTCTAATGAGGGGTCTAATAAGGCGAAAGAAAACAGCAAGGGGAAAGGAAAGGGCAAGGCCCTTGTTGCAGTTGCTTCTTCACCATCCACTTGGGTTCTTGATTCGGGTGCTTCACACCACATGGCTTCATCTAAGGAAGAACTTGCATCCTTGGAGCCGTGTACTATGCCTTCTATTTTGATGGGTGATAACACTCCTGTTGAGGTGTGTGGGAGAGGGTCTGTTGATGTGGGGGATGGCACATTCCATGATGTTCTTTGTGTGCCCTCATTATCAACTAATCTCCTATCGGTATATCAGATCACTCACACAGGTTCAGGCAAGCGGGTTGAGTTCACTCCTGATTCAGTGGAGATTCGTGAGTTGCACAGTGGTTCTACAGTTGCAGTTGGGAGAGCAGATCATCAGTCACGGCTCTATCTGTTTTCTCACTTTGTTCCTGATCCTCCTTCGACTGTTTTGCTCACTCATTCTAATGATGTGAGTAGATTATGGCATGAGCGGTTTGGCCATCTTAACTTCCGCTACTTACAACAGCTCAACCAGCAGAGCATGGTCACAGGGTTGCCTTCAGTTCAGTTTTCAGGTGGTGTTTGCCAAGGTTGCATTCTTGGTAAGCATCCTAAGGAAAAGTTTGACAAAGGTAAGGCATGGAGAGCTTCACAGATACTGGAGTTAGTTCACAGTGATTTGGCTGGTCCATTTCAGCATCCTTCCTTCAGCAGGGCTAGATATGTCCTCACATTCATTGATGACTTTTCTCGATATACTTGGGTGTACTTTCTCAAACAGAAGTCAGAGGTATTTGATCATTTTCAAGACTTCAAGACTTTTGTAGAGAAGCAATCTGGGAAAGCCATCAAAGTTTTGCGCACTGACAATGGTGGTGAGTATGTCAACCATCGGTTTGAGAGGTTTTGCACTTCAGAGGGGATTGATTTGCAGCATTCAGTTCCATACAATCCTCAGCAGAACGGTGTTGCAGAACGGAAGAATAGGTCCTTGAAGGAAATGGCGAACTGTATGATTCACTCCAGATCTCTTGCACCACAGTATTGGGCAGAAGCCATTAACTGTGCTTGTTATATCCAGAACCGTGTTCCTCACCGAGCCTTGAAGGGAGTCACTCCTTTTGAAGCTTGGAGCGGTCGGAAACCATCAGTTAAGCACTTTCGAGTTTTTGGTTCTCCTGCATGGGCCCACATTCCTACAGAGAAACGCAAGGCCTTGGATCCGCAGAGCAGACCTTGCATATTTGTAGGTTATCCTGATGGTGTGAAGGGTTATCGGTTGCTCCACCCTACTACACATGAGTTGTTCATTGAGAGGAGTGTTCAGTTTGAGGAGGGCTCTTCAAGCTCACTTTCTATCACTTCTCCAACTCCTTCTACTTTGACATTGGAGTCACTTGGGATACATGACAGATCTTCTGATGAATCAGATTCACCTGAGCAGTCTTCTACCTCCACTTCTGATGCAGAGAGTGATTCAGAGGACTCACCTCCTTCCTCTCCTAGTCATCATTCAGAGGTTGATTCTTCTCCTCCAGATTCTCCATCTTCCGGTCCACTTTGGGCTAGACAGACCTTGCAGTCTGCAGGTGATTGGGTTGGGGATCCATCAGACACCAGGCGAACTCGTTCACAGTTCCAGGATGCTCCACATGTCTTCATTGCTACTGCCTCAGATCCACAGTCTTTTCATGAGGCTTCTGGTATTCCTGAGTGGGATACAGCTATGCAGGAGGAGTATAGTTCCTTGATGAGGAACCACACTTGGGATCTTGTCCCTCTTCCTAAGGGAAGAAAACTTGTTCGATGTAAGTGGATCTATCGGACAAAATTTGCAGCAGATGGGTCGGTTGACAAGTATAAGGCTCGCTTGGTCGCCAAAGGATTCTCCCAGGTTCCTGGGATTGACTACTCTGAGACTTTTGCGCCAGTTGCCCGAATGAATTCCATCCGACTTGTTCTTGCCATTGCTGCAGCTAATCGTTGGGAAGTACACCAGATGGATGTGAAGAGTGCTTTTCTTCACGGTGACCTTCAGGAGGAGATCTACATGGAGCAGCCACAGGGGTTCCTTCAGGATTCTTCACTTGTGTGCCTTCTTCGGAAGTCTCTCTATGGCCTCAAACAGGCTCCTCGAGCCTGGTATGCCAAGATGGATTCCTTCCTTCTATCAGTTGGGTTCACTCGGTGCCATTCTGATCCCAATGTCTACATTCTGCAGCAGGATGATTCACTCCTATTTCTGGTTCTATATGTTGATGACTTGCTGATCACAGGGAGTTCTTCATCCACCATTGGGGCTGTCAAAACTGCCCTTCATGACAGGTTTTTGATGACTGACTTGGGCTTGTTGCATTACTTTCTCGGGATTGAGATCTACCAGTCTTCTTCTGGGATCACCATCACACAGTCCAAGTATGCTCTAGATTTGCTCTCGAGGTTTCATATGGCTGACTGTAAGCCTGCTCCGACTCCCTTTCTTTCTGGAGTCAAACTTGAGGCTCAGTGTTCTTCTCCACTTGTTGATGGCACTTTGTACCGACAGCTTGTTGGGAGTCTCATTTATCTGACTCATACGAGACCTGACATTTCATATGCTGTAGGCATGGTCTCTCGATTCATGCAGGAGCCTCATGAGCTGCACTGGAAAGCAGCCAAGCGGATCCTTCACTACATTCAGGGTTCTCACAGTTTTGGGATTCACTATGCAGCGGGTATTGAGCTTGACTTGGTGGGCTACACAGATTCAGATTGGGCGGGCGATTCTCAGGATCGCAAGTCTACTTCAGGTTACAGCTTCTCACTTGGTTCCGGTCCTGTTTGTTGGTCGAGTAAGAAGCAATCTGCTATTGCTCTATCTTCTACTGAGGCCGAGTATCGGGGGGCTGTGAATGCCTCTACTGAGGCCATTTGGCTTCAGAATCTTCTCACTGAGTTTGGTATCCAGATCAGACGGCCATCAGTCATATTTTGTGACAACCAGAGTGCCATTCAGATCTCACGGAATCCGGTCCATCATCAGCGGACCAAACACATAGAGGTCCACATGCACTACATCCGGGAGCTCATCCATGGCCACGTCATCGACCTTCGCTACTGTCCGACTTCCGAGCAGGTTGCTGATATCTTCACCAAACCCTTCACTGAGAGCAAGTTCCTTCATTTGCGAGCTTTGCTGGGGGTGCGGGATGCTTCATCTTCTGGGGGGGCTTCTTCCTCTCACTCGGAGTCTTGACTTTCTCTACTTTTGGGGGGGTCTCTTCTCTCTCTCTTTGGGGGGGGAATTTTATGTACATGGGTACCTCATCAGGCTTGATTTGCCGGGACCCATTTCTACATCCACCTAAACTTCGCTTATGGGGGGGTGTTAGTGTAGGTTTTTATTTTCTAGATGGATTATTTATTTTTCCTATATTCCTAGGTTTTTCCTACACTTCTATTAATCTCGCTTAGGTTAATAAAGCATGTCTTATTAGGTGAGTAGTTGCGAGGTGTCACCTTCCTACATGTGAGCATCCATTAGCTATCTTGGGAAGATACTTTGCTATCTTTAGTCCGATAGATGGTTGCTCCTCATTGGTCGGTGTTGCCACCTCCTCTCTCTTCCTAGTCTATATAAGCATGCTACCTGGCTTGTATTTTGCATCTTTTGCTTTTGCATCCTCTTAATGCTATTTTGCTCTAGCATTTGCATTACTCTTTTGGAGACTAACTCTGTGTTGCTATTTTGATTTCGTATCATTTGCATTCATAGTTTTAATATCTATTCTTTGCACTAGTTTTCTGGGTTATTAATCTTTTCAGATTCTAACAACAATACCCCTTGAAGATGAAGAAGCTTCAGAGGACATCAACTCTAGAGGAACTATGGAGAGCAGCAGGTCGAGGAGAAACTATCGTAGAGCATTGGAGAACAATAGCAGCTCTAGAGGTGGACAACAGCACAACAACTCCGGAGATCAACAACTCCATATGTCTACAACTCTAGAGATCTACAGCTCCGGAGGTCAACATTATAGTAGCTTCGGAGGTCAGAATAGTAGTAGCTCCAAAGGAAATTTAGACCCCACACTCGCATCATTAATGCCACAGAGGACAAGGAGTGTGAAGGAGATTTATGACATCATAAGGTATGCTGATGATGATGAGAATTTGTATTTTACATTATTTTCTTACAATGATCCAATCCACTTTGAAGAAGCTATGAAAGAAGAGAAATGGTGTAAGGCCATGGATGAAGATTGGATGCCATAGAGAGGAATGACACATGGCAACTAACTGATTTACCCAAGGGTAAATAAGTGATTGAAGTTAAGAGAGTTTATAAGACCAAGTCTACTACTGAAGGAAAGATTGAAAGACATAAGTGAAGGCTAGTTGTCAAAGGGTACAAACAACAACCTAGAGGAGATTATGATGAGACATATGCACCAGTTGCAAGGCTGGAAACAGTTTAGGCAGTCATAGCAATAGCAACTCAACATAAGTGGAAGATGTTTCAAATAGATGTAAAGTCAACCTTCTTGAATGGAGTGCTGAAAGAGGAAGTGTATGTAGAGCAGCCACCTGGCTATGAAGTCCTAGGGCAAGAGGACAAAGTATATAGGCTCCGAAAAGCCCTCTATGGGCTGAAACAAGCACCTAGGGCATGGTATAGCATAATAGACTCATATTTAGTGAGTAATGTCTTTAACAAAAGAAGCAGTGAGCCTACTCTTTACATCAAAGAAACTGAAGGTAATATTTTGATTGTTGTTTTGTATGTAGATGATCTAATTTTTACTAGCAATAGTGATCTTTTCATTGCTGATTTCAAAGAGGTAATAAAGAATGAGTTTGAGATGATAGACTTAAGTCTGCTAAAGTATTTTCTTGGCATTGAGGTCAAACAAATAGAGCACGGCATATTTATTTTACAAACTAACTATGCCAAACAGATTGTGAAAAGATTTAAAATGGAGAATAGTAAACCTGCCCCTACACCAACAACTATAGGTCTGAAATTGAGTAGAGAGGACAGCAGCAAGGAAGTAAACCCAACCCTCTACAAGAGCACAGTTGGAAGCCTCATGTACTTGACAACAACTAAGCCTGATTTGATGTATGTTGTAAGCCTGATTTCTAGGTTCATGGAGAAGCCTAAGGACACACATTGGCAAGCAGGAAAGAGGATCCTGATATATGTGAATGGCACAATAGGTTTTGGCATCTTGTACGGTGTTTCTAATGAGTTTAAGTTGGTTGGTTTCACGAATAGTGATTGGGCAAAAAAGTAGATGACCGAAAGAGCACATCTGGGTATGTATTTCACATGGGTTAAGGCGTGATACCATGGGCATCCAAGAAGCAACCCATTATTTCTCTCTCTATAGCAGAAGCTAAGTATATTGCAGTAAATACAGTAGTTTGTCAGGCTATTTGGTTGAGAAGGATCCTTGAAGACTTGAATGAACAGTAAGAAAATAGTACAACCATTCATTGTAACAATGTTTCATCAATAGCCCTGACAAAGAATCCAGTCTTCCACGGACGGAGTAAGCACATTGAGATCCATTATCACTTCATAAGGGAGTTAGTAGAATGAGGAGAGATTGAGTACTAGTATTGCAGATCTGAGCAGCAGCTCACTGACATTTTTACAAAGGCATTGCCAAAAGATTCTTTTGATTGCCTAAGGGATAGGCTTGGCATTGTTGACAGCTCCAGAGGTGTGCAGCCCCGGAAAGAGCACAACTCTGGAGGTTCAGATCTGGAAAGACAGTAGCAGAGCTCTAGAGGTTCAACCCTGGAAGGTATGTGCAACTCTGGAGATGCAGAAATAGAACTTCGAAGATGTAGGAAGTTAGCTCTGGAGATGCAGACAGAGTGCTTTGGAGATGCAGAAAAGAGCTCCGGAGGTGATCCAGAATGACAGAAATAGCTCTGGAGATCTACTCTGAAAAGGCAAATGCAAAAGAATAACTCCGGAGATCAATTTCAGAAAGAAAATTGTTGAATGACATCTGACTTAGATTAAGGGGGAGTGTTGGAAGAATTTAATCTTCTGTCAGTGCATTAACTTCAGCCTGCCCCCGCATCAAACTTGGGGATCTCCAAAATTTGCCCCAGCAACCATTGGCCTCCCAGCATTCATTTCGGTAGGTGAGTTTGAATTTTGAAATGAGTTGAGCACCAGTTTTATAGCAAGGAAAGAATGAGACAAAAAGAAGGGAAAGATAGTTGACCATAGAGCATGCAAGAGAAAGCCTGCAGCAGCAGAGGTGTAAGGGAATGTTCTAGCAAAGAACAAGAAGTTTACAGCAGAGCATGCAAGAGAAAGCCTGCAACAATAGAGGTGTAAGGGAATGTTCTACAAGAGAACAAGAAGTTTATAGTAGAGCAGCAGATAATAGAAGGTTTTGTGTAGTAGCACAGAGTACGCACAGGTATCTATGGAATTCCTACAGGCAACTCCAAAGAAATAGTTTGCAGCTCCAGTGATTGGAGCATATAAGAAAAATAGAGCAGCAACTCTATCATTGAATGTATATGAAATTTGAATGTATTTTAGAAAAGGAAAATATATAATATATATTGCTGTCATTTGTGTTTCTGTGTGTTTGTTTTATGCTATCCATTATTGTTGTAGCATTGATTCTTGGACAGCAGTCTGCCTCCCCTGCTCCCCTACCAACAAAAATAACTTACCTGGCGGTCTTGATACATTTGTTTTAACAAGCAGCATCTCCCCAATGCGGGTCTTGAAGCCTTGCACACGCTTATATCCATAGCCGGGGCCATCTACCCATCCATCCAAAAGGCGTACGATATCCCACGTACCAAGAATTCTTTTTCTCTTAATCTCTTCAAAATTGTTTTTCACTTCATTCACAGAAGCCAAACGCCACTGGCCTGATAATAACAGGTTTGCATCCCTGCAGTACTTCTTGAATTCCATGGTAGCTGTTTTGCAAATATATTGTATTGAACTCCACACAACACACAACTTAACGCTTCTAAATCTGTGACTGCGACCATGCCTTCGCTATTTTTTGAAGCCAATTTATAGAGATGAAGTGCGTTGATTGCCCACAACCTCGTACACCACATCACATCAAGGTTTAATACGGATTCCAAAATTCTGCAATAAGTGTAGAGGTGACCTCGAAATGAAAACCACATACCACGTTCTATTTCCTCAGGAAAGGTTCAGTTTTATATATATTATGTGACTTCGTTTTTATTGCATTGGTAAAACATTAAATCTACTCGTTGTAGTGACGTTGTGACGGTCAGTAGGGTTCAAACCTCTACTAGATTTGTTCTTTGACTATGCAGGTGTTCATGCCAAAGGAGGAGATCCCCTTGTTGTGGCCTCAATTCCCCATTCACGAATCTAAGAAAAAAAAAACATAAACAATAAAGATGGACCATGTTGATTCGAGGCAAACCGTTATGTCAAATGTTAAATACATAACCAATTTTTTTTTAAAAGTGGGCAGCATCTATCCAACACACATAATGTCTCTATAGTGCAGCCTATGTCATCGCAAGCCTTATCCTCTTCATGCCTGGGCATCTATTTGTTGTTATCAGTCCTATCAATTTATTTGAGAGAAAAGTTGGAATAAGTCGGTGTAGTTTGTGTGGAAAACTGCGTGAAAGAAACTCAACAGCATAGTAAATGTCATATGATATGTTGGTGGGGAAGTTTACATGTGGTCATCTTTCATTCGGTAAAATAAGATAATAATACAGTCAATACCGAGTTCTTAATTTCCAAGGTAAAAAATACAGTCAATACCGAATTCTTAATTTCCAAGATTAGAAAATACAGTCAATACAGAGTTCTTAATTTCCATTTTTTCATTTACATGATGAAAGGAGTGGATGTTTCTTTTTTACTATTCAAAAGTGGAGTCGCTTTCATAATATTTTATAGCTGGCCTTTGGATTTGAAAGCCACATGCAAGGGAAAATAATTTTTTAAGTTTAGTTTAGGTTAATTTTAAAAAATTATAATTTTAAAAATACATTAAACCTTCATCATTTTATTGTGTCTATTCATGATTTAATGGAGTATACTTCTGCTTCATATTTGTTGTGTGGATGATTAAAAATATCAGATTATGAATGATCAAATCGACACTTTGGATACTCTTTCTACATATGCTTATGAACTTGATGAAACTAGAAGAAATCTTTGCTCAGTTGTTCAGGATACCAGTATTCTTGTCAATCAAATTTATACTTGTCTTCTTCAAAGGAGTCATGATGAGAACTCTCATTTTTTTTTATTCTTTTATTAAAAAGGAGGATGATACCAACCTTGTGTCCTAAGTTCGCCTTCTTGTCTCTTGTTCTCTGAGGTTTTTTTGGAATAAAATTCTTAATTTTTATTAAAATAAAACACTAAAGTATTTTAAAAATATATAAATATAAATGAAAATATAATTTTATAAATCTTTTGTTTTTATTAGATAAGTAGGGTTTTTGAAAGGGCTCCAACCCTTTTACAAAGCTACAAAAAAGAGACAAACAACACAACACAACTAAGGAACAGCTCAACTGCAACAACGCTACCAAGACAAACATCAAGACATAAAACTACACAACAATTACCTAGTCGACATTTCATTGTCACCAAAAGGCCCCGCTCACACTCAAATAAATTGCCCACAATTACAATAAGTAAGAAGTTGAAAAAATAAATAAATAAATAATTGTCATGATGAATATTTCCACCATAGCAGTGCTTAAGTAGCACGAACAAGCAAGGAGAGCCCACCAGGCAGGTTGGTTTGGATTGGTGGACAATCACACTTCATTAATTAGGAAAATTGAGCCAACTTTCTAATATATGTATCTCAAATCTAAACATACATTGGTTTTTATATAATCCCCTGCAAAAACAAATGCAATGCATTGAAATAAGCAGCAAAAAATTAATTAAAATTTGATGTTTATTTATAGATAATAATAACTATAAAAAAAATTTAGGTTTAAATTTGTTTTCCTATGGATCAACTCTATCATTGAATACACTAGCAGTTGCACAGTATTGATGTGCAACAGATTTGCCGATAGGCAATTTTTGTGAGGTGAACATGGAATTTGAAAAGAGCAAAACACAGTTGAATGTGGAAGACTTACAATAGATATTCCATTTCCATCCAAATTCAATAGGATAAATTAAGATGATAAATTGATATGCCTCTTCTACTTTATAGATTGTAAAAAGCAAATATTTATACATGTATGTGACTACATGAATGGGATGATGACAAATGTCAAAATCCAAATGGTGTCAATTGTACTACAATGATATGTGGCATAGACATTGCCATAAATAGGCATGCGAGGTAAGACTGTTCAATGAGGAACGAAACTTTTGGAAACCAATATTGGAGATGGAGGCCAAGGTTCAAGTCCCAATATCGTCAACCCAGTTATTGATTTTTTTAAAGAATATTTACCAATTCATGTCACATACGATGATGAAAGTATTAATCTTAGATGTTAAATACTATATAATCAAATCAATTTTCAAAAAAAGAAACAACAAATTTAAAATTATGCATTGACTTGTAAAACATTTCCTTGCTATCCATAAGAAAAAAGGACGATGCATTTTTAAAAGGCCAAATCTATAACCGCAATGATATATTTCCGCAAAAAATAAAGCTACAAGTTGCCCAATTACTACGCAATCTTTAATATAAGGCAGATATTGTTGCCTATGATATTTACGAATAGATTGATATTTAATGTTAGTCCTAACTTCTCATCAGCATTTAGATTATCATTTTTTATTTGGTCAACATGCTCCTACTTATTCCTGAAATATGCAAAATTAATAATGCAAAATATATCAAATGATCTGTCACATAGCTGGTGGGTTGTTTGAACCGGATTTACAAACAAAGATTGTAGATGTTCTACATACATTCATTAAAAATTGACACACAAAGATTGTAGATGTTCTACATACATTCATGTACTTTTAATGTGTTTGTTTAATGCTAATGTTTAACTAACTAATTTGATTACTTCTTAAAATCAGGCCTAGGGCTTTGGCTATGCAATGAGTTAAGTTGAGGAGCTTAAATGTGCCACTGTATGCTATAGTCTTTCTAAGAAAATCGATACCAACAGCCTCTAAGGAAAAATCCATAAAACTATAGCTAGTGTTTTATTTCAGGTGTTACGCGGGAAAGTTTTAGTGCGAATCACTCCAAAATGTTGATTCACACTTTCAATCTTAGGTTGTCTTGAATTATAGACATATTATTAGATTTAAGATAATAAAAAGGAAATGATAGGGTTATTTTAAAATTTAGATGCCCAAAATTTTGTCAATTCTACCCTCTAGTCTCATAAACAAATATAGCATATGCATATATTCAGCAATAATGTCACCAGAGCAAAATCAGCCAATAAATACAACATATACATGTATTCATCAGTAATGTCACAAGATTTAAACATCAACATTTTGGTATAGGTTGGTGTTTCAATAAGATTTTTGAAATTTTTTGTTTTATTGCAGATGTGGTAGATCGTAGATTTTAAAATAAAGTAGAATTAGAGAGCTAAGGCTAATCTGAAGTAGAATTAAAGAGATAAGGCTTCTACATTCTATAACATTGTTATAAGGTTTTTTAGAAAAATTGTGGCATCAAAATACTTGTACAAAGTTTTCCAAAAATCTGTTAATTAAAATGTAGAATTGTTGCTTCCATTTCAACTTTTATGTTTTTTACGAGAATATTCTCTATCTTTTTGATATTGAGCCTTTAAGATTTTATCTTGTCCAGATATATGTAAATATGTAGATTGTAAATTTCCATGCCAGGAAGCCTATTTTTGTACAATAGGACCTTGGACAAAAAAATCAACAAACCACCCAATCTAAACCAAAACTAAACTAGCAACATAAAAAATTAATAAATGTTTGTGAAACTTTAAGACAAGTTGAAGAATAATTAGACACGCTTAAATTAAACTTCTGATCATAAATTAAATTTACTCGCTCTTGCTAAAAAAATTAATGAACCATAAACACAATAGGAAGACATGAATATGTCAAATGTAACAGGCTTTAAACCTAAGATGAATATACAATTTTCAAGATGTGAAGCCCCTGAAGATTTTTTTTTTTGTTTCCCAAGTGAGTTCAATTACAAATATTACTTGAACTTCACTAAGCTTTGACTGTATTGATGACCTGATAGATTTTATCATTAACTGAATGTGATTGCATTTGTTCTCCTTGCATGAGTGATCAGTTCACCTTATGCAATGATGTGTCCCTTATATGAATGTATTCATAGTGAGATCACATATAATATTAGAAGGATAATTTAATAGGCTAGTACGTATGACACGTTAAAGCATTTAATAGGCTACTAGCCTCCTTTCTTGGAATTTTCTAGATTCAATGCTAAACATATCATATTTCGCTTCCAAAAGCTAAAACTGTAATTATTTTAAAGGCGAGACTAATGACTGATGTAGGTGAACCTTTGTTCTTGTAGATCAATCTCTAAAAAGATACTCTAATCCTGCAACTCAAAATCAAATTGAAATCTAAAAAGCATACCAAATTCAAAATAGGGAAACACTCTAAACACATCCAACCAAGGAAATTTGTCACTTTATTTTCTTCTAGAATAAAAAACATTGATTACAATCTCTGCCATCCATCCAACTACTTATCTAACTAATAGAAGGCCTAAGAATAATCTTTGTTTGAGTATAGACTGTGCAGAAGAAGCCAAAGTGCGACGAATTCCTAATTTTTATCACAATACATTTTTTTGTTGTTCCTATCATCATTTCTTTTGGCTCACTTCCAATCTATGGTCGTAATTTGTACACCAACATTTATATGTTATTGGGCCAAATCATTGACAACAAATTGAAAATTAAACAAATTAGCATTTCAAGAATAGAGGTAAAATTGAACCTGGAGCCATCTATCCATGCAAACCCACATAACCAGACACACTATTGCTAGATTTAACATCCACGTACAAGATTGGAGGCATGTCACATAAGCTATTGTTTCATGCTATATAGCCAAATGTGTAAGGTGCAAATGCAAGCGGTGTAAAAGGGACAACCATGTCTGTTGTGCTGAGACATCACCCAAGTATTGTAGGGTGAGAAAACATGTAAGTTTTAGGTCAATCATTGTGCAAGGAGCATAAAGCAGATAGTAGACGCTAAGAAATTTTAGATGGTCTGATTTTTTTTAAATCTTATCTCATCAAGAAAATAAATAGATGATGAAAACTGAAACAAATACCTAGAAACTATAGAAAAAGTCTCCTTATAGTCAAATCCCTCTCTGAGAGAATCCTCTAGCTTCCAACCAAGCCTTGTACTTTTCTAAGCTGCCAATAGCTACACACTTCACCTTGTACAACCACCTTGAATCCACCACTAATTTCCCACACATCATTCTTCATGATGGAATTATACTCCTTCACCATGGCATCCTATCATACCTACTGGCATGTTGCCTTCTCTATATTGGAATTCTTTGTATCAATGATGGAAGACATTTGAGCAACATAATTGGGAAATTTCTTAGGATGATGACTTACCAAAAAAGAACCCTTTGGAACACCAACTTGGTCCACTACCTCCTGTAATGTTTGTTGAAGCCATTTGGCTTTTTCCTATGCTAGGAGGTAAGGATGTCTCTTTACTTGTATTGGAACTTGTCTAATCTGAACATGTACTCCTTAAAACCTATGGATCAACACTTAGGGTAGAAAGTATTATCTCCTCCTCAACTACTATTGAAAGCTCTTAGGACCTAGAAGACCATGTATTCCACTGTAATGTCCCAATTTCTAAGTATGAGAGTGTTTCGGTCACTTTCGAACCTTGGATGGGGTTTCAAAAATTTTCATGTTGCCATGCCTTTCCTTCCTCCTGCACTTCCCTACTTTTCCAATCCTTTATCTTTTTTTGTTTTTGGGATTTCCCTTGCCTTGGTACCTTTTTCTCAAGTTCCCCATTTCATGAACCCCTACTTTGTCTTACCAATTGTTAGTATATAGATTTGTCACTAACTATTTAATACATAGCTCGCCCAATTTGTAGAAACAAACTACACTAATAGTTGGACAATTTCATCAATTGCTCTCTAAATGTTTTAGAAGGTACAACACCCTTTATGTGATGGGTTTAATAATTTTCTCATGCTTTTAACTTGAAAACAGAAAAGGAGATTTTCTAGAAAAGAAAATAAAGAAAACTCCAAATAAAGAAGATCACCAAACCCATTCCAAACATAGGAATGAATAGAAACTGATGACTACATAATCAATGCATCAAAAGACCATTACTACATCAAATTCTGACATAGGCAAACATACACAGATAATGGCAGCAATGTGTATATACAAAAGTAGGTCATCAACAGTCCATGCAATACAAATGAAAATCTGTTCTTTAGCAACCAAAAGGTATTATGAATTCAACATAGGAAGAATGAATAACATGATAGAGAGAAAATGATTCAAAGCTCATTGTTCTCCTGCATTAATGGCTACTAAAAATAAAACATCAACCATATTTTGAAAAGATTACTAAAAAAAGAGCTCTAAGTCGCCTTTAGAATATTACAAGATATGCACAGAATGTTTCCCCTACTCTCTCTCTCTCGCCGGGTGAAAAAGATAAAAGAAAATAATCCCTTCCAAAAAGCAGCCCAATCAGTTTTTAAAGGCCTCCTTAGATTGTATACAAACCTATGGAATCATTTCCAGCTATAAAATCTGCCGCAGAGATCTCCCTTCCATTACACATTGATAGATGATCAAACCTGTTCACAAGTTCCTATTTTCTCCATCCATGGAAGAGGCATAGGCAAAAACAAGGGCTTGAAAACTCTAGAAACCTGCTGATGAGAGTGCCTATCGGAACATAATAACATTTCAAAACTTTTTGAAATGGCCGATTGAAATAGGCATTGGCAAATCAACCACTTTTTGAAATCCCAAATTTGCCTAAAAATAATTCTTTTTAACTTTATAAAGTTTTTGGGAGTTGAAAAAGTTAAAACATTTTGACTTCTTACTCCTCCAGTAAAATATAACACTTCCGAATATTTGTATGGTAAATAAAATTTACCTTCAGAATAGTTAGGAAAACCATCAATAAGATATCCTTTATATTCCAAATATTTATTCTAGCGGGGAAAAATAAAAAACCATCGAAGAAAGAAGAAAACCATAGCTCTAGACTGAAATATTACCTGTACTTGTAAACTTTCCACATGGTGTAAAATAAATCCATGAAACCCTCTACAAACACATACTACTTGCAAATCAATTTTGCATTAGTACCAATAGATTTTTACATCTAATTGTTTCCCCAAATATAGCTAAAACTATGTCACCACTTGAGAATGTTGCATTAGCTTCATAGGAACATGATAGGCCAACAATCTGTGACAACCTAGAGCGAAGGACTCAATGCGATGACATTTTCGAGCAATGAAAAGTTTAAAATTACTCGAGTTCAAAAACTTGGGTAACAATAGGCTCTAAATGGGGACTGCTTTTCATGCTGGAACGCAGAGAACTCCAGCATCTCTAGTAAAGAAAAGTGCTTATCTATTGGGCTATAGAGTCACCATTCAATGAATTCATGAAGGGGAACTGGAGGAGACTCGAGCCAAAATAGAAATGAAATAGACACAACAACACACACGCACAGAACATGAAATGGAACCAAACAAACTAAGATACCTATGTACCCAGAGTGGGCACAATAAACCAAACTTCTCAAAGAAAACTAACAAAGACTATTGACAGGTTGGGAAAAATATGTACCATAATGAAAGAAAGAACCATGCCAATGAAAAATTATTTTACTTAGCTACCATTTGATGCCCCAAGAAGCAACTTTGATAACCTTGGCATGTATAACTCCTCATGATAAGGAAGCAAATTCAAACAAACCCTCCTCATATAAGGTGACTAAATCAGGAAACAAATGAAAATCCTTTTGCATGATGCAAATCACCTCCTCTTACATTGCTTGAAGGATTGCAAACTTAATCATTTGAAAAAAAATTGGCAGTTTGAATCCATAGCTAGATGATGTAAATCTTCTTTTGTAATTGAAGGAGCAGTACAAGAAAGCTTTTCAGAGAAAAGAAAATCTTGTTTGGTATCTCAAGGTAGGAAGCTAAACATAGGCCTCATTTGAAGTCGTCTTCCCATCAAATGTCTCCTGTATACCCACAATAATATCCATTTTAAGCTTGTTATCAAGTTTGTGATGTATGAGGTAACCTTTTTGATCTTGTATCACAATGTTTGTTTCTTCCTTGACAAACTTTATGCATTTTCTAATGAATCTACCCAAGGAGAATTTTCAATACTATCATCAAGCATGGATTGCATATCCACAAAAGTGAAAATTTCTTATTTCTCCCTATATCCATCAATGGTTTCATTAGATGACATTTCTTTAGAAACAATTTCTACCCCTATATTGTTTTCCTCATTTTACAAATGTCTTGTTATAACATTGCATTTTTTATTTGATGTAGCCTCTTTATGATTAAAAACATTTTCATAGTTGCATTCAAGAAAAAGTGTATCTTTTCCATCTATAAGTTCAATTTCTTGCAAAGTTTGAAGCAAAGTAGAATGTATTTTATTGGGTTGGAATTGCATACCACCATAAAATCTTTTCAAAAAGTTGTCTTGTATAGGATCATCAATTACTTGATTCTTCGGTAATTTAGATGTAGAAGAATAACAATCTTCCTCATCATTGTCATCATTGTCATGCCTTCTTGGATACCAAACCATTTTTTTGTAGAGTCGCCAACCTCCTAGAGGTACTATTAAATTTTTGGGGAATAAGGATGCAACGGCATTTCGATCCTCAGTAGATTCACCAAAAATCTGTTAGTATACAAATTCCTCACTACCTATTTAATACATAATTCGCCCAATTTATACCAACAAATTGCACTAACAGTTGGCCAATTTCATCAATTTCCCTCTAAATGTTTTAGAAGCTCCAACTCCCTTCATGTGAAGGGTTTAATAATTTTCTGACGCGTTTAACCAGAAAGTAGAAAAGGAGATTTTCCTAAAAAGAAAATAAATAAAACTCTAGTTAAAGATGATCACCAAACACTATCCAAAAGTAGGAATGAATAGAACTTGATGACTACACAATCAATCCATCAACAGACCATTACTACGTCAAATTCTAACATAGGAAAGAAGGCGCAGATAATGGCATGAATGCATATATAGAAAAGTAGGTTATCAGCAATCCATGCAATACAAATGAAAATCTTTCTTTCAGCAACCAAAAGGTATTATGAATTCAACATGAGAAGAATAAGTAACATGATAGGGAGAAAATGATTCAAAGCTCACTATTCTCCTACATTAATTACTACTAAAAATAAAAGCTCAAAGTCTTTTTTTTAAAGATTACAAAAACATAGCTCAAAGATTCCTTCAAAAAATTACAAAATTTGCAGAAAATGTTTCTCCCTACTCTCTCTCCCGAAAAAGATAAAAGAAAAGAATCCCTTCCAAAAAGTAGCCTAATCATTTTTTAAAGGCCTCCTTGGATGCTAACCTAACCTCCCGTAACCGTTCCTTGAAAACATGCCTTATTAATCTACTTGCAAATTCACTTTTAAAAGTAACTCTTTGAATACCCACAAGTCCGTTGACATTTGTCTCTTCATTTACCACACCCTTTGTATTTTTGAACCATTATTTCAATATCACAAGGCATGTCTTTAGATCTTGTGAAGGACGCAGAGACCATGTCAAAATGAAAATCCCCTAGAACTCTTCTAGGCCTTTTGCTCATGTCAATGTTTAAGACTAATGTGCATGTTTCAATACCTTCAGCTTTCTGGAGTTCAACAAGAAATCCTACCATAACTGTGTCAAAATGTTGTTGAAGACCTTTTAAAGTAGCACTCTGAGCACACGACATAGCTATTGTCACTTCTTCCCAAAAAGATGTAACAACCCTCCTACGTTGGCAAGGAAAGTCATGTGAGGTGTTAGTTGTAAGTCATGGCTTATTGATTAAGGCTAGTGAGAATGTTAAATGGAGCCAAGAAAATAACTTGGAGAGGGAAATCAAACTATTGTTGATGTGGATGAGTTTATTTAATACTGCAGCCAGAAAATATCTATGGGGTAGCTTAGGAAGGAAAGTCAATCTCTTGGGGAGAGTTGGTGAATGATGAATGCATAAAAGAAAATATCTATAGAAGTAGGTGATCAAATTGATGTTTTTGGGATACAGTGGCATGTTGGAAGGGGTCTCATTCTGAGTCTATCTGATGGTATCCGTATACATAATAAAGGAGTGAGCAGATATGATGGGAAGGATGGCGTGTAAGAAAGGAGAATGGAGTGCAGTCGCTGCCATGATATGCATAAAGATCTTATGGCTGAGGGGAGAAGAAAAGACATAAAGATTCGTCACTAAGGATTGTGATAGGTTGTTGAAAGATTTGTTGAAGATGTAAAGGAGTTGCCCAAATTTTTTTGAGAAACACAAGAAAGCTTGCTTCCTATGTGTTAATTCTATGATTTGATCAGAAATGGTGGTCGTTTGTTTGAGTGCAGCACCATTAAGTTGTATACTAGGGTTTGTTCTGCTTATTGCAAGCGTGTCTGTGAAGTATCAGTATTTTGATTGGATGGTTTCCTACGTGCATTTTTTGCCTCTAGGTGTTCAGAAGCAAGTGATCACCATCAATAACTAGCTCCCAGGTCCTGAGCTAGAGATAGTAAATAACAATATTATCTCTGTAAATGTTCACAACTATCTGATTGAGCCATTTCTTATCACATGGAATGGAATACAACAGTGGAGAAGCTTGTGGCAAGACAGAGTTCTCAGAACAAACTGTCCAATTCTTCTAGGGCAAAATCAGAAATACACATTTCAAACCAAGGACCAGATCGGCAGCTTCTTCTATTCCCTATCCTCCCTGTTGACCCACGCAGGAAGAATGCTGCCAATGTCAGTGCATTCCATGAGAAACATCTCTTTGAGGCATTCTATCTAATAGTTGTGTGCCTCCTCTATGCTTTCATTTGCAGAGGCAGTGAGGATGCTGCAAAGGTTGTGGAGGATGGCTTGCATCGTCAGTGTTGTTTGCATGAGAGTTTCTAAAGTTCTTTCAACAAATCCATATGGTACGTATCTTGGAAGGAAGAACTCAGGCAAGCATATCAACTGCAAAATTTGAGGTGCGATGAAGGAGGAGAAATTTATTTCTCAATTTCTACGGGTCAGGTTAGGATCTTGTCTCATGCCCAAGTCTTTTGTGATTTCTTTCTAAAATATTAAAGCTATAATACTTCACACAGTTGTTTGTCAATCAAAGCTGATGTCGTTGTGCTTAAAAGTGAAAAAGCCTAGCAAATATGTGGCATTTACTGTCATCCTATAATAAGATACGTAGGACATAGTTTTATGTGGATTTTCTGAGGGCACGTTTATGCAAATCTTTCATCTTTTAAGTTTCTTCTTTAGTTCTTACAATGGAGAAAAAAGAAAATTCATCGTATTTTTATTTTCCTCTTCTAGTTAGTTCTTTAGAATGGAGAAATCTCATTTTACTCCAAAGGTGCATTGTGTAACAAGAGCTAGAGGGTTCTCTACTCTAGATTGAGTGATTAGCTTTTGCTTGCTTCTTGGCTTCCTATGATGGAAGAAGACCTCCTTCCTTAGTTAAGGACATGAATGCCTTAATTAATAGCTTTAAGGTGTAAGTCCTCATTCTCCCTGATCCATTGTCAGATTGTCCAAAGGATCTTGACTCCCTCATGGTCCTTAAGAGTGTCGAAAGCCCTCTTCTCAATAAGAATGTCATGGATCTATGTATGGAGTTTCTAAAGGTCTTCCATTGAGTGTCTAATGACCATGTTCTCACATTGTGGAAAGTATATATATAGATATATATTACAACATCTTATGATTCTTATGTCATTGGGAATGCTACCACAACAGAAGTATCCCTTTTGCTAATATAAAGGCCCTCCTACAACATAAATTGTATTTTAATACAATATTTTACTTAGTTTTAACACTTTACCAAATCTCTGATATTTAATTTGTAGGAGAGAAAAGCTTAAATCTACTATTTAAGCTCTTCACGTTTGATAATTCTAAATTCAATGTTTTAACTTATGTATTTGGAAAGAATTTAAGGAAGTTTATTTTTACCCTTAAACCATTAATGAGGATGGGTTTAAAATCTAAGAGATGTGATGTAGTGTACTTAGTAAATTTTGTTTGTTACTTGAGAGTCTAGGATATTGAGTCCTCGTGCATGGCCTTGAGTGCTTGTAAAGGCTAAGGATGCATATGAGAAGGCCTATCCATCTACAGGGTGTTGATTTATCCATATGCGGGGCGTTGGTTTAGGCATGTTTGATTCTCCTCATCTGTAGTAGAGTGTACTTGATTCTATGTGGTGCCATTCCTTCGTGCACACATGATGACTCCCTATCTGATCTGCACTCTAGTTTCTTGTACCTTTGCAGTTGTGAGTAGCACCTGACATTATATTGATGAGCATCTCTATGTGTTGACTGTGGCCTTATGCACTATTTTCCATGTCTGTTCTGTGATTGATGTGAGTGTTGGCCATCATGTATACCCTCGCTTGTATTATTTTGTTTGGGCCTTGTGACTACCTTCGAGCATGGTGGGGTGGTCTCTTATGAGTCCACATGGTTGGGAGGCATTGCCACCACTATTGGAGACTGACGAACAGGTTATCGGAGCACCAGCTTGAAGATGTTCTCTTTTGTTCTGTTACTTTATCAGTCATGTACCCATTTAGTTATTGTATCATTCATGGCTATGCCATTGTTCTTGTATATTCATTTATGTAATTTTGTACTCTCTTGCGAGAGATGATGTAAATTACAGTAATGAGAAGATATGTGATGTTGTTCTTATTTGACTTACGAATTTCGATGTGGGTATCGGATCCGCTTGTACTATGATGTTTATAGATTCATGTTTATATATAGAATGGGACATAGGAACATTTAAATTGGTGTTTAAAATGAATGTAGTTCTACTACTGTTTCTTTGGAGAGTGATTTAGTCCTCTCCTCTGGGATGTGCATTCAGCCATGCGTGGCCATGAATGATGTCGATCTATCAAATCGATAACCATATCTGGTTATGTTATCTAATTATGTCAAAAAAAAATATCTTTTCCTCTTTTGGCCCTTACCCTTCGAGATTCGCAGGGTGGGATGTTACACAAGAGGCATGAACAACATAATCAGATAAAAACAATCTTGTAATAGTGCTCCACAAAGTGTTGTCGGACAAGAACTACATTGCTAGTGGAATGATGTACAAAAATAATGAAAGCTTTGAAACTGCTTTTACTAAATCGAGCTCTTAGAATCTCAAGAACTTCCACAATTTTGACATTTTTAATTGGAAGCAACACCATAGCATAATAAAGAACATTGGCCATTTCTAAAGTAGTTCATGACTTGTCCTCATTGTCCTCCAAGGTTTGGCACAATTCATTAGCCTCTTCACGTGTTTTAGAACAAAGTAGCTTTTGGTCATCCAACAACTTCTTTGTCCATGAAGGCTTCCTAAAATTCAAGTCTGTTGCATCTGATTTTCATTGAAAATGGTATCCTCTAAGGAATAGAGTGATGTGAGAGGTAGTCTTTTTACTTTAACATTTGGGTTTTTCACAAAATCATATGCTATAATAAAATAATAAATCTATATCCCTATGTGACATGTTGATCCATCAGGCTTTCCAAGTTATATTATCAAATCACGATCACAGTAAAAAAAAATTCAACTACATTTATCAAGTTGGAGGAAGTCTCTCATTTAGTTCATAGCAAGGACCTATACTAACTAGATAGAATGTGACTTTACAAGACATCAATGCATTGACAAATCTTCAAACCTATCCGAAAGTTCCTATTTTCTCTATCCATGGAAGAGGCATCAACAAAAACAAGGGTTTGAAAACCCTAGAAACTTGTCGATGAGATTGCCTATCAGCACATACTAACATTTCAAAACCTTTTGAAATGGCCAATTGAAATTGGAATCGGCCACTCTTTTAAATCCCAAACTTGCCGAAAAGTATTTCTTTTTAAGTTTACAAAGTTTTAGGGAGTGGAAAAAGTTAAAACTTTTTGACTTCTTACTCCTTTAGAAAAATATTACACTTCCGAGCCTTTGTATGGTAAATAAAATTCACCTTTCGCATACTCAGGTAAACCATCAAAAAGATATCCTTTATATTCCAAATATTTATTATTGTCCGGAAAAATAAAAAACTGCTAGAGAAAGAAGAATATAATAGATCTAGACTAAAATATTACCTCTACCTGTAAATTTTCCACATGGTGTAAAATAAATCCACGAAACCCTTTGCAAACACATACTACTTGCAAATCAATTTTACATTAGCACCAATAGACTTTTGCATCTAATTGTTTCCCCGAATATTGCTAAAACTGTATAGCCACCTGAAAATGATGCATTGGCTTCCTAGGAACATGATAGGCCACTAATTTTTGACAACCTAGAGTGAAGGACTTAGCGTGATGACATTTTCTAGTAGTGAAAATTCTTAAAATTTTCAAGTTAAAAAATTTGGGTAACACCAGTAAAAAATTTTGGACTTTCCCATGTCGATGTCCCTTTTACTTCATTTCCCTCAAGTTTGTGATTCCTTGGGTCCCCATGTTTAGAACCTTCAAACTTTTCTCTATTAGCATGCTTCCCCACAACCCCACTCCCTTCTCTCTCCGCGAGATTCTAGATTTCTGTCATGTCTCCTTCACTGCAGTGATTAATATTATTATTTTAATAAACAAAAATGTTTATTAACAATATAAACATATAATTTTTTTTTTAATAAATAATATTATAAGTACTTTAATTAATGTACTATCATCCACAGGTTGGCCGATTTTAGGACCCTAAGTCTTATTTCAAAATCATATTTATACAAGGTGCCTTGGAGCATTTCCATCATTAGTTTGTTTTTGGTATTTTTTTTGCTTTCAAATTTTCAAATGCATTGTAGTTGTTGGGACAAAAACCCCTACACTTACACAGTAGAGGTATTTGGATGAAAACCCAAGTGCTGCTCCTTGGGGACTTCCACCCAGGAGGTGCAGGTTGTTCTAAACTAGTGGATTTTGTGTGCTTAGATGGATATCTAATTTTGGAGTTTGTCCAGTGTGAATTCTTGCAATTCAGTCTTCCATTCAAAAGGGTAAAACCCCCGTGAAGGCCTAACTAGGTGATTGGGGGAATGTGATGATAACATACATGAAGACCTAATGCCTAATCAATCCTATTCTAGACATGCTAGAGTATACAGGCAAATTCAAGTTGGATCTAGGTGCAATATCTAGGTTAGTGAATTCCATTCTTAGCCAACAACTAATTCAAAACAAACCTAATTTCCCTAGTCAGTATGCAATGATCTTTTGGAGGTGTGAAGGCCTAGTTGGAGGTAGCAATTAACAAATACCTTTTCATAATTTGTTCATTTACTGAACGCTAGTTAATTTTGTTTATAAAGGGATCAAACTAGGGACAGAAACATTAAATTTTCCAGCGATTGTTTCAAGAACCAAATCCTATGTGAGGACTAATCTCAAAATCTCAAATTAAGGACAACATCATCATATTTTGCACCCTATTTGTGCAACAAATACTGGACGCAACTCAGGCCAACAACATTTCCAAGCACATCTAGTTATGGTTAACCAGTCATGTTTTGGGAGTTGTTCTAGGCTGAAACTCACATCTAATCTACCTAGGTTTTTGAATAGATATCATTAATCTAATATAGATATGCTTTAATATTGTTACCAAACACAATATATAATATCATTGTCTGTTTGAATGTTTCTATGATGGGAATGAATATCTGAATTGATTCATTTGTATTATTTTAATGTCGCTCTGGAATTGAAACAAAATATGATCATACTATTCAGTTTAGACATAGTAGTCCACTTTTGGTGATATTTTGTGTTTTCATAAAACCCTAGATCTTTATGCCCTAAGGGCGTATGTCATAACAAAGTGATATCAATGTTAGGGTTTCAAACAATAGGTTGGAAACAACAAGTAAACCTGAGTAGAGATTTAAGAAGGGATATTAAAATTTCCCCTTCCCTTTTTTCTTTTTGGTACCAAAGGACTTGATCTCCTTGAGTGCTCATCTATGCTACATAGAGGGTTCACAGACTTTCCCCTACTATCATACTTGATGAATGGCATATCATGGATCCCTAAACCTTGATGAGCTTTAAAGCTTCCCTTCCCCTTCTAATGGTAGCAAGTATATTTGAGTGCCAATCCCAACTCACCCTCCCGAATTGTTTGCGGGCTCCTAAACTTTTTCTTCCTTCACATCACTATGTATGGGGTATCCTATTTTCCTGCCTCCCACCCCCCCCAATTATGTTTCCCTCTGATATTCCTCTTTCTTCTCTCATCATCTTCTTCTATCATCTATCTTCATCACTTCATCAATCTTTCAAAACAATTCTTCCAATCAATCTTCATCAATCATTTCTTCAAACATCTCTTCTAATCAATCCCATCATCAATCATTCCAATCAATCCATTTCAAATCCATCACTTCTTCCAATCAAGGTCATCCATCTAATAAATCCAAATGCAAGTCAATCAATCTTGTCAAATTATCTAATCACAATCAATGGTCTTGATCCCAATCTTGTTTTAAACCATATCAATCAATCAATCAACCAATCAATCCATCATCCTTTTGTTGATCTAGGGATATACCATTCCCCGCAATGACAACACTATCATCTCATCAATCCATCAACAATTAATCTTTGGTTTATAGCTTGATAGGGGCAATACCTTGTTTGTGTTTGAATCATTTGTGCATGCTTTCTTGCTTTCTTGTGTGTGTTATCATTTTTTCATTTGCATCTGTATCTTCCCAACTAATATTCATATCTTGTATCTAGACAAGGCTGTATTACATTGGGGCATGAGACAAATCTTCACCTTGGTCCTTATACCCTGTTGCACAACATCTCATGCTATATCAAACATATGATTGCTCACTTTCATTGCAGCATAACGTATCCTTTATCTCTTTCCTCCATTTCCCAATCTTTTTCGACCAATCCCTTTCATTTTGAGAGCATACTCATTTTCTTCTAACCTGCCTATCGTCTCGAGGGGGCATCATCATCCTATCATTCTATCACCATCCTATCTTTCTTTTTGCCATCATCCCCCCTTTTACTCTATCCATATCTTAGCTTCTTTGAAATGATGCTACTCAACACAAATCTCATCATCTCAAAGAGGGGCAAAATGTAGACACCCAAAAATGTCCACCTTGTCACAACACTGCATCATATATGCATCTTGTAGCATCTTTGCCCTAGATACCCCATATTGTCACCTAACCTAGCATCTTCCTCTAATGAATTAAATAAATTCAATATTTATTTAATTTGTCCACCCTTCGCATTATTAAATAAATAAATTTTATTTATTTATTTAGTCCACTTTCCTTTTAAATTAAATTAAATAAATATTCTATTTTATTTAATTTATCACTTTTATCCTCATTTTTCTCATAATTTAAATAATATTAAATTATTTAAATTATTAAGCCCACCTTCCATCTTTGTCTGTCGAGATGACTCTAACTATCTCTCGAGTTAACTCTTTTACCTTCCAATTTCCTCTGAACTTATCTCTTTCACCTTACTAATTCCATCTCCCAAATCACTCATCCACCTTCCATTTTTCTCTCCCAAGTTGCAGAAGCAACATTCTAATTCAACTATCACCCACAAAATGGAAGGCTTATCTTTCCATTCTCTCATATTTTTCTATGAATTGATTCACAACCATGCCATTTGCATAGATGAATCTTCTATGCACTGTCACTCTACCAAAATTTTGCCTCATCCATCACCTACCTATCTTTTTATCATCAATCTATCTATCTTCCTCCATCAATCTCTATCACTGTTCAGCTATAGATTGAAGTAATCAAACATTCAAATCAGCTACAACAATCAACATGCATGCATCAACATTTGAAGATTTCTGAGGTATTTGTGAAATTTGGGTAAGAAGGTAATTTGCATGTTATTGTTTATCTTTCAATTTATCCAAATTTTACCATCTACAACCATAATTATGCAAATACAATAGCAAACATATTAATATTAGAAAATGCTGCTACAAAAAGATGTAAAATGACAAATAACTATGTACTTGTTTTCGGGGTTCCGAAGTGGAATAGTTGGGGACTAATGAGAGGGTGCCCAAGTCCAAGGCCTAGGTTTTTGTCAGGATCTAGAGGCTCAGTCTGCAACCTATTCCTGCTATCACAAAGATTTTCTCATCATGGAATCTAGAGGACTAAAGAGCAGGCACCCAAGTCCAGGGTATTGTTTTTAACTCTGATCTGCAAATCTGACACTCTGTAGTACCCTCCTACAACTCCACTTTTCTTATATCTTCAACTTGTAACCTACAATTACAAAACTTTGGAAGGGGGGTTGTGGTGTTTAGAGGCTTGCCTCAGTCAAGCCCCGAAGAGACATTCAAGTCTTCCAAACACCATTGTCAGATAGAAACTGCGTGCCCTTGTGAGACAGAGGCAAAAACCAAATGATAAAAGCTTAAAAACACAAATGATTGCATCTTGTAGTGAAGATATCATGGGAGGAAGAAGCTCTTCATGCCATGAGGAGATGATTGCTCAAATATGCAAATACAAATACATAGACAACACAAATTTGCTCTTGCTACACAATGAATGCCTTGAATCACCTTCACATAAACTTGAGAAACCAAATTGCTAGCTAGTAATCATCTAGTTTACAAATGAATGTCTAAACATGCTTTTATATGCAACTACAAACACTCCTGCCAAGAATTTCATAATTCAAACTTACTGTGTTGGCATAGGACCCAAATAATGGTCTCAAGACGACACCCAAAATTTGGGACTGACCCAAAATAGGGCAGGACCAGGATGCAAGTGCCCAAGTCCTCCCCCCTATTTTGGGTAGGCTTAGGTTCAAGGGATCCCCCTAGGTCCCATTTGTCATGAAACTTAGGGCTCATTTCATCGGGGTGTCAAAATATGATACAAGATGTCCTAAATGCAGATAAAATATCCGAGAGCTAAACCTTATGAGGGAAAAGCCCCCAAGGGGACATTTTCTAACATTACACTTATAATATAGATACTCATATAATTAATTAGAAACTTCAAATACAAATATATTAAATCAAGTTGAACCTTGTAAAAAATTACCTATGAGTCAATATCAAACATTTCCTACAAAACAACATCTGTGAGAGCAATACCATCCAATATGGATGTGTCCATCACTAGCTATTGCCCTGCGTCATAGCATCCTGAGACTCTACAACATCATTTGGATTGCCTAAATGGTGAGAGTCCTGGGTCCCGTAACTGCACAAGTTCCCACATGAACTACAAAGATGTGGTTACCAATGATGCCTACTTTTCTCACCCTCATCGACTTGGGTAAGATCATCGCCATATTGTACTAGAGACTGTGTGAGAGAACTCAAAGAATGTAGTGTCTCCACATCAACACTCTCCTTCAAAGCTGAAGGGAGTGAGATATGTGTTGGCCTCATTAGGGGTCTAGGTACACAGTTCTGGTCTCTATGTGCCCCTATCTATCTTGGGCAGGGCCACCACTTCTGCTGTAGAACTCTTGAATGTCAAAGTAATTAGGAATCTGGTTGAGGATGAACTCACAATATAGCTTCCTCAAGAAATATTGTGGCACCTCATTGTTATTACAAGGACACTCATCAAAGACCATGTACCATCTATCCCAAAAGTTTTGGGATACACCATCGTACACACACCAATGAATCAAGAACCGTTTACAACTCTCTTCTAGTGTTTGTCCAATTGTAGGATTGATAAAATGTGAACATAATTGATATTTTGTAATTTTTTGTCCTTAACTTGTTTGTAAGATAGTTTGTAAGCATAGTATTGTCGACTCCTCTCCCTATAGTCATTTCATTTGGTGATTTAGTTTTTCACCGATTCAATATGAGAAATAATGACCTCTAATGACTTGGCAAGGGCTCTCCTACGATCGGTGCTTGCATTTGGAGTATTTAATGTTTCAATTAGGGTTTCAAGTTGTTTTTTATTTTCTTCAATTTGCCCTAAATAGTTTTCTTGTGTGTCTCTTTAATGATGAGGACATGAAGGTAGGGGGTTTTGAGGGTTATCCTCAATTTGAGGGGGGTTGTTTTGAGCCTTCTCTGCTAGATTAGGGTTTTGTGGTGGCTCATTGGCTGAAAATTCAATATAAAAATCTAATCAAAACATTGAAAAATAAAAAATTTGTTTTCAAATTCACAAAAAAACAATCAAATCCTATCTTGTTGATCTGCTACACCCTCTACACCTCATGCATGATGTCTTCAGGAGTGGGATTGGTGAGGTGGCATGGTGAAATTGTCAATTTCCCTTTGAAATTGTTGTTTCAATCTCTCCTATAACATGCTCGCAGTAGCAGAAGTGAAACATGCGGCCAATTTTTACAAATGAATCGCAGGTTTCACTTTTTGCTGCTTTTATTTTGATTTTTTACAAACCTAAAATGTGAGCACATTATAACATGCTCATGTTTTAGGCTCAGTAATACCGATCCATAACGTGAGCACATTATAACATGCTCACATTTTAGGCTCAGTAATACCAAGCCATAATGTGAGCGCATTATAATGCGCTTGTGTTATAGCTCATATGGGACCAAAAAGTGGTTGTGGCCACTTTTTGGTCCCCCATCTTTGTGCATTGACCCTTCTTATCAAAGAGACAATTTTCTATAATAGACTCAGACCTTTTGGGAAATTCTTAGAGCTGATCAAATATTGAAAATTTGTTCCTTTGGCCTCTTTGTAATTTGTTCTCAACTCACCAATAAATGGAAATCTATCATTTTTGCTAAAATTTTGTCTTTACAAAGCTTTTCTTTTAGTTTTATCATGATAGTAAGCCTCTATGTATATGTTTAATGACTGATGGTTCATTACTAACTAATAATATTGTACCTAAGTGCACTTTATTGCAAGTTGGTACAGTCATGGGTGGAGGGTCCAAAGAATGGATTGTCCAACCATGCAGCTAGAATAAACACAACAGAAAACAACATAATTATAGAATGCAATGGAAGATTTATATGCTTAAAAGATTAGACAATTACAATGCTTATATGTTGGCAACATGTCGGCTACAATCATGGGCTCATAGGCCTACTTTCCAAGTTACAACATACATGAAAGATATGGCATTGAAGTGCCTCTGGAAAAGAACTATCTATCCTCAAATTACCTAATCACTAAACTAACTATCCACTGCCCTTCAAATGCATCTACTGAATGCTTATATATCATCTTCTAGCTCACAGAATCCTCCGCGTTGGCATCAAGAGGTATCCAACTCTAATGAATGATGAAACATGTAGTTCAACCTATAACTCTTGGTAACGCTCTGCAAATGAATGAAACTTGATGTGGTTCTCAATGAAGGTCTATCTAGTCCCAAATTGCCTTGTGTGACATTCCATTTGACTTCGTAAGTCACAGAAGTGCTTCGCAAACCTTGTATGCTCATGTTGCTGATGAATGCTTTGTTCTATGAATGTTGATGATCTTCTGATAGGGGTAACTTTCCATAAACAAGTCCAAATCTCATGAAATCTAAATATGATGTAGTTGTCATGGTCTAGAAATTAAATCCTACTTCACGAACTCTGAAATGAGGACGCGGTAGAATGCAGTAGAAAATGCTGAAACTACAAGTGACTAAACTGCAACTAAAATGAAAGAAAAGAAAAGACAACAAATATTTTTGGTTCATGCAAGATTGCTCTACAACCTGGGATGCTCCTACATTAGACACCCAGGGTTATTTAAAAAGTGAGTCCCTAACTTTGCTGGTGCTAGAGGAAAACCAAGGTGGTCTACCTCAGCCTGAGAAATCCATGATGAATCTTCTTCTAGTATTCCTTTCCACTTAACCAAATACTCTTTATACTACTTGCCTCTAGTGCTACATCCAACTCTACTATCCAAAATTTGTTCTATCTACTCCGGTTGCTATTGTGGTAACTGATCCTTCAATCCATCTTCAAGACTGTCACTTGATTCTCCCTCATGATATTGATATAGATCTACAATGTTGAATATAGGTGATATACCAAATGTCTCTGGTAGCTCCACTTCATATGCATTGCCTGAATAAAACTTCTTAAGAATCTTACATGGTCCAAACTTCCTCATTTTCCACTTGTTGTATGCCCCTACTGTAAGTCTTTCTTTCTATAGATATACCATGACTTCATCTCTAACAAAAAATTCCTTATGTCTCCACTTCTCATCTACTTGTTCCTTATACTTGTTTTTCATCTTGTCAGGTCCCCTTTTTCTAAAAATAGTACTTAGTAAAAATAGTAAGTCACTGGTTATTTAGATTTAATAAATCAGGTCTCACAGGACAACTTGGAGAAATAAATAATTTAATATTTAATATTTTCCTTGGTGCAAATTTCCAACCTTTAGGAAAATAAATATTAAATTTAACATTTAAATTGGTACAAGCCCCATTTGGGTGTGGATTTTCAAGAAGGCCAATAATAACCATTTTTAATTTTAAGAGCATCTTATGATAGGGTGTAAGAGGGGGTTATGATACCTTATGACAGTTGTCATAATTCATGATTATTTTTCATTGGAGGATATTGGCATGAAAGGTGTGAGAATTTGAGCACTCATCTTGGGTTACCAGATAAAAAAAGGCATTTTGTTGTTGTGATTTGTGTGTTTTCTATTATTCATTTTCTCTCATTTGGAGCCTTGAGCTTTGTTTTCCTTCAGTGGACAAAAACCCATTGGAGTTTGCAGCTATGGACAAAACCTCATTAGTTATTGGGATTAGAGGATGGAAAACCTTTGGTTCTTGAGGGCATTATCACATAGGGAGTACATTGGAGCTTCAAAGAATTGGTAGATTTTGACAGTTTTTATGTAGTTTGCTTGCAGGTGGATTTATATGCAGTTTTTATGTTTCTTGGAGCATTTTGAAGTATTGTAAGTGTTTTTAGTTGTGAAATTCATGTTTTTCTATGTGTTTACTATTATTTCATCAGTATTGGCACGTGTGGCCATTTATTGTAAGATCTGGTGTTGTTTTGTGAGTTTAGAGCAGTCTCAGTGTATTATGGAGCTAGGGTTTTAAGCAGTTAGTAGTTTGTAATTGTGGGTTTGTTATTAGAGTTTTCTTCTATTTTTATTGGTCATCTGAGACCTTATATTAACTGTATTTCATCAAAAAATATATAATTTAATATTGGGTTCATCAGATATCATTTCTATGTTGCTGGGTGAGATCGGGTGAAGTGAAATTATTAATTTTGTATGTAAATTTGTAATTTTTATTAAATTTGGTAATTTTATGATATCCTAAAGCAAGAGGCCATATATTTTCTTTTTTTTTTCTATTAATTTTCAGAAATTTAAGTTTGGTAAAGATTTCCTTTGATTTGGGTAAGAAATTGTCAATTTTGGGTACCATTTGCGTAGTGAAAATTGGGTATTTGTGAAGATAATTAAAACATACATTTCAAATCTGATATAGTTGTAAATATTTTGTTGGGGACATTACAATGGTATCAGAGCATGATCTTTCTAGCCTGTTGGAGAAGATAACTACTGTTTCAATTTATGCATGTTGCATGTTAGTGATCAGCACTTGCATGTTAGTTTTAATGGTTGTGTGTCAATGCTCAGTGCTTGCATGTGTGGTATCAGTTGTTGCATGTTAGTACTTGTGATTGGATTTTAGTTTTTTTTAGTGATCCCATGTAGTGTGAATCATGGGAGGTTTCTTCAATTTTCTATTTAAGAGGTTGACAGAGAGGGACAATGAAATTGTGGCCTCCTGAATTGCTAGATTGTATGAAGAATACCATAATCATTTTGAAGATTTAAAGGCTGCCACAACATTTCAGAAATATGTAGTTGATAGGAAGAACTATTCCCCAAAAAGAAGAGATTATTAGAATTTTTGAGGAATACCAAGGCGAACCTGAAGCTACCAAAGCTACAGAAACTTTTGATGGGTACTACATAAGGAGAAGAAAGGAGGAAGAATCAGAAGATGCTAAGGAGTAGGAGACAAATTAAATATTCATACAATAAGAACAAAAGGAAGAAAGAGTTGAACCAGAGGCACTCATAGTCATAGAGGTTGAAGGTAAAGATTCTTTAATTAAAGAAAATATTTCAGTGATTTCTAATGAGCTCCCAATTCAGGAAAATGTTAATTTTGATGAAGTTAAAGTGAAATCAATCTTGCATGTTGGAGATAAAGATTTAATAATGGAAGAAAAGAATAAAAAATTTCCTTTTAGTGTCAAGGAGCCAGTGCCAAGTGAGAATGGTCAACATAATAGCCATATTGTTGGAAATAATTTCTTGATGGATACTTTAGCTCAATCTTTTTCTTCTAGTGAATTTCATTATGAGAGTGACAGTGTTGTTGTGAATTTCTTAAATTCGAAATCAGCAAAGGAAGGTCAACACTTTGCATGTTTCTATAATTACAACTTAAGAAATAAGGGTGGAAGTAGTATCAAGAATGTTTTGCATCATCTTCATAATATGTCATCACAAAGTTTTTTCTATCATGATAAGCATTCAAACTATGATGAAAAGATGAATGGTACAAAGTGGAAGGTGGATGCTTCCTCTCAACTTCAAAATTTCTCATCCACTGTGGTGTGGGATCCTAGTGCTTTATCCAAAGAACCACAAAAATAAGATATTGAAAAGCACATGAAGGCTGAAATTTTTGATGGGATGAATCTCATATTTGTAGAAGTGTTTTCTAGTTCAGAATCCCCAACATCCAATTGTATCAGAGTAGTGCAACAGAAGCATGATGGAGAATACATTATTAATTTGATACAACCTCTAAGGAGATTAAAAATTGTAATACAAAAATATGAGGTATGTAATGCATTCTACTCTTTGAGTACTCAAATGGTTATGTTTGTGCAATGGTTGTATTCCATGAGTGACTTTCTACATAATCATTATTTTAGAAAAATAAAGATTACATGTGAAGGGAAAGACATGGTGTTTGGAGGTGTATCTAAAGGAACAATGGAAGTAGACATAGATATGAATACTTCTTGCAAGGGACAAGTTTCATGGACAAGATGTTTGGTGATGGAGGATATGCATTCTATCTCATTTTATGGTAAGAATCATAGTCTTCATTTTTGATATTCAAGTGTTTCCAAATTAGCATAGCATAGTGTTTAGTAATATGTTCCTAGGATCACCCTTGGATAGAGGTTTCCAACATGTCCTAGAGTTGGAAACTAATTTGTATCAGGAATCTATGTGGGAGAATGATGTGACATACTTTGGCCAAGAGACTAGCATTCAGGGCATTCAAAGGATGCAACAAAACAATCTTTGGAAGGGATTGAAAAGGTAAAAAACTCATGTCATGTAATTTTCATCTTAGATTTTTCATATCCATTTATGGAAGGATATGATGTCTCGGGGAAAGGTGATTGGGCTTTCTTAATGCAAAGGTGAGGCTCCATTCAAATTGAGAGCACGAAGTTGACAATTTCTACACTATGTGTTTATGAAGAGGAGTTTCAGGATGCCATTATTAAGGGGCATTCACATGAGAAAGTACAATAGTGGAAGCAACTCAAGGGAAGTGGTAATGATTTCAATTTATATATCTCAAGGGTTCATGTGAAATACTTTCAATCCAAACAAAGAAAGAAGCTTTTACATGGATGGGAAGAACACAAGAAGCTTTGATTAAGCTCAAGAAGGTAACCATCTCATGCTATGTACTTTTCATCTCAGATTTCTTACAAGCATTGTCTATAGGATGTGATTTTGAAGGAAAGAGAGTTGTTATGGTTATAATGCAAAGGAGGAACTCCATGAAATTTGAAAGCATGAAGGACAAAGATTCAAGAAATGGTCTCAAGTTCTTCTCAAAGCCACTTATCTTGTTGAAGAAAACAGTTTATGGGTTGCTGATTTTGAATAATTTTAAAAGTGTACAAATATTTTTGGAGAGATTTTCAGTCCATACATGGCTGCCCACCCATTTTGCATTGATCACATCAATGACTGTTGCACAATTTTTTCATTTTTACAGTTGTTACATCATTTGTATACTGCTGATTTTGTTGATTTTAGTTATGAACAACTATAAATTGGTGCATTTTGGAAAAGATTACTTGCATGATGATGAGAGAAAAAAGTCTTCCTTATTATCAACAATCACTCCAGCCAACATAACACTAATTGAAAGGAAGTTCACAGAGGTTTGTAACTCTTATGATTTATTCCCAGCTTACATGCAATTTGAATTGAGCCATGCTGTGAAGCTGTGGGTGTTGTGTATGATGGAGTATGCTATAGTTGTAGATCAGTTTGATGCTAATGTATACCATTTTATGTCATTATTTTCTCCATTCATAACAGCTTCAGAAGTTGTGGTTTTAGTCTTTCAGTTTGGAGTAGAACAGTGTTGGCAGTATTGTGTGATTTGGAGTTTTGGTTCAGTTTTTGGAGAATTATGGAGTATATATTGCTATTGTATGATGTTATTTTTCACTCCTCCACTGAAATATTACTGTTATAGATCATTCCTTGAAGCTGAAGGTATCATCTTCATGTTGAGGTAAAATTTGGGTGAATTAGAGTGCATTTCAGCCATATTAATTTCATTGTTTTGAAGGAAGAAGTAGTTGTTGTTTCCCAAATGTCTAATCATTGTTGTAGAGGATGCAATGAATTCTCTAATAGTCCTAATAGAAGAAAAAATCATAATTGTATCATTGGGAGAAGATGTAGGATTTTTTTGTTTAACTTGTCGTGTGACAGTACACACACATTTTAGGAGGGACAAGCTAAAAGGAAGAGGTTGTTGAATGGGATGGATACAAGGTACTCTACATGCCCACAAGTAATATGGGATATATTTTTGTACATTGAATATTGTTGCAACAATACTACAAGACAAAAAAAATATAATGTCAATCATCTCAGGTATACTTTTCAAAGAATTGTTAAAATGCACAAAGTTGCACTGGGTTAGTTTACCAAATCTCTGTGGAAGGATGAAGATCAGTTTGAGTCTTGGAAAGAATGCATCCAAGATTTGAATATAATAGATTTTATATTATATGGACATTTTGGTTTGGTATATGGCATTGACGAATTTATGTTTCCAGGGTTGCACGGTGTCTTATGGCAGAAATTGCAACATCTCTTAGGTACAGGATCAATACTTTCTATGTTGTATAACATGATTTATTTTGGCATGAAGATTTTGAAGCATCATGGTTGTAATTACTTGAGGAAAAGAAATTTTTTGGAAGGGAGGACTTGTCATGTCTCCTTTTTCTAAAAATAGTAAATCAAGGCTCACAAGACAACTTGGAGAAATAAATAATTTAATATTTAATGTTTTCCTTGGTGCAAATTTCCAACCTTTGGGAAAATAAGTATTAAATTTAACATTTAAATTGGTGCAAGCCCCATTTGGGTGTGGGTTTTCAAGAAGGCCAATAATAACCATTTTTTAATTTTAAGAGCATCTTATGACAAGGCGTAAGAGGGGGTTATGATACCTTATGACAGTTGTCATAATTCATGATTATTTTTCATTGGAGGATCTTAGAATGAAATGTGTGGGAATTTGAGTGCTCATCTTGGGTTATCAGATATAAAAAGGCATTTTGGAGTTGTCATTTGGGTGTTGTCTATTATTCATTTTCTCTCATTTGGAGCCTTGAGATTTGTTTTTCTTTAGTGGACGAAAACCCATTGGTTTATGGGGTTAGAGGAAAGAAAACCTTTGGTTTTTGAGGGCATTCTCACATAGGGAGTGCATTGGAACTTCAAAGAATTGTTAGATTTCGGCAGTTTTTATGTAGTTTGCTTGCAGGTGGATTTATATGCAGTTTTGATGTTTCCTAGAGCATTTTGAAGTATTGTAAGTACTTTCAGGTGTGAAATTCATGGTTTTCTATGTGTTCACTATGGTTTCATTAGTATTGGTTCTTGTGGCCATTTATTGTAAGATCCGGTGTTTTTGTGAGTTTGGAGCAGTTTCAGTGTATTTTAGAGCTAGGGTTTTGAGTAGTTAGCAGTTTGTAGTTGTGGTTTGTTATCAAAGTTTACTTCTATTTGAATTGGTCATCTCAAACCTAATATCAACTATATTTCATCATAAAATCATATAATTTAATATTGGGTTCATCAGATATCATTTCTGTGTTGTCAGGTGAGATCAAATGAAGTGAAATTATTAATTTTGTATGCAGATTTGTAATTTTTATTAAATCTAGTAATTTTATGATATCCTAAAGAAAGAGGCTGTAAATTTTCTCTTATTTTCTATTAATTATCAGAAATTTAAGTTCGGTAAATATTTTCTTTGATTTGGGTAAGAAATTGTCAATTTTAGGTACCATTTGTGTAGTGAAAATTGGGTATTTGTGAAGGTAATTAAAACATACATTTTCAAATCTGATATAGTTGCAAATATTTTTTTTGGGGACATTACACATCTCTTCCAAATTCTTCCTAAATTGATTGTGTATTGTCTCCATATATCCTGCAAATTCTTTTGTGGTCCATGCTGATGTCTCTTAGCTTTGCAACTCCTCTAGGTTGTACTCCAGTCACAACTTCAAATGGTGTCTTTCCCATACTTATGTTCACTAAATTATTGTATGTAAACTCTTCTTGTGGTAGAATTATATCCCAATTTCCTGCCTTATCTGCTACTAAACATCTCAACAAGTTACTCAAACTCCTATTTACTACTTTTATTTGTCCATCTGTCTATGGGTGAAATGTTGAACTAAACTTTAGGTCTGTCTTCATCTTCTTCCACAATGTCCTCCAGAAATATCCAATGAATCTTGTATCCCTATCTGAAACTATACTCTTAGGTAATCCATGCAATCTCACAATCTCCTTAAAAAATAGATTAGCAACATGTACATCATCATTTGTCTTCTTACAAGGAATGAAATGTGCCATCTTTGAAAATTTATCCACTACTACAAATATAGAATCATATCCCCTCTATGTTCTTGACAAACCTAATATGAAATACATGCTTATATCTTCCCAAGGTCTCTTTGGTACTGTCAAAGATTTGTACAAACCAATATTCTGACTACTCCTTTTTGCAACTTGACATACTCTGCAACTCTGAACATATTTACTTACATCCTTATATATCTAAGGCCAAAAATAATGTTCACTTACCAAAGCTATTATCTTTTCAATACCAAAATGTCCTACCAATCCACCACTATGCTTCTCCTTGATCAAATTATCTCTCATTGAACTCCTAGGTATACACAACTGATTTCCTTAGAACAACATATCCTCTTGGATGATATAATCCAACCACTTACTTCTATCTGTCAAAAATGATTCCTTGCATGCTTTCCATGCTTCTGTAAAATCAAGATCCTCTTCATACATACACTTAAGTTCTTCAAATCCTAGTACTTCTACTCTCATCTCTATCAACAAGTTCCTTGTTCTGCTCAATGCATACGTAACCTTGTTTGACTTTCCACTCTAGTGCTTCAATACAAATGTGTAACTCTGCATGAACTCTACCCATATCATATGTCTCTAATTCAACTTACCTTGACTGTTCAAATATTGCAAAGCTTGATGATCAGAGTACAACACAAATTCCTTTGGCAACAAGTAATGTCTCCACTTCTTCAAGGCTTGAATTATGGCATAGAACTCTTGATCATAAACTGAATATCTCCTCCCTGTATCATTCAAATTCTCATTGAAATATGCTACTAGTCTCCCTTTTTGACTTAACACTACTCCTATCGCACTTCCATTGGCATCACAATCAACTTGAAATACTTTGTTAAAATCTGGTAATGCTAACACTGGTTAATTTGTTACCTTCTGCTTCAACAATTCAAAACTCTTATTTTCTCTTGATGTCTACTTAAAATCCTTCCTATCACCCCTCATTGTCTCTGTCATTGGTGTGCATATAGTAAAATTTCTGATGAACTCCCGGTAGAAACTTGCTAGTCCATGAAATGATCTTACCTCCCCAATGTTCACATGTGTTGGCAACTCAACAATTGCTCTTTCTTAGGGTCCATCTTCAATCCTTCCGCAGAAATCACAAATCCCAAATATACCAATTCCGTCTTCATGAAAGTACACTTCTTGATGTTTATCAACAATTTCTCTTCTCTCAACCTCTACAATACTTGTCTAATATGCCACAAATGTTCCTCCTTTTTCTTACTAAAAATTAGAATATCATCCAAGTATACAATAACAAACTTACCCAAGGATTTCTTCAAAACCTCATTCATCAATCTCATGAGAGTACTTGTTGCATTAGTTCATCTAAAAGGCATGACCAACTACTCATAGAGTCCCTCATTTGTCCTCAATGCAGTCTTCCACTCATCTCCTTCTCTGATCCTAATATAATGGTATCCACTCTTTAGGTCTATCTTTGTGAAATATTTTGCTCCACTCAAACAGTCCATGATGTCATCCATCCTTGGCAATGGAAATCTATACTTAACTGTGATCTTGTTTATTTCTCTAGAGTTTGTACACATCCTCCATTCTCCATCTTTCTTTGGTGCTTGTACTGCAAGTACTGCAAATGGGCTTAAACTTTCTCTGATCAATCCTTTCATCAACAGCTTTTGTATTTATCTATTCAACTCCATATTTTCTGCTGGTGTCAACTAGTGTGTCACTTTGTTAGGTAAACTAGCTCTAGGTACAAGGTCCATATGATGACTAATACTCTAGATTGGTGGCAATCCTTCATTTACATTCTCTGAAATGATATCTTTGTATTTTGTCAACAACTCAGTTATTTCCTCCAGTAGTGGTTCTTCTTCGTTTGTGGTAGCGGTTTCTGCACTTAGGGTTCTAGACTTCTTTGGAATCAATGCAAAACACATATTCTCATGTCTCAATCCATCCAAAAATTTCCTTCCATCCACTAAATAGATTCTAGCATTTCCACAGACTTCACTTTTAGGTTCATCTTCCAAAGGTATCAAGATATGTTTCTTTCCATTTGATGTTATAGTATAAGTATTCTTCCTTCCATCATGTATTGCTATCCTATCATACTGTCATGGTCTTCCCAACAATATATGACATACATCCATCAGCATAATATCACACAATACCTCATCAACATAAGATCTTATATGAAATTTCACCAGACATTGTTCACTCACCAGTACCTTGTGTTCATCTTAAATCCATGCTATATTGTAGGGCTTCAGATGTTTTAATCTCTCTAGATTTAGCTTAGTCACCATCTCTTCTAAAACCAAATTATCAATGCTACCACTATCAATGATAACTTTACAACATACACCTCCTAATTTGCATCTTGTCTGAAACAAACTTTTCCTTTGCAGTGGTTCCTCGGTTGTCTCTACTTGAAATAAAGATCTCCTCATGATCAATGAATCTCATTTCTTTGTCTTTCCCATTGAACTAGGTGATCCAACTGGTTCTTCCTCCGCATAAGCTACTCTTGCACTATTCTCTATCCTTTTGCTGGTACTCCCTCGATGACATTCAAATGCCCTGTGTCCTTCACCTCCACACTAGAGACAAGTTCCCATGAATGACCTCTTATCAAATCCTCTTTCATCTCTCCAATATCCTTCATTACGGTAAGAATTATGTCTTCCTCTATTACTGCAGTAGAAATTTATGTCATCTCTCTGATATGAACTGCTATCTCTATCTTCTTTTAGGTGTAGACTATTCTCCTTGTTCTACTCCACATATGGTCTTTCTCCTTCAGAATATGTTCTACCTCTCTACCTTTGCTCATGTGTATTATTCATCTTATCTTCAACTTTTAGTGCAAACTGATATGCTTCTTCTACCGTTGTCATTCTCACCAAGCTAAGTTCTTGAATGTTTATCCTCAATCTATTTATGTACCATGCCACTTTCTCCTTTCTTTCTTCACTATGTGTAGTCTTTATAATTATTTTGTGAAATTCTTTAGTGTACTCCTTCACAAATTTCTCCTTTTGCCTTAGGTTTTGCAATCTCTTCAACAATTCCAACTCATAGTCAACATGTATGAATTGATTCTTCAATTTTGTCACCATCCTATCCCATTTTCTGATTTTCTCTTTTCCTCTCCTGTTTCTTTCCAATTGAACTCCTTTCCACCAAATAGAAGCATGTCCTTTCAACTTTGTTTTTGCAAATCTCACTCTCTCTGGATCTTCAATTTCCTCATATTCAAAATATTCCTCCAAGTCATTTATCCATTCGATCAATTCTTCAGGGTTTAAATTTTTGGTATAGTTTGATACTTGCATTCTAGGTATCTTACCCATATTAGAAATAGATTTCAATATCTTTACCTGATCTAATTCTCCTAGGGGTTCTTCATTTTGGTCAGCTAACTAAAATTCTTCATCATCACTTTCATCCTCATGTCTAGGGTTTAGTCATCTTCTTCTATCTTCTTCTATAGTATCCAATCTAACTTTTATTGTCCTCATCATTTCTATCATTTCTTCCATTCTTCTAGCAACATTGACCATAACCGGCATCCTTCTTGGCGGTATCTCTTCCTAGGATCTAATGCAACTGCCTCAATTTAGCGATCTAACTACAAGGTAGAAATTGCCTCACAATTGGTGCTCTATTGACCAACACAAGTAGACTACCTCAGGTTGGTGATCTGTTCACCAGAAGATCTTTTGGAATGCCTTCTCTCCCAAAGGATTCACAAACTTTTCTCCAATACCACTTGGTGTAGTCATGGTTGGAGTGTCCAGAGAATGGATTGTCCAACCATGTAGCTAGAGTAAACACAATGGAAAACAACACAATAACAGAATGTAATGGAAGATTTATATGCTCAATAGATCAGACAATTACAATGCTTATATGCTAGCAACATACGGGATACGATCATGGGCTCATAGGCCTACTTCCAGGTTACAACATACATGAAAGATATGGCATTGAAGTGCCTTTGGAAAAGAACTATCTATCTTCAAAATACGTAATCACTGAACTAACTATCTATTGCCCTCCTAATGCATCTCCTGAATGCTTGTATATCATCTTCTAGCTCATAGAATCCTCTGCATCTGCATCAAGATGTCTCCAACCCCAATGAATGATGAAATGTGTAGGTAACATGTAGGTCGGCCTATAACTCTTGGTAATGCTCCACAAATGAATGAAACTTGATGCAGTTCTCAATGAAGGTCTATATGGTCCCAAATTGCCTTTTGTGACATTCCATTTGACTCTGTAAGTCACAGAAGTGCTCCACAAACCTTGTATGCTCATGTTGAATGATGAATGCTCTATTTTGTGAATGCTGGTGATCTTCTGATAGCGGTAACTTTCCATAAACAAGTCCAAATCTCATGAAATCTAAATATGATGTAGTTGTCATGGTCTAGAAACTAAATCCTACTCCGTGAACTCTAAAATTAGGATGCGGTAGAAAATGCTAAAACTGCAAATGATTAAACTGCAACTAAAATGCAAGAAAAGAAAAGAAAGCAAATATTTTTTATTGATGCAAGATTGGTCTGCAACCTGGGATGCTCCTACATCACAAGTAATGTGTTATCATGAATTAGATAGTTATCAAATATTGTGCAAATTTAAGATCAACAAATATTTTACAAATCGGCGCATCGCCTTAGGAGTATTTTATTTTTTGATTTCTTTTTCCCTTTCCTCTATAAAGCTTAGGAGAACATATTGAACAATTTATGAAGAGTAATCTTCTAAATCCTAGAGGTGATCTTATAGGTCACGTCCCATGCCTATGAGGTTTCCCATGTTGGTACAAGTTTACAACTTAACACTAAATTTAAATATCAACAAATTTCTCACCTTCAAGGGGTCTTGACTCATGATTCATCAACCGCATGTGTCAAGTACATGCAAGTCACAATCAAATTCATTCATTAGTGAACCATTACAACATTTAGAACTAGGTAAATTAATAATATGAATGTAAGATTCAGTTCTCTTCAAGCTAAAGACATCATCATGTATATCAATAGGATTATTATCATTAAAAAATGATATACATGAATCTTCTCTAAATAAATTAGCCAAATGAAATGAATCATCATGATTTAAATTATAATTATACTCCCTCAATTCATCTTCTTGTTCATGTTGGAATAATTCAAGATGTTGGACAGTAGCAACATGACCTTCTAGATCTTCTTGTACCTTCTCAAACTGAATAGGATTCCATCAACATTACTCAATTGGATCAACATTTAACTCACCTTCTTAGCCGCTACTAGTCTAATATAACTGATCATCATGAAGTAAAAACTCATCTTCTTCATTTGAACTACAAGAATCCTTTGTTGTCTCAAAGTCTAATTCACTTTCCAATATAATATTAACTTCTTCTTCCATCAAATCAGACCTACTAAGCTATGGTGCACTATCAATTTTAGTTATATTTTCATCAAAAAAGTGAGTTAAAGTACCTTCATCTAGGTTGTCCTCAAAATTAGATAATAAATTAAAGTCATATGATCTTGCTTTCCTTGCTGATTTTTACCTATAAATTGACTTTCCAGCATGCTTAAATCATCATTAAATGGTTATTCCATAAGTGAATCCTGATTATCTTCAAGTTTAGCATCATTTTCATCATTTGAAATGTTGGGAGATAACTTGTTTGTAGGCATTCCACACATTTATACATGAGGTGAAGAGTTTTGACTTGATGTCTCATCACTTGGAGAAATTGTCATATCATCCAATATTGTCATTTCTACCTTCTTGGCGATTAATAAAAATGCTAGACAAGAGAGCTCATAATGTGGTTCATTATTCTAAACCAATAAGGCAATAATAGATCTAAAATACAAACTCTAGATCCCAACGTCTTTTTATCATGGCTAAGTTTCCTCACTAAATTCTAAAAATTATCTTGCATAATGTGATCATGAATAGGCTCAATTGGATCAAACAAAAGTTGTTGATCAACACTTTTAGCTACATCATAAGAACCACTTCCTTCATCCTTATCATCAATACCATGAGTACATTCATTAGAATATTCTTTATTATTATCCATAGATTGAAATACTCTAGAGGTAGATGATGATTGTTCACTTTCGCTTGTCATAGAAGCATCTATAAAATCACTTTCAACATCAAGAAGATCCATATATGATTGAAAATATTGGATAACATAATCATCTTCACAACTAGATTCAACCAAAACATAAAAACTATTCAATTTCTTACCTTCCTCCATGTTTTCTGCCAACATACCTTCTATACCTTATGGTTCAACTTGTTCCACATCATCTTGACTTGTTTCTTGACCTTCATGTGGGAGAGGTAGCTAATTTGGGCTGACTTTAGACACATTTTCATGAGGTGTTCTAGTTGATATTTCTTCTCTAATGCCAAAATTAGGATCATCTAGGAATGGAAATATGCTAAACTTGTCTTCGTTTGTGTCTTCACATGAATAGATACTTGAAGATGCTTATCATCACTTGCTTATATATTTTGCATCATCTTAACCTCATCCTGAACATGTGTATCAGCTTGTGTTATATCTTGATTAACTAGATCAACTTCTAGAATGAACACCTCTTTAATAGGAATGAGACATTTTAAATACAAATCTATCCTTATAAGGAAGGTTGTGAAATCAACCTCACACTGTTTAGTTGTAAGGTGTATTATACATCCATTTGACATAGTAAAATTTGATAATGATGGACAGCCCAACTCCAACAAACTTTTTTTCAATTTATCCTTCATAAATGGGATATCCAACTTAAATAAACTATGTAGAGACTTACCTTTATCATGTGAATCATGTGCATGCTTGGGAGAGTCATTAAGTGCATCTAATAAATGTGTAGAAGACTACTTACCTATCAATTTTTCATGACAGTAGTCTTGGAACAACATTGTAGGTACCTATTTACCCTTGTTTTGATCAACTTTGTCATTTGTTTTTGCAACTAAATCACTTGAAGACTTCACCTCTTGATTCTCTTTACTTTTGGTATAATTTTTCTCTTCATTCTTGTTGGTAAACAGATTTGTCACTACAATAATTGCCTTGAAAAGTGACCCTAACTCATCCAATGTGTAACTAAAAATGTACCAACAATTGGAGAAATCTCTAATAGGTTATCAATCTTCCTCTGTGTTTGAGAGAGGTAGTTCCATTGTATGATAAAATTTGGGGTTTTCGAGGTATGCTTTTGACCAGAAAGTAGGAAAGGAAACTAAACCAAATTTGAAATGAAAAAGATAATTAGAAACATCATACAGGAATGAAACTAGTACAAAGATTCATTTCCCTAAAAAGATTATTCAAAAAGAGGACATGCAACTAGGGTATTCAAAAAAAAAACAACCTGACATACAAAAATTATATTTGCAAGGAGTTTCATGATGATACTGTTGCAAGTATGTGCCTAAACGGTGTTGTCATTGATGTCAACATATTTGTGTTGTCATTGGTGTCAACTGTGATGTTATCTTGTTGTCTATTTGTAATGAGTAAGATCCTTTGTATTTACTTATCTAAGCAATATTGATGTTGAGGATATTGAGAAAATTAGCCTCTCCAATAGAAACAGTGAGTTGCAATGGAAATAGTGTATTGCATATAGAAAAATAGTCCAAAAGAATGCTCCACATTTTTTGTGGAATGAATATCTTTGTTTATGGATTGGAAGTTATTTATAAGTCCATCTGAAGATGCTATGTTCTAATTTTCAGCCTCCGGTATGAAGAATTGAGTGAGTTATGTTCACCAGAGTAAAAATACTTTTTCTATATGTTTGGCAATGACAGGGAGACAGTGTTATGCTCCGCATTCCTTCGCATTGTAGTATCTTGATCTGTGGTTCTAGAGATAAGTCTGAGATAATGTTAAGTGCCTTCAAGTCCAATGGTTCATCATTTGGTGGTCGGCAAGCTATATGTTCTTTATGAAAATAGTTTTTGGTGTTGTTCTTATGCTTTGATTTGAAGAATTTGATGGGTAAAGTGTTTGGGTATTGTGCAGATATTTCTAATTATTATAATGTACTTGTGTATGTCTTTTGATCATTTTCCTACCTTTGGATTGGTCTACGAAGAGAAATTTGGATTGTGGTTGAAGAATGCTCTTAGAAGACCTAATGTTCTCACTAGTCTTGGCCAACTTGGTTGATTTCATTAATTGTAGAGAAGCTTTGAAGATTGTAGAGGCTTGATGTGACATGGAAGATTGCATTTGAGTCCCAGCTAAGGAGCAATATGATCCGTATACATCTTTACATATTTTCCTTAGTCTATTTTGTATTAGGTCTAGACCTATTCAATGTATGTTTATAATGCCAACCTTGGAGATTATTTCAATGAGTGATGAATGTATTGCTGACCTTGATGTACATTCCAAGGTTGATGACTTATATAAAGACTTGTAATGAATTATGAAAAGATGTATGAGTGTGCGAATATGAGGAGATAAGTGCGAAGGTGTAAAAGAGCAAAGTAGAGAAGTTTTATTGTGCTTCAAAGGAACTGAACCCAGGCATGGAGTAGATGCTAATTAATTAGTTTGCCATTTTAGCAGTGAGCCACCCTTTGGTAGTGAGTCATTTTTTGTAGTGAACAATTTGGGCAATGAGCCTTGTAGGTAGTGAGCCTCAGTTTTTTGATATTGATATAACTTATATATTTCTGTGGGCTAACACCCACCATCATTTTTCCCTTTTATGGTTTTCCACATAAAAATCTGGTGTCTTCTGTGCTGATTATGTTATTGTGTTGAGATTTTCATTTTATGCTTTCATGGTTATATCAGAATATAAGTAATTAATAAGTTGATGTTCATAATTGGTCAAAAGTTTTAGGACAACTAATTCACCCCCCCTCTCAGTTGTCTGGTGCAGTCCAACAATTGGTATTAGAGCCAAGTTCCTTAGAAGAAGGCCTAACAGCTTGAGGAAGATCCAAGATTTCTTATAAAAGGGAAGCTCCACAATTTGATTGGACAAATTATGCTCTTTGGAAGGTACAAACAAAAAGCCATCTCCTCTGTCTTGGTTATAAAGCATGTCTAGCTACACAGTTACAATTTGTCATTCTTGAAGGTGGTTTGACAACTAAAGATGATATCAAAGAATATGAGTTGGATGTCAAAGCTAAAGATGTCCTGTTAAGCTCCTTAAGTGACACAGTGTTGACAAAAGTTGTGGATCTTGAATCTGTAAATGAGGTATGGGAGAAGCTGAAAAATCTGTATGAAGGAGATGATTCTGTAAGAGAAGCCAAGCTACAAAATCTAAAAGTAAAATATGAGGGTTTGAAGATGAGTGAAGATGAAATCATAACATCCTTTATGCAAAGACTTGATGAACATGTCATTGGAATAAAAGGTATGGGAGGAACTCTCAGTGATAAGGAAGTTGTGATGAAAATTCTTAGATCACTACCAAAGTCCTATAGTCATAAGGTAGCTGCAATTGAAGAAGTAATGACTGTAAAATCTATTTATAGAGATCAATTACCTCGAAATCTTACAGCATTTGAGATGAGAGAGTTTGGAGATGCATTGCCAAAAATTGAAATTGCCTTCAAAGCCACTACTTTAGAAAAGATCTCCAGAGCTAAGAAATATAAGGTGGAACTTGATGATTTTGATGAACTTGAAGCTAATTTTGTTGATAGATTGTAAAGAGGTTCCAATAAGTTTAAAGGCAAATTACCTTCCAAATGTTTTTCTTGTGGTAAAGTAGGTCATTATGATTCCAGATGTCCTAAAAGAATTGAAAGGAATAGAAAAAGATTTGAGAATAGACCTAGAGCTCCAAAGAAATGCTACTATGTTAGAGATTTTGATGATGAAGGTGTGATTGATGATGAATCTGATGATGCTAGTACTAGTACAATGAATGTTTGTTTATTTTCATCAAGGAAGAACCTATGTCTACTAATCCTACTAGCTATGTGAAGGAAGAGAAACTAGTGGAAGAAAGTGCTTTGGCAATTCAGGTTGAGAAAGATAAGGATAAATGGATTATTGATAGTGGATGCTCACATCATATGACCAGTGACAAAAGTCTATTTGTGAGTTTGGAAAAGTATGATGGAGGACTGGTTAGGTTTGGAGACAATGCAGCTGGTAAGATTTGTGGAAAAGGATCTATCTCATTTGATGGTAAGCATAATACTAATAATGTCCTGTATGTGAAGGGTTTGAAGCATAATATTTTGAGTCTTTGTTAGATGTGTGACAAAGGTTATGATATGAGATTCAAAGACAATGGGTGCAAGATCATGGAAAGCTCCAGAACTATAATTACTACCGGTAAGAAGACTAGAGGTAACATTTATCAATTAAGAGGAACTAGTGATTATTATTTATTGGCCCAAGTAGATGAGAGTTGGTTGTGGCACAAAAGGATGTGTCATATGAACTTTGAGAATCTGGTAAAGATAAGTTCAAGTCAGACTATGATAGATCTACCATAGATTGTAAAACCCATCAATACCATCTGCAAAGAATGTCAGTTTGGGAAGCAGACTAGGACAAGATTCAAGAGCAAAGAGTAATTTTCTGTCAGTCTGCTAGATCTAGTGCATACAGACCTATGTGGTCCTACAAGGGTAAGAAGTCTACAAGGTGATAGGTACTTCATGTTGCTTATTGATTATTCTAGAATGACTTGGGTTACTTTCTTAAGAGACAAATTTGAAGCCCTAGAAAAGTTCAAATCCTTCAAGGCAATGGTTGAGAATGAGTTAGAACTAAAAATCAAGTGTTTAAGGTCTGACAGAGGAGGTGAGTTCACTTCAAATGAGTTCAACATTTTTTGTGAAGAGCAAGGGATTAAGAGGCAATTGTTTGCACCTAGAACTCCCAGTAGAATGGAGTTATGGAAAGAAAGAATAGGACTGTTCAGGAGGCTGCTAGGACAATGATGAGGGAAAGAGGTCTGCTAGAAGTCTTTTGGAAAGAAGCTATACACACTGCTATCTACATTCAGAATAGGATTCAAGTGAAAGGTAATGGTACTAAAACTCCCTATGAACTGTTGTATGTAAGAATTCCTACTATAAGATATTTCAAAGTCTTTGGAAGCAAATGCTATATCAGAAGAGATGAAGATCTAAGGAAATTTGATGTAAGATGTGATGAAGGAATCTTCCTTGGGTACTCTACAAAGAGTAAGGCTTACCGATGTTACAATAAACGACTGAAAAAGATTGTTGAAAGTGCAAATGTGAAGGTGGATGAAGAAAAAGGAATAACATTAGATCAGAATGGCTATGAATCAGATGAACCTACTGCTACAACCTATGAAGATAAAGTTGAACAAGAAGATAGTCAAGATGAAGAAGAAAAGGCTTCAGAAAGTGTTGCTAAAACCCCCAGGTATGTAAGAATCAATCACTCTAAAGATCAAATTATTGGAGATAAAAGTAAAGGTGTACTGGCAAGAAGAAAAGCTACTGAAGATCAAGTAAACTACTATTTACTCTCCACAGTTGAACCAAAAACTATGAATGAATCCTGCAATGATGAAAATTGGGTAAAGGCATTGGAGGAAGAACTATTGTAGATAGAGAAGAATGAAACTTGGGAACTAGTTCCTAGACCGGCTGACAAAAATGTTATTAGAACTAAATGGTTCTTCAGGAACAAGCTGAATGAAAATGGAGAAGTTGTAAGGAATAAAGCAATACTTGTGTGCAAAGGATATTCTCAAATTGAAGGGATAGATTTTGAAGAAACTTTTGCCCCAGTAGCTCAGATTGAAGCAATCTGAATGTTTCTCGCATTTGCAGCTCACAAAGATTTTAAGGTATATCAGATGGATGTGAAGTCTGCATTCTTCAATGGTGAGTTAGAAGAGGAAATATACATTGAGCAATCGGAGGGATTCCAATTGTCAAATCAAGGTGATATGGTATGCAGGTTGAAGAAAGCATTGTATGGACTCAAACAAGCCCCTAGAGAGTGGTATGCAAGGTTAGACAAGTATTTATTGCAATTGGGATTTAGTAAAGGCACTATAGATAGCAATCTATATTTCAAAATCAATGATAATCAGATCTTGATTGTTGAAGTCATTGTTGATGACATTATCTTTGGAGGAAATGAAGGTATGTGCATAAAGTTTGCTGGTGAGATGAAAAGTGAATTTGAAATGTCCATGTTTGGTGAAATGAATTTCTTTTTGGGTCTACAAATTAATCAATTAGATAAAGGAATCCTCATATCTCAGTCTAAGTATGTGAGAGAATTGTTGAAGAAATTTGGGATGGAGGACTCTAAACTAGTATGTACTCCTATGGTGACTAGATACAAGTTGAGCAAAATTGATGATTCACCCAAGACTAATTAGAAAAAGTATAAATCCATGATTGGAGGATTGCTTTATCTAAGTCAAACCAGACCTGATATTATATATGTAGTTTGTCTTGTTGCAAGATTTCAAGATGATCCAAGAGAATCACATGTGATGGTACTTAAGAGAATCTTAAGGTATTTAAAAGGCACACCAAATCATGGCCTATGGTATTCAAAAGATAATGATTTCACTCTTAGTGCTTATACAGATGCTAATTGGGCACGAGATGTTGATGATAGAAAAAGTAGAAGTGGAGGTGCTTTCTTTTTAGGAAATAGAAGTTTCATGGCTGAGCAAGAAGTAAGATTCAATCTCTTTATCAATAGCATGAGCAAATTATATTATAGCAACATGTTGCCGCACTAAAGTATTATGGATGAAGCAGACATTGAAGGACATGAGAGTTGTGTATGAAAATCTAGTTGCAATCTTCTATGATAATACAAGTGCTATAAACATCTTGAAGAATCTAGTGATGCACTAAAAAAAAGTATATATTTATAAGGTATCACTTTTTGAGAAAAAAGGTAAATGAAAATGAAATAAAGATGGAGTATGTATCCACAAAGGATTAGATTGTAGATATTTTTACTAAGCATCTGTCCAAAGATACTTTTGAGTATCTCAGAGAAAAGCTAGGGGTCATTAGGTCCTTCCTACTCTAAACTAGGATGCATAAGAATGCATCAATATAGTGGTATCCAAAGACTCATTTTTTATCCAGATTGATGTTTTAAGGGCTATCCCTCAGGGGGAGTAGCTAGATATTTCTGATGAAGAAATGTAGTCATAGTAGGAGGGTTCACAGAATGAACTGTCCAGACTATGCAGCAAGAGTAAACACAACGAAAACAATTCAAGAATATAGAAAAGATGCAGATTCAATTGTTCAGAATATCAAAGAATTCAAAATAGACATCCACTAGAAACATGTGGGCTTACAATTAGGGTTCACAGGCCTGATTACATACATGTGCAAGATAAATATTTGAAGCTCTTTCGCACAAAACTAAACTATAGATCTTTCTAATGTGAATAGCTATCTCTGAACTACTTTCCTAAGGATCTATTACATCATTAAATATCATTTCTAGACCAATAGATTCCTTCACATCAGCCACAAGAGATCCAGAATCCCAATGAAGAGGTGTAACGTGTGTTTTTGGATAGGTCAAACCTATCGGCTTGAAAAATCCTTCTCCAATAGATACAATGGAGTGCGGACCTATGAGGAAGGTTGGCCATGAACCAAGGAACATTGTAGATTAAATCACAAGGATCTATAAGTCAGCCAATGCTCCCAATCCTTCTCCTTCAACTGATTACTCATGACTGTCAAAGAACTCTGCACTAAGAAAATGGAGGATCTTTTGATAGTGATAACTTTCTGGTAACTAATCCAAATTCTCTAAATTATTGATATGATGTAGATGAATGAATTGAAATACTAAGTCTAGATCTATAAGGTGTGAAATGCTGAAACCAGACAACTAGCTAAGCTGCTTCTAACTGAACTGCCTAAACTAAACTGGGAAATGAAAGAACTAAAATGCAAATGCAAATGTTTTTGGTTGATGCAAGATTACTCTTGAACTAGGGATGCTCCTTCATAAGACATCTAGGGTTATTGAAAAAGTGAGTCCCTCACTTTGCTGGGGCTAGGGGAGAACCAAGATAGCCCACCTGAGCCTGAGAAATCCATGATGAATCTTCTTTCGGTCTACCTTTCTAGTTCACAAGATATTCTTTGTATTATCTTCCTCTAGTGCTGCATCCAACTCTATTATCCAAAATGCCTTCAATTTGTTCAGGTGCTTGCTATGGTAATTGTTTCTTCAAGTCTTCTTCCATGCTATCACTGAACTCTTTTTTATGATATAGGTAAAGGTTTGCAATGTTGAAAATAGGTGAAATACCCAATGTCTTTGGTAATTCCACTTCATATGCATTTCTTGAATCAAATTTCCTAAGTATCTTACAAGATCCAAACTTCTTCATCTTCAACTTGTTATATGTCCCAACTGGAAATCTTTCTTTTCTCAAATAGACCATCACTTCCTCTCCAACTTCAAATTCTTTGTTTCTTCTCTTCTCATTTTCCTTCTCTTTGTACTTACTATTCATGTCTTCCAATGTTTCTTCACCTAATTATGGACTGTCTTCATATGATCTACAAATTCTTTTGCTTCTACACTCCTCTATTCCTCTATACTAATATCTCTCAATTTTGTAACTCCTCTAGCATTCACTCGAGTAACAATCTCAAAAGGTGTTCTTCCGGTACTCCTATTGATTAAATTATTGTATGCAAACTCTGCTTGTGAAAGAATCAAATCCCAACTTCCTATCTTCTCTCCAACCAAAGCTCTCAACAAGTTTCCCAAACTCCTATTCACTACCTCTGTTTGTCCATCTATTTGTAGATGAAAAGCTAAACTAAACTTCAAATCTATCTTCATCTTCTTCCAAAGTGTCCTCCAAAAGTAACCAACAAACTTTGTATCTCTATCTGAAACTATACTCCTGGGTAATCCATGTAATCTCACAATCTCTTTGAAAAATAGATCAGCCACATGCACTGCATCAGTTGTCTTCTTGCAAGGTATGAAATGAGCCATCTTTGAAAATCTGTCAACCACTACAAATATTGAATCATGTCCTCTTTGTGTCTTAGGTAATCCCATTACAAAATCCATGCTTATGTCTTCCCAAGGTCTCTCCAATACTGTCAAAGGTTTATACAATCCAGTGTTCTGACTATTCCCTTTTGCAACTTGACAAACTCTACAACTTTGCACAAATCTCTAAACATCCTTATGAATCTGAGGCCAAAAGTAATTTTCACTTACCAAAGCCAATGTCTTATCAATGCCAAAGTGTCCTGCCAATCCACCACTATGCTTCTTCTAGATCAAGTTGTCCCTGATTGAACTTCTAGGTATGCACAACTAACTTCCTTTGAACAACATGTCTTATTGAATGAAATAATCCAACCATTTATGTCTATCTGCTACAACAGGTTCCTTACATGCTTTCCAAGGTTTTACAAAATCAATGTCTCCCTCATACATGTTCTTCAATTCATCAAAACCCAACACTTCAACTCTCATCTCTGTTAACAAATTTCTTCTTCTACTCAAGGCATCAGCAACTTTATTTGATTTTCCACTCCTATGCTTCAACACAAAAGTATAACTCTACATGAACTCTACCCATCTCATATGTCTTTGATTCAACTTACCTTGACTATTCAAATATTGCAAGGCTTGATGATTTGTATATAACACAAACTCCTTAGGCAACAAATAATGTCTCCACTTCTTCAAGGCTTGAATTATGGCACAAAACTCTTGATCATAAATTGAATATCTTCTGCTTGCATCATTCAACTTTTCACTGAAATAAGCTGTAGGTCTACCTTCTTGACTTAATATTGCTCCAATTGCATTTCCACTTGCATCACAATCAACTTAAAATACCTTATTGAAATCTAGTAATGTCAAAACAAGTTGCTCTGTCACTTTCTGCTTCAACAACTCAAAACTTTTATCTGCTCCAGATGTCCACTTGAAATCTTTGCTGTCACCTCTCATTATCTCTGTCATAGGGTTACAAACTAAACTAAAATTTCTGATGCACTTCTGGTAGAAGCTAACCAAACCATGAAATGATCTAACCTCTCCAATGCTCTCCGGTGTAGGCCATTCAACAATTGCTTTCACTTTCTCAAGGTCCATCTTCAATCCTTCTGTAGAAATTACAAATCCCAAATATACCAACTTTTCTTTCATGAAACTACATTTCTTGATGTTTATTAGCAATTTCTCTTCTCTCAGTCTCTGAAAAACTTGTCTAATATGCCACAAATGTTCTTCTTTTGTCTTACTGAAAATCAAGATATCATCCAAATACACAATCACAAACTTACCCAAGAATTTCTTCAGAACTTCGTTCATCAACCTCATGAAAGTACTTGGTGCATTTGTCAATCCAAAAGGCATCACTAACCACTGATATAATCCTTCATTTGTCTTAAATGCAGTCTTCCATTCATCACCTTCTTTGATTCTAATCTGATGGTATCCACTCTTCAAATCTATCTTTGTGAAATATCTTGCTCCACTCAAACAATCCATGATATCATCCATTCTAGGTAAAGGGAATCTATACTTGACTGTGATCTTGTTTATAGCTTTGGAATCAGTACACATTCTCCATTATCCATCTTTCTTAGGTGCCAAAACTGTAGGTACTACACAAGGACTCAAGCTTTCTCTAATCAAACCTTTCCTCAGCAACTCTTGTATCTGTCTATTCAAATCTTCATTATCTATTGGTGTCATCAGGTGTACTGCTTTGTTAGGCAAACTTGCTCCCAGTATAAGATCTATGTGATGGTTGATACACCTTATAGGTGGTAATCGTTCAGGCACATTATCTAATATGATGTCCTCATATTCTATTAGCAACTCTCTTGTCTCCTTTGGCTATTCTTCTTCAGTCTCTTTCTTCAATGCTTCAGGTTTCTTAGGAATCAAGGCATAACACATATTCTCATATCTCAAACCATCCAAAATTTTCCTTCCATCTACCAAACAGATTCTAGCATTTCCACATACTTCACTCTTAGGATCATCCTCCAAAGGAATCAAGGTAATTCTCTTTCCCTTTACTATTATAGTATATGTATTCTTTCTCCCATCATGCATAGCTTTTCTATCATATTGACAAGGTCTACCCAACAAGATATGACAAACATCCATAGGCATAATATCACACAAGACTTCATCATGATAAGATCCAATATGAAATTTCACCAAACATTGTTCACTCACCAGTACCTTATGATCATCCTAAATCCATGTTATCTAATAAGGCTTAGGGTGTTTCAATCTTTCTAATTTTAGCTTAGTCACCATCTCCTTAGAAACTAGGTTATCTGAACTACAACTATCAATCACAACTTTATAACACTTACCTCCAAATTTGCATCTAGTTCTGAACAAATTTTTCCTCTATGATGGTTCTTCATTTGTCTCTATTCAAAATAGTGGTCTCCTCATTACCAATGATTATCCTTTCTCTAGATTGCCAATTGAACTAGGTGATTCAAAAGGTTATTCTTCAACATAGGCTACTCTTCCACTATTTTTTGTCTTCTTGCTTGTACTACCCTAATTACATTCAAATGCTCTATGTCCTTCACCTCCACACTTAAAACAAGTACCTTTGAATGTTCTCTTATCAAATCCTTTTCCTTCTCTTCTGTATCCTTCATTCCGGTAAGCACTAGGGTTTCCTCTCTAGTGAAAATTTCTATCATCTCTCCGGTAAGCATTATTATCTCTATCATCCTTCCTCAATGGGCTGTCAAACTTATTCTATTCTAGATAAGATCTGTCCCCTCCATAAAATGTCCTACCTCTAAGAATTTTACCTAGTCTGCCTCTCTATCTCTGATCATGTTTCTTATTCAACTTCTCTTCAACTTTTAGTGCAAATTGATATGCTTCTTCCAAAGATGTCATCCTTATCAGGCTTAGTTCTTCTTGAATATTCTATCTTAGTCCATTGATGTATCTAGCCACCTTCTCCTTTCTTGCTTCACTATGTCCTATTCTGATGATCATTTTATGAAATTCTTCAGTGTATTTCTTCACAGATTTCTCCCTTTGTCTCAAGTTTTGCAATCTCTTCAACAACTCCAACTCATAGTCAGTAGGTATGAAATGATTCTTCAACTCTGTCACCATCCGGTCCCACTTTGTAATCTTTTCCTTTCCTCTCCTATTTCATTCCAACTGAACTGCTTTCCACCATATAGTAGTATGTCCTTTCAACTTTATCTTTGCAAATTTCACCTTCTCCAAATCTTCAATTTCCTCATATTCAAAGTATTCTTCCTTGTCATTTATCCAATCAATCAACTCTTTCAGATTCAAATTACCAGTATAGTTCTACACATCCACTCTAGGTCTTTTCCCAATCTTTGAAATAGCTCGCAACATCTTTACTTGATCTGATTCTTCTTCTTCATGACCTTCTAGGGTTCACCACTTTGTTCAACAGATTGAAATTCTTCTTCATCATCACTTTCAATATTAGGTCTAGGTGTCAATCCTCTTCGCCTATCTTCTTCAACAGCATCCAAACAAATTAACATTTTTCTCATCAATTCCATCATCTCATCCATTCTATTAGCCATTGTACCAATAGGAGGAACTCTTCACGGCGACATCTTCCTAGGATCAAGTATAAACTACCTTAGGTTGGCGATTGGGCTATAACTGACAACTACCTCTCAATCAGTGATCAATTGTACACCAATAACCTACCTCAAATTGGTGATCTACTTACAACAAGATCTTACATAATCACCTTCGCCAATTCACTCCAAAGAATCAAACTTTCACTCTGATACCACTTGGTGTAGTCACAGTAGGAGGGTTCATAGAATGAACTATCTAGACCGTGCAGCAAGAGTAAACACAATAGAAACAACTCAAGAATATAGAAAAGATACAGATTCAGTCATTCAGTATATCAAAAAATTCAAAATAGAGATCCTCCTACAACATGCGGGCTTACAATTAGGGCTCATAGGCCTGATTACATACATGCACAAGATAAAGTTTTGAATCTCCTTTGCACAAAACTAAAGTATAGATCTTTCTAATGTGAATAGCTATCTCTGAACTTCTTCCCTAAGGATCTATTACATCATTAAATATCATTTCCAGACCAATAGATTCCTCCACGTTAGCCATAAGAGATCTAGAATCTCAATGAAGAGGTGTAATGTGTGTTCTTGGATAGGTCGGACCTATCGTCTTGAAAAATCCTTCTCCAACAGATACAATGGAGTGCGGACCTATGAGGAAGGTCAACTACAAACCAAGGAACATTGTAGAATGAATCACAAGGATCCACAAGTCGGCCAATGTTCCCAATCCTTCTCCTTTAGCTGATTACTCATGACTGTCAAAGAACTTTGCACTGAGAAAATAGAGGATCTTCTGATAGCGATAAATTTTTGGTAACTAATCCAAATGCTTTGAATTCTTGATATGATATAGATGAATGAATTGAGATGCTGAGTCTGGATCTATAAGGTGTGAAATATTGAAACTGAACCACGAGCTGAGCTACTTCTAACTAAACTGCCTAAACTAAAATGCAAACAAATTGAAATGCAAATGTAAATGTTTTTGGTTGATGCAAGATTACTCTTGAACCAGGGATGCTCTTGCATCAAGAAAATGTTGAAAAATAGAGAAAGTTTAGTGGATCAGAGTAGCAACATGCAAGTATGTTCCCTTTGCTATTGATGTCAAAGGGGGAGAGAAATCATGTGAAAAAATCAGGGGGAGAAAGAATGTATATGTGATCATCTTTTCATTTTTTCACATCATATGTTGCCATCAATGACAAAGGGGGAGATTATTACAAGTATGTGTCTAAACGGTGTTGTCATTGATGTCAACATATTTGTGTTGTCATTGGTGTCAACTGTGCTACTATCTTGTTGTTTGTTTGTAATGAGTAAGATGCTTTGTATTTACTTATCTAAGCAATCTTGATGTTGAGGATATTGAGAAAATTAGCCTCTCTGGTAGAAACAGTGACTTGCAATGGAAATAGTGTATTGTATATAGAAAAGCAGTCCAAAATAATGCTCAACATTTTTTATAGAATGAATATCTTTGTCTGCAGATTGGAAGTTATTTAGAAGTCCATCTAAAGATGCTATGTTCCAAGGTTGAGCCTCTGGTATGAAGAATTGAGTGAGTTGTCTTCACCAGAATGAAGACAGCTTTTTCTGTATGTTTGGCAATAATAGGGAGAAAGTGTTATGCTCTGCATTCCTCTGCATTGAAGTATTTTGATCTGTGGTTCTAGAGATAAGTCTGAGATAATGTTAAGTGCATTATGTTGGAAGTATGTGCCTAATCGGTGTTGTCATTGATGTCAACATATCATTGTTGTCATTAGTGTCAATTGTATCTTTTCTATTAGTTGTTTAGAAGACTTGTATGTTGAGGATATTGAGAAAATTAGCCTCTCTGGAAGAAACAAGTGAGTTACAAAGAAGTGCAGTACAGACAGTGAGTTGTATGCTGAAGAACAATCTGGTAAACTACTCCATATTTATTTTTGCCTGAATATCATGGTCTGTGGATTGGAAGTAAATTAGAGATATGTCTGAGGATGCTACATTCTAGGTTTGAGCCATCCATATGAAGATCTGAGTGAGTTGTGTTCACCAGAGTGAAACCTACTTTTTTTGTAAGTTTAGTTGAGACTGGAAGATAGTATTTGGCTTTGCATTCCTCTACAATAAAGTATTTCACTCTGTGGTTCTAGAGGGAAGTCTGGGATGATGATAAGTACCTACAGTTGCAATGGTTCGTGGTTTGGTGGTCTGTAAGCTATCTTTTTTTTATGACAGTTAAGATAGTGAAGTTCATGTGTTTTGGTGAGAAGATTCCTATGGATAAAGTGGTTAAGGTTCGTGCGGTTGCTCCTGATGATTATAGCGTTCTTGTGGATATCTCCTAATCATGTTCCTATCTGGACTTTGGTCCTGTTGATGATGATTGTTAGTCATAACAACATGCATAAAAATATGCAAAACAAATCTTTATTATCTTGTAAAGTACGATCAGCTCAGGATAAGTAGATGACTCCAAGTCTCAGTTGATCAGGTCATGATCATCTGATGTTACTCAAAGGTTGATGTGACATGCTATTTTCCATTTCAAGGGGTCTTACATTTGTCTAAATGATTAGTATTGTTCTATTTCTTGTAAATTTACTCCACAGAGAGGTTAATCCTACTCTATTTCCAAAGAGAGCTGAAATATTTGCATGTTTGATCAATTCTTCTGATCATTGATCACTAGGAACATGTTCTTTCTTCTACACTGCAAATCTATTTAAATGATGTGTCTATAAGCGGATATCTACATATATTTGATGGATATTTGTCTAAATTTGCATGATATTTGTCAATTTGACATGCTTTTACTCTAAATATGCTCTGTATTTTCAATTATCTATGATATATCTACATATTTCATGTTATTTTCTTTTGATTCTATGTTATTTGCAATTATGGAGATGATCTGTTATGAAATTGAAATAAATTTAAAAGAATACTTCTACTTTTAGTGAATCTTTAGTCATTGAATCACATACATACAAGATACATTCATGAGGAGAAGAAATCAAACCATAGGTCACCAGGATGTTCCACAGCTAGATATGGATGATGCTAATTTTAAAGGGATTAGGAGTGAAAACAACACATGTAGATTCAAAAACACTCCAAGGGACGCAGCTGATCAATGCATGTATCCAGATTTCAAACATAGATTACTCAAGATTTATGATGATTTGTAATCTACTATGCTTCTCTTTCATTCAATATGCATAACATGTACATTTACAACAACTTTGAAATGCATCCTAAAATTTCAGCAATCAAATTTCAATTAAGTTTCGAATGATCAAAATATTGTACCCCTGCACCTTTTATAGTATAAGGTGAGGAGGCAGTTACATTTGACCAATGGTCAAGATTTGTCAATTAAGATCAATGGTTGATAATTACCCTTTGACTCAGTCAACTCTTCCTCGTGGCATAGGTTGCCAGCTGGCAACCATTTGTATAAATCATTATTGATGAGTACCTTATGCATATGTTCTCTTGGTGATGCATGTTCATTCATTCTTTAGGTTCCTCTTCCTCATTTTCTTCCTCTTCATCATGGTCATCATCTTCATTTCTTTCAGCATCACTATCACTTTGATGTACATCATCCTGTATGTGGACCTTCATTGCTGTCCTGATGTGCTCATATGCTTGTACTATTTTATCCACCTCTCCCCCATCTTGGATTCTGGCTTTTTTTATAGCATGCTTATGAGACTGGAATTTAGCTTTGAGCACTTCTAGCTTACCTTTTCTGCTATTCAAAGTCTCATTATAAGTTTCTACTTTGACTTTTATCCTCACGATTTTATCCATCACTTCTTCTGTTAGGTGAGTGAGGGGGTCATCTACTACCGACTTGAAATTATCATGCAGGGCTTTGATAGAAACGTGTGCATCCTGATTTTCAGTCTTTCCCTCTATTTTACCTTCCAGAGCTTCAAGGATCTATGCTTCATATGCCATCATACTGTTTAACTATATACTTATATCCCTGAGCTTGCAACTGCATTTCTTCAAGATATCACATTCAAACCTGATATCTTCATACCATATGCCTATCAGTAGGGTAGTATTATTATCCAACACTTGGTTTTTTATCAAGACTTGAGGATCAATCCTCTTTATTTCACTTAAAGCAGTTAGGTCTTTTTCCAACTGGAATGACCTTTTTCCTGTTTCATTTGCATTTTATCTACCTTTCTCTTTAAACTACTTAAAGAATTCCACCTCTGTAAGGAGGTTCTCAAAACATCCTCAGCCCCAGTGAGAGTTGATAGCATCCATTTCTCCATGATCATTGCCTCATTTCTAATTAGGTCCAACTTGGTGACCTCTTCTTGGGATATGAAAGTCAATGGGATTGTCGGATCAATTGGTGTATTATCAGGGTTAATCAACCCTTTTATGTAAGAATGTAACTGAGCAATGTGCTCCTTATGCATTCTATTTTTCTCTTTCTCCTTCTTTACCCTTTGGGTCAAAGAATCAATAATGTCCTTCCCTTTTTGACCTTCTTGGTCCTCATTAGCAAAACCAAAATCAACAGTTGTGATTTGGAATTCCTCTAGGGTGATCTTGCACTTCTCTTTCTCAACTGTGGGAAGTGCTACCTATGTAGTCCTTCTGCCTGTAGCAGGATCTCTCTTTATGGCCAATGTCAATCTAGCCTTCCTCTTTGGCTTCATCATTGTTTCTGCAAACAAGGTGGAAACATCAAATTCTTGAATTTCAAATCCTTGTTCCATACCTATTTTTCTTTCCAGCCATTGAGGCACATCATATCCAGACCCTTGATGTTCTTTGTCAACATTACGTCTGCCATGTTCTCTAGTATCTGCTTCTGTTCTTGGTGGAGAAGGCACTTTCTTAATTTCTTCCTCATGGAGTTCCTCATGAGGGGGATCTTGTTGCATTTCTTCTTACTGAGGGGCTTCCTTCTGCAAAGGAGGATCCTGTGGAATGTCCACATTATGATCCTACACTTGATCTTTTACTCCCTCCTTCTGACTTTCATTTACTTTACTATTTTCCTCATCCTGAGGCATATTGACATATGTGGATGTTTGTGTATTTGGGCCTTGTGTATCACCCTAATCAAGGGTCATTTCTTGTTCTACACCTGATGCATCAATATCTTGTGGCTTGGGGTCCTCATGACCTGATTTATCTTTTGCTCCTGAGGCATCTCCCAGCTCTTCCTGAATCCGAGCAGTAGTAGCACTTGATATATCTTTATCACCTTCGCTCTTCTATTGAACTTCTACTATTTTTTGCTATGCAAGTATCTCATGTTGTTGCTAACCCATATCAGGAGCAGTGCTTTCCTTTTCTACATGCTTGGCCACTTCAATCTTTTCTATCTCATCAAGAGAACCTACTTTATCCTTAGGGCTTACATCACCCCTATATGTTAAATCTACAATGGCAGGGCTAGTCACCTGATCAACCAACTTATCAAGCCCTATCTATTGGGATGCCCTCTCTGGGCTACTTTGTTTTACTTCTTCCTCTGTTTGCTTTATTTCTTCCAACACCGCCATCTGTGCTAATGGGGTCCCATGAGGGGTCATGCAGGTGTTGGAGGTGAGAATCTCCATTCATTGAGAGGCAACACTTTTAATGACTTCACCATCAGATAAGTCCATAGTATCCTCTAAGGAGAAAGGACCACCTTGACTTTCTTTGAATACTTCTCTTATTTGTTCCTCTACCTTCTTAGTTTTGAATTTTATTATGGTGGGAAGTGGAACATCATGTTACAATTCCTTCCTGAATGCTTCACCACCGGCTCCTCTCAATATAATAGGGCCAACCCTGATATCACCCCTCATGGATGTTCCTTGCTTCTTGGGTGGTGACGTCAGTGGCATCACCCTCCTCTTCTTACTGACCACCATCAGGTCATCATCTGCAGGTTCCTTGTTTACCTGTGCTTCTTCCAATGGGATGCCTTCTCCCACTTCCTGCTGGAAGGCTTGGCCCTCCACCTGCACTTCTATAGTTTCAATAGCTGGCCTCAAAATCCTCGTAGTCTTTGGTTTCTCAATTAGAGGTTGTGTAGGTGATACAGAAGCTTGAACTGATGTAGATGCACCTATAGATGATGTGACAATTCGTTCAATTATCACCCCTTCGGTTCATCTTCAGTTTTCTTACATCTAAGGGGACCTTTCCTTTGCTTTTGTGTGGGCAATCTCTCTCCATTGGATTTTCTCTTCTCACTGAGGAAATCATCATATTCCTCATCTGGTATTTCCTGCCTTTTCTTTTTTGTATCAACTATAAGGGCAACACCCCTTTTCTTCAATCTGTTTATTTCTTCTTCCACCCAAGCTTGGGTTAACTATATCACCCCACCTATCAGCTGATCTTGGGATATACCCTCTGGCTGTGTAAGATTAAGGGTTGATATGGTGTCATTGTACACCTTTTTGTCCTCATATTCATTGGACATAATTTTTCCACCATCCTTCCTTAGTTGTGCTAGCACTGGGATGTAGTCAAATGTCTTTATTTGGTTCAAGGTGAGCCTTTGGTACTTCCTTCTCCTCACCTCAGCTTCATCCTCACAATCGGTCCAGAAATCCCAGATGCTTCTGATGTATCAATTTTCCTACTATTTTTTGCATCCTTCCATAGGGATCATAAGATCTGGCTAAGGAAAATGGTTGTAGGTACATCAATTTTAGCCCTCCCATGACATGTTTTATGCTCTTTGAGTCTGAGCAAATATACCAGCCCATAGACACCAGAAATAACACCAGGGGTATCTTCTTTTGTTCCTTATATGCTTCAACTATGGTAGACACCTGTCTGACAAATTCCATCAAGACAACCCCATCAGTAGGGTATCTTGGTAGCATAAGAGGTTGTCCTTTTAATCCCTCTATTCTTATGTATGAAAAGATGGAAAACTGGATAAACCAGGCCCCATGTCTATAAAAAACTTCCTGAGCCTCCATGCTCAGTATTTTTGGTCCTGTCCTCCTCCATGGTTCTTACCAGATGCATAGGGAATGCATCATTTACTAGTTTGTAGTCTAGGAGGTAATCTTTTCTCTGTAACTAAGGATAGTGATCCCATATGTGGGCATCATCTGCATCACCTCTAGCTTTACCCACTGTCTTCAAGGTATCAAAGGCTCCCTTATAAGCACATGAGTACACCACATATGAGGTCATATAAAACAAACATGTTTGGCCTCTAAGGTTCCTCATTCCTTCATCCAGTTCATCACTGATGATCTTGGCCCATAATGGCCTATTATCTGCATATAGGACCATCTGGATGATTCCAAACATCCAGTTCTCAAAATTTCTAGCATGAGGTTTACCTGTCATCCTGCTTAGCAGGGCAATCATGTACTAGTACTCATCATCAAAATCAAATTTGTATAAATGTATGGGTAATTTGGATGAGGCAGTGTAGGTGCTGCTCTTTGACCTCCACTGATACATCCTCTTCCTTGCATTCTTCTTATTATTATTGTACTATGTTTCTAGCTTGCGTAGATCTACACTTACCACCTTCTTCCCAACTGGTAGATTAAAAGTAGAGGTGATCCCTTTGATTGAAAAGTTTGCATATATTCTTCCATGCTTCTCCACCCGTCTGGTTTCAAGGTTATAATTTCTAGCACATTCCACTACCATCTCTGGGGTGTCCATGCCATACGGAAAGCCAGCTGCATGCCACATTCCTAAAACATATACCCCGTTTAGAATGGGATTATCCTTATCATGATCTACTCTTGTTGACCATGCTACCAAGTCAGTATCTCCTTGGTGAGTATCACCAATGACGCCATACTTAAACTGTACCCCCTTGGGCTAAACGAACATAGGCTTGAGAAAATTTGAGTTAGACCTATTCCTTCTAAGATCTACCATGGATTCCTACAATAGACATGATTCATCTTACCTTACAATGTCCACATGCATTCATACAACATCATGCATTTCTATCTATTATTCTTTACTTCATCATGATATGCATACTCACAAAGCCAAACCACAAGAAAGCTTATATACTCTACCTAAACATGCAAAAAATGACAATAGGAGGGTTTTCAATTACTTACCTGACAGTGCTTTCCTCTTGGGTTAGATGGCTGATTACGGAAAAGGGTTGTACATGCTCAAGATCACCCGTTCCATTACATTGAAGGATCTAATCCGTTAACAAGTAGTTGTATGAGGGTTTGACTTCTCTGCTCTATAATTTCTTGTTTTTTCACAAGGTAAATGAAAATGACCTTCAAATTTTACCTTTAAAGTAGATCAATAGGACAAATTAGGGTAAAACTGCATTGGCTCGATTAAATCCGTTGATCTTCTGTAGGGAATTCATGGATGATGCCAAGTGTTCGATCTATATTCGTAATTGGTGGGAATCTAACTACCACATTTAAGTGCATTTAATGTTAGGAAATAGGGGGTGATCTTGAAAAGATCAGGTGATATTCAAAATATGACCCCCCACCTTTGAGCGGAAAAACTAAATGCGAAGGAAATGGGTGATGTGGTCAATGTTGACCACATGTTTATCAAGTCATGAAACTAAGATCAGGGGATGTTCAAAATATGACCCTGCAAATAAAATGACCCCCTCAGAAAAAGATTGGGGTGATGTCAGTGTGTCGGAGACCTTGTTTAATCGTTATGTTTTAATGACGTCACCTTCATGTTTAAGGAATATGATGGGCAATGGATATATACCTCCGTGAGGTAGAATGAAATGATGACATCATCATCAATGTGACTTCTTCATTTATTGGATTTAGATGACGTCACCATCATATTGGCATAGGGTGATATTCGTAAGATGATTGATATTAAAAATATGACCCCCCGCAAGATAACTGAAGTTGTTTGACGGGTAGATATCGACCCTACATAAATTTGAAATCTATACTTCATAGATCAAGTGATTATTAGTTGATAAACTTTTATCAGGGTGATCTTGTCTAAGATGACTGATGTTTAAAATATGACCCCCCCTTCGAATATCAGGTTTGACTAAACTTTGACTTAACATAACTTTCTTCCCTTAGACAATTTTGGGGTGATCTAAAAGGCAAACCTACTTGGAATTCTACATTTTTTCCAACCATGAGGTTAATAATGTGAAATACTAACTTTGGCAACTAACCTCATCATGGTGACAAATCAACCCTCTTGCAGGGTTACATGCATGACTAATTTTACCAAACCGCCCAAAGCAGAAACAACAAGCCAAAGCAGGAAGAAAAAGTTGGGTCCCTATTTTGTCAAGTCAAAATGGGGCATGTTGTGTAACCACACAACAACTTGCCACCAAAGAACATAACCAAATTCCAATGATTCAAGTGATGTGATCATGTTCTAACATAGTATTTTAACTCTTTCTAAATATAAGTATTAAAATCTTTCTGAATAATAAGGTTTTCATCATGGCAACAATTCTAACAAAGGATCAAGTGTGTGCAATTGATTAATTATCCTCATCTTGAAAGTAGGTTGAAAACATGAGTAACTGATGTTAAGCTACATAGTTTGGGAGCATCCCTCATAGCCAACCTGGATAGAGCCTTGCTGCCAGCAGACATCTATAGCCCCGGCAAGGTTATCTATACAATCCCCCTAAGTAGAGCCCCATTGCCAACAAGCATCTATAGCCCCAGTAGAGTTACTTAGATGGCCTAATTTTATTCTTTTTGGTTTTTCAATATTTATTCTTTCTGTTCATATGATATCATCATGTAAGCTTGATGTGCAAGGCATGGTCATTTACTGATTTAGGTTGGAGATTGCATTGGTAGCAAGGGAGTCCCTTTAGATTTTTCACTTAATACCTATACTTATGTGTTCCACAAACCCAAGGCTATTAGGTGAGTCATTATGAAACATCACTTTAGTTAAGAAAAGGCACCCTGATGAGGAATATCATAGACCCGATCACCAATACTTCTCAAAATGAGTCATAACCTATATATGAATTTGTTCTCATCACTTGAATCTTAAAAATTTGTTTATTTTCTTTGGGTGATAAGTTGCATCATCTTGACTAACCAAAACAAAACTCAACAAGAAAACAAACAACCAAAACAAAATTGTACAAACAACTATACAAATATGCACACTATGATACACATGACTTACATGACACTATTTTAGGCTTGAAAATAATGCTTGAGGAACTGTCCATTAACTGGTAATGGGATAGCCTCACCGGTTAAAGTCTTAAGCCTATAGGTGTTGTCTCCTAAAATTTATGAAACTTGAAAGGGACCTATCCAAAGTTTATCAAATTTACCATGATCTCCTTTCCTTTCATGTGCTTTGTCCCACATAAGGACTAAATCTGAAATTCTAAAGGCCTTAACTCTAGGTCTTTTGTCAAACCAACACTTGACAACTGCCTAATGTTTAGTAAACTGATCAATTGCTCTATTCCTTTTTTCTTCTAGGTGCATCAACTGAAGCAACCTGACTTCTTGTTTGTTATCTATACCTAGTTATTCTTGTGCAAACTGCAATGAGGGGATCTTTAGGTTAACAGGAAGGATGGGATCCACCCCATATACTAGGTGAAAAGGAGAATTCCCTAATGCATCCTTCATCCTAGTTCTATCTACCCGTAATGCATACTTTAATAGGGTGTTCCACTCCCTTGGGTTCTTTTCTATCAATTTCTTTATGATGTTCAATAAATTCTTGTTTGTGGATTCTGTGAATCCATTCCCTTGAGGATAGTAATTCGAACAAAACTTCAAAATAATTCCATGGTCAAAATCCCAACTTGATATACTTATTGATGCAAAGGCAGACCCATTGTCACATACTAAAGCATAAGGGACTCCATACCTGGTTACTATGTTGCTTTCAAAAAAATTGATTACATCCTTAGCATTACACATCTTACTACTGACAGCTTCAGTCCACCTGGTACAATAATCAGTAACAGTCAACACATACTTGTGGCCTAATAATGATGGAGGGTTGATAGGTCCTATGAAATCCATCCCCCATTGAGCAAATGGGCATATCTCCATCACTAGTTGCAAGGGCTGAGCAGCATATCTTTCTCTATTTGCTATGACAACATTTGATGTGTTCAGCAGTATCTTTAAAAATAGTGGGCCAGTAATACCCTTCTCTAAGGATAGCACGAGTGGTAGCTAAGTATGATCCATGTGCAGTTCCAAACCTGTCATGTAATTTTGTTAGCACTTTGTCTGCTTCTTGCCTTTCTAGGCATCTAAGGTATATTCCCTCATAGTTCTTCTTAAAAAGGATTCCTCCTTTTATCATGTATTTTTGTGATCTTATTTTTAAGGCTCTCCTCTGTGAGGCCTGCAAGCGTCTTCCAGTAATCAAGATATGCCTGATGTCTGAGTACCATTCTCCAGTTTCCTTTGTATTTATGACATATTGTTGACTCATGATGTTAGGATCAATTTCTGATATCATCTGACTCAAGGCTTTCCCTCTCACTAATTTTATGGGTGTTATGTCCATATCATACTCTTGGAGGATAGTTATCCATTTGGCTCTCTTCTCACCTGGTTCACTTTGCATTAAAACTATTTTCACTACTGCATCTAGTACTACAGTGATCACTTTACTTCTCAAGATATAATGTCTAAACTTCTTGACTGCTCAAACCAGAGCAAGTGCTTGTCTTTCAACATCCATGTATCTGAGTTCTACATCCCTGAAAGGGCAACTCATGAAGGCTATAGGGTTTTCTTCTTTAGCCTCATTTCTTTGTGTTAGTACTACTGCAGATGTATGCTCTGAAGTAAATGAGTTAATGTAAATATTTGGTATAATCTGGACTGATTAGAATAGGAGTATTAGATATGACTTTCTTGATATCTTCAAAAGCTACTCTAGCTTCAGGTGTCCACTCAATTTTAGCATCCTTCTTAAGAATGGCATTCAATGGTCTGACAATTTCTACAAAACCAGTAATGACTTTCTAACAAAATTAATCTTACCAAAATAAGATTTGAGCTCCTTCTTACTTCTAGGAAGCTGTATCTTCATGATTGATTCTAATCTCTTAGGTTCGATGATGATCCCATTCTCCATTATCAGGTGACCTAATAAATTCCCTGTGGTTACCGGGCAAACATGCATTTCTTAGGATTTAGGGATATTCCATAATGTTCACATTTCTTTAGTACCTTCCTGAGATCCTCCACATGATTCCCTCTCTCCTTAGAGAAAACTGTCAAGTCATCCATGTATATGATGATGCATTTACCAATTAGTTCTCTGAAGGCTATATCCATTGCACGCTAAAAGTGGCTCCAACATTGATCAATCAAAAAGGCATGTGCCTGTAGGCAAATATTCCCCACTTAGTGGTGAATTCCGTCTTCAATCTATCTATCTTATCTACCATCACTTGGTTGTAACTTGAAAAACCATCCAAAAATGACATCATCTTTGCACCATTTACATCTATAAGACTTCATCCAGAGAAGGCAAAGGATAATTATCCTTTTCAGAAGCTCTATTTAAATTTCTGAAGTCTACACACAACCTAATGTCACCATTCTTCTTCCTTACTGGGACCAAGTTAGCCACCCATGTGGAATGTCTCACAAGAAATATGATCCTAACATTAAGCAATTTCTTCACTTCTTCAAAAATGATGGGCTCCAGCAAAGCATTAACAGGTCTCTATTTCTGTCTAAAAGGCTTGACATCTGGGTTTAATGGTATAGTATGAGTGATGATTGATGTATCATAAGTTTTCAACTCATCATATGTCCAAGAAATAACATGGATATAATCTTTAAGTGCTTGGGTTATCCCTTCCATTTCTTCTTCTATACACACCTTTCCAATCAGGACATTCCTTTTTTCTTCATCATGTCCTATGTTAACTTGTGAATACTCTCCTCCATCTCCTTTAGGGAGATCTTTCTATTTTAGCATGTCGTCTAAATCAAATGCTCTTTCCAACTCTATCTTTCTCTTAGGAATCTTGTTACTAGGCAACTCTAGGATCTCTTCTTCTTCCCAGATATGATCTTCCACATTTCTTTCATCTATGATCTGTGCATCAAAGACATCTCTATTGGATATGAAGTCTAAAATATGTTGGTCATCATCAAACACTTGAAGGTTAACTAAATTTTCTGGTACAGAGGGTACCGACACTAATTCAACTGAAAATCTCTTCAAGCTAGATATGGACAATGGTTCCAAAGTACTTGCAGCTTGGGCCAAGGCATCTTCCCTGTGATTTTGTTCTCTAGGCACATGGGTGATGTTAAATGCATCAAAATATTCTATCAGATCCCATACCCTATGTCTATAGTTGGACAACTTCTTGTAATTACAAGAATATATGCCTCTTACTTGTCTCACTACAAATTCTGAGTCTCCATAGACATGCATAATATTTACTTTCTTTCTGAGTGCAAATAATATCCCATGAATCAAGGCTTCATACTCTGTCACATTATTTGTGCATGGGAATTGCAATCTATATGCTGCTAAGTAGGATTTACCAACTGGATCAATAAGATCTATTCCTACTCTAGCCCCTTGTTTTGATTTAGATCCATCAAACTTGAGGATCCATGGCTTATCTTCAATCAAAGGCTTGTCTGGGCCTTCTCTTTTCTTTTTAGCTCTGGCAGCTGCACCATTTGATATCTATTTTAATTTTGGTGTTTCAATTTTCTCACACTTCACCCTATCTAGCTGATGTGAAGCTGATATTCCTTCTTCTTATTTATCATCAGAAGGAGGATCCTTTGAACAAGGCAACATCTGCTTCTTAAAAATATGTAAACATAATGAACAAGTAGTTTCTGAATGTGGTGCTTCATGTAACCTGCACCATCCCTCAATGATGACATCTTTTGGGGATCTTTACTGTTGTATCATCTTCTAAATTTGTTTTGATAAAAATTCCTCAAACTTGGACAAATTACTATCTCTATCTTCATCAAATATTTCATAATCTGAATCAACCAAACAATCAGTTCTTAGGGTGATTCTCTTGTTACTTTTAACATTACTCTTGCTACACACCAATATCTCTTTTATCATCTGGATAGGACTTTCATCATGATATGTGCTTTCTTTTGTTCTTGCAGAGGAGAGGCAAAAATCAATATCATTATTGCTATCTATAGGACTTATCCTGGATGATGATGATGATGCCTCACTGCATGCTTGTTCCAATTTCATCATATCTAAGCAAGCATCATAGGTCTTTTTAGAATGTGTCTCATCATGTAACCTGTACCATCCTTCAATTAGAACATCCTGAACAAGTACCTTTAACAATCGGCAATGTTGAACTTCTTTAGACAAGTGCATCTCAAAGTTTTTGAAGTGATCTACTTCTATCTCATTTTCAGAGCTACAATCAAACTCTAAAATTATCCTATCTGTTGATAACTAAGAGGGGGGTTGAATCAGTTATCTTAATAATTCTATTTTCTGAACATTCTTAATAATTAATGCAGCATTAATTCAAGTAAGCAAACATAACCATGAAATGGAAATACACATGACACAATATTTTTGACATGGAAACCCTGTTAAGGGAGAAAACCATGGGGTGATTAACCCAAGATTGTATTCTCTGTTAGAAGAATAGAAATACAAAATGACACTTGCCAATTAGGGCTCACTGCCTACAAGAGACTCACTGTCTACAAGTTGTAAGAAGAATAACAAGATCCTTGAACTGATGAGAAGCATCCACACATGCTGGAGTTCAGTTCAAGTTAGGCTCAGTATACTGATCTACTGTACTTCATCCTTTCTCTTCTTTTATGTTGATGTCCTTTCACATACTGGATCTTCCTTATTGCTTTCCTTATGCTCTTCTGCTTTTATTTGCACTTCCACACCACACTTCCTCTCATCGAAATCCATCTGGTATATATATATATATATATATATATATATATATATATATATATATATATATATATATATATATATATATATATATATATATATATATATATATATATATATATATATATATATATATATATATGCACAAAGGGATTTCATCCTCTTTCTAGTTGGCATCCGGAATAGTCAATATTTCCCAAACTCTAGCCTGTCGGCTGAATCCTTGCTTGCCAAGTGATGCGGATCTAAAAGAAACTTACAGAAGTCATCTAACAAGTTGGCCAATCATGAATGATACCTTAAGAATCTTTATCACCATCAGAATCTTATCCGGAATAACTTTTGATGCTCTGCCTATCAGTTCTTCCTTTGTCTGTTCTACCAAACCGGACCTCAACACTCAAGTGCTCATATCTTTTCACCCTTCCATCACTAGAGGCTAAATCATTGGAATCTATTATTCAAGGTACTCCTCTTGACTTCCCCAAATCCGTACTTCACTGAGATACTTCCTCTGAGAGATCCGGACCTAACTGTTGGACCTTGCTGATTGCTCTGTTCTTGCTTACCGGATCATAACACTTCTTCAATCTAACTTCCAATAGAGACTCATCATGTCTTGTGGATGTGTGGGATAACCTTTGTTGCCATCAATGACAGCATACATGAATCCATATAGTGTCTCTGCCAACAATCTCCCCCTTTGGCATTGATGGCAACACTTAGTGAAAAATGACTAAGTTTCACACTATACTCCCCCTTGGTTGATGCTCTATTTTTATATACATTTTCTAGAGCTCCCCCTTAGCTGGATTCCTCATTTTTCACTATTCCTCACTCCCCCTTTGACATCAATGGCAAAGGGTAGGGTCCACACACCAAAATTCTCAAAAAGTCAACTATACTTAGCCGCATAAATAGCATACTTACATATACTGAAGTATGTCTACAAAAGTTGTCTTCAATTGGACGAAGTCTGTTGCCCAACTTTGCTTCATCCTGTCCAAAATTGAGATGTGAACACTCAACAGGAATGCAAATGCGTCTACCCTTTTTAGATCTATCAGATCACTGGTCTGGGCTGTGATCTGAGCTTCTTTTAAGGCCTCATGCATGGCCTCTAACTTAGGGATAATTATCCCTCTAAGTTCACCCAACCTGCTTATTCTATTTTTCTTTTCCTTCTCAAGCTTCTTGATTTCATTCAGGATTGCAATAGTCTGACATTCTTGATTTATTATGGAAGAGGAGAGAGGATCAAAATTCTTAGAGAGTTTTGTCAGTTTGTCCTCCTATTCTTTCACTTTCTTCTCAATATCCAATGTTACTTTGGACCATGATAAAAAAAATTTGTACATTTCCCCGCCATTTTTAAGAGCATTTTCTAAGCTCTTTATCCCAATATTCATATTCCTTCTATCATTAGTTATTAACCCTTGTACCTCTGATAATCTTTTTGCCAAAAATTCCTTCCGGACCTTGTCTTCTGCTGACTTCTCTAGGGAATCAAAATGTGTGCTAACACTATTGACTAGAGATTTGAGATTACCGGATGAGGAGGCTGAGGGATCCTTCTGAAAAGATGGCATGATCTTTTCTAATACTCCAGATGCAACTTCTATTAGCTCATAGTCTTCCATGTGAGACTTCAGGAGTTTTTCTTTAGCCTTTGCATTAGCAAATGAAGCTATCTTCATTGTTTGTACCGGGGAAAGAGAATCAAAATCAAATGGCCCTTTTAGAAGTTCCAGTTCATCAATCTCCATTATCTCTTTGTTTAAGAATTCTTTGATAGTTTCTGCAGTGTCTCTTGTCAGAGACAGATTCTTCTTCTCTTCTACAGTCTTAGAGCTATCTTTTGGAACTTTCTTTCCTTCTACACTCTTACCACTAATAGTTGTGGTCTTCTCCGTTGAAGTCTTCTTTCCTTCTGCAACCTTGGCACTGTCATCTTCTTTTTCCTTCACTCCTTTTTCTTTATCCTCTATTCTTTCTTCTCCTTTGGATCTGGAGTCAGCAGGGGAAACTGGAGGAGTGATGTTTGTTTGTTCACAGGCCACCTCTTCTGGAGCAGAGGATTCCAAGTCCTTATCTTTTTCTTCACTGATGTCCATTACTTCTTCTGTCATTGCCTCAGTAGATTCTTTTTCAACACTTGTAGCCGAGGGATCAACACCCAAGTCCTCTATAATAGGAATGTTGAATCTTGAGTATGCATTCCGGAGGATCTCTTCTATCTCTTTTGCTATTTTGTTAGTTTCTCCGAGCATAAGTTGATTCATTCTTGCTTTGCTCCGGAACTCATCCTTGCAATCTTTGAAGATCATGTTCATTTGCTTTGAATCAATTGAAGGATATAGCTGAATGGCTATCTGTTCTCAAATCTCAAGATCTTTTGCCATAGCATTATTCTTTCTTATTTCTAACTCTTTCTCTAGGCTTTTGGGAATAAGAGATATAATTTCAATAAAAGCCTTATTGTAGATATTCAGATACTTGACTGCTGCTTCCTGCAAGATCTTTTGGTCAGCCTCATTATAATGATCATAGAATTCAGCCATTGGTTGAAGGTTTCCATCCACAGTAACTAATTTGACGACATCATCTAATGATAGAGTGGGCTTTTCAACAAACTCTTCTGCCATCTCTTCCTTGTCTTCACCAATAGAGGGTTCACTAGATACTTTCTTCTTTTTCCTCATTTTCCTTACCTCCTCATCTGACTCAGTCTCATCATCATCCTTCTGACTGATGTAAGACCTTGTGGCCTTTGTCTTAGTTCTTTTCTATGTTTTACCGGATGATTTTGTTTCCAGTTTTGATGCCTTTGAGGTCTTAGCAGTTGTAGGTGCAGACCTCTTATAGGATCTGGTCTAGGAGGGGGCTTCTACCGGATCACTTTCCTTTTCTACTTCTTCCTTCTCTTTCTCTGCCCTTTCCATCTTTTCTCTATGTGCATCAAGTGCCTCTTTTGAGATTTCATGCCTCTTGGCAAATTCTTCTACCTCTTTTCTCACTTTTCTCTTCATCTGCAGTTGTCTGAGTTCTACATGGATTTTTATACTTAATTCTTCAAAGGTTCCAAACCTGTCTACTTTGGGATCCTTGGGCTGACTTAGCATGTGTTAAACATGTAGCTCTACAATTTTCTCATCAACTTCATACCCCATTGCCATGATCCACACTGTTCTTAGTTCCACTGCCTCCATTAGGTACTGATCAGTTTCTACCATAAAGCACACTGTATCTTTGTACTTCTCAACTAGAGATTGGGGGATTCTTTCTCTATCTTGCATCATACTTTGAAAGTTCTTGAAATATCCCCATAAAGCTGTATTTTTTGCCTTAGCATCCCCAAGCCCATGTAGGTAGTCTCTGATTTGGATTGCAACAGGTCTGTCATTCTGCCACACCCAACCACTGGATCCAGGAAGCTCGTTCATGAAGTAGAAGAATAAACATAATATCAGCCCACCATACTTGAATGAGTTTTTCTTGTCCCTTTTGATCTTTTGTAGGTTCTCCAGCAGTTGGCTTAGAAGAAGTTCACAAAGATCATAGTCAACATTTTCTCTTAGCATCTAATAAGCTGTTAAATTGCAGTTCTTGGTACTGAGTTTTCCCTACTGGAGTGATAAATCTTGTAACCAATTATTATGGATGCAAATTTGATATCCAGATCAGTGATATCTTCAATTGTCATAGCTCTCTTGTCAAATTTTGATCCGGTTGCTTCACTCACTGTCTGATTCTTGACAGATTTAAGAACAAGTATCCCACCGGATGAGTGCAGACCAATTACTTCCCTAATTGTATCATTGGTGATCTTAAATGGTCCATTTAACCATAGAAAGTTATCATGCACTCTGCTCAATACATACCGGACCCAATCATCTTCTTCAAAATAGGGAAAATGAAAGCACTGTGCAAAATGCTTATCTCGGATGGCCTTGAACTGAGGTTTTAGCTCAAAAGAATCATCTATTAACTGATTGTGATAGATATCAACTAGCTTAGATTCCCCAAATTCTTCAATATTTGCATGAATGTAAACCCTAATATCTTCTGTATGCAAGACACCATGCGGAACACTGGAAAATGCTCTGAAGGGATCTACTTCCAAGGATTTGTAGGGATGTTTCTTGAATGTGGAGCGAGGCCTATCAGTGATCTTCACAATGTTCAAAGTAGTCATCTTTAAAGAGATTTGTAGAGAGATATTTAAGAATGGAAAATACCTTTTGCGCCTTTAAGTTTCACGGAGTGAGCCGGATCGATTGCTGGATGAATCGTCTTCTACAAATGATTTTTGATGGGCTTGAGGAAATTTGTTGCAGAGCTCCTTTTTACTTCTTCTTGAATGTAGAATGAATAAATGTTTAATAAGAAGAACCCTTATATTACTCTGCAAACCCTAATACCAAGTTACAATAAATGCTCAACTTAAGTCATTCCGGTTGCCTTGTTTTCCTTATTCGAATGACTTGATGAACCGGATCAATGTTGTCTTAAACATCTTGCGGATCTTTCATATCTTAACCACAGATTATTTAGATGAATCTCTGAGAACCCTTTAATCCACAACCTTCCTTGTGCCAATTCCGGCACCAATTTACTGGCTAGGGGAAAAAGTTTTTCCTTGTGTCTCCCCCTGAGCCAGAGCTCACCTTTTAATTTCTAGAAGGAATATCAACACTAGATTCTAGTGCGGATCCATCCCCTACATTCTCTGTACTTTTCTTCACCCAAATCTTGTTCATATCACTTTAAACTTCATCCGCATTCACTTTTCGTTTTCCCTTGTCTTGATTCTGATTATGATGTACCCAACCTCTTTTGTCCTGATTCTTGCTTCTACAGAATTTTGCAATATGACCGGATCTATTGCAAATTTGGCAAACAACATTTCTTTGCATATTTGATTGATATCCTCTTGATCTGCATTGATTAGCCATATGACCCATTCTATTGCATGCAAAGCATCTACCATTGAATGAATTGTTCATTTGCATATTTCTGCATTCATGAGATTTGTCACCATACCTTTTGCAATTAAAACGCTATCCAGAGAAGGATGTATTAGTCTAATTCATTCTCTTTCTGCACTGATTAGCTTTATGACCAAAGTTATTGCAGTTGTGGCAGTATCCATTGAAGGATGGATATCTTTGAGCATTAGGCTGCCTTACCGGAGGTCTTCTAAGGCCTGTTCCTTGGATTTTCTGATACAAAATTCTTCTGACCAGATCCAGAGCTTTCACCTTTTCCATATCCCAGGCCATACTTGTTATCTACCCTCTTTTGGCTTTCAAGAAGAACTTCGAGTTGAGTAGAGCTTATCTTGAATTTCTCTTTGTATTCATTTGTTGTTTGAAGATCCCTTTTAAGAGAGACAATTTGATCCTCAAGTTTTTCTTCATTATCTTTAGCATCTTCAAGGTCAGATTCAAGATGTCTGATTATTCTATCCACCTTGTGGCAGTCTTCTGATTTTTCCTTGAGAGATTGTCTTAGATCATCTTCAAATTTTCTTCTCTCTTCAGTTTCTTGGGTAAACTTCATAACTCCTGATTCCATTTCATGTCTTACCATGATGATTTCTTTTGATAACTTTTCACATAACTTGGTTTTCTCTTTTAGATCTTCATTTGTATCATTTGCTTCATTTTGACTTGTCAATTGCTGAAGTAGCTCCTTTCTCTTTTTCATAGAGAGACTCAGTTTCTCTTTTAGTTCTTTTATGAAATCATCAGCCTATTTGAGTCTTTCCTTCAATTCATTGACTTCAGAATTTGACTGCTCAAGATCATCAAGGGCAGACTTAAGTTGCTCCTTTATACCATACACATCCATTTGAATTCCTAGATCTTCCTCAAGTTGTTAGGCTCTGTTGGGAGGAACCTTGCTCTGATACCAATTGTTGATAACTGAGAGGGGGGGGTGAATCAGTTATCTTAATAATTCTATTTTCTAAACATTCTTAATAATTAATGTAGCATTAATTCAAGTAAGAAGACATAACCATGAAATGGAAATACACATGACACAATATTTTTGACGTGGAAACCTTGTTAAGGGAGAAAACTACGGGGTGATTAACCTAAGATTGTATTCTCTGTTAGAAGAATAGAAATACAAAATGGCACTTGCCAATTAGGGCTCACTGCTCGAGCACACTGCTCACAAGAGGCTCACTGCCTACAAGAGACTCACTGTCTACAAGTTGTAAGAAGAATAACAAGATCCTTGAACTGATGAGAAGCATCCACACATGCTGGAGTTCAGTTCCAGTTAGGCTCAGTATACTGATCTACTATACTTCATCCTTTCTCTTCTTTTATGCTGATGTCCTTTCACATACCGGATCTTCCTTGTTGCTTTCCTTCTGCTCTTCTACTTTTATTCGCACTTCCACACCACACTTCCTCTCATTGAAATCCATCTAGTATATATATATATATATATATATATATATATATATATATATATATATATATATATATATATATATATATATATATATCCACACAAAGGGATTTCATCCTCTTTCTAGTCGGCATCCGGAATAGTCAATATTTCCCAAACTCTAGTCTGTCGGCTGAATCCTTGCTTGCCAAGTGATGCAGATCTAAAAGAAACTTACAGAAGTCATCTAACAAGTCAGCCAATCATGAATGATACCTTAAGAATCTTTATCACCATCAGAATCTTATCCAGAATAACTTCTGATGCTCTACCTATTAGTTCTTCCTTTGTCTGTTCTACCAAACTGGACCTCAACACTCAAGTGCTCATATCTTTTCACCCTTCCATCACCAGAGGCTAAATCCTTGGAATCTATTATTCAAGGTACTCCTCTTGACTTCCCCAAATCCATACTTCACTGAGATACTTCCTCTAAGAGATCTGGACCTGACTGTCAGACCTTGTTGACTACTCTGTTCTTGCTTATCGGATCATAACACTTCTTCAATCTGACTTCCGATAGAGACTCATCATGTCTTGCGGATGTGTGGGATAACCTTTGTTGCCATCAATGACAACATACATGAATCCATATAGTGTCTCTTGCCAACACTATCATCCTAAAGATTATCATTATGAACATGAACATCATACATGAGGATCTCCTCTATCTTGATGATCTAGGGTCTGATGGAATACACTCCGAGTTCAACATCTACATACATGATCTCATTGGTTTTATTGTACTTGGTGATCATATGTTTCATGCGGGGTTCAACATCTATCCTTATTTTGTTAGATATTCCTTTCCAAGGTAACCACATGTGACTAAAATTAGTGGACATGTATCCATTGAGTGTTTTTGACCAATCCTTGCTGAGCAGCATCCCATAGGTATCATGTATTTCTACTACCTAAATATCAATGTAGTATTGGATTCTTGGGTCTGATGCTAACTTCATATGAATGTGAGTTAGTTCTCCTACTACACTTACCTCTGTTTTATCTAATTGTGTTACTTTCTTCAGTGACTTAGCAGGATACAACCCTAAGGCATTACATATGGACAGGGGCATTACATTGGTAGATGCTCCTGAATCTACTAAGCAATTATGCAAATTCTTACTGAACATCCTTATGGTAAGGAGAAAAGGAGGTGAATCAGTTTTATCTCTGTAAAGAGTCATGTGTGAAGTCTCTGCAGCTTGAACAGTGGCTGGAGCTTTCTGTTTAGCATTAATATCCCTAACGGCATGATCTTTATTCCCAATCTAACATGAGGCATGATTATCCTCTTTTGGAGCAGGATCATCTAAGGATTTCATGAAATCTTTTGTGATAGCTAGGGTTTTGAGTAGTTCTGACAATGACAGACTGATCTTGATCTTTTTCATTTCATCTGCTAAATATGTGACCAATTTATCAGACTCAGGAGGCAGATTACCAACTTTTGGTACTGTATTTTGTGGTGCTAAGTACCGAGCATTAACTTTAGGAAATCTAGGGTTATTACTTGCCTTAGGATCAGGAGGAGTGTTGAAATTATTTGGAGGCAACGATGTAGTCAAAGGACCAGCAGGTCAGCTTGAATTATTCCTTAGGTTGTAATTATGTCTACCCTGATACTGTTGTTGATAAGCATGTACTTCTTCATGTTCAACTGATGGCTCATTTTCATCTTCAAATGGAAAAACATAATTGGATTCAAAAGCCATGGCTGATTCTTCACGTGCCAAGGTGTAATTCTAATGAGGTGGCATTGTCTACTGATAAGGATGATTGATGAAACTTTCTAGTACTAGAGCAGAATCATATCCACAGGGGACAATTTTATTTCCATCGACAGAAGGTGGATTACCTGTAGTATTAGATACTTCAGTTTGGAATATACTGGCAGCTATCCTAAACTAAGGACAATCCAGCTCTGCATGAGCATTGGTATTATGTATCTTGCACCAGTTTGTAAGAGCTGTCTCTACTAGGTTCATTCTAGTGGTCTGCTTAGGTTCACTAGGAGGTTGATTATCTAGAGGTGGCAAAGAACCATTGTTTGGCCTAGTGTTCCACACTCTAGGCTATCTAGGAGGATTATTGTTACCATTGTTGTTATTGTAATTGTTATTATATCCCCTATCAGGATAATTAGGTCTATCATTGGCATATCCTCTATTCTGATTTGGTTGAGAATAGAAATTTTGACTCCTCAAATGAGTGATCTCAGTGGTGAGTTTCCTTAGTTATGCTGATATCTCTTTAATTTCTTCCTTTTCTTCCTAAACTTTGGCTACTACATTCTTTGTTTGAGGCTTAAATAAGGAAGAGCCATTGTTATTATTATTAGACTATTCCACAACCTGAGGTACTTGTGTATGTCCTAGATGTTGTAACATTTGACCATTCCCATTTGGAGGTGGCATGATACTAAGTGGAGGTATCTGTAAAGGACTTGGCATTATAGCTGGAGGTATCATGGCTCCATTGGTCTGTTGCTGAGCAGGATATGTAGGATAAGCAGGGAGTGTTGGAAATGCAATATTAGGTGTTGGAGCAGGAATCAACTGCTGACTAACTTTAACAGCTTCTTCAAAAGCTCCTGTCAAGGTTGTGACACCAGGATGTGTTATCCTAATAGACATAGAATTTAGGGGATCTAAGGCTAAGTAGTATATGCTTCTAGTAGCTTCATCTATCATAGTATAGGGAGCAACTAGCATTGAGAGCATCTTTTGGAATCTTGCATTGAAATTGGCAATAGGTTCTCCTTCAAATCTCTTGATTGTGGAAAACAAATGATAATTCAATGAAGGATCTATAGGTATTTTGAATCTATCCTTAAAGGCTTTCTCCAAGGTAGCCCATGAACCAACTAAACCTTGACCAAGACTGATATACCAGTTATATGCTTCTTCCCCTAAGGAAAATGGAAATAACCTGCATACCACATCCTGATGTTCAATTCTAACCCTACAACAGGCTTCCTTGAATGTTCTATTGTGATCATCAGCATCCTGATATGAATGATATTTAGGACAAATATTGTCAAGATTTTTAGGTAAAGGATGATACGCAGTGAAAGTCAAAGGTGACTCTGCAGTAAAGAATGACATTGTGACTGGTGGAGGTTGGATGTGAGGTGTGACAGGTGGTCCTGTAGGTGTTTGTAACATGATAGGAGTTATTGGAGTGTGTTCTGGTGAAGCTCCTGATGCACTAGAACTAGCAGAATAATGAATATCTATTGTTCTAGGTCTAAATCCCTAGATAGGCAATTCTTCAAAGAGTCCAATGGATCTAGACCTGATATTTGGCCTGAGAGCCAGGATTTCTTGAATTTAAGGAAATTTGGCTTGTTTACTGTAAAGATTCAGCTAAAACACTCTAGAAAAGGTTGTATTTATGATCAAAATCTAAAACTAACTAGATATTTACTCAATATTTGCAGAAATGATGCAAATATGAGGTGATATGAGGCTTTGGGACACAAGCAACAGGATATCAGGTCTCTCAAGAAAACTACCTCAAAGCTTTAGCATAAAGACTTGAAATAGAGCTTATCTTTGAATATCACAGTGATTAGGAAAAAGCTTGAAATATTTACACTCAATTTTGAGAACTTTGTAATGGACAAGCATACACGGACTCAAATCAGCAAATCTTTAGACATGACTCAAAATACAAAGTTGCATGAGTATTACCTTTCTTTCTATGTCATCAAATCAGACAAATCTTTGGATTAGGCCCTCCTTCTAGTGCTAATTTATGTTGATGATGATTGTTAGTCATAAAAACATGCATAAAAATTTGTAAAACAAACCTTTAATATCTTGTAAAGTACGATCACCTTAGGATAAGTTGATGACTCCAAGTCTCCGTTGATTAGGTCATGATCGTCTGACATTACTCAGAGGTTGATGTGACATGTTGTTTTCCATTTAAAGGGGTCTTACATTTGTCTAAATGATCAGTATTGTTTTGTTTCCTGTAAATTTACTCCATAGATAGGTTAATCCTACTCTATTTTCAAAGATAGCTAAAATATTTGCAAGTTTGATCAATTCTTCTAATCATTGATCACTAGGAACTTGTTCTTTCTTCTACACTGCAAATCTATTTAAATGATGTGTCTATAAGTGGATATCTACATGTATTCCATGGATATTTGTCTAAATTTGCATGATATTTATCAATTTGACATGCTTTTACTCTAAATATGCTCTGTATTTTCAATTATCTATGGTATATCTGCATATTTCATGTTATTTGTTTTTGATTATCTATTATTTGAAATTATGGAGATGATCTATTATGAAATTGAAAGAAATTTAAAAGAATACTTCTACTTTTAGTGAATCTTTAGTCATTGAATCACATACATACAAGATACATTCATGAGGAGAAGAAATCAAACCATAGGTCACCAGGATGTTCCATGGCTGGATATGGATGATGCTAACTTCAAAGCAATTAGGAATGAAAACAACACATGCAGATTGAAAAGCACTCCAAGGGACGTAGTTGATCAATGCATGTATCTAGATTTCAAACACAGATTACACAGGATTTATGATGATTTGTAATCTACTATGCTTCTCTTTCATTCAGTATGCATAACATGTACATTTACAACAACTTTGAAATGAGTCCTGAAATTTCAGCAATCAAATTTCAATTAAGTTTTGAATGTTCAAAATATTGTACCCTTGCACCTTTTATAGAATAAGGTGAGGAGGCAGTTACATTTGACCAATCGTCAAGATTTATCAATTAAGATCAATGGTTGATAATTACCCTTTGACTAAGTCAACTCTTCCTCGTGGCATAGGTTGTCAGGTGGCAACCATCTGTATAACTCATTATTGATGAGTACCTTATGCATATGTTCTCTTGGTGATGCATGTTCATTCATTCTTTAGGTTCCTCTTCCTCATTTTCTTCCTCTTCATCATGGTCATCATCTTCATTGTTTTCAGCATCTCTATCACTTTGATGTACATCATCTTGTATGTGGACCTTCATCGATGTCCTGATGTGCTCATATGCTTGTACTATTTTATCCACCTCTCCCCCATCTTGGATTTTGGCTTTTGTTATGGCATACTTATGAGACTGGAATTTAGCTTTGACAGCTTCTAGCTTACCTTTTCTATTGTTCAAAGTCTCATTATAAGTTTTTACTTTGACTTTTATCCTCATGATTTTATCCATCACTTCTTCTGTCAGGTGAGTGAGGGGGTCATCTGCTACCAACTTGAAATTATCATGCAGGGCTTTGATAGCAAAGTCTGCATCCTAATTTTCAATCTTTCCCTCTATTTTACCTTCCAGAGCTTCAAGGATCTCTGCTTCATATGCCATCATGTTGTGCAGCTTTATACTTATATCCCTGAGCTTGCCACTGCATTTATTCAAGATATCACATTCAAACCTGATATCTTCATACCATATGCCTATTAGCATGGAAAAGGACCTAACTATTTCTTCATCCACCCAAGCTTGGGTTAACTGTATCACCCCACCTGTCAGCTAATCCAGGGATATATCCTCCTATTGTGTAAGATTAGGGGCTGATATTGTGTCATTGTACACCTTTTGTCCTCATATTCATTGGACATAATTTTTCCATCATCCTTCCTCAGCTGTGCTGGCACCGGGATACAGTCAAATATATTTATTTGGTTCAAGGTGAGCCTTTGGTACTTCCTTCTCCTCACCTCAGCTTCATCCTCACAATCGGTCCAGAAATCCTCTAGATGCTTCTGATGTATCAGTTTTCCTACTATTTTTTGCATCCTGCCATAGGGATCATAAGATCTAGCTAAGGGAAATGGTTGTAAGTACATCAATTTTAGCCCTCCCATGACATGTTTTATACTCTCTGAGTCTTAGCACATATACCAGCCCATAGACACCAGAAATAACACTGGGGGTATCTTCTTTTGTTCCTTATATGCTTCAACTATGGTAGACACCTATCTAACAAATTCCATCAAGACAACCCCATCAGTAGGGTATCTTGGCAGCATAAAAAGTTGTCCTTCAAATCCCTCTATTCTTATGTATGAAAAGGTGGCAAACTGGATAAACCATGCCCCATGTCTATAAACAACTTCCTAAGCCTCTATGCCTAGTCTTTTGGTCCTGTCCTCCACCATGGTTCTTACCAGATGCATAGGGAATGCACCATTTACTAGTTTGTAGTCCAGAAGGAAATCTTTTCTCTGTAACTGAGGATAGTGATCCCATATGTGGGCATCATCTGCATCACCTCTAGCTTTAACCACTGTCTTTAAGGCATCAAAGGTTCCCTTATAAGAACATGAGTACACCACATATGAGGTCATATAAAACAAACATGTCTGGCCTCCCAGGTTCCTCATTCCTTCATCCAGTGCATCACTGATGATCTTGGCCCATAATGGGATGTTATCTGCATATAAGACCATCTGGATGATTCCAAACATCTAGTTCTCAAAATTTCCAGCATGAGGTTTACCTGTCATCCTGCTCAGCAGGGCAATCATGTACTGGTACTCATCATCAAAATCAAATTTGTATAAATGTATGGGCAATTTGGCTGAGGCAGTGTAGGTGCTGCCCTTTGACCTCCACTGATACATCCTCTTCCTTGCATTCTTCTTATTATTATTGTACTCTATTTCCAACTTGCATAGATCTACACTTACCACCTTCTTCCCAACTGGTAGATTAAAAGTAGAGGTGATCCCCTTGATTGAAAAGTCTGGATATATTCATCCATGCTTCTCCACCCGCCTAGTTTCAAGGTTATAATTTCTAGCACATTCCACTACCAGCTCTAGGGTGTCCATGGCATATGGAAAGCTGGTTGTATGCCACATTCCTGAAACATATACCCCATTTAGAATGGGATTATCCTTATCATGATCTACTCTCATTGACCATGCTGCCAGGTACGTATCTCCTTGGTGAGTGTCACCAATGACGCCATACTTAAACTGTACCCCCTTAGGTTGAATGAACATAGGCTTGAGAAACTCTGAGTTAGACCTATTCCTTCTAAGATTCGCCATGGATTCTTGTAATAGACATGATTTGTCATACCTTACAATGTCAACATGCATTCATACAACATAATGCATTTCTATCTATTATTCTTTACTTCATCATGATATGCATACTCACAAAGCCAAACCACAAGAAAGCATATATACTCTACCTAAACATGCAGAAAATGACAATAGGAGGGTTTTCAGTTACTTACCTGATAGTACTTTCCTCTTGGGTTAGATGCCCAATTATGGAAAAGGGTTATAGATACTCAAGATCACCCATTCTGTTACGCTGAAGGATCTAATCCGTTAACAGGTAGATGTATGAGGATTTGACTTCTCTACTCTGTAATTTCTTGTTTTTTCACAAGGTAAATGAAAATGACCTTTGAAATTTACCTTTAAAGTAGATCAATAGGACAAATTAGGGTAAAATTGTATTGGCTTGATTAAATCCATTGATCTTCTGCAGGGAATTCATGGATGATGCCAAGTGTTCGATCTGTATTCGTAATCGGTGGGAATCTAACTACCGCATTTAAGTGCATTTAATGTCAGGAAAAGGGGGGTGATATTCGAAAGATCATGTGATATTCAAAATATGACCCCCATGGATAAAATGACCCCCCACCTTTGAGTGGCAAAACTAAATGCAAAGGAAACGGGTGATGTGGTCAACGTTGACCACATGTATATTGGGTCATGAAACTAAGATCAGGGCATGTTCAAAATATGACCCTACAATTAAAATGACCCCCTCAGAAAAAGATCATGGTGACGTCAGTATTTCGACGACCTTGTTTAATCGTTATGTTTTAATGACGTCACCGTCATGTTTAAGGAATATGATGGGCAACGGATATATACCTCCGCAAGGTAGAATGAAATTACGACGTCATCATCAGTGCGACTTCTTCATTTATCGGATTTAGATGATGTCACTGGCATATTGGCATAGGGTGATATTTACGAAGAGGGTGATATTCGTAAGATGATTGATATTAAAAATATGACCCCACGCAAGATAACTGAAGTTGTTTGATGGGTAGATATCGACCCTACGTAAATTTGACATCTATACTTCATGGATCAAGTGATTATCAGGTGATAAACTTATATTGCGGTGATCTTGTCTAAGATGATTGATGTTTGAAATATGACCCGCCCTCAGAATATTAGTTTGACCAAACTTTGACTCAACATAACTTTCTTCCCTTAGATAATTTTGGGGTGATCTAAAAGGAAAACCTGCTTGGAATTCTATGTGCTTTCCAACCATGAGGTTAATAATGTGAAATACTAACTTTGGCAAATAACCTCATCATGGTGACAAATCCACCCTCTTGCAGGGTTACATGCATGACTAATTTTACCAAACTGCCCAAAGCAAAAAATAACAAGCCAAAGCAGTAAGAAAAAGTTGGGTCCCTGTTTTGTCAAGTCAAAATGGGGCATGTTGTGTAACCACACAATAGGTCTGCATTAAGAAATTGAGATGGTGTGTGAAGATTGTTCCCAGATAATGTAGCATGTAACCAGTCTTGGCTAACCTGGTTGATCCTAGTGATTGTAGATATCTCTAGAAGATTGTGGAAGCATGTTGTGGCATAGAAGATCATGTTTGAGTCCCAGCTAAGGAATGGCATGATCCACATTTCATTCCCTTTGCATGATGTTGCAATAGGTCAGGACCTATTTTGTAAATGTTTGTAATACCAACCTTGGAGATTGCTCCAATGGTTGATAATTGTGATGCCAACCTTGATGATCATTCCAAGGTTGATGTAGTGTATAAATACCTATAGTTGATTTGTGGAAAAGGTGTCCTTGAGTGAAAATGAAAAGATATTAAGAAAGGTCCAAAAGGCATAGCAAAGAGGAGGTAGAGGAAAGAAGAGGAAGAGCAGAGCAGAGGAAGAGAAGAGCAGGGGAATTATTGTACTTTAGTTACAAATATAGAAAGGTGTTTGATCGTGGCAGTGAGTCTGGTAGTAAGCCACTAGTAGGGTTTAACAGCCCTTAGGGTTTAATAGCCCTTATTGTAATCTTGCTAGGTTTAGGGTTGAGGCAGTGAGCCTCCTAGACCTAGTTGTTCTTCATTGCAGTAAGCCAGTATGTTTAGGCCCATGGAGTGACCAAGCCTGAACATCATTATTTCAAGATTGCAATATATATTGAGAGTTAATCCTCTCCATGGTTTTTCCCCACCTTGGGGTTTTCCATGTAAATTTGGTGTCTCTTGTGTTTGATGTTGTATCTGTTGTTAAGTTTCTAAATTCATGCATTCATTGTTAAACTATAATAATTGTGAATAAGTGATGAATGTTTTAATTGTAGAAAGTGTATAAGTTTTTGTGACAACTAATTCACCCCCCCTCTCAGTTGTTTGGCACATATCAACAATTGGTATCAAAGCCAAGTTACTCTGAAGAAAGTTTAACAACTTGAGGAAGATCCAGAATGTCTTACAAGAAGGAAGTGCTACATTTTGATGGAACAAATTATGTTCTCTAGAAGGCTCAGATGAAAAACCATCTTCTTTCTCTTGGTTTCAAAGTTTGGAAAGCTACATAAATAGAATACACCATACCTCAAAATGGTCCAACGAATGAAGATGAAATCAAAGAATATGAGATAGATATAGAGGCAAAGGATGCTCTACTAACCTCATTAACCGACTCAATATTGATGAAAGTGATGGATCTTGAAACTACAAATAAGGTATGGGAAAAGTTGAAAAATTTGTATGAAGGAGATGATTTTGTGAAGGAAGCCAAGTTACAAAGTCTGAAAGTGAAATATGAAATCTTGAAGATGTATAATGATGAAAACATATCAGCTTTTATGCAAAGAGTTGATGAACTTGTTACAGGGATAAAAGCCATAGGCGGAACTCTCTAAGAAAAGGAAATTTTTATGAAAATTCTCAGATCTCTACCCAAGTCCTACTATCACAAGGTATCCGCAATTGAAGAATTCATGCAAGTAAAAACTGTTAACAAGGATCAATTGCTTGGTAAGCTTACTTCTTTTGAAATGAGGGAGTTAGATGATGCTCTATCGAAAGTTGAGATGACCTTCAAAGCTAGCACTCCTAGAAGTACTTCCAGATTAGAAAAGTACAAGGTAGAATTTGATGATGAGTTAGATGAAGCTGAAGCCAACTTTATGGATAGACTACAAAGAGGATATGGTAAGTATAAAGGCAAACTACCTTTCAAATGTTTTTCCTATGGTAAAGTAGGTCATTTTGCTTCCAGATGTCCTAAAAGAATTGAAAGAAATAGAAGAAGATATGAGAACAAGCCTAGGACCCAAAAGAAGTGTTATTATGTTGAAGATTTTGATGATGATGAAGGAGTATCAGATAATGGTGAACCAGATAATGCTAGTTCCTCTATAAATGAATTCTTATTCATTGCTATTAAGGAAGATCTCATGTTTACTAATCCATTTAGCTATGTGAAGGAAGAAAAACCAGTGGAAAGTGTTTTGGCTGCTCAGGTCATTAAGGACAAGGATGAATGGGTTATTAATAGTGGTTTCTCTCACCACATGACTGGTGACAAAAGTAAGTTTGTAAGTTTGGAAAGATATGATGGTGGATTGGTTAGGTTTGGAGATGATACAACTGGTAGGATTTATGGAAAGGGATCTTTTTCTTTTGATGGCAAGCATAATACTAAAGATGTCTTGTATGTGAAAGGATTAAAGCACAATCTTTTAAGTGTGGCTTAGATGTGTGACAAGGGCTATGACTTAAGCTTCAAGGACAATGGATGCAAGATCAAGGAAAGCTCTAGAACAGTCATTGCAACTAGTAAGAAGACCAGAGGTAATATCTATCACTTGAAAGGAATTGAGAACTATTGCTTGTTGACTCAGACTGACGAGAGTTGGTTATGGCATAGAAGGTTGTGTCACATAAATTTTGATAATATTATGAAGATAAGTACTACTCAAATTGTTAAAGATTTACCTAAGCTTGTGAAGCCTGCTAATGTAGTTTGCGAAGAGTGTCAATTTGGGAAACAGACAAGAACAAGTTTCAAAAGAAAGGACCAATTAGTTGGAGGATTACTTGAACTAGTACATACAGATTTGTGTGGACCTACCAAAGTAAGAAGTTTGCAAGGAGACAGGTATTTCATGCTTCTCATTAATGATTATTCTAGAATGATTTGGGTCACTTTTTTGAAAGAGAAAGCTGAAGCTCTAGATAAATACAAGGCACCTAAGGCAATAGTTGAAAATGAGATGGATTTGAAAATCAAATTCTTGAGGTCTAATAGAGGAGAAGAGTTCACATCAAATGGATTTAATTTCTATTGTGAAGAACAGGGAATAAAGAGACAGCTATCTACGCCCAGAACTCCACAACAAAATGGAGTTTTTGAAAGGAAAAACAAAACATTTCAAGAAGTTGCTAGAACCATGATGAAGAAAGCTCATCTTCTAGAAGCATATTGGAGAGAGGAAATCCACACTATACTATATATCCTAAATAGAGTTCAAGTAAAAGGTAACAGTTCAAAAACTCCTGATGAATTATGGCATGGTAGAGTTCCTACTGTGAAATATTTCAAAGTTTTTGGTAGCAGATGTTATATCAAAAGAGAAGAAGATTTAGGCAAGTTTGATGCTAGATGTGATGAAGGAATTTTCCTTGGTTACTCCACCAAGAGTAAGGCCTACCGATGCTATAATAAGAGGTTGAATAAGATCATTGAAAGTGCAAATGTTAAAGTTGATGAATGTAAGGAAAGGTCTTCAGAATCAAGTGGATATGAGTCAGATGATCCAAATGTTTTAGAAGTGGTGCAGCATGAAGATAGCACACATGAAGAAGAACAAGCTCCGGTAAGTGCTACCAAAACTCTAAGATATGTAAGAATCGGTCACTCTAAAAATCAAATCATAGGAGATAAGAGCAAAGGGATCTTAACCAGAAGAAAAGGTGTAGAGGAACAAGTAAATTTTTGTCTGATTTCTAAGATTGAACCTAAAATTGTGGATGAGGATTGCAAATATGAGAATTGGATAAAGGCTATGGAAGAGGAATTCATGCAGATATAGAAGAATCAGACTTGGGATCTTGTTTCTAGACCAGCAGACAAGAATGTAATTGGTACAAAGTGGGTCTTCACAAACAAAATGAATGAGAATGGTGAAGTGGTGAGAAACAAAGCAAGGTTGGTATGCAAAGGATATGGTCAAGTTGAAGGAATAGACTTTGAAGAAACTTTTGCTCCAATAGCAAGGATTGAAGCAATAAGGATGTTTTTGGCTTTTGCAGCATACAAAGATTTCAAGGTTTATCAAATGGATGTCAAGTCTGCCTTCTTAAATGGAGAGTTGGAAGAGGAAGTCTATATTGAACAACTGAAAGGATTTCAGTCATCAGAACAATGGGACATAGTATGCAGATTGAAGAAAGCATTGTATGGATTAAAAAAAGCTCCCAGGGCATGGTATGCACAGTTAGACAGGTACTTGATATAGATAGGGTTCAATAAAGGTACTACAGATAGTAATCTCTACTTCAAGATCAATGATGAACCAACCTTGATTGTCGCAGTTTTTGTTGATGATATTATTTTTGGAGGCAATGGAGGCATGTGCTTAGTTTTTGCTGGGGAAATGCAAAGTGAATTTGAAATGTCTATGTTTGGAGAAATGAACTTCTTTTTAGGTCTATAAATAAGTCAATCAAATAAGGGTATCTTCATTTCTTAGTCTAAGTATGTGAAAGAGTTGTTAAAGAAATTTGGGATGGAAGACTCTAAACCAGTATGTACACCTATGATAACTGGTTGTAAGTTGAGCAAAGATGATAACTCACCCTTGGCAGACCAAAAAAAGTATAGATCTATGATTGGAGGATTACTTTATCTGACTCAAACCATACCTGACATAATGCATGTAGTGTGTCTTGTGGCAAGATTTCAGGTAGAACCCAAGGAATCACATGTGATGAAAGTCAAAAGAATTATAAGATATTTAAAAGGCACAATAGATTATGGTTTGTGGTACCCTAAGGACTGTGACTTTACTCTCAGTGCATATACTGATGCAGATTAGGCCGGAGATGTGGATGACAGAAAATGTACAAGTGGAGATGCATTCTTCTTGGAAAAAAGATTAGTATCTTGGCTAAGCAAGAAATAGGATTCAATATCCCTATCTACTATAGAGGAAGAATACATTGCAACAGCATGCAGTTGCACTCAACTATTATGCATGAAGAACCTATTGCAATATTTTGTGACAACAGAAGTACATTAAACATATCAAAGAACCCAATGATGCACTCAAGGACCAAGCACATATCCATTAGGTATCATTTCCTAAGAGAAAAAGTGATAGAGAATGAAGTCAAGTTGGAGTATGTTTCTACCAAGGATCAGATTGTAGACATTTTTACCAAGCCTTTGCCTAATGATACTTTTGAGTATCTCAGAGAAAAGTTAGGGATCATCACCCCTCCTTCTCTAAACTAAGATACACAATAGTGCATTAGTCCATAGGTGTTTAGAGGTCCAGATTGATGCTTTCTAGGGCTACTTCTAAGGGGGAGTAGTTAGAGAGTTTAGAAGAGAGATTAGATCAAAGAAGAAGACTGCAAGTATGTGTCCTTTCCCATTGATGTCAAAGGGGGAGAGAAGTCATGTGAAAAACTTAGAGTGCAAATGTGTAAGAGAAAGGGGGATAATTTTGGAGAAAGAAAGAGTGTAGGTGTGTAAAGAAAAAGGGGGAGAATCTTGTCTTGATGGCTATTGCATTTTTTCACATCATATGTTGCCATCAATGACAAAGGGGGAGATTGTTGCAAGTATGTGACTAATCGGTGTTGTCATTGATGTCAATATATCCTTGTTGTCATTAGTGTCAACTATATCTTATTCTATTACTTGTTTAGAAGACTTGTATGCTGAGGATATTGAGAAACTTAGCCTCTTCGAAAGAAACAAGTGAGTTACAGAGAAGTGTAGTACAGATAGTGAGTTGTATGTTGAAGAACAATCTAGTAAACTGCTCCACATTTATTTCTGCTTGAAGATTGTGGTTTGAGGATTGGAAGTAAGTTAGATATATGTTTGAGGATGCTACATTCCAGGTTTGAGCCATCCACATGAAGATCTGAGTGAGTTGTGTTCACCAGAGTGAAACCTACTTTTTCTGTAAGTTCAATTAGGATAGGAAGATAGTATTTGGCTCTGCATTCCTCCACAATAAATTATTTGGCTCTTCGGTTACAGAGGGAAGTCTGGGATGATGATAAGTGCCTATAGTTGTAATGGTTCGTGGTTTGGTGGTCCGCAAGCTATTTTTCTTTTATGACAGTGAAGACAGTGAAGTTCATGTGTTCCGGTGAGAAGATTCCTATGGATAAAGTGGTTAAGGTTCATGCAGTTACTCCTAATGATTATAGCATGCTTGTGGATATCTCCTAATCATGTTCCTATCTAGACATTGGTCTGCCTTAAGAAATTGAGATGGTGTGTGAAGATTGTTCCTAGATAATGTAGCTTGTAACTAGTCTTGGCTGACCCAGTGATTGTGGAGATCTCTGGAAGATTGTGGAAGCATGTTGTGGCAAAGAAGATTGTGTTTGAGTCCCAGCTAAGGCATGGTGTGATCTACATTTCATTCCTTTTGCATGATGTTGCAATAGGTCAGGACCTATTTTGTAAATGTTTGTAATACCGACCTTGGAGATTGCTCCAATGGTTGATGATTGTGATGACGACCTTGATGATCATTCCATGGTTGATGTAGTGTATAAATACCTATAGTTGAATCATGGAAAAGTTGTCCTTGAGTGAAAATGAAAAGATATTAAGAAAGGTCCAAAAGACAGAGCAGAGAAGAGGTAGAGGAAAGAAGAGGAAGAGCAGAGTAGAGGAAGAGCAAAGCAGGGGAATTATTGTACTTCAGTTGTAAATATAGAAAGGTGTTTGATCATGGCAGTGAGTTTGATAGTAAGCTACCAGTAGGGTTTAATAGTCCTCAGGGTTTAATAGCCCTTAGTGTAATCTTGCTAGGTTTAGGGTTGAGGCAGTGAACTTGCTAGACCTAGTTGTTCTTCATGGCAGTAAGCCAGTATGTTTAGGCCCATGGAGTGACCAAGGCTAAACATCATTATTTCAAGATTGCAATATATATTGAGAGTTAATCCTCTCGGTTGTTTTTCCCCACCTTGGGGTTTTCCACGTAATTCTGGTGTCTCTTGTGTTTGATGTTGTATCTATTGTTAAGTTTTTGATTTCATGCACTCATTGTTAAACTATAATAATTGTGGATAAGTGATGAATGCTTTAATTGTAGAAAGTGTTTAAGTTTTTGTGACAACTGATTCACCCCCCCTCTCAGTTGTTCAATGCATATCAACACATTCAACTCCAATGGTTCATGATTTGGTGGTCCACAAGCTATCTATTCTTTACGACAGTGGCTGTCGGTGTTGTTCTTGTGCTCCGGTTTGAAGAATCTAATGGGTAAAGTGTTTGGGTATTGTGCAGATGTTTCTGATGATTATAATGTGCTCATGGATGTCTCCTAATCATGTTCCTACCTTCAGATTGGTCTGCGGAGAGAAATTTAGATCATGGTTGAAGAATGCTCTTAGAAGACCTAATGTTCTCACTAGTCTTGGCTGACTTGGTTGATTTCATTACTTGCGGAGAATCTTTGAAGATTTTAGAGGCGTGACGTGACGTGGAAGATTGAATTTGAGTCCCAACTAAGGAGCAATATGATCCACATACATCTTTACATATTTTCCTTAGTTGATTTTGTATTAGTTCCAGACCTATTCTATGTATGTTTGTAATGCCAACCTTGGAGATTGTTCCAACGGGTGATGAATGTATTTCCAACATTGATGTACATTCTAAAGTTGATGACTTGATTAAAGACTTGTAATCAATTGCAAAAAGATGTATGAGTGTGCGAATATGAGGAGATAAGTGTGAAGGCATAAAAGAGTAGTGTAGAGAAGTTTTATTGTGCTTCAAAGGAACTGATCCCAAGCATTGAGTAGATGCTAATTAATCAGTTCACCATTTTGGCAGTGAGCCAACCCTTGGCAGTGAACCACTCTTTGGTAGTGAGCCATTCTTTGTAGTGAGCAATTTGGGCAATGAGCCTTGTAGGCAGTGAGCCTTGTAGGCAGTGAGCCTTAGTTTTTTAGTATTGATATAACTTATTATATTTCTATGGGCTAACACGCACCGTGGTTTTTCCCTTTTAGGGTTTTCTGCATAAAAATCTAGTGTCTTCTATGTTGATTATGTTATTGTGTTGAGCTTCTCATTTTATGCTTTCATGGTTATATCAGAATATAAGTAATTGATAAGTTGATGTTCATAATTGGTTAAAAGTTTTAGAACAAATGATTCACCCCCCCTCTCAGTTGTCTGGTGTAGTCCAACATATACAATCAGAAAACTACCTATAATCTCATCCCATTTACATGAAGAAAACCTATGAACTCCATACACAACAGAAAATATTTAAAAGAGGCTACAAATTAAACATACGAATAATCCACAACATAAAGAGATAATTAACGAGTACTAAAACTAGCTCTATTATTCTTTATTCCATCCATACTTATTGCTCTACCACTCCTTTGTTTCTATACATTGTATGAAAATGCTAGTTTTCTCCCAAAAAGTTGAAAATAAAAAAGAACCCCTTTACATTCGAAAGCATTTCATTTATAGCCTCCCACCCCATAACTGACTTGTAATTGACTCATAACTACCTTTTAGACCTTATTAAGTATTTGATACAATATTACAAAGTATTTTTAATGAGTGTATATTCTTAACTCATTAAAAGAAATGTTTTACAAACATTAATAACACTGACTTTATAAAAACAAGTGAGTCTTCGTGCAAGTTTGACGATCATTTGATTGTCAAGACATTATGGTAAACACTTGGCTCATACTAGTTCTAGGTATTTATTTCCTCTTTGGAGCATTTCTCCAAAGTGTTGACGGGCAGCTTTCTTCTACCCATGCTGAACACACCCAATAATTATAGTAGTCCATGTGATCATGTCTCACTCAGAAAGCACTTCAAACACTTTGCATGCATACATCATAATCTTGCATTTGGCATACATATCAACAAGAGCAGTCCCTACAATGATATCAACTTCATTTCTAATTTTAATTATGTATCTACTTGCCCTTTTGTACATCAAATACACTACAGCATGCCCTTAAAATACTACCAAAGGTAAAATGGTCTAGCTCTAGATTTGCCTATTACATTTGGCAAAAGATATTGAAAGGCTTGTCACCACATCCATTTTGAGTATATCCTGCAACCATAGCATTCCATGAAACAATATTTGGTTTATCCCTACCAAAGTCAAGCTCCATAGCCTAATAAGGATATCTAATCTTGTCTCATATTGAAATTACCTCCCTCTAAGATACTAAATCTTTTTTTGACATTTTACTAAACAATTTCAGCACATCTTCTAAGCTTTCACATTTGGCATATATATCAACAAGGGTAGTAGCTCCAGTGATATATGATTCAAATAATGTGTCCATGAATCTGCTTTCCATGTTCCAATGCAGCTAGACTTGTACAAGCTCTCAACACTCTGGAAAAAGTAAATTTGTTTGGTTTCATGCCCACCTCTTGCATTTGAACATAAAACTTCAACGCCTCATCTTTGAACTTATTTCGTGCCAAGCATAAGATGGTGCCAAGATAGATTTGCTTCACCACAGTGTTGGACTTGGGACTAATACTAATTGCTTCCAACATAAACTGGTGCACTGGAGAGTTTTCAGTTTTACATCCAAGTTTCCATTCAACATGCTAAAAAGAATGCATTCAAGCATGATCCACATTTCATGATCTCTTTAAGTCAAGCATAAAAATCTACCCCCACCAAAAATCCTTCCCCTTTTGAGCTAACTCTAAGGGTGATTTTCATGTTATTTCGCTGTCAGCTGAAGACTTTTCATCTTCACTTCCTCATGTCACCCTTCACAGTTCTTGCTTCAGCAGACTCAGCTAGGGAAACAATTATGGTCAAGACTGATATGCCAAAACCAACAAGAGCCACCCTCAACATCAAACAAGGTTGCAAATTAATCACTTCCATTTGTTCACTTCCTAACTTGACATTTTTGGGTTAGATTTGTAAGCCTTTCATCTTGACAGGCTTAGAAGTTTTGATTCCATTGCTCGATAGGGCATTTGCATATCAATTCACTTCTAATCCCAAGCATTCAGGCCTTCCCAGGATTATAGAGTTACACCTTGACAGTGCCATTCTTTTACAATGTATGCTTCAACAATCATTATATACACATGGTTTAAGCATTCTATACAATGAATTCCTTCCTAGAATATGCTTCCCAATGAAGCATCATGGAGTCTTGGATATGTACGTGCTTTGTCTCTTCTTCCTTTGCAGGCACATTTACCAGAATATTTGCAAAAAGAAAATATATGAGAAAAATCCCCCTTCTGTTATGCTTTTATATGGATGTCTAACAGGTCATCTTATACCATGTTTCAAAGCTCCCATTTTAGGCATAGACATGAAAGGAACTGGCAGAGATTATGGGGTTCAACCTTACATAGGCCAGTTGCATTTTTTTGGAGTTTCTGAAACCTTTGCAATAGATCTGTTTTGCACATATTCAACAATCATTGCATTCCAGGAAACAACATTTCTTTGAGGTGATTTCTCACTACTTTCATGGATGCCCTCGCGTTGCTCCAGAACTACCATTTTGGTGTGTACCTAGAAATCATTATGTTCTACATGACCATATCTCGTTGAGGTAGTTTGTTAAATAGTTCACATGGCTCGTTGATGTTTTCACATTTTGCATACATGTCTACCATAGTATTTGCAACTGTAATATCTGATGTAAACTCCTCTATCCTTCATGCTTTAATGGATGTTCTTCCCTGTTCTATGGCTCCCATTCATGCGGGCAAGAGGAAGATGACATCGTTGTGGAAGTTTTGAAAGCCTTTTCAACATATCCATTTCATGTGTGTCCTGCAACAATGGTGGCATGCTACTAGGGAATCCATTCGCATTTTAAGATTCATTCTTTATGCTTATGCATTCCATCGTGTTGAGGGTTTGGGAGGTTCCTGATACTAAGGGAACCTCTGAATAGTTCCTAATCCCCTTCAAAATGCCAACAACATGAATGAAATGCCATTTAAAAGTGACGTCGAGGGTTTATGAGTGTTTGGGAACATTTTGGGACTTAAGAGGGAACTAGGAATTGTTGGGAGTTTCGAGTAGATTAGGATTGTCGAATAGTGAAATTTTGGGAGTTGGGGGTCACTTAGAACTGTCAGGACTTAGGAACCCATTAGGAACTTTTCAAGGGTTAGGAGAGTACCAGGAATTTCTAGGGGTTCTGGGTGTTCCCATAACCACAAAAAGCTCTGGCAAAAGCATTTTTAATGAAAATTTAAAGATCTTTTGATCCTTACAATACCATCGAAGGATAATGACATGAAGGTTCAGGGTTCTAGGAACTGTAAATACTCCAATGTCGAAGAATTTAAAAGATTTTAGAAACCACCCATACCTCCCACAAAGAGTGACTTCAGGTTTTTTATTTGATTTTTTGAATTGGAGAAGTGTGGCCAAGTGCAACACTAGAATTTGGATGGATTTTTGAGCCTGATAATCCACTAACAAATTTTAAAACTTTAAAAAAATGTCAAACTTTGGTTCAGAAAACCTCATAAAACTTTCTGACAAACCCGCAAGTAATGGTGAAATGAAGATCTATGCATAACTTTTAACAAGATTAATCTTTTCTCTTGAAAACTTTCCACATCATCAACTATAACCTCATGAAACTCCTTGTTAGACCATTTCGCTCCAACACCTATGAAACTTTTGATTTAATAATTTTCACAAACTGCCTAGTGAAAACTTGAACTTTAATATCTCCCAACTGGTAAAGAATTTTTCCTTGAAAACTTGCCACATTGGGCAAAATGAAATCACAATCATCCCAATAAAAGTATTTTATACCATCTCTCGTGGATTTTGAGATTTAGTTGTTTCCATAAATCTTGACAAACTAGATAACTTCTCTGATGGTTCTAGCTAAAATGATGGATGACTCTCCTTCAAATTGGCATACTTACACTAGGTTTGATGCAAGGAATCAACATGAACCAGATTGAATGTGACATTTCAATGGTGTGGGAAATAAGTGACACTATCATTTTGTGACTAAAAATGACTCAACAAAGGAGTTTGACACATGACGTTGCTTGTCATTTTGACACAAAAAGTTTAAATTTGGTGGTGTCAAAATGAGGTTAACAACTACCTCTAATTGGGGACAAGGACTACAAAGGATGCATCATGAACCTAGGGTTTCTAGTTAAGAACTAGTGCTTTATCCATTAGGAAAATAGAGTCAATTGGAATTGACATAGCACACTGGGAAACCATAGGGATGAGAGAAAAAATGAGATGACCACAAAAGACACATAGAAATAGGTAGGGAAAACTGACATGACCAAACACCTAACTAACATATGTACATGGTAGGTGACTCCTACCTCAAACTACTCTAGAATTATCATGTGAACACATTGACAGGCTGTGAGAAATAAGAACTTGTACAGAGAAGATATGTATTTCTGTGAAGCACCTGGGAACTTAGTAGCCATTTTGGAATGAAGAGAAAAATAAAATAAGTGAAATGTGAAGGCCCTTTAAACAGTATGTCGAACAACCATTTCTCATCATAAGTTTCTGAGTTTCCTTGAATCATATTGGCACTACCCTGTATAGTCTTGGTTATGTCTTTATGTAATGCACTAGGCATACTAATATTATCTACCTAAATATGCTTCAGATTGTCTGAGCTAGAAGAAGTTAATCCATGAACTAGACATCCCTCATATAAATTGTGAAGTGAAGAAACTTCTGTAAATGCAAATGATGAATATGGTTTCTGAATTTATTACTTTCTACAAGCATAAGATCACTTATGATTATAAGATTTCCTTCTTCTTTTGTTGTGAGGAAATGAGATAATGCTTATTCCAAGATGATGAAACAAGATAATAGGATTGTTGAATGCACAAGACAACTGAGAGGGGGGTGAATCAGTTGTATCAAAACTTCAAACCCTCATAAACATTCAGATCCACATTAACCTTTAAATATGTTATGATGATTGTGCATGAAAAGCAAATAACTAAAACTAAATCATAACAACATCATACACAAGAGAACACTAGATTTTACATGGAAACCCCTAAAAGGAAAAAAACTACAGTGAGGATTAGCTAATAATATAATGTAGTAGCAATACCAAATTATAAAAGGCTCATTGCCAAAGGCCTCACTGTAGGTGGATTCACTGTCCAAGCGGACTCACTGCCCACTGAGAATGAAAGAGAGAAGAGAAGAATGGCTCACTGCTAGGCTTTGAACTGATATAATTGCATCTAACCTATGCATGGAGTTTAGTTCTAATGAAGCTCAATATCCATCACAACACAAAAAACACCTTCTACTCACTGCATCCAGTAGCCTAACACATGAAATCTCTTATTACACTGATCAAATTCACATCATAAACATCATATCCCTCATGCACACCATCATCCATGAATCCTTGACACTTATTTATACCATCATTAATCATGAAAACATTCTCCAAGGTTGGCAACACAACTTAACCCATAAAATTCAAATTAGGTCTAGACTTAAACATTCCTGTGGAGGAAAGGAATGAATGCAAACCACATCATGCCTTATCACAGACCTAAATCCACTCTTACATGCTTCAACATGCTTTCACAATCAACGAAGCACAACCGCAATTAGTGTAAACAACCAAGTTGGCCAGACTTGAGTTAACGCTATGGACTTTTAAGCACATGCTTCCTCAAAGATAAACACACATCGTGGATCTTGCACAAAGCTTTAACACAATCTAGAAACATCCATGTGTTGCAAGTATGAGGCTAACCAGTGTTGTCATCGATGTCAACATACTCATATTGCATTGGTAAGAAGGATTGGATGAGTTGTGTGCTGTTGTTATTGAGGAAATTAGTCTCCATCCGGAACAGTGAAGAACAATGATGAGAAGAAGGCAAAAGTACTGTATAGGTTGAGGATCAGAGGATGCGAATTAAAGGGTTTGTAAATATGAGTCTTGAGATGATCCAGTTAAGATTTCAGAGGTCCGCATGAAGATATGAAAAAGTTGTGATCGGTTAAGTAGAACCAGTTCCGGGAGATGCTCCGGAGGGACAAAGTGCTACAAAAAGGTCTGGTGAGATCCAGAGGTACTTTGTCAGACTTTGCAGATTGGAAGGAGTGTTTGGGATGTCCTTGTGATGTGTCATCTCAGTTTGTACAAAGTTTGGAGGTCTGGAAGAACCTTTTTCAGTTTGACAGTCGTGACAAACTGTGTTCTTAAAGTTCTGGATGAAGAGGAGAAGAGATTCCTGTGAGTAGAGGAAGTGCGGATGTACCTGGTCATTCAGGCAAGCTTGTGAAGGTTCTTAGATCATGTTGAGGTTGTGTTGTCGGTCCACATTAGTGTTAGAGCCCAGAATTGAAGATATTCTTCCAAATGAAGATATTCTTATTCAGAATGGCCGACCGGATGAGTTATTCATCTTGCGAATGTTATTGTGGATGTTTGCCGACTTAGATGATTGTTCCTAAGTCGATGTCTTGTATAAATAAGGGTTTGTGAATTCAGTTTGATGTGTGTCATGTGTGGATGTGTGTGGCATAGCGAAGAGAAGTATGAAAGGCAGAGCAGGGGTTTTTGGGCTTAAATGGAACTGATTTGGACATGGTATTGATGTCATTCTCCAGTTCAAAATTGTGATTCTTATCACTTTGTAGATAGTGTGTCTCTTGTAGGCAGTGTGCCTCTTGTGAGCAGTGTGCTCGGGCTATGAGCCCTAATTGGCAGGTGCCATCTTTTCTTATTCTTCTAACAGAGAATAATCCTTGGGTTAATCACCCCATGGTTTTTCCCTTAACCAGGTTTTCCATGTCAAAATCTTGGTGTTCAATGTGTTGATGTTTATCTGCTGTGATGTTTATGCTTTATGCTTTCATGGATGATTAATTGCTATGCTAATGAATAACTAAGTGGATCTAAATGTTTGAATTGAAAGAAAGTTTATGATAACTGATTCACCCCCCCTCTCAGTTATCAACAATTGGTATCAGAGCTAAGTTCCTCTGAAAAGAGCTTAACCGCTTGAGGAGATCCAGGATGTCGTCATATAAGAAGGACAGTCTGAAGTTTGATGGAACCAACTTCACTCTTTGGAAATGCCGCATGAAATGTCACTTGGAGTGTATGGGAAAGGCGTACCTATCCATGGTCACAAAACCCTATGTACCTCCGCAGGGTGGTCCAACAATTCTGAATGAAATCACAGATGCTGAAAACAATTTGTGGACCAAAGAAGCTCTTCTAAGTGCTTTGACTGACTCAAAACTCTCAAATGTTATTGACCTACCAACTGCATATGAGATATGGGTTAAACTAGAACTTCTGCATGAAGGAGATGAGTTTGTTAAGAGTGCAAGATTACAAAGTCTTAAAGGGAAATTTGAAAGATTAAAAATGAGAGATGATGAAAATATCACTACCTTTATGCCAAGAGTAAATGAGCTGGTGTGTGGAATAAGGAATGCTGGTGGAACTTTGGATGAAAATGAGATTGTTTGCAAAATTCTAAGATCTCTTCCTGCTACCTACAAAATCAAGGTTGCTGCCATTGATGAATTCAGAGCCCATACAACTGTTACAAGAGAACAATTGGCTGGCAAACTAGCTACATTTGAAATGACCGAGTTTGGAGATGATCACCCCAAGACTAAATCTGCATTCAAAGCTAGTGCCTATGTGAAAGGCAAACAGAGATTCGATCCGGGAGAGAACTCCTCAAGGAAGCTGTCATGGTATGAACAAGCAAGGAAAGATATGGAAGAGGAAGAAGCAGAAACAGCTCAACTTGAAGCCCTCATTGCAAAAAGACTGCCAAGAGGATATGGTAAGTATGAAGGAAAATTACCTTTTAAATGCTTCAACTGTAATAAGATTGGTCACTTTGCCTCAAGATGTTCGGAAAGATCTACAAGGTCAGATTCTAACAGACAAAGGTTTCAAAAGAATTGTTATTATGTTCATGTTCATAAAGAAGCTAATAATGAAGGAGTAATAGATGATGAATTAGAGATAGGAGACAAATCCAGAAATGAATGGGTGCTTATTGCTATTAGGGAAGAAGATCTAATATCTATCAATCATCAAGGTGAAGAAAGAGCTTTGGCTGCCCAAGTTCAAGAAAAGGATGATTGGGTTATTGACAGTGGATGCTCTCACCATATGACAGGTGACAAGAACAAGTTCTTAGAGTTGGAAAAATATGAAGGGGGGTGGTAAAGTTTGGTGATAATTCAACTGGTAGAATCAAAGGAAGAGGAACTATATCTTTTAATGGAAGAAACAAAACTGGTAATGTGTTGTATGTCAAAGGTCTGAAGCACAATCTTCTCAGTGTTGGACAGTTGGTGGACAAAGGTTATGATCTCTGATTCAAAGATGGAAAATGCAGAATCTTACAAAGACCTGGAACAGAGATTACATCCGGTACTCAAACTAAAGGTAATATCTTTCACTTGGTTGGTACTGATAAAAGTTGTCTACTTGTTCAAGTTGATCAGAGCTGGTTATGGCATAGAAGGATGTGTCATATTAATTTTGATAACATCATTAGGATAAGCAATACTCAGGCTATTAGAGATCTTCCAAAATTGGTAAAACCTACAAATGGTTTGTGCAAAGAATGTCAGCTAGGTAAACAGAGCAGAGTTTCATTCAAAAGCAAAGATCAGTCCTCTACCAGATTATTGGAATTAGTTCATACTGATCTATTTGGTCCGACAAGAGTCAAGAGTTTGCAAGGTGATAGATACTTCATGTTACTAATTGATGATTATTCCCAGATAATGTGGGTCACCTTTCTAAAAGAGAAGTCAGAAGCCTATGAAAAGTTCAAAATCTTCAAAGCTATGGTAGAGAATCAAACCGGATTAAAACTGAAGTGTTTGAAGTCTGATAGAGGTGGTGAATTCACATCTGGTGAGTTCATAGACTTCTGTGAGAAGCATGGTATAAAGAGACAGTTGTCTACTCCTAGGACTCCACAGCAGAATGGAGTAGTTGAGAGAAAGAACCGAACCATCCAGGAAGCTGCCAGGACAATGATGTTGGAAGCAAATGTTCCTCAAGTGTTTTGGAGAGAAGCTATCAGCACTATAGTCTACACCCTCAATCGAGTTCAAATCATAAACAATACCGGTAAGACCCCATATGAACTTTGGTTTGGCATCACTCCTACTATGAGATATTTCAGAGTATTTGGTAGCAAGTGTTATATTAAAAGAGATGAAGATCTAGGGAAGTTTGATGCTAGAAGTGATGAAGGAATTTTCTTGGGTTACTCCACTCAAAGCAAAGCATATCGGTGTTACAATAAGAGACTGAGAAAGATGATAGAAAGTACTAATGTGAAAGTTGATGAAGGAATTGAGAAGCCCTCAAGATTTTATGGGTTTGATGAAGATGATCAAGATGGTGTTCAGGTTCAAGGAGCTCAATCCTCTCCAATAAGTCAAAGTTAGACTGATCCAGTAAATCAGGAAGAAGAGATAGGTCTGAATGAGCATGATCAAGAAGCAGTAGTGCAAGATACTCCCAAAATTCCAAGGTATGTAACTCTAAATCACTCTGAAGATCAGATCATAGGTGACAAAAGAAAAGGGGTACAAACAAGGAGGAGAATTGCTCAAAATTCAAATGAATACTATCTAATTTCAAAGATTGAACCTAAGACAGTAAATGAAGCTTGCAATGATGAAAACTAGACCAAAGGAATGGAGGAAGAGTTGATGCAAATTGAGAAAAATCACACTTGGAATCTTGTTCCCAGACCTAGAAACAAGAATGTGATTGGAACCAAATGGGTCTTCCGGAACAAACTAAATGAGGTTGGTGAAGTAATCAGAAACAAAGCCAGATTGGTCTGCAAAGGCTATTCTCAAATAGAAGGAATTGATTTTGAAGAAACCTTTGCTCCGGTAGCAAGAATTGAAGCAGTCAGATTATTTCTTGCATATGCTACCTTCAAAGACTTCAAGGTATATCAGATGAATGTCAAGTCTGCCTTTCTAAATGGTGATTTGGAAGAAGAAGTTTACATTGAACAACCGGATGGATTTCAATTGTCTGATCATGATGATATGGTCTGCAAGTTGAAGAAAGCATTGTATGGATTGAAGCAAGCCCCAAGAGCATGGTATGAAAGGTTGGATAAGCATCTTGTGTAGATTGGTTTCAACAAAGGAACTATTGACAGTAATCTATATTTCCAAATAGATAATGAAAACATCTTGATTGTTGAAGTATTTGTTGATGATATTACTTTTGGAGGAAGAGATAGTTTGTGTGAAACCTTTGGAAATCAAATGAAAAGTGAGTTTGAAATGTCAATGCTTGGTGAAATAAATTTCTTCTTGGGTCTGCAAATTACTCAGACAAAGAAAAGTATCTTTATCTCTCAGACCAAATATGTGAAAGAACTGTTGAGGAAATTTGGAATGGAAGATTCAAAGCCAATGAACACTCCTATGGCAACCAAATGTAAGTTGAGCAAAGATGATAACTCTCCTAAGACAGATCAGACCAAGTACAGATCAATGATTAGAGGATTATTGTATCTCACTCAGACTAGACCAGATATAATGCAGGTTGTTGGTCTTGTGGCAAGATTTCAGGATGACCCTAGAGAATCTCATGTTATGGCAATCAAGAGGATTTTTAGATACCTAAAGGGGATAGTTGAGTATGGCCTATGGTATCCTAGAGATCAGGATTTCTCTCTTCATGCATATACAGATGCAGATTGGGCAGGAGATGTGGATGACCGGAAGAGCACCAGTGGTGGAGCATTCTTCTTGGGAAAAAGATTGGTTTCTTGGCTAAGCAAGAAACAAGAGGCAATATCTCTGTCTACAACTGAAGCAGAATATATTGCAGCAGCAGACAGCTGCACTTAAATCCTATGGATGAAGTAGATGTTAAGAGACATGAAAGTAGAATATGAGGAGCCTATCACAATTTTCTGTGATAATTCAAGTGTAATAAATATTTCCAAGAACCTAGTATTGCATTCTAAGACCAAGCATATATCTATCAAATTTCACTTTTTGAGAGAACAAGTGAACAAGGGTGAAGTCAGATTGGAGTATGTGCCCTCCAAGGATCAGATTGCAGATATCTTTACTAAACCTCTTCCCAAGGACTTTTTTGAGTATCTCAGGGAGAAGTTAGGGGTCATGGCCCCTCCGGTGATGCATGAGGATGCACTGTTGTGCATCAGTCCGGTGAATATCACAGACATATCTTGTGATCTGGATTGATATTGTGGAGCTACTACTAAGGGGGAACAGCTAGTATGATTTTGATGTGTTGAAATTGCAAGTATGAGCCCTTTGCCATTGATATCAAAGGGGGAGAGAAGACATGTGAAAAACAAGTGGTTGATGATCAAAGGGGGAGCAGTAAAGGGAGAGAAGACATGTGAAGAGTTGTTGCTGATAGGGGGAGCTATGACAGAAAAGAGAAGTTCTTGTCATGATGGTTTTTCACATCATATGTTGCCATCAATGACAAAGGGGGAGATTGTTGCAAGTATGAGGCTAACCAGTCTTGTCATTGATGTCAACAAACTCATATTGCATTGGTAAGAAGGATTGAATGAGTTGTGTGCTGTTGTTATTGAGGAAATCAGTCTCCATCCGGAACAGTGAAGAACAGTGATGAGAAGAAGGCAAAAGTACTGTATAGGTTGAGGATCAGAGAATACAGATTAAAGGGTTTGTAGATATGAGTCTTGAGATGATCCAGTTAAGATTTCAGAGGTCCGCATGAAGATATGAAAAAGTTGTGATCGGTTAAGTAGAACCGGTTCCGGGAGATGCTCTGGAGGGACAGAGTGCTACAAAAAGGTCCGGTGAGATCCAAAGGTGCATTGTCAGACTCTATAGATTGGAAGGAGTGTTTGGGATGTCCTTGTGATGTGTCATCTCAGTTTGTACAAAGTTTGGAGGTCCCGAAGAACCTTTTTCAGTTTGACAGTAGCGATAGACTATGTTCTTGAAGTTCTGGATGAAGAGGAGAAGAGATTCATGTGAGTAGAGGAAGTGCAGATGTACCTGGTCATTCAGGCAAGCTTGTGAAGGTTCTTGGATCATGTTGAGGTTGTGTTGTCGGTCCGCATTAGTGTTAGAGCCTGGAATTGAAGATATTCTTCCAGATGAAGATATTCTTATTCAGACTGGCTGACCAGATGAGTTATTCATCTTGCGAATGTTATTGTGGATGTTTGCTGACTTAGATGATTGTTCCTAAGTTGATGTCTTGTAAAAATAAGGGTCTGTGAATTTAGTTTGATGTGTGTCATGTGTGGATGTGTGTGGCATAGTAAAGAGAAGTACGAAAGGCAGAGCAGGGATTTTTGGGCTTAAATGGAACTGATCCGGACATGGTATTGATGTCATTCTCCTGTTCAAAATTGTGATTCTTATCACTTTGTAGACAGTGTGTCTCTTGTAGGTAGTGTGCCTCTTGTGAGCAGTGTGCTCGGGCTGTGAGCCCTAATTGGCAGGTGCCATCTTTTCTTATTCTTATAACAGAGAATAATCCTTGGGTTAATCACCCCGTGGTTTTTCCCTTAACTAGGTTTTCCACGTCAAAATCTTGGTGTTCAATGTGTTGATGTTTATCTGCTCTGATGTTTATGCTTTATGCTTTCATGGATGATTAATTGCTATGCTAATGAATAACTAAGTGGATCTAAATGTTTGAATTGAAAGAAAGTTTATGATAACTGATTCACCCCCCCTCTTAGTTATCAACACCATGAACATCTTGAAGTCACCTGAAAATAAACAAATTTAACCACAACAACTTTCACCTAAAGAAACTTCACAATCTTCTTACAAACAACATTGTCGAACTCTACTACACAAGAAATCACTTTCTGGAGCATCAAATCACAAACCTTCTAGATTGAAGATAGATAAGGACCTTATAAGCATACATCCAGAATCACAACACCTAAAACCACTTTGCAGATAATTGCAAACCAAAACACTTTCTCCCAAACACACTGCAAACACTATCAAACACTATTCTCAAACTGGTGAACACAACTTCCACTGCACAATGATCCAGAGCATCAAATTCTAGATTTATCATCTTCAAGTACTTCTAAACAACATATCCAAATTGCATACTCAGATCTCCAACACAAAATAAATGTGGACCAAAAACTTGAACAACACTCTGTAAGACAAAAGACTTCAACACACTATTTCCATAATTAATCAAATTTTCTCAAAAGCACTTGGAAACCCAACAACATAAGCATATCCTCAACATCTTCAGCACCTCTACAAAGAAAACAAATCACTTTTAGAAAGACAACTTAATCAAACAACAACAACCTCATCAGAAGACACGGTTGACACCAATGACAGCACAAGCTTGTTGACATCAATGACAACATTGATTAGCACATACTTGCAATAATCTCCCCCTTCGTCATTGAGGGAAACACATGATGTGAAAAACCATCAAGACACAATTTTGCACCAATCTTATTTACTTTCATACTCTCCCCCTTCCTTTTACTCATCATACTCTCTCTCTCTCTCTCTAATTGCTGATCCTTTTCTTTTTCACATTGCTCTCTCTCTCCCCCTTTGACATCAATGCCAAAGGGTGACACAACTTTCCCTTTTCATGATACTACACATACTTGCACTATTCACTACTCAACAACATCATTTTCTTTCACTGCTCTGAATACTCCCCCTGACTGTAACAATCATCATGACCACTACTTGCTCCCCCTGAGAGGTAGCCTCCAACATCAGTCTAGAAAAGAATGAACCTTGAGATCCACTGGACTGATGCATCTCCTTATGCATCTAGTTCAAGGAAGGAGGGGCAATAACCCCTAACTTCTCATGGAGATACTCAAATGTATATATAGGAAGAGCTTTAGTGAATATGTTAGCAATCTAATCCTTTGTAGGCACATACTCAAGCTTCACTTCATTCTCTACAACCTTCTCTCTCAGAAAGTGATACCTAATTGAAATATGCTTTATCCTTGAATGCATCATTGGATTCTTTGAAATGTTAATATCACTTGTATTATCACAAAAAATAGAAATTGGCTCATCATACACAACTTTGATAGCTTTCAAGGTTTGTTTCATCCACAACACCTATGTGCAGTAAGATGTTGCAATGTATTCTGCCTCTACAGTAGACAAAGATACCGAATCCTACTTTTTACTTAACCATGACACTACTCTACCACCAAGAAAGAATGCTCCACCGCTTGTACTTTCCTTGTCACCTACACAACCAGCCCAATCTAAATCTATATAAGCACTTATAGTAAATTTAGTATCTTTTGGATACCACAACCCATGATAAGAATGTTGAAAAGCACAAGACAACTGAGAGGGGGGTGAATCAGTTGTAACAAAACTTCAAAACCATTAACACATCAACCACTTAATCATTGTTATTGTATTTAACCATGAAAGCATGAAATCAAAAACTTAAACACATTCACACATGAGACACCAGATTTTTACGTGGAAAACCCAATAAGGGAAAAACTACGGTGAGTGTTAGCTCACAATATAATATGTAATAACAATACCAAAAAATAGAGGCTCACTGCCAATGGGGTGGGTCACTACCAGTGGATGGCTTACTATCAAAATTGGTGAATTGAGATAGTAGCATCTACACTATGCCAAGGTTTAGTTCCATTGAAGCTTAATAAATTTCCTCTGCTCTGCTCTACTTTTTCACTTCACACTTATCTTCCCATCTTCTCTCCTCTACCCTCCTAATTCATGACTTCATTACATGTTTTTATACAATTCATTAACCTTGGAATTAACATCAAGGTCAGAATTATAATCATCAACCATTGGAACAATCTCCAAGGTTGGCAAACATACATACATTAAAATAGGTCTGTGATGCAGGGGCATCCTGATGCACTCTTTTTGATGCAAATTTTTCTCATGTGCTAAGATTTTGTGTTTTGATTTGTTTGGTGTCAATAAGGTCACGTAAGACCATTTGGAATCATTTGGAGTCATTTAAATCCATTATGTAATGTTTTGGAGTCAAAAGTTGCAAAAAATGTAAAAGTTGTCAAAAAGTTGCAAAGTTGGTTTGGGAAGTTAGGAAGTAGTCTTAGGTGATAGAAATGGATGTAATTATATAAATATGTTGTGTAAACACAAACACAAGGGTTGAAGAAGGTTGGAGAAGGTGGGAGAGAAGTTGAAATAAAATATACTTCATTTTGCATGTTCAAATCTATGTTTTTCTATGAATAGCGACTGTGATTCACATGGTACAGACTGGTAGAGATAGATATAGTCTTGAAACTAGTTGTAAAAGTTATAGGAAAGAGTTAGATTTCAAATACAATTGGTTTAGTGAATTTTTATTGTGTTTATGAAAGTTATGCCATTTTTCATCTTGACAGGTCTGTAAAGTTTATTTTCTCAAAGTTTGTAGTATGAAAACATGTTAGCATAGACATGTATGTAATTATGCAGGCCTAAAACCAATTGGTAAAGTTATCCCTATGTTTTAATATATGAATTCTTTTTGTTTGAATCAATTTCATTGAGTTTTGTGTGAGTTATGGCATTTTAACTAACAACACGTCTAAACCCTACCTAGGGTTTCCAGTGAACTAGAATATTTCATAACTTTGATTCCAACCATCAAAAAGTCATAAAATTTGGTGGAAAATTCTTTTTTAATAAGTTCTAAAAACCCTTTAAATGAAAATTCACAGTTTTCATTTTTGGAGGATTTATATAAGTTTGTGTGTTTCCATTTATGAGAAAATAGTCATAAAACCCTAGTTCCATGAGGGTTTGATAAGATCTACATGATTGATTGGGATTCAATAGAACATGTTGTAAGAAGACTGAAATACCAAGAAACACATGCATCATGTTGGTTTTCTCTTGTTGAATGCACATTACGCTACCATGGCAATGTTTCCAATGTGATCTACAAAGCTTTGTCAAGGAAGAAACAAACATTGTGATACAAGATCAAAAAGGTCACCTCATACATCAAAAACTTGATAACAAGCTTAAAATGGATATTATTGTGGGTATACAAGAGACATTTGATGGGAAGACGACTTCAAATGAGGCCTATGTTTTAGCTTCCTACCTTGAGATACAAACAAGATTTTCTTTTCTCTGAAAAGCTTTATTGTACTACTCCTTCAATTACAAAAGAAGATTTGCATCATCTAGCTATGGATTCAAATTGCTAAATTTTTTGCAAATGATTAAGTTTGTAGTCCTTCAAGCAATGCAAGAGGAGGTGATTTGCATCATGCAAAAGGATTTTGATTTGTTTCCTGATTTAATCACCTTATATGAGGAGGGTTCGTTTGTATTTGCTTCCTAATCAGGAGGAGTTGTACATGCCAAGGTTATCAAAGTTGCTTCTTGGGGCATCAAATGGTAGCTAAGTAAAATAAGTTTTCATTGGCATGGTTCTTTCTTTTGTTATGGCACATATTTTTCCCAACCTTTCAATGGTCTTGGTTAGTTTTCTTTGAGAAGTTTGGTTTATTGTGCCCATTCTAGGTACATAGGTATCTTAGGTTGTTTGGTTCCATTTCATGTTGTGTGTGTGTTGTTGTGTCTATTTCATTTCTATTTTGGCTCGAGTCTCCTCCAGTTCCCCTTCATGAATTCATTGAATGGTGACTCTATAGCCCAATAGATAAGCACTTTTCTTTGCTAGAGATGCTAGAGTTCTCTGCTTTCCCGCATGAAAAGCAGTCCCCATTTAGAGCCTATTGTTACCCAAGTTTTTGAACTTGAGTAATTTTAAACTTTTCACTACTGGAAAATGTCATCGCATTGAGTCCTTCACTCCAGGTTGTCACAGATTTTAGCCTATCATGTTCCTGGGAAGCTAATGCAACATTCTCAAGTGGTTACATAGTTTTAGCTATATTTGGGGAAACAATTAGATGCAAAAATCTATTGGTGCTAATGCCAAATTCATTTGCAAGTAGTATGTGTTTGTAGAGGGTTTCATGGATTTATTTTACACCATGTGGAAAGTTTACAAGTAGAGGTAATATTTCAGTCCAGAGCTATGGTTTTCTTCTTTCTTTGATGATTTTTTATTTTTCCCTGCTATAATAAATATTTGGAATATAAAGGATATCTTATTGATGGTTTTCCTAACTATTTCGAAGGTGAATTTTATTTACCATAAAAAGATTCAGAAGTGTTATATTTTACTGGAGGAGTAAGAAGTCAAAAAGTTTTAACTTTTTCAACTCCCGAAAACTTTATAAAGTTAAAAAGAACTATTTTTAAGAAAATTTGGGATTTCAAAAAGTGGTTGATTTGCCAATGCCTAGTTCAATCGGCCATTTCAAAAAATTTTGAAATGTTATTATGTTCCAATAAGCACTCTCATCGGCAGGTTTCTAGAGTTTTCAAGCCCTTGTTTTTGCCTATCCCTCTTCCATGGATGGAGAAAATAGGAACATGTGAACAGGTTTGAACATCTATCAATGCGTAATGGAAGGGAGATCTCTGCAGCAGATTTTATAGCTGGAAATGCTTCCATAGGTTTGTATACAATCTAAGGAGGCCTTTAAAAACTGATTGGGCTACTTTTTGGAAGGGATTATTTTCTTTTATCTTTTTCACGCGGAGAGAGAGAGAGAGTAGGGGGAAACATTCTGTACAAATCTTGTAATATTCTGAAGGCGACTTTGAGCCCTTTTTTGGTAATCTTTTCAAAAAATGATGAAATGATTGAGGTTTTATTTTTAGTAGAAATTAATGTAGGAGAATAATGAGCTTTGAATCATTTTCTCTCTATCATGTTATTGATTCTTCCTATGTTGAATTCATAAAACCTTTTGGTTGCTAAAGAAAAGATTTTCATTTCTATTACATGGATTGTTGATAACCTACTTTTGTATATATGCATTGTTGCTATTATCTGTGTCTATTTGCCTATGTCAGAATTTGATGCAGTAATGGTCTTTTGATGGATTGATTGTGTAGTCATTAGTTCCTATTCATTCCTATGTTTGGATAGGGTTTGGTGATCTTCTTTATTTGGAGTTTTCTTTATTTTCTTTTCTACAAAATCTCCTTTTCTTCTTTCAAGTTAAAAGCATCAGAAAATTATTAAATCCATCACACAAAGGTTGTTGTACCTTCTAAAACATTTAGAGGGCAATTGATGAAATTGTCCAACTGTTAGTGTAGTTTGTTTCTACAAATTGTCCAAGCTATGTATTAAATAGTTAGTGACAAATCTGTATACTAACAATTGGTAAGACAAAGTAGGGGTTCATGAAATGGGGAACTTGAGAAAAAGGTACCAAGGCAAGGGAAATCCCAAAAACAACAGAAAAGTAAAGGATTGGAAAAGCAGGGAAGTGAAGGAGGAAGGAAAGGTATGGCAACATGAAAAAGTTCGAAACCCCATCCAAGGTTCTAAAGTGACCGAAACAATCTCATACTTAGAAATTGGGACATTACAGTGGAATACATGGTCTTCTAGGTCCTAAGAGCTTTCAATATTAGTTGAGGAGGAGATAAGACTTTGTACCCTAAGTGTTGATGCATAGGTTTTAAGGAGTACATGTTCAGATTAGACAGGTTCCAATACAAGTAAAGAGACATCCTTACCTCCTAACATAGCCAAGAAGCCAAATGGCTTTAACAAACATTGTAGGAGGTAGAGGCGCAAGTTGGTGTTCCAAAGGCTTCTTTTTGGGTAAGTCATCATCCTAAGAAATTTCCCAATTATGTTGCTCTAATGTCTTCCATCATTGATGCAAAGCATTCCAATATAGAGAAGGCAACATGCCAGTAGGTATGATAGGATGCCATGGTGAAGGAGTATAATTCCATCATGAAGAATGATGTGTGGGAAATATGTTAGAACTGCAGTTCTAATTTCTCCCGTATGATTGCATGAGCATTGCATGAGGAGAATGCATAATAAACTCTAGTTTTAAATTGTTTTGCATGAATAATTTGATTCAATCATATCGCATATTTTCAGCATGGTTTTAGCAGTTTAAAGTTTAGTTATCTAAAACTTGCATGTTAAAGGAATCCTCTATTAATAGAGGCTTTTGTAACCCTAAAGGATGAAAGCAGAAATATCATTAAAGATTTCAAGTTTGTTGTAGCAACTGTGTCATGGGCGTTCTTTTCTATTTGACTGTTTTTTATTTTTTATTTTTTATTTCTGTCTCTGCTTCTCAAATTGATATCAGAGAAGAGAAAAAGATCAAGGGTATTAGATTGTTAGAGCATATTGAAGGAGGATTTAGTCGCTGAAGACAAGGAGCAGTTAGTAGAAATTTAAAGAAGTTGCTGTTCATTTTGAAAAGTTTAGCTTGAGACATGGCAACAAACAACAGCATTTCACAGCCCTAGATCCCCATTTTCAATGGTAAGAATTATGATTTTTGGGCAATTAAAATGAGAACATTGTTTTGCTCACAAGATGTTTGGGATTTGGTAGAAAATGGCTTTGTAGAACCATAGGATGAGGCTGCCCATCAGGGATTAACTCAAGCACAAAAGGAAGAGCTTGAAGAAAACAAGAAAAAGGATGAAAAGCTCTATTCCTAATCCAACAGGCAATGGATGAATCCATTTTTTCTAGAGTTGCAACAACAACGAGATCCAAGTTGGCATGGAAAATTTTGGAGACTACCTATAAAGGTAATACAAAGGTGAAAGTAGCTAAATTGCAATCTCTTAGGAGAAATTTTGAAAATTTGCAAATGAATGATTCGGAGTCTATAGACTAGTTTATGGGTCAAGTATTGAATATTGTGAACCAAATTAGATCTAATGGAGAAACAATAACAGATCAGAAGATCATAGAAAAAATTCTCATGAGTTTACCCAGCAAATTTGATGCAATAGTTGTAGCTATTGAGGACTTGAGGGAAATTAGTGGTGGATTCAAGGTGGTTGTACAAGGTGAAGTGTGTAGCTATTAGCACCTTAGAAAAGTACAAGGCTTGGTTTGAAGCTAGAGGATTCTCTCAGAGAGAGGGATTTGACTATAAGGAGACTTTTTCTATAGTTGCTAGGTATTTTTTCAGTTTTCATTATTTATTTATTTTCTTGATGAGATAAGATTTTAAAAAAATTGGTCCATCTAAAATTTCTTAGCGTCTACTATCTGCTTTGTGCTCCTTGCACAATGATTGATCTAAAACTTACATGTTTTCTCACCCTACAATACTTGGGTGATGTCTCAGCACAACAGACATGGTTGTCCCTTTTACACCGCTTGCATTTGCACCTTACACAGTTGGCTACATAGCATGAAACAATAGCTTATGTGACATGCCCTCCAATCTTGTACGTGGATGTCAAATCTAGCAATAGTGTGTCTGGTTATGTGGGTTCACATGGATAGATAGCTCCAGGTTCAATTTTACCTCTATTCTTGAAATGCTAATTTGTTTAATTTTCAATTTGTTGTCAATGATTTGGCCCAATAACATATAAATGTTGGTGTACAAATTACGACCGTAGATTGGAAGTGAGCCAAAAGAAACGATGATAGGAATAACAAAAAAATGTATTGTGATAAAAATTAGGAATTCGTCGCACTTTGGCTTCTTCTGCACAGTCTATACTCAAACAAAGATTATTCTCGGGCCTTTCTATTACTTAGATAAGTGGTTGGATGGATGGCAGAGATTGTAATCAATGTTTTTTATTCTAGAAGAAAATAAGGTGACAAACTTCCTTGGTTGGATGTGTTTAGAGTGTTTCCTTATTTTGAATTTTGTATGCTTTTTAGCTTTCAATTTGATTTTGAGTTGCAGGATTAGAGTATTTTTTAGAGATTAATCTGCAAGAACAAAGGTTCACCTACATCAGTCATTAGTCTCGCCTTTAAAATAATTACAGTTTTAGCTTTTGGAAGCGAAATATGATATGTTTAGTATTGAATCTAGAAAATTCCAAGAAAGGAGGCTAGTAGCCTATTAAATGCTTTAACATATCATACGTACTAGCCTATTAAATTATCCTTCTAATATTATATGTGATCTCACTATGAATACATTCATATAAGGGACACATCATTGCATAAGGTGAACTGATCACTCACGCAAGGAGAACAAATGCAATCACATTCAGTTAATGATAAAATCTATCAGGTAATCAATACAGTCAAAGCTTAGGGACTTTCAAGTAATATTTGTAATCGAACTCACTTGGGGAACAAAATAAAAAATTGCTTCAGGGGATTCACATCTTGAAAATTGTATATTCATCTTAGGTTTAAACCCTGTTACATTTGACATATTCATGTCTTCCTATTGTCTTTATGGTTCATTAATTTCTTTTGCAAGAGCCAGTAAATTTAATTTATGATTAGAAGTTTAATTTAAGCGTGTCCAACTATTCTTCAACTTATCTTAAAGCTTCACAAACATTTATTAATTTTTTATGTTGCTAGTTTAGTTTTGCTTTAGATTGGGTGGTTCGTTGATTTTTTTGTCCAAGGTCTTTTTGTGCAAAAACAGGCTTCCTGGCATGGAAATTTACAATCTACATATTTTCATATATCTGCAAAAGATAAAATCCAAAAGGCTCGATGTCAAAAAGATAGAATATTCTCGTAAAAACATAAAAGTTGAAATGGAAGAAACAATTCTACTAATTAACTGATTTTTGGAAAACTTTGTACAAGTATTTTGATGCCACAATTTTTCTAAAAAACCTTATAACAATGTTATATAATGTAGAAGCCTTATCTCTTTAATTCTACTTTAGATTAGTCTTAGCTCTCTAATTCTACTTTATTTTAAAATCTACGATCTACCACATCTGCAGTAAAACAAAAAATTTTAAAAATCTTATTAAAACACCAACCTATACCAAAATGTTGGTGTTTAAATCTCGCGACATTACTGATGAATACATGCATATGCTGTATTTATTGGCTGATTTTGCTCTGGTGACATTATTGATGAATACATGCATATGCTATATTTGTTTATGAGACTAGAGGGTAGAGTTGACAAAATTTTGGGCGTCTAAATTTTAAAATAACCCTGTCATTTCCTTTTTATTATCTTAAATCTAATAATATGTCTATAATTCAAGAAAACCCAAGACTGAAAGTGTGAATCAACATTTTGGAGTGATTGGCACTAAAACTTTAGCGCGTAACACCTGAAATAAAACACTAGCTATAGTTTTCTGGATTTTTCCTTCGAGGCTGTTGGTATCGATTTTCTTAGAAAGACTACAGCATACAGTGGCACATTTAAGCTCCTCAACTTAACTCATTGCATAGCCAAAGCCCTAGGCCTGATTTTAATAAGTAATCAAATTAGTTAGTTAAACATTAGCATTAAACAAACACATTAAAAATATATGAATGTATGTAGAACATCTACAATCTTTGTCTGTAAATTTTTAATGAATGTATGTAGAACATCTACAATCTTTGTGTGTAAATCCAGTTCAAAGAACCTACCAGCTATGTGACAGATCATTTGACATATTTTACATTATTGATTTTGCATATTTCAAGAATAAGTAGGAGAATGTTGACCAAATAAAAAATAATAATCTCAATACTGATGAGAAGTTAGGACTAACATTAAATATCAATTTATTCTTAAATATCATAGGCAACAATATCTGCCTTATATTAAAGATTGCATAGTAATTGGGCAACCTGTAGCTTTATTTTTTGCAGAATTATATCATTGCGGTTATAGCTTTGGCCTTTTAAAAATGCATCGTCCTTTTTTCTTATGGATAGCAAGGAAATGTTTTACAAGTCAGTAAATGATTTTAAATTTGTTGTTTCTTTTTTTTAAAATTGATTTGATTATATAGTATTTAACATCTAAGATTAATACGTTTATCATCGTATGTGACATGAATTGGTAAATATTCTTTAAAAAAATCAATAACTGGTTTGACGAGATTGAGACTTGAGCCTTGGCCTCCATTTCTAATAGTGGTTTCCGAAAACTTCGTTCCTCATTGAAGAGTCTTACCTCGCATGCCTATTTATGGCAATGTCTATGCCACATATCATTGTAGTACAATTGACACCATTTGGATTTTGACATTTGTCATCATCCCATTCATGTAGTCACATACATGTATAAATATTTGCTTTTTACAATCTATAAAGTAGAAGAGGCATAGCAATTTATCATCTTAATTCATCCTATTGAATTTGGATGGAAATGGAAAATCTATTGTAAGTCTTCCACATTCAACTATGTTTTCCTCTTTCCAAATTCCATGTTCACCTCACAAAAATTGCCTATCGGCAAATCTGTTGCACATCAATACTGTGCAACTGCTAGTGTATTCAATGATAGAGTTGATCCGTAGGAAAACAAATTTAAACTTGAATTTGTTTTATAGTTATTATTATCTATAAATAAACTTCAAATTTTAATTAGTTTTTTGCTGCTTATTTCAATGCATTGCATTTGTTTTTGCAGGGGATTATATAAAAACCAATGTATGTTTAGATTTGAGATTTATATATTAGAAAGCTGGCTCAGTTTTCCTAATTAATTAAGTGTGATCGTCCACCAACTCAAACCAACCTGCCTGGTGGGCTCTCCTTGTTCGTGCTACTTAAGCACTGCTATGGTGGAAATATTCATCATGACAATTATTTATTTTTATTTTTTTTCAACTTGCATTGGCCTTGCTTATTGTAATTGTGGTCTTTTGTTGACAATGAAATGTCGACTAGGTAATTGTTGTGTAATTTTATGTCTTGATGTTTGTGTCGTGTTGTTTATCTTTTTTTTTGTAGCTTTGTAAAAGGGTTGGTGCCCTTTCAAAAACCCTTCTTATCTAATAAAAAAAAAGATTTATAAAATTATATTTTATTTTTTTTTATATATTTTTAAAATACTTTAGTGTTTTATTTTAATAAAAATTAAGAATTTTATTCCAAAAAAAACCTCAGAGAACAAGAGACAAGAAGGCGAACTTAGGACACAAGGTTGGTATCATCCTCCTTTTTAATAAAAGAATAAAAAAAAAAGAGAGTTCTCATCGTGACTCCTTTGAAGAAGACGAGCATAAATATGATTGACACGAATACTGGTATCCTGAACAACTGAGCAAAGATTTCTTCTAGTTTCATCAAGTTCATAAGCATATGTAGAAAGAGCATCCAAAGTGTCCATTTGATCATTCATAATCTGATATTTTTAATCATCCACACAACAAATATGAAGCAGAAGATGTTCAGTATACTCCATTAAATCAGGAATAGACACAATAAAATGATGAAGGTTTAATGTATTTTTAAAATTATAATTTTTTAAAATTAACCTAAACTAAACTTAAGAAAATTATTTTCCCTTGCATGTGGCTTTCAAATCCAAAGGCCAACTATAAAATATTATGAAAGCGACTCCACTTTTGAATAGTAAAAAAGAAACATCCACTCCTTTCACCATGTAAATGAAAAAATGGAAATTAAGAAATCTGTATTGACTGTATTTTCTAATCTTGGAAATTAAGAACTCGGTATTGACTGTATTTTTTACCTTGGAAATTAAGAACTCGGTATTGACTGTATTATTATCTTATTTTACCGAATGAAAGATGACAGATATTTCACCAAAACCACATGTAAACTTCCCCACCAACATATCATATGACATTTACTATGCTGCTGCGTTTCTTTCACGCGGTTTTCCGCACAAACTACACCGACTTATTCCAACTTTTCTCTCAAATAAATTGATAGGACTGATAACAACAAATAGATGCCCAGGCATGAAGAGGATAAGGCTTGCGATGGCATAGGATGCACTATAGAGACATTATGTGTGCTAGATAGATGCTGCCCACTTTTTAAAAAAAATTGGATTATGTATTTAACGTTTGACGTAACGGTCTGGCTCGAATCAACATGGTCCATCTTTATTGTTTATGTTTTTTTTTTTTCTTAAATTCGTGAATGGGGAATTGAGGCCCCAGGGATCTCCTTCTTTGGCATGAACCCTGTATAATTAAAGAACAAATCCAGTAGAGGTTTGAATCCTACTGACCGTCACAATGTCACTATAACGAGCCACTTAACCATCAAACCACGCCCTTAATGACAATGGTAGATTTAATGTTTTGCCAACGCAATAAAAACGAAGTCACATAATATATATAAAACTGAACCATTCCTGAGGAAATAGAACATGGTATGTGGCTTTCATTTCGAGGTCACCTCTACACTTATTGCAGAATTTTGGAATCCGTATTAAACCTTGATGTGATGCGGTGTACAAGGTTGCGGGCAATCAACGCACTTCATCTCTATAAATTGGCTTAAAAAAATAGCGAAGGCATGGTCGCAGTCGGAGATTTAGAAGCGTTAAGTTGTGTGTTGTGTGGAATTCAATACAATATCAAGAAGTACTGCAGGGATGCAAACCTGTTATTATCAGGCCAGTGGCGTTTGGCTTCTGTGAATGAAGTGAAAAACAATTTTGAAGAGATTAAGAGAAAAAGAATTCTTGGTACGTGGGATATCGTACGCCTTTTGGATGGATGGGTAGATGGCCAGGGCTATGGATATAAGCTTGTGCAAGGCTTCAAGACCGGCATTGGGGAGATGCTGCTTGTTAAAACAAACGTATCAAGACCTCCAGGTAAGTTATTCTAACTTGTACACAACTATCAGGTAACTTCTCAAATTTTAGTATAAATAGTTTAACTGCTAACTATTTAAGGGGCAGCATGCCTGCATATCATCTTTTCTTTAACTTCATTTGACCAAAGAATTTAAGGGCACTAATTCTCAGTTGACCTTTCTGCAGATGGTTCATTCGTTCCAGAAATGTACTCGGGAGTTGAACTGAATGCTGAAGGAAGAAAAGCTGCTTTATTGTTCTCGTTCGATGATAAAATCACTGAAGTCATATACTTCATTCTTTATCTTTTCACCAAGGTTGAAGAGCGTGAAGCCCACTTAGCTCGCTCGATCTGTAAGATCAAGGAAGTTTTGGGGTGCAAGGGATGTTGATGGGTTGGCTTACCTTATTTCTTCACTATTATTATAGTGTGGTATGTTTGTAGACTAATCTTGTAAGCTTTTCTTAACTTCTGGTTTCAATGTCCTCTATAATAAGTTCTATATTATATATTATGTATTATAGTGTGGAAGTTTGTACAGTAATCTTGTAGGCTTTGGTGAACAACTTGTTTCAAAGTATGTTTCTTAAAAAGACCCTTTCTATTCACTTAAAGATAGGTAGATTAGGTTTTTTCAATGATTATTTATATATTTAGAAATATGGAAAATAGTGTTATAGTATTTACATTTTAATTTTTAATTAAACAATAGAGTATAAAGTAATTAAAATTATTGTTATATTTTTTTTATATTGGGTTTTAATTTTTATAAGATTTGACAAGAACAAAACATGTGGCTTTTAACATTATTTTGTGTAAAATTTATTTTATTAAGAAACCATCAAACAGTTAGAGGCATATATTTTTGTAAAGAATAGAATAATTTCATAATTTAAAATTTAAGGTAAATAAAAGTGATCACATAATAATTAGTAAATACTTAAAACTATGAGATGGGATTGTATGCTTTAGAAAAAACACACAAGATTGTTGAGGGTCTTCCTAAGACTAACCACTTATGTGAATGTTAAGTGCAAGTTTATGGTTGGACTAAAAGGCATTGAATATTGTTCAAATTTATAATCAAGATATATCCCAACAACAAAATCTATTTTAAAATTATTGGAAAGACATTCTTAGAAGCATATTCAAATACATATGAAGGAATATAGTAATGAGCCTATATTATTAATTGACTAAACCCAAGTTTTTCAATCTTATTAGAGTTTGTATTCAATAATGATATTTGTTTGGAAGTGTAACAAACAATCTTTGATTTGAAGAAGCAACCAAGAAATATATTTTAAACCTCACTAGAAAGAAGACAATTTTATACTATCTTATTGAAATGAAACAATTAAAGTTAATAAAGAAAGAGAATTTCTAAGCTAATTAACATAGACAAGACTCGCCAGCATAGAAATTATCTTTCTTTATTCCCTTTTGTGTGCTCCTCAAAAAGTCCTAATTCATTTTGCTTGCTCTTCCTTCTAGGAGCACCTGATTGTTGGGTCAGTGTGTATGGTGAAGATTGGCTCATAAAAGGGAATTGAAATGTTGAGTAGAGATGATGGTTGTTTTATTGAGTTGGTTCAAAAGATGATTATAAGACGATTATAAGTTTGGTTTTGATTTGGCCTCTTCTCATTCTTAGTCCTATTCTTTGACTTCAAAGTGCAAAAATTCATAAAAGAGATATCAGCACAAACCACATCACTCTGTGCTCTAGATTCAGCATGGAGAGCTACCAAATCATCATCCTATTGATCCATGTATTCCTTTGCTGGCTACTCTATCTCTTTCTGCAAAAATGTGACTTTGGGTAGCCCAAATTTTCTACATCCATTACTTCTTTTTGAATTGGACCCTGTGCTCAATCAAGGGTTTGCTTCAATTTTCTTTGCTCTCTTCTTTGATACCTGGTCTCCCTTTCACTAGGAATCATCAACAACTCTTGGTACCTTGTAGGCTGGCATGATCAAAGTCCTGATACCACTATGATGACTTGTAGCTAAATAATTTGACAATAATTGCATAAACAATAAAATATTCCCACACAGGCTGGAACTGAATTATTTTATTCAAATATATTAAAATATTTGAAATAAACAACATATAAATACTTGCTAGAGTGATAGAACATAAACTTCAACACAAACTACAACCTCTATGGGAGATTGTATTCATAAAATCCAAGGGTTTTCATCCTTGAATTTATAAGTGAATTTGTGGCTGAAGCTCTAGCAGAAATTATATGGAAAATGGTTGATATTTCATAAAAACTCCCTAGAAAACCTCAAAGTTTGCATATATATAGAACTATCACATCCTCAAGAGAGCTTGGAGGGAGAACAAGTGTCTTTTGTAAGAGTATAGGTCACTCATGCCTGCTAGCAATATCTTCACATGGTTGTGTACATGAAACCATGCCCTCTACAACAATAACCATTTGCATTTGTACACAAACCATGTCTTTAAGGGGCCCACACAAATAGATATATAATTGAATAAAAAATATATTTAAATATACAATCATAGGAGACGGTATTAGAGTATTGTAAATACCATGCACATGCAAAATTCAACAGTATACCAGAAGAGGATGTGAAGATATGGGATGCGAACTTCGCTAAAATGCTCTTGCTACTGACAAAAATCAGGCGACTGCCTATCATCTTCTAAGGGCTGCGGATTATCTTGCAATCAAAGGGCTATTTGATTTATTATGTAAAACTGCTGCAGATTTTTTTAAAGACAAAAGTATCGAGGAGATACGCCGGATTTTCAAGAAAGAGAATAATTTTAGCGAGGAGGAAGAGGCGGCAATCAGGCGAGAGACCAGCTGGGCATATGAATAAATGCAATCTCTCTTGAGCAATTCACTAGCACATCTACTGTTTACTCTCATTATTGAGCAATTCACTAGCACATCTACCTATTCTCAAAGTGTCACATCCTCTAAGAACTTATTCTAAGACCCATAGTTCCCATGCAATTTGTATAAGGAGTGGTAACTTGAAAACTCTATGTATGAACCCTCAATATTTCTGGGCCTTTTTTAAATAAATGTATTTAAGATATGGTTTTAGAATTTACTATAGTTATTTTTTAATAGTTTCACTTATTATTATTTTTATTCACTTAAAAGCTATTTTATTCTTTAGTTTCTACTACACTTTTATTTTTCCACAAATTTTCAAATAATTTTTTTACCATATGCTAAAATAAGTAGCCATTTCCATAAGTTTACTTACTATTTTATTCACTACTTAAAAGATAATTTATTCACTACAATTAAATGAATAAAATCATACTCACAATTTAAATGCAATAATTCTAATATATTTTGTTGAAAAATGTTTAATGACTTTTACCTTTGCTTTTTCCTTCTTAAAGACGCATGCTTAAATAATATTTTCTTTTGTTTTGAAAAGCATAGTAAAAATTTTATATCTATATGTAACTTTTGATTTTATTTTTCTTAAACTTATTATTAATTTCATTTCTCCCACGGTAAAAGAAATTGATATATATTCTTGTTAATATGCACTTCAACCTTTTCTGTCATTGTAAGTTAACTTCTTATTTAATTTTTTTTTAAATCCTTGTGAATTTTTATGAGATTGAAATATTATTGTTACTATCAACTAGCATACCTATCTTTAAAAAATCTATGTAAAAGAGGCAGGTGTGTATTCTCATTTTAATCACAAATTAAAAAATCTTTTACATAGATTTTTTTAAAGATAGATATGCTAGTTTATTTTACTTTATTTACTAATGGATATATAAATTTTATTTTTAAATTAAAATTTATTTTATTTTATCTACATTGTTTACTTATCATGATGTCACTCTATGGGTACCACTCTCAAATTACTAAGCTCTCCTTGTAGACCAAGATGTTCCAATGACACAGACATTGCCTTTACTCTTAGATGCCCTCAGAACATCCTACCATTATGCATTGTGGAATGGTATGCATTGAACTAATCCTTCTAACTCGTGTCTCTGGCACTCAATTTCAAAGGTCCAAGCTCCCTTGTAGCATGAGCTTACCCACAACCTAATTCTGTAGGCTCCACTTTGCTATGAGCTTTAAGAGTCCCATAGCTCTTGGAATCTTTGTTACACATTAAGGACTTGCCACTTGACTTGTACTCCTTGAGTACTTGTGTTTATTTTAGATATTATTTAATAATTCATGATAATCTTAATTTTTTTCCTACGTCTTTTTACCTCATTACACCTAGAGGTTTAACTATAGTGGCAACAAGGGGTGGATCCTGTTAACAAAATACCTCATTACATCAAGAGGCTTAACTATAGTGGCAACAAGGGTTGGAGCCTGTTAACAAAAATTGTTAAAAGAGATCTATATATAAAAATATTTACACTTAATAACTAGACATATTTTTTAAAATAATTATAAATATAAAGCTGATATAGTTTATTAAATCACTGAACATAAAAATAAAGCAAATAAAATTATGTGTATAAATATAAGTAGTACTCAAACATAAATTTGAGAAAAAACAAATCAAATAAAAACAGAGCAAATTGAAATGGGAGAAGTTTTTTTTACATTAAAAAAAAATTGCAATTAAAGTGTCTATTTACTTCAGTTTAATGAGAGATAGTGTTAGGGTTCTTCAATCTTTACAAGCCACAAAGAAAATTAATATTTAGTTTAATGAGAGATAGTGTTAGGGTTCTTCAATCTTTAAAAGCCACAGAGAAAATTAATATTTAGTTTAATGACCTTTGTTTTAGATTTTTACTATGCCAATTAATTCCTTTAAAAAATTATTGCCCATAAGGGCGTGGTTAAGTCACTCGGTTGTAGTGGCGGCCACCAGAGTTCAAACCCACGCTGGGCAATGAGCTCGCAGGTTTGAAGTGTTCTTGCTAGGGGATGAGGTCCCCCGTGTTGTGGCCTCACCGGTTCATTGCTCTGGGCAAAAGCATTCATGTGGAGCTGGCAAGCTTTGAAGTGTGTTCTTGCTAGGGGATGAGGTCCCCCGTGTTGTGGCCTCACCGGTTCATTGCTCTGGGAAAAAGCATTCGCGTGGATCTGGTGTGCTTTGAAGTGTTCTTGCTAGCGGATCATTGCTCCGAGCAAGGTCCCCCATGTTGTGGCCTCACCAGTTCATTGCTCTAGGCAAAAGCATTCACGCGGAGCTGGTGAGCTTTGAAGTGTTCTTTCTAGCAGATCATTACTCTAAGCAAGGTCCCCCATGTTGTGGCCTCACCGGTTCATTGCTCTAGGCAAAAGCATTCATGTGGAGCAGATCATTGCTCTAAGCAAGGTCCCCCATGTTGTGGCCTCACCAGTTCATTGCTCTGGGCAAAAGCATTCACGTGGAGCTTGTGAGCTTTGAAGTGTTCTTGCTAGGGGATGAGGTCCCCCGTGTTGTGGCCTCACCAGTTCATTGCTCCGAGAAAAAGCATTCACATGGAGCTAGAGGGCACCAGCATCGCTGGTCATGTTAAAAAGTTTACTAGGCACATTTTTAAAAAGAATCCTTTAAAAAATTATAATCAAGTTTTTAGTATTATTTGGATTTAAATTATTGAAAATTATTTTGAGCTAGGAATTGTTGCTAAAAAATAACCAGGATAAATTATTTACTTTAGTTTAATGAAGGTGATCAAAGAAAAATAATGACAAGGTAAATTACTTTATTTTAGTTTAGTGAGGGCTAGGGTTATATTTCTTCAATCTTTAAAAGCCACAAAGAAAATTAATATTTAGATTAATGACCTTTGTTTTATATTTTTACAATGGGAATTAATTCTATTAAAAAATTAAAAACTTATTGTGGGTAAATTATTTAGTTTAATGTTAGTAGGATTATAGTTCTTCAATCTTTAAAAAAATAAATATCTTTTCTATGAGAATTAATTCCATCACACAACTATAATTAAGTTTTTCATATCATTTACATTAAATTAAAAACTAATTTCTAGATTCTTCCAATCTTTAAATGCAAATCTATAAAATAAATAAAATAACTTGTTTAAGTAAAATTGGATATAGTAATGTGTATATATTTTAGCTCCTCACTCTATATATATTATAATTTATTCTCAATAACAATTTCAATATTAGGTGTCCCTATATCTCCTTTTTAAATAGATGTATTTAAGATATCTATACTAGGTTTTTTTTTTTCATTGCTTTTCCCTCTCTACCTGAATAGACCATAGAGATGGTAAACCAAGGTAAATCAAAGCAAGTAATACCATTTTTTGTTTATTTATTTGACTTCTTCTTTTACTGTGATGGTTTAAATGTGTTAATTTTTTTAATTTTTAAATTTATGCGAGACTCTTAAATGAAAACAAAACAAATTATTTAGCTATTTTTTTACATAAGAAATTGATCAATTTAAAATGAAGTAAAATTATTGTTAAAAAATATAATATTTCAATTTAAACTATTACTTTTAATGGTAACAAAGAAAATACTATCATTTTACTTAGAACAACCTTAAAACTTTTGCGTATTTTTTCTTTTACCTTACTCTATATTCTTTTCATCCTTTATAAATATATAATTAATAAAATTAATATGTTAATAAAATAGTCAAACAAATAAACTAATAAAACTAAAAATATATAATCACAAATCCTAGATTTCGACATTAAATAGCTTTTCACAAAAATGCAACTTTTTTGACAAAATCTAGAAATGAAAAGATTCAATGCACAATGTAACACTATGAAATGATTAATTACTTAATACCAATCAGATCTATTGCAAAAATCAGAAATTTAATTCATGTTATGATGATCTAATTTTATGAAATGCAAACAAAGTGACAAATATGTTTTTTCCCAAATCTACAATGAAGTGTTTGCTTTCCAAATTTCAAATACAAGGTTGCAAGAATGTTTTTAACACCAAAAATGATAGGGTACAACAAATGTAAATATTTTAAACAATCTTATAATACAACAAGATCTGAAACAACTCACAAACCTATAAGCCCTAGAACTAGCCATATTTTCTAGAAATGCAAGGTTTTTTACAACCGTAGGTTGTAAACTATCAAAAAATTAATAATGTATTTATACAAAATGATTAATGAACTCAATCCCAATAAGATCTATTGCCGAAAACAACTCAAATCTAAAATAAGAAGGATGCAAAAGTTTAAGAAATGATGAGTTCACCATAATGTTTTGAAGGAAAAAGGTGGTCTAGCCTAAGAGATTAAACTAGTGTTACATTGTAAAATGTCCCCCTAGGACTTTTACCTCCTAAGGTTTAACTCTTGGATCCCTTAGATCTAATTATGCATGTTTATTTTATCTCCCAATGAAGAATCCCTAAAAACCCATGTCAAATGGGGCTAAGGTGACATTGTTGGACTTGATCCTGCCTTGAAAATGGAGCCTAGGGATTGGGCACTCATGTCCTAGTCCTGCCCTATCTTGTTGGGACTTAAATTTTAAATGATGACAATGTGACCATTAAAGGTCCCCTTGTCATCATTTCATGTTTGAATTATGAAATTAAAGCGGAAATGCATATATAAGAATGTCTAGGGTTTCATTTGTAAACTAGAAGATAATGCGGATATTCTGGCAAACTTGTGATTTTAAAGCATTCAAAGCATTCATTGTTGCATAGAAAAGTACTGTTGTATTTGTTATTGTAGATTTGGCTTCATCTTCTCATGTTGTGAAAGATCTTCATCTACATACAAGCTACACCTCCGAGGTGATATCTATTTGTGTTTGGATCAATCATTTATCATTGTTTTACCTCTATCATGCAAGGATACACACTCTCTATCTAACAATGGTGTTGGAAGGCTTGACCGAGGCAAGATGCTAAACACCACAACCTTCAACCCCATTCCTTGTGATTGCAGGTGATAGGTGTCATATCTTGCGGATTGGAGTTGCAGATGTCTATGATAGAGTGTGCAAATTCCATATCTAAGAAGAAGAATATTGTAAGGGCTTGGGCACCTACCCCAAAGCTCTCCAGATTTGTAGCCCTGAATGTGTTAGGGACAGTGATGAATAGTAGTAGATAACTTCTAGGAATCTCTGAAGAAAACCCTGCCTTGGGCTTGGGCACCTACTCTTTAGCCCCTGACTTTTTCACATCTTGAATCTCAAAATCTGGTATGTATCTACTCTAAATATAACATCTTTGTGTGTAAGCATTGGTCAAAATTCATTTATTTACTTATGATTTTACATAATTAGGGTTTTGAGCATAATCAGGCTTAAGTTAACACATTTAATCAACAAATTCCAAGTGGCAACCAATCCATAGTTGAATCCTCTTGCAAGAGAAGTGATTCTACTTGATTGATTGTTAGTGAATGTATGTAGTGAAAGGAGGATCTAACTACACCTTACATTGAATTAAAAACCCCACTTTTTCTACATTACAACTAGGTCAAAACCCTCTTCTATTAAAAATTAGAACATAAACTAATCTTGGCTACTACCCATGGAGGAGAGCCAAACTACATGGGTTATGTTCTTCTATTGTATAGAGAAGAGTCAACTAAGTTCAACCAAGATCTAACAAGCAAAGTAGGGCAAATGGCCAAAACCCTAAATGACAAAGATCTATTAATAACTAACTATCAAAAAAGCTATAAAAAATCCAAAAGTACAATAGAGATTAGTAAGTGGAGCAGAACATGCATCTGGATTGAGAGGCACCAAAGGCTAGGTTTCTTGGGCACCCTAGACCCTAATTAGGGTTTAGCAGAATCTTTAAGTTTCACCTAGCTTGTACCTACAAATCCTTCCTTCTTTCTAGATCTTGTCCTCAGAAACTTGTATCTTCAACCTGCACACAAGAAAAGAGGAAAAGGTTGTGATGTATATAAGGGCCTGACTTAGTCAAACCCTATGTTGGTGTTTCCACCTCCACTATAGCAATGGTTAGATTCAAGAGTGCATGCCCTAATAGGGTAGAGGCCAGATCATCAATATATGATAAAAGTATGAATGAAAATGATGAATGATTACAATAAGATGGGAAACCCTAGTTGATGGAGATAAATCAAGATCATGCACCAACAAGGAGAGTGATGGAGAAGGCTTGAAACTTCCTTTAAGACCTACAAATAAAATTCATAACATCCACAAGTAGATAACAATTCTAAGCATGAAGGACACTTAGCATAGAAAATCAAAAACATGTGAGCAAACTTGCAATATCCATCTAGGTGTAAAATGAATTATAAAACTCCTTTATATATGCATTCTTGCTCACAAATGATGAACACAACTAAATGGGGCTGACATGTACAAGCTAGGGAGGTGTTCTAAGCTGGCACCACAAGAGAGGGGCTAAAGAACCCATCTAGGACTAGGGTGCTCAGACGCCCTAGTCCTTTAGCCCCACAAACTCCAAGGAGTGTCAAATGTCATGGGCTTAGGCCAGTCCTAACTTTATTTTGTCAAGTCTATTCATCGGGATCAAGATTTTATCATTTAATTCTAAAAACGGTGTTAAAATAGGTCTTGATTAACAAAGGTAACATTTTAGGTCCAACCAGGTGCTAAACTAAGTGTAAAATGCTAGTGTACACATTTTACTCTATAACAATAACCATCAATAGGTTGATTTATTCTTGCACAATCAAAGATCCAAGGATAACTAGCCCAATGAGAACACTACATACATTCACCATGTTACATTTAGAAAATACATGTACTAAATCTCAAAGATCACAAACTCATAAGATATATAGTAATCTCATAATTTTTGTTTTCCTCACATTAATTGAATTACAAAATGATGTCTCAATGGATCATAGCATAAACTAGAAATATCATGTTGGTGTCAACCACCTCCCAGGAGCAAAACCTGCAAGATAAACCTTCACAATATGAGAGAAGCGAAGTTATTTCATCAGAATGATGAAAAAATAAATGAGATGTAGAATAATGTACATTGGCCTTGCTTATAAAGGTAAGGAGAAAGATGGTAAAGATATAACCGACATCAACTACCAACTAATAAACTAATATCTAATAATGGATTATCATGCCTAAGTAAAACTTAAGCAAAGTAAATGGTAAAAACCCATTTACTCCAACACCCCCCCTTAAGTACAACTTAGGGAGATTATTACGCAATATGAGCTTGAGATGCAATATGGGTCCCGGCTACACAACCATGTTAGGTAACCATTTACAATGTAAAATGGAATGCAATGCAATCTTTCACAAGCTGGGAAAAGGAGAAAACCCTGTGGGACAAAAATCCTCTCCAAAAGAGAGAAAAGAAAACAAGATTCAATGCATAAAGGACTCACTACTACCCCGAAGAACTGCATACATCATGTATATACAATCAATGATCCCCCCATAGGAAGGAAAAAGAGAGACATTATATCCCTCCACAATGAAGAAGCTCCAATGCCAATGAAGTATGCTTGGAAACAAAAGATGAACCAATGCCTACAAGTAACACCTCTCCCCTTAGGAAGAAACAAGTCTGCCAAATGATGAAGAAGCCACTCCATGTCAAACTAAAGGAAGGAGGAAGGAAGTCTCCAAATAGAAGTCTCTAAAGACTGAGTAGGAGTCTCCAAGCATGAATAATCCACCACATAATCATGATAAAAAGTAACCATGAAATGTGATAAATCAAATGAAGGAGAAAACTCATCAATGCCAATCTCCAAAGAAGATGTAGATGCATCAATAGCCATGCTATAACTGTCATCAAATAGGAGAGAAATCCCCTCAAATATGTCTCCCAAATCTATAAGATGAGACTCTACAAACAAGTCTGAAATATCTACCAAATACTCATCCCACAAAGCACTTGATCTAGAACACTATGATCAACCTTCCCAAGAAAAGAATTCAAATCTAAAGAAGCAGGAGATGGAGGAGGAGGCTCAACACTAGTCTCAAGAACACCAAACTTCTCCTCACAAACATGATTCACCCTTGATGGAAGGGTATGGACATCAGCCAAAGGAATATCATCATTAGGAGCAAAATGAGAAAAAGAATACAAGTGAGATGCATGATCCACAACACCTATATCAATGAACTCTCTAGTCTCCATGTCTCTAATGTAAACATAATCAAGAGTGAACTCAACTATCTTACCTTGTGCACCATGATTAATTTGATAAACTGAAAGGAGATTAGTGGTCAAGGAGGGTACACAAAGAACATCATTAAAACATCCTTCACCCATATCAATGGAACTTTTCCCACAAATCTTCATGTATGTATTGTTACCCATCAAAATATTAGTTGAACTACAAGGCTCAAAAGAAGATAACATATCTAGAGAAGATGCCATATGATGAGATGCACCTAAATCAAGAAGCCATCTCCCATTTTTAGGAATAGAGGAAGCCAAGAGTGCTTTACCTTTCATCCCATTAGCAAATCCTACATTCCCTAATTGTGTAGATGAAGATGCTATTGATTGTGAAGAAGAAGAAGAAGGAGACTCTAATAAGGGTAGCGGGATGTTGCTCTTCTGAAGAAGGTAAGTAAGCTCATCAATCTTCTTAGTATAACACATATGCTTATCATGTTTGGATTTCTTGTAATAAGCACAATTCATCTTCTTCTTTTGTGATGGTTCCTCTTTAGAAGAGGTCTTGGTCTTAGAAGTAGGCTATGAAGGAGGATCCTTAACTTTCTCTTTATACTTAGAATCCTCATTCTGCTTCTTTTCATTGCCACTTGAAACCTTAGGATCTTTTACAAGAAGTGCTTGAGCCTTTTTAAGTGTCAATCTACCCATTTGTGCCAACTTTTCTTGTTCCCTTATGAGTTACACTACAAAACTATCAAGAGAAGGCATTTTGTGTGCACTACCTAGAGCACCCATAGTAGCATAAAATGTAGAAACAAATAGAGAATAATCAAGACCTAACTTAGAGAGAGAAGATAGAATCAAATGCTCATCATCTTGTTTAACCCCACATTCAGACAACTGCAATCTGAGAGAATTGAGCTTGGTGAAGAAGTCCTGGATATTGTCAAAATGTCTAGGATCTAGATTCATTAGTTCATTCTCCAAATGAAATTTCCTCATCTTATCTAGCTTACCAAAAAGATTCTCTAAGGTAGTCCAAATATCAATTGGATGCTTACAAGATAACAGATGATATCTAAAATCAAGAGAAATGGACATAATGAGAGTACCAAGAGCTTCATCTCTTTGATCAAACCATTTCCTTTTTTCTACAACACTAGTGGGTTCAAGATCTTGGCCAAAAGTAATCCTTTACAATTTTAGTTCAACAACAAAATCTCCATATCAGATTTCCACTTAAGATAATTTGTTGTAGTTATAAGTTCTACTTTAGGCAAATCCATGATGAAACAAGAGAATGTAGTAAATATTCTTCACAATATAAGCAACCAGCCCCTTTTTTCATAAGAATTAAACAAAACCAATATCAAACTTCAACAGAGTAAAATCACCATCAAACAGTAAAATATGAGAGAAATACCTCAACCATTGCAAAGGTGACAAAAATACCTTTCCATCAATATGTGGTTTGTGAAAATTGGCCTCCATTAACAAATATACAAAAATGAAAAAAGGCCTATAAAGGCACTTTCAAAGCATGAGAAAGCACCCGAGGGCTCAGTTTTGGTCGCCCACGTGACCACGTTGTTGAGTGGAGGAAAAAATTTTAGCCCGTAGCTCCAATTGGATCTCGATAGTCAAATAGGTGGTGGATTCCCATGCCACGTAATCTCCAAGTCACCAAGTCTCAATGCCAAACCACCAAGTCACGATCACAAAGTACCGTGCTTCCAATACACACTTCCACAAGCCCAAGTGCAGAGTGCGTGTGCAAGAAAGGGCCATCCACATGCAACGTGAGCCTCTATTCAAACTATGATAAGGGTTGTCAGGCTATAAGAAGGCCAAAGAAGGTCTCTGCACTCCAATGTGGGATACATATTATCCCCAAATACCAAAAGAAAGTGAGCACAGGCCCACTCGATCCTCTGCGCACTCTGATTTGAAACCCTAATAAATATTTTTGGCAAACTTTACAAATGTATTTAAAGTCTCTTCACAAATGTATCAGCCAAATTCTTTGGAGGTAGATTAAATATTGTATCAATCAAAAGATATTAGACCAATAACAGGAAGTAGATTATGAGATTGTCATTCAAAGTAATGTTGATATGAAGAGGGTGGTGTTGTGATGTTCACAACATGCCCCATTTTACTCCTTAGCAAAATAGGGACCCCTGCTGTGGCTTTGATTTTTGTTTTTGTTTTTGTGGGTCAGTCCTTAGTGGTAAGGGAAAAGAGAGTGAAATTTGCAAACTTTGATAAAATTAGTGAGAAAATGCATTTTGAGTGCCAGTACATGGTATGGTTGGATTCCCTGTTGAAAATGAGCCAGGGTTGCTTTTTGAATCATCTGAAAATTTGCCATATTTTGTAAGTTATGCCCACTTTGGTAAAATGCACTACAGAGGTTTAAACAGTGCAAGGTTTCAAAGTTCCTTAAAGTTTCAAACAGCTATGCGGAGCGTGCCATGTGTTACACTCTGCATGAGTCTCATAGCATTGCAAAAAAGACCAACGTTGAGCCCTGAATAGTTTCTTATTGTTTCTTAACAGTTTCAAGATAACGCGGAAGGTGCCACTTGTCACCTTCCGCGGCGAGCCCCTTTAAAGACTTAAAACCATCCGTGGGCTGCTAAAATTTCTAAACAGTTTCTAAGTGTTTCAACAGTCGCGCAGAAAGTGACACTTGTCACTCTCTGTAAGTTTCCTTAAAGTTTCAAGTGCTGCGCGGCAGAACACACCACATGGTGCCTTCCGCGATAGTTTCTAAAGTTTCAATAGCCGCAGGAAGTCTCATATGTTTCAACAAGAAACACGGAGTGTGACACTTGTCACCCTTCACCGGTCCTTCAAATGTCCCTTCGACTATTTCTAAGCAGTTTCAACGCCTTCGCGGAGCGCTCCAAGTGTCACTCTCCGCAGGGTCCCTTCGAATAGTTCCTTAAAGTTTCACGAGCAGCGCGGAGTGTGACACTTGTCACTCTCCGCAGGCCCTTTCAAATGTTTCTTAAAAGTTTCTAAGGTGTTTCAAAGAGTTGCACGGAAGATGCCACGTGGCACCTTCTGCGACGGTTTCAAAAAGTTTTGAGGCAGTTTCAAACAAGTTTCCAAAGCTTCGCAGAGTGTGACAAGTGTCACACTCCGCAAGACCCTCAATAGTTTCTTAAAGTTTTAGGAGCTCTGCGGAGTGTGACAAGTGTCACTCTCTGCATGTCCCTCTAAGAGTTTCAAATAGGTTTCTACGATCCTGCAGAGTGTGACAAGTGTCACACTCTGAAGTATGACCCACTGGGCCCCTTAAAGTTTCAATGGCTGTGCAAAAGATGCCACGTGGTGCCTTTCGCCAACGGTTTCAAAAGCGCCCGATAGTTTCTAAGAGTTGCAACAGACGCGCGGAGAGTGACAAGTGTCACTTTCCGCGGGAGGTTCATGAGTTTTGAAAGTCCCTCACAGCGGTGCGGAGGCCGACAAGTGTCATCTCCCGCAGGCTTCATAGGTCCCAGCAAAGGTTTCTAAGTGTCTCAACTTTTTTTTACGGGAGCGCGGAACGTGACAAGTGTCACATTCTGCAGTAGTTTCAACAGCCCCTTTAGATTTTAAACAAAGTGCGCGGGTAGCGACACGTGTCTCACGCGGGAGTAAGAGTTTCAAAAGGTAATCAAGGTGTTCCTGGGGCAGTTTCGCAATAATTTTTTAGTATCTTAAGAGTCCCGCGGAAGCTGCCACGCGTCGCCTTCTGCACAAAGCAATAGTTTCATAAGCCCCTCGCGAAATGTGCCACATGTCACTCTCTGAGGGCACCATTTCTAATAAAGGAATATAAAGGGCCATTTTTCGACACAAGAAGTCGGTGGGCAGTTTTTAGGGACCGCCGATAAGGTTTTTTGGTGCCGATAGGTGGGAAACGTTTAGCGATAGGTTCTTTAGGGTTTTTATATAGTTTGTGACACATTTTGACCCTGTGTATGCATCATTTTTGGTCCGCGATGGTTGACCTGGTAGGTTTTTGACACAGTTGCACAATATGAACGCATTTTTTGTAGGTTTTGACCTGATAGCCGCGATTTTGGCTCAACCCCACTTGGATCTAACAGGTATTTTGTTTCTCATTGTTTAATAATCAATGGTACTTATTGCTGGTCTATTTTTGTAGGTTTGCAGCTAAAGAAGAAGCTAAAACTTGATGGTAGTGACATCACGAGAAGAAGATCAGATTGTAGAAGTAAAGAGAAGATGAGGATGAAGTGCAGAAAGTCAAGGGACATCAATGAGAAGACCCAAAATGCAGATAAAACATAATGATGGTAGGTTGCAGAATTTACTTCTGAGCTACTAGGGTTTCAGAAAGGGGCATATTTTTGCCCAGATTTGACACATATTTAGAGATAGTTTTGGGAAATGGTTCACCTGCATTCATTGCTGTAACCTAGGGTTTGAACCATTGCTTAACCATTAGGATTTTGTGCTATATTGAGGACAATCAGAAAGTCTATATATTGTGCCTTAATACATTGTAATACTTCACAACAGGGATTTTTAGGAAAACATAGGGATTTTAGCTTGGCATAGTTTAGAAGTAGAGGAAGGAGGTCGCCTGTTTGTCTGCAGTAAGGAGTGCGTGGAAAATCTAGCTTCCTTATTGTATCTGTAAAGCTTGTAAGTTCTCTGTAATTTGATCAATGAAACTAAGAGTCATTCCAACATTGTAAATCATGTATGGCTATTTGTTTCTAATACAATAGAATCTGGAGTTCTGCATCTATCTTCTGAGTGTTCTCCTGCTCTTCTTTGTGTTTTGAAATATTTTCTTTGAGAGCTTGTAATTTTAAATGTATGTTTGTGAAAATGCTTAGAACTTACATTTAAGGTTTTTACTGTGGATTTGATCAAATTGCCGTATGATTTACATAGTGCATAATAGAACAATTAGATCCTTTGATAGAGTAAATGAGATTTAGATTAGATCTTTCTAACTTTTCCCAACCCATCTGAAATATTTAGCTGAAAACATAGAAATTTGAAAGAAATTTGTCTCATATTTGAAGAAGCATGAACAACAGAGTTAAAAGTAGACAAGTTTTCGTAAATATATAAAGAGGAAGGCTCCAATAATTCAAGACAACCATGTAAAGCTTTGCAGCATAGTAACACTTTTATGCAAAGGAATGAAAAATTATTGACATATCTCATGATCTTTTTGCATAGTTTGAGTCCAGTAAACCACAAAGAAACCTTAAACTATGTAAGGCCCCTTGAACATTACAACTTCACATTGACCAACTGAATTTGACCAACAGTACCATTGTAGACTTGGGATTAAGTGAATCTTAAACAATTCCCTCTTATCTTTCAAGTATAGTTTCAGTTCATTATATGTGAATTTTAACTTATTGTTATGATTGCATCAAAACAATCACCAACAGTTTTCTGGTGCTAGAAGGAGGGCCTGGCTTGAGTTAGGGTTTGTTTCAAACTGGCTAATAACAGTGATAGAGTGACCAGGTCTAGATCTAGTTCAGGAGATATATTTGTGCAACTACCTGATATAAGGCGAAGTAAGAGCCCTTTGATTTGGAATCCTAAAATATCACAAGCAGGAAGTTCATCTGGAACACCTCCTGGGTCACCTTTTAACATTCGTAGTATTGTGAGTCCCAACAGATCACTATTCAGATCTTTAAATCTTGTTTCAAGCACTCCTGGAGGTCCTAATCCTCCTAGAAATCCTATCCCACCAATCAATCCAGGTATTTCTACAAGTTCAGGTCAAGCTCAAACACCTGCAATGGCTTATTTCAATGTTCATTCTCCCATATTCTTCAATGATTATCATGAGATGCCCAAAAATCCAGAAAAGATATGTCCCAAGTACCAGTTGCATCAGGATCCAGAGGATCATATTAGAATATTTAAGGAAGCATGTTTTAGGGCTATGTTAGAGCACGAGGATGTTGTGTGTAGATTGTTTCCCTACACCTTTAATGAACAAGCCTCTAACTGGTATGTAAACTTACCCAACGGTTACATTTCTTCCTGGTCACTTATGGAAGAAGCATTTCTATCAAGATTTAGAGGACCTATTGACCCTTGTGCTTTGTATCATAAATCGGCTGCTATAAAATGAGGTGAGGGAGAGCTGATTGATAATTTCAATGACAGATTCCAAAAGGCCTACTCTAGGCTAGTAGACCCTTATACCGTGGATGATGATCTCTTGTTGGCTATGTACTATGCAGCCTTGGATCCTCTAACTGTCATGTTTGTCAAAAGAAAACCTGACATAGATTCAATATCCAAAGCCTACAAAGAGGTAGCCTCAGTGAACCAAGAGATGAGGCATACAACTTATAGCCCATTTGTTAATGGAGGGAATGTTTGGGTGCAGAATCAGGCACAACCATGGAATGGAGCCCCTATGTATCACACTCCATTATTAAATCTGGTTCCTTCTTACACACCTGTGTATAGTCCTACCCCAATCCAAGCTATAACTCCTTACATGGGTAGCACTTCCAATAATAGTCAAAATAATGGTCAGCCTTTCTTCCAACCTCCTAGGGATACAACTGTGGCAAAAGCACAGGAGGAAAGGGAAGAAATCAAAGAGATCACTACACATTTGAAAAGGTTAACCAGCAAAGTGACACAACTAAGAAACGAGAACCTCTATGGAAGAGGCAACCAAAACTACAATCAACATCAGAATCACAACCAAGGCCAAAATCAAAACTATAGTTTCAATCAAAATCAATAGTACAATCAGAACCAAAACTATAATCAGCATCAAGGCCCCAACCAGGGGCAACCAATGCAAAATAGAGGGCCAGTGATAGATAATAGGACCTGGGGCAATAATAACAGAAATCTGAATCAACCTAGGCCACCCAAGACATGGAACATTGGGCCCAACAACGGTACTGTAGCTTCTCCTTTTGAGAACATAGATAATCATGAGGCAAAACAAACAACTGGCATCCAAATGGCCAGTACAACACCCAAAAATTGGTGCAGATTTCACAATACCAATGCCCATGCTGAGCACGACTGCCCACAGTTCCACTTAGTAGCCAGCATTTTTAATATAGATGTCCAGCCTCCTACCTCTGAATTTCTCATTCCCAAGGGTAATGAGGTAGTACCCTCAGGATATGACACAACATTAGTCTTAGAAACATTTACCTTTGCAACTACAGAAGAGAAAGATGATGAATTGCTAGAGGATGAACCATACTGTTGTGAAAATCTTTATCCTGAATCAGCCTTTGTGTTAAATGCTTTTCAGTTTCCCTTTGAATCTGAAAATGAGGTATTAACTGAAACAGAAGAGGTGCAGGCCTTTCAACAGATAAATAAAAACCATACCTACAATTTGAGGAACAACCCTAGGCCAGGAGGACCTTTTACCACTTCCATTCCTCCGAATAACTTCAATACACCCCCAGATCAGAATGCCACCAACAATCCTACCATACTTAAAGCTAATCAGCACACAAATAACGGCACAGTAGTACAAAAGGATCAAACAAGTAAAACTAAAACAATAGAGACAACAAGATTAATGAGTTACTTGTTAGAGGAAATAAAGAAAATTAAGGTCAGTATACCTCTAAATAAATTATTGAAGACCCCAGGGATCAGAAATGCTTTTATAAAATCTCTAGATACATCCATGACAGATGAGGTGTCTGCTGATATAACTATTCCTAATAGAGATTCACCGCCTAAAGAGAAAAATAAGAAAATTGAGCACCCTTCCAATACAAATGTAGTAATACATGCAGATAAGAGGGATACTCCCCCTTTCCTATTAACTGTTAGATTGTGTGGGAAGAATATACACAATTGCATGGTAGACTCTGGTGCCTCAGCCAATGTAATGCCCTTAGGAATATGTAAAACCCTGGGGCTGACTCCCACCAAATCTGCCAAGGTTGTCACACAATTAGATAAAACTAAGGTTAGTGTGATAGGAGAACTCATGAGCATTCAAATGTAATTAGCTTCAGACCCTAGGGTAAGCCAAATCATTGATATTCAAGTAGTGGATATACCTGTAAACTATGGAATGTTGCTGAGTATATGGCCACTGACTTTTCACATATGTGGTTACCTTGGAGAGGTGTCCCAACCAGATTAGGATAGAGGTAGAGCCCAGGATGAAACATATGATAACAGAGTATAATCAAACTAATGAAATACTATATGCTGCTGTTGAACCTGGTGTCTATAGAATTACCAACAATGGGGTGCAGATTGAAGAGATCATGATGTTAAACATTAGAAAAAATGTGTTAGCAATAGGACAGCATTATTCATTGAGTCTGATGGGAATTCTTCGGATGAAGAAAACAATGCAATAGACAAATTTGGTCATGCCATTAGACAAGAGGTGGAAGAGTGCGTTAAACACAATCTGCCGGTCTAATGTAAATTGTATAAAAACAGGTGTAGAGTCCATGATAGGCAACATTCTGAGGAGAGTTGTGAAATATGCAAGGACATCATTGAATATGAATACAAAAAATGCATAGGGAGGGTAGAGTTACAAGAGGAAAATGAGAATCCTGATCAAACACAGAAATATGTTTAGGATGATGTAGATGCCTCAATTCCAAATTTAGGAGAAGAAATAAGGGACAAGGGTAGTTGTCTTTCTGATTTAACAGGTGGAAGTACACATATGCAAGTTAACCAAATAGAAATGCCCATGAGTAAACCGGACAACACCCCACAAGCGATAAAAGAGACAAAGCACACCAAGATAAAAGGTCAGAAAAGTAAAGATGGCATGTGGACGTTAAAATGTGATGGGTCCAAATCAAAACAGGGCGAGGGTGCAGGTGTTGAACTTATAGATCCTTAGGGTAAATCACATCTGGCAGCATATATATTACAATTTTCCTGTACTAACAGTATTGCTGAATATGAGGCCCTAATTTTAGGACTTGTCATGGCCATCAAGAAAAGGGTGAAAATGATCAGAGTATTTTTAGACTCTGAATTAGTAGTCAGACAAGTGAGGAAACTATATGCCTGCAATTACAAAAAAATGATTAGTTACAGACATAGAGTATGGGGTTTAATAGATGCGTTTGATGCTTTCAACTTAGAGCATATCCCCAGAGAGCTGAACCACAGGCCAGATGCACTAGCAATTGCTGCTAGCACATTAGAACCATTGACACTGTCAGGATTAAGATGATTTGCTGTTGAGTTAGTTAATGGGCCCAGTATACTAGACAACGTTACACACTTTCAAGTATTTGGGGGGGATCAGCAAATTATTGATTTTCTGACTTGTAATGAGGCATTTGAGGCTCAAATCATTGATGAGCAAGAAAGGCCTAAAATAACATGGGACGAAGAGGATATAATCAACTTGAAGAGCAACTTCTTACCCAAAGGAGTAATTGAATTAGAACATATCTTTGACTTCGATGGAGTAATGAGACAGAAGGACTTGCCCAAAACAGAAGGGGGTAAGTGCAATTTACATAACTTAGGGACAGAGCAAAATTCACAAAATGTACTAATCGGAAAGGCTTGCTCTGAGAAAATTAGAAAAGAAGTTTTAGACGCTCTGAAAGATTATAAACATGTAATAGCATGGACGTATGAAGACTTGAAAACATTTGATGAGTCCATCATAACTCACGTAATACCTTTAAGACCAGAGGTTAAACCATTTAGGCAGAAACAAAGGCCTATGAACGCCATTCTGGAGCCTTTAATCTTTGAGGAAGTTAAAAAATTACTGTTTGCTGGAATAATTTTCCCAGTCAGACATTCTATCTGGGTAGCTAACTTAGTACTAGTGAGGAAGAAAAATGGAGACATCAGGTTATGCGTAGACTTTAGAAATTTAAACAAAGCATCTGAAAAGGATAATTATCCTCTGCCTTCGATAGACGAAGTGCTGCAAGTTGTAAACGAGGCAAAGATGATGTCTTTTTTAGATGGTTTTTCAGGTTATAACCAGGTCTTAATTGATAGAGAAGATAGACTAAAAACCACCTTCACTTGTAAATGGGGAAATTATGTATATAGAAGAATACCTTTTGGTCTAATCAATGCAGGTGCCACTTTTCAGAGAGCCATGGACATTGCATTCCGTGGATTATCAGGTAAGTGCATTGTTGTGTATATGGATGATTTGACTGTGTATTCCAAGGATGCATCCACTCACGCTGAAGATCTCAGGAAAATACTCAAGCGATGTGAAAGGTATGGGATTTCCCTTAATCCTAAGAAATGTATATTTGGCGTAACTGAAGGTAAATTATTAGGCCATGTCATTTCTGAAGATGGAATTTCAATTGATCCGGATAGAATAGAATCCATAAAAAATTTGCAAATACCAAACAGTAGGAAAGAGTTGAAATCATTTTTTGGTAAAATTAAATTTGTTCAGAAGTTTATCATGGGTTTTGTAGAGAACGTGCAGCCGTTAAATGTCATGTTGAAGAAGGATGCATAGATGGAATGGACGCCTGTGGCTAGGGCTGCATTTGAAGATATCAAGGAGGCAATTTCTAATGCTCCTGTATTGGCAAGTCCATACTACACAGGCCCGTTTTATATCTACTCCTTTGCATCTTCTCATTAAGTCGCGGCTGCCTTGACACAAAAAGGTGAAAACAATGAAGAAAGGCCCATCACATTTATGAGCACGCCTCTGAAGGATGCACAGCTGAGGTATCTAGACACCAAGAGACAAGCATTTGTATTAATGAAGGTTGTGAAAAAATTTAGACACTACATTCTGCACAGCCAGGTCAAAGCCATAGTGCCAGACGCAGCAGTAAAAATGTTGCTGATGCAGAACGAACCTGGAGAAAAAAGAGCCAAGTGGATCACCACGCTACAGGAGTTTGACATGGAAATCATTCCCATGAAGCTGGTTAGAGGGCAGGCGTTGGTGCAAATAATAGCAAATACGGATCCATATTTGATAAAATAGCAGTACGTATTGAATTCCCAGAACGCATCAGACTGGTATGATGATTTAAACACCTTCTTGATAGCTTGAAAGTACCTAAATAGAATGAAAGCTTCTCAGAGGAGAGCTTTGAAGATTAAAGCATAGAAATATATGGTGCAAGGAGGTCTTCTATTCAGGAAGAACCATGATGGAATTTATCTGAGATGCCTAAATAGAGCTGAAGCAGATAAAGTGTTGACAGAACTACATGACAAGTATGGAACCGGCCATGGTTCCCATCTAGCTACGACACACAAAATACTGAGGGTAGGCTATTACTGGCCCACGATGTTCAAAGATACTGAGAGTCACATCAGAAGTTGCCACACCTATCAAACTGCAGCAGATAAAGGGAGAAATCAGGTTAATCCACTACAACCTGTGATTGAATCAAGACCGTTTGCACAGTGGGGCTTGGATTTTATTGGAGTCATCAATCCCCCATCTTCTACAGGACACAAATTTATACTGACGATAATAGACTATTGTACAAGGTGGACTGAGGCTACCTACTGCAAATTCTCCACAACTGATGTAGTTATCAAGTTTCTTGAAGAAAACATCATCACCATGTTTGTAACTCCCTATTCATTGGTATGTGATAATGGCCCTGCTTTCTCTTCTTTAAAGTTTTCTAAATGGGCATTTGAATATGAGATCATTTTAAGGTTTTCTTCAAATTATTACCCTCAAGGAAATGGATTGGCTGAATCAACGAACAAAATTTTGTTATACATAATCAAAAGGTTGATTGCAAAGAGTCCTAGAGAGTGGAATACCCTGTTAAGATATGCATTATGGATAGATAGGACCAAGTTTAAGACAACTTTAGGTAGCACACCTTATCATTTAGTTTATGGGACTGATCCCATACTTCTAGTAAATCTGAGAATACCAACCTAGAAGTTTGCCAATGAGTATCTAGGCTTTGATGACCATAGGGAAGCCAGAATAGTACAAATGCTACAATTAGACGGGAAAAGAGGTCAAGCCATCAAGAAGTTTGCCAAACACCAAGCGGTTGTTAAGAGGTGGTTTGATAAAAAGGCAAGAGTCAAAACATTTAGGATATCAGACTTAGTGTTGTGCTGGGACAAATCACATGAAAAGAAAGGAAGCCATGGAAAACTCAATAAACTATGGCTAGGTCCATTACAAGTCTCAGAAATAATAGGAGACAATACATTTAGACTTAAGACCTTGACTGGAGAAGACGTGCCATTGCCAGTTAATGGCCAACATCTAAAACACTACTTCTAGGCCTGAGGTAAAGGGAAGTCCGTTTTGGTGTAATATAGTGTAAGTAATGTCTGGTTCTTCTTTTGTTGTTTTCTTTTTGGGGTTGGCTGTTTGTATAGTTTTGTTTTCTGTTTGTTGTTTTGTTTCTGTTTGTACAGTTTTTTCTGCTTTTTTGCTTTTTGTACAGTCTATTTGGTTGGTTTGTTTGTTGTCTCCTCAGCAGGGATCTTTATTTTACTTTACAGTATTAAGGAGCAGCCTAGCAACCATTGAAAACAATATAAATTTAGAATATTCAGGTTAATTATTTGCAATTTACACATAACTTGTTGTGACTGTCATGAATGTAGAGTTATTTATCTTCTGAAATTTTGTATTCAATAAATGTGATTGAGAATTTGAGGCAAGTTTCTCATGATGACACACCTAAAATCCTTGGGTTTGTTGAACATACCAGTATAGATATTAGGTGAAAAATTACAGGTCACCCTTGCTACCATTACAATTCTCAGCTTAATTTCAGCAAGTGTCCAGTCCTTGCATCATGAAGCTACAAATTGCTATATCTTGTGAAACCTCTTTCAAAATCAAAAAATAAAAAATAAAAAATAAATAAAGCGGATTATACTAAAAATCTAGATTAAGCCATCTAAGTAACTCTACCGGGGCTATAGACACTCGTTGGCAGTGGGGCTCTACTTAGGAGAATTGTAACGATAACCTTGCCGGGGCTATAGACGCTCGCTGGTAGCAAGGCTCTATCTGGTCGGCTATGAGGGAATATCCTCACCTACGTAGGCTAATATCAGTCACTGGTTTGTTCAACCGATTTTTAAGATGAGGCTTATTAATCACGTGCACATAATTAAACTGAAAATGAAAATTCATGCACCATTATTAAATGCCTTAGGTCTCAAGATTGAATAATAATTTACAAGATGGATCGTCAGAAGTTATGCATTTATTTCACTTAGTTTTTTTGGAGGCCTTGAATTTAGTTGTTTTTGTTTGGTTGCTAGTTGTTGTGATGTTCACAACATGCCCCATTTTACTCCTTAGCAAAATAGGGACCCCTGCTGTGGCTTTGTTTTTTGCTTTTGTTTTTGTGGGTCAGTCCTTGGTGGTAAGGGAAAAGAGAGTGAAATTTGTAAACTTTGATAAAATTAGTGAGAAAATACATTTTGAGTGCCAGTACATGGTATGGTTGGATTCCTTGTCGAAAATGAGCCAGGGTTGCTTTTTGAATCATCTGAAAATTTGCCATATTTTGCAAGTTATGCCCACCTTGGTAAAATGCACTACAGAGGTTTAAATAGTGCAAGGTTTCAAATGTTTCGTTAAATGTTCCTTAAAGTTTCAAACAGCTACGTGGAGGGTGCCATGTGTCACACTCCGCATGAGTCTCATAGCATTGCGAAAAAGACCAACGTTGAGCCCCGAATAGTTTCTTATTGTTTCTTAACAGTTTCAAGATAGCGCGGAAGGTGCCACTTGTCACCTTCCGCGGCGAGCCCCTTTAAAGACTTAAAACCATCCGCGGGCCACTAAAATTTCTAAATAGTTTCTAAGTGTTTCAATAGTCACGTGGAAAGTGACACTTGTCACTCTCCGCAGGTTTCCTTAAAATTTCAAGTGTTGCGCCGAAGACACCACGTGGTGCCTTCCGCGATAGTTTCTAAAGTTTCAATAGCTGCGGGAAGTCTCATATGTTTCAACAAGCAACACGGAGTGTGACACTTGTCACCCTCTGCTGGTCCTTCAAAAGTCCCTTCGACTGTTTCTAAGCAGTTTCAATGCCTTCGCGGAGCGCACCAAGTGTCACTCTCCGCAGGGTCCCTTCGAATAGTTCCTTAAAGTTTCATGAGCAGCACAGAGTGTGACACTTGTCACTCTCTGTAGGTCCTTTCAAATGTTTCTTAAAAGTTTCTAAGGTGTTTCAAAGAGTTGCGCAGAAGAAGCCACGTGGTGCCTTCCGCGACAGTTTCAAAAAGTTTCACGACAGTTTCAAACAAGTTTCCAAAGCTCCGAAGCAAGTGTCACTCTTCGCATGTCCCTCTAAGAGTTTCAAATAGGTTTCTAGGATCCTGCGGAGTGTGAGAAGTGTCACACTCCGAAGTATGACCCACCGGGCCCCTTAAAGTTTCAACGGCTGTGAGGAAGACGCCACGTGGTGCCTTCCGCCAATGGTTTCAAAAGTGCCCCGATAGTTTCTAAGAGTTGCAACTGACGCGCGGAGAGTGACAAGTGTCACTTTCTGCGGGAGGTTCATGAGTTTCAAAAGTCCCTCACAGCGGTGCGGAGGCCGACAAGTGTCATCTCCTGCAGGCTTCACAGGTCCCAGCAAAGGTTTCTAAGTGTCTCAACTTTTTTTATGGGAGTGCGGAACGTGACAAGTGTCACATTCTGCAGTACTTTCAATAGCCCATTTAGATTTTAAACAGAGCGTGTGGGTAGCGACACGTGTCTCACGTGGGAGTAAGAGTTTCAAAAGGTAATCAAGGTGTCCCTGGGGCAGTTTCGCAACAATTTTTTAGTATCTTAAGAGTCTCGCGGAAGCTGCCACGTGTCACCTTCCGCACAAAGCAATAGTTTCATAAGCCCCTCGCGCGGAACACGCCACGTGTCACTCTCTGAAGGCACCATTTCTAATAAAGGAATATAAAAGGCCATTTTTTGGCCAGACACAGGAAGTCAGTGGGCAGTTTTTAGGGCCCGCCGATAGGCGGGAAACATTTAGTGATAGGTTCTTTAGGGTTTTTATATAGTTTTTGACACATTTTGACCCTGCATATGCATCATTTTTGGTCCGCGATGGTTGACCCGGTAAGTTTTTGACACAGTTGCACAGTATGAACGCATTTTTTGTAGGTTTTGACCCGATAGCTACGATTTTGGCTCAGCCCCACTTGGATCTAACAGGTATTTTGTTTCTCATTGTTTAATAATCAATGGTACTTATTGCTGGTCTATTTTTGCAGGTTTGCAGCTGAGGAAGAAGCTGAAACTTGATGGCAGTGACATCACGAAAAGAAGATCAGATTGCAGAAGTAAAGAGAAGATGAGGATGAAGTGCAAAAAGTCAAGGGACATCAATGAGAAGACCCAAATACAGATAAAACATAATGATGGTAGGTTGTAGAATTTACTTAAGAGCTACTAGGGTTTCAGAAAGGGGCATATTTTCGCCCAGATTTGATGCATATTTGGAGATAGTTTTGGGAAATGGTTCACCTGCATTCATTGCTGTAACCTAGGGTTTGAACCATTGCTTAACCATTAGGGTTTTGTGCTATATTGAGGACAATCAGAAAGTCTATATATTGTGCCTTAATACATTGTAATACTTTACAACAGGGATTTTTAGGAAAACACAGGGATTTTAGCTTGGCATAGTTTAGAAGTAGAGGAAGGAGGTCGCCTGTTTGTCTGCAGTAAGGAGTGCGTGGAACATCTGGCTTCCTTATTGTATCTGTAAAACTTGTAAGTTCTCTATAATTTGATCAATGAAACTAAGAGTCATTCCAACATTGTAAATCATGTATGACTGTTTGTTTCTAATACAATAGAATCTGGAGTTCTGCATCTATCTTCTGAGTGTTCTCCTGCTCTTCTTTGTGTTTCAAAATATTTTCTTTGAGACCTTGCAATTTTAAATGTATGTTTGTGAAAATGCTCAGAACTTACATTTAAGGTTTTTACTATGGATTTGATCAAATTGCTGTATGATTTACATAGTGCATAATAGAACATTTAGATCCTTCAGTAGAGTAAATGAGATTTAGATTAGATCTTTCTAACTTTTCCCAACCCATCTAAAATATTTAGCTGAAAACGTAGAAATTTGAAAGAAATTTGTCTCATATTTGAAGAAGCATGAACAACAGAGTTAAAAGTAGACAAGTTTTCATAAATATATAAAGAGGAAGGCTGCAATAATTCAAGACGACCATCTAAAGCTTTGCAACACAGTAACACTTTTATGCAAAGGAATGAAAAAGTATTGACATATCTCATGATCTTTTTGCATAGTTTGAGTCCAGTAAACCACAAAGAAACCCTAAACTGCGTAAGGCCCCTTGAACATTACAGCTTCACATTGACCAACTGAATTTAACCAACAATACCATTGTAGACTTGGGATTAAGTGAATCTTAAATGATTCCCTCTTATCTTTCAAGTATAGTTTCAGTTCATTATATGTGAATTTTAACTTATTGTTATGATTGCATCAAAACAATCACCAACAAGTGGCATCATGGAATAAGGAATATAGAAACAATGCCAAAAATGAACCTCCAAAGACCCTGCATTGATTTATGACTGGAGGATGAGAAGTATCTTCCATGAAGTGTAGTTTATAGACCTTTGGATGCAAAAATGAACTTCCAAAAAAATTGAGATCAGCTAATTCTTCATGGTTGAGAGCAATTTGCTAGCCCCAAGTACTACAGGCTTCTATTAGAATAAGTGCCAGATAGCATAAAAAAAAACATAAACCATAAATGGTGACACTGGTTTTGATTGTAATCTCTGCTGAATATAGTGAATGATGGACTAGAAAAATCCACGCCTTCACAAAAGGCTAGTTGGAAATTGTCTGAGAAACCAAAAATCCAATCACGACAATAGCAAGAGGATACCTTAGGAAGATAATAAAGGTCAATATGCCAAAAAAGATCACCAATGAAATAGAAAGACTAGTAAGAATTTATCTGCAAATAATAGGTGAAATAGAAATTTAAAAAAAAAAATTCAAATGCCAAAAATCTCGATCTCACCAATTTACTGATGCAGAATCTCAAAATGCAAGGAGGTGCAAAAAGACCGTTTTGATACCATGTTGGTGTCAACCACCTTCTAGGAGCACAACGTGCAGGATAAACCTTCACATTATGAGAGAAGCAAAGCTATTTCATCATAATGATGAAAAATATGAATGATATGCAAAATAATGTACATTGGCCTTGCTTATAAAGGCAAGGAGAAAGCCGGTAAAGATATAATCGACAACAACTACCAACTAATATCTAATAATACACTATGATGCCTAAGTAAAACTTAAGCAAAGTAAATGGTGAAAACCCATTTACTCCAACATATCATAACACACAATACACTACCTTAATGATAGAAAATTAAAGTGACTACAAGACACAAGAGTATGCTAATTTTTTCCAACACCATCAAACCATAATTATTTTAAATTTTATAAAATTTATCAAGTCCTAGGGAGGCAAGAAACTCAAGTACTATGAGTTGGTTGTAACCATTAAATTTACAAAATAGGTTAGAACTTTCTCAAGTACCAATCAAAATTTAAACATCTTAGTTTTAGTTTGCTACAAATCTTTCCACATGAACCCCCCAATGGGCTCTAATAAGGATATTTGAATTTCATAAAAGATCTAAATAACATAAGGTCCACCACAAATACTATAGAATCAGTTGGTATAAATATTTACAACTACCTCCTTTAGAGGTTCTATTCTCTCAAGGCAATTACACAGTATGCTCAAGGATTGAGAGTCAATTAAATATTAAAATGAGGCCAATATCCCACCAATCCTTTATGCTTTATAATGTTTAGGATAGATTTGATAAAAAGTCAAAAAGTACTCACACAAGTAAATACTACCAATTCTACCTCAAATCTAGAGATGTAATATGGACAATCCACATTTAATACAATTTTTGAGCAATCAATCATTTGTAGCCATAGTTGATCTAGATGTACAGATCCTCAAGGAAGTTTGGGTCTTGCTGAAATATAAATCACTAGATTCATGATACTTATTGATAAACAAATTGATTAATCAATTAATGTTAGACTAGAAACTTTGTATCCGTAAAACATATTCATGTTCCTTGTAAAAATGACTAATATCTATGTTTAAATTGATTTGATATGTTGGGTTCACTATGTTTTTTGTTTCAATGGTGATCACAAACCAATCACCTACCAAGATAGGTGAAAAAATGAATTTGAAGTTAGAGATAGGCTATATGTTTCAACTTTAATCATATGCCCTAGTGGTGTCCCTTCTTCCCTATCTTTACCCACTTCCCCACCAACGCATGCATCCCTTAATGTCCCATCTATCCTATATGAACCAATAGCAATGCCAACAGTGACAATATGAGTAGCAAGGCCAGGGGCACCAGTTGAAGAGAACCATCCTCTAAGCAATTGAGTATATAAAATAAATGAGAAACTACTATGACAACCTAATCCTATGGCTTCCATAGACACAAAATGATTTGACTACTTATTATGAAGATAAAATTTATTTGAATGATAACCATTGTTTAAAGTGTTGCTAGAGAAGATACGTAGGAGATATATATACAATAAAAAATTCTACTACATTTAACACAAACTAATTATTATTATAATAAAATAAATAAATGTTGGAATAGAATATATCACTAACTAGACGGTAATAGGCCCTATTTTTTAACACAATATAATGTCAGTAAGCTAAACAAATGGCTTTCCTGAGAATAGCTGGCGAGAATATTATACAAATTTGGAACAAGATTGAGTGACAGAGGTAGTAATGGGTAACCGTCTCTTCCAACAGCCTTCACTAATACATTTATTTATATGCCCACTTTGTCTCTTGCATGATTGCCTCCTCTTCCTCTTCACTCCAATTATTCTCTATCTTAAAAATCTGGCGCATTTCTTCCACACTTTTGTCTTTTAGAAAATCTGCAGTTGTTGCACATAACAAATCAAATAGACCTCTGATTTCAAGATAATTCGCAGCCAAAAGAATATGGCAGAAGGTGGCTTGATTTTTATCCGCAGCAAGAGCTTTTTGAGCGAAATCTTTATCCCATTTCTTCACATCGTCTTCTGATATACTGTTGGATTTTGCATGAGCATGGTATTTACAATACTCTAATACCATATCCAGCAGTTTACTACTTTTGATGTTATCATAGGAAATAGGAAACCTTAGAGCCTCCACTCCAGTGTTAATGTCTATAAAATTCTTTATGACGTGTTTCCATTGCAACCATTTTCTCCACTTCGAAATCCTCAAAGACTTCCGCATCTTTGAACAGCCTCAATGTCACGGTATTTGCTGCCATTTTATTCTCCATAGAATACAACTATTGGAATAATACGCCCGACGGAACAGCCAGATGATCGAACGGTAAAATCAGAGCTAAAATAGCAGAATTCCGAAAGAAAGAGTAAATTGTATAATGAAATGAATATGGAACATTTATTTTCTAATAAATGTTTCGGGTATACTATAACTATCACTTTGCTCTTTTAAATCATTTTAGGAACAAGGTTGAGATTAGCTTTCCCTTCTTTTTACTCTCTTCACTGGATAATTCCATTAAGTCTGTTAGGGAGCTTAGGGCCAAGAATGCCAATCACCCTCTCATTCCGATTCATCAAAGCCTTATTTTGAAGCTGTATCATTTCCATCTTGCCCTATGTACACCTAAACCTATTCAAGTTAAGATTCTGGAGGACCCATAGCTCGGTAGTTCACACAGGAGTAAGGGCAAAGTGAAAACTTGCATAGGGACTCCTATAATTAAGGGCGGCCCTAGTGCGGTGGAAGGGAATCATGTTGAGGCCCTCGTTTCTACTAAAAATACAAAACAGAAACATGTCACTCTAGCACAAGGAAGTTTGGCAAGAGAGACAGGGTGGAGGAAATGGAGGGAACTTTGACAAAAAAGTAGAAGGAAGGGAAGGATAAAATCATGGAATTGGACACTATTCTGAAAACTAAGGGTAGTAGTGAAGGTGGGGGGACTGCTCTTCCGAGCATTTGCCATTCCAAAAGGATTGCTAGGAAACCGAGTTTGTGGAAGAGATAGTGGATGAAGAGGGAGAGGAGACTCCTATTGAATCTGTACATGAAGTTGAGGGCACTAGCCACTTTGCCTCGATGAATGAAAGCATCTCGAAAAGTCTGGAAAGCATGAATAAGGCTACCGGTGGGAAGAAAGATGTGGGGGAGGTTGTTCATCAAACCAGTAAGGGGAAATGTGTTATGTGTGTCAAACATGCAGAGGATATCTGGAACCTTCAGGAAAGAATGGACTCTATGCAGAACAAATGAAAGGTCATGGCAGAATTCGTGGCTAAAGCTTTACACCTGGTGGCTTCCATCTTTTTCGCGGTGAAGGATTTGGATGACTAGGTTAAACAAGTGGGCATTGACATCCTAGACGACTACAAGGAGATGGTGGAGTTCTTGGCAAAGTTTGGGGCGACTGACAACCCTTAGTTTCTTCTTTCTCCTATTTTCTGTTTTCTCCGTCATTTCATAGGGTTTTATTCTGTTGTTTTGCTTTGCTATTCCTGTGCTGTCTATCTACTATTTCTGGGCATTGATATACTAGGTGACTACAAGGCGATGGTGGAGTTCCTGACAAATTTTGGGGTGACTGACAACCCTTAGTTTCTTGTTTCTCCTATTTTCTGTTTTCTCCGTCGTTTCGTAGGGTTTTGTTCTGTTATTTTGCTCTGCTATTCCTATGCTATCTATCTACTATTTCTGGCATGTTAATGGCATTTTGTTAAAGGGATCTAGACCCTGGTTTCCTGTTGAACTTATCAAAAACATTTATTTTCTAATTTATAGCCTCCCCTTTCTCAATTTTTGATGGGTGTGACTTTCCCATTAATTTTGTTGTGGGAATTGAACAAAATGACCTTAAAATTTAACTTGACCAATAGTAGATTTGAAATTGAAGATTTAGAATTACATTTTCTTGTGTGATGTGTAACTTAATAGTATTCCTATAGGATTATTTTATTTATTTAAGAATTATATTATTTTATTTTAAAATTGTTTTATTTATTACACAAATACATAAATTTTAAATTTATTTTATTGTATCCATGATTTTAGTTTGAGTGGGTCATACCTATTAATATTTATAAAAGAAAAAGTTGTAGTTTGTAGAGGGCCAAAACCAAAAAAACCTAGCACCAATACATATGTTTCAAAATGTTATATACAACTAAACAACTAACATGGATTTATAATATATTATATTATTATCTTAAATTTTAAACTTATAGCACAACATCAGTGTCCCCATTTCCACTTGACTCGGAGCTCCCAACTTTGACAACAAATTACTAGTCCACCTCCTTTGACAACAAGGCTCGAGTAGCAGCCTTCAGAAATTCAATGCCCCACTTAGCCTACTATTTGTGTGTTGTGTCATTTTGTCCAATTGCCATAATGATAAACAAAACCTAGGGACCAATGTATGGAGGATTATAACTAGCCAAGTGTTGTACCTAGATAGAAGTTCAAACCAACAACTACATCATCAAGAATTTTCAAATAAAATAGTCCTACAATAGTAATAGCTACTATTGGGTGTATACTGATGGTACTCACTTGGCCCTTCCTTATAATGGGTAGCATTCGAAATTATTTAAGCAATAAATAAATTGTTCTCATTATGTATATAGGTAAATTTAGAACCATTGTGCATGTTGGTTTCATTTTAGTTTTTGCCTTAGTGTTCTTGTATGTCCTCCCTTGTCTCATTTTTGGCCACACAACAAAGCCTCTTGCTTTCTTCAATCTCTATGTTTGCTAACTCTATTGCCCAACAAATAACACGTATTTTTCTTATTTAAGATTATGGGTCCCTATTACCTCCACAAGGTCCTCGTCCCCAATAAGACCCAATTATTATCCTCATTTATGTCTTGTGAAAATTTAATCATTTTTGCATTAAGTGAAAAGTATAGACTTGCCCCCCAACTAGTCATGTCTTTCTTTGTAAAGGTTTTTTTTTCCACCTAGTTGGTTAAGTCTAAATGTTTAAATTTTATATTATTTTACATTTAGTCAAATTAAGTTCCAAAAAAAAAGTTCCTTGTCTTATTTTATGCAAAATCCTATTCCCAAAAGTGCATAAAAGGATAATTGAATTTCTTTTAAGTTCTCATAACTTACAAATTAGTGAAATAAAGAAAGTTTGGCACTATTTCAATGAATTATAAGTTCTAGGGAACCACTTCCATGGAAACCAAGTACTTGAAATAATATGATTTTCTAAAAATGACATCAAAATTTCTTCAGAGACTTTAAGTTCATGTCATTCAATATTCTATTGGTGCCAAGGAACCTCTTTGAAGCTAAAGATGATACATGGAACCATAATAGTTCTTGATGAAGGAGATTTTCTTAAAGGCATTATCATATTTAATTAAAATATTTCAACAAATAAGAAAGTAACTGGAACCACCTCAATAGCCAAAAGTGTTTTCTAGACCAAGCAAGTTCACAATGACATAAGATTTGCTAAGAGACTCAAGAGACAACATGAACCATAGAAAGAACATTTTAAGGTTTTTAATTATTCCCAGTACCTCTCCTTTGGTTGAATCATTTGTTCCAAAAACCAATTCAATTATCGATTACTTATTTTCAAATAAGATATGCTTCATTTAAGAGAAAAGGATAGTTCTTGGAAGGCCTCTAGTTTCCAAAGTGGTTCTTAGAACCTTGTTGTCTCCTAAAGAAAATAAAATTCTTAAGATTTTAGAGAAAATGAGATATCATGGAACATTCAATTAGTTGAAATAATAATTTCCTAACAACTAGAAGTTCTAAAAAATACAAAGCATCATTTATTTGAATCTTTAAATGGTATTTGCAAGCTTCATACAACATTTAAAAATCTCAGAACTCTATTGAAACTTAGAAAATTATAAGTTGAATAAAAAATAACTTTTATTAGTCATAATTATTGACTATCACTATTCAAGAGCTCTATGAATGAGGCTCACCATGCCCAACCATTTCAAGGACAATTGCCATAATTTCTATATCTCAAATCTATTTAGTTTGCATTAATAAAAAAATGTACATTTCCAATCTCTAATGCCCTGATTTGTTTATAATTTATTCAAGTAATCAAAGACTGCTTATCACTCATAGCTAGTTGTGCCCCTTCATACATTTATGTAGTCCCAAAATATACCCGTGTCATTGTAAATTTTTTTCTATTCTAATTTATGGCAAAACACCCATTTTCTTTAAGAATTATCTACAAAACCACCTCCATGAACTTAGGCTTATTATGACCAATTCCTACAGGAATAAATTGCCTTCTTTGTTTAAATAACCCTAGTCATCAAGTTTGTTGAAATCAATTATATGTACCAAGGGTATAAGTACATGTCAATTCTTAAGACTGATCTACCAAAAGTCAAAGACTCTACTCTAGGCAATGTTAATATGAATTATTTTTTGGGATAGGATGTGGGATACTGATAGAACCCCAATTCTTAGAGGACTCTTGGGATTGGATTGTCTCATGTTGTCTATTTTCCAACATTTGTGTAATGTGTTATCAAATGGACATGTGAAAAACCACCTCAAAGTTGGTCTACAATATCATCGCATCTCACATATGGAAGATTATTGGTAAGATTGTGAGAATGGTTTTGAAGTTACAAAAGGGTGCTAGATGAAGATGACTTTGGATCAGTTAAAATAATTTAATTTAGAATTGATAACACAAGGAATCACAGATGCTGGGAGCAAATTAGTTGATCATGTCTATGAGAAGTCAACACAAATGCTATAGTTACCACCTATTAACTAGGCTAATAAAGAGAAGCATTAAAGAAAGGATGACATATCTATTACAAAGATCAAAGGCATGGCATAAAAACAAGGTAGTTTAATATATTGATGGCAAAGGCTCTACCAAAAGAAGGACATCACAAAGTTCATAATAGGCAAGGACTCACTCAATCTCATAGTTTAGTTTCATTTATACAATTCATGCGAAAAGTGGTTTAGCAAGTGGCAGAGATGATGAGGATTCAAATAAGAAATGAATTCCCATAAAACCTTGTGAATTGGAGAATGATCTACGAAGAAGCTAGAAATAAAGAAGCTTCAATACTTGACACTCCAAGTTGATATACCTACCCCTCTACCTACTGTTGATTCCTTAGTACAAGTTGATGGTGCCACTTGGTAATTTGTTACAATGAATATAGTTTCTCTTCCGCCCTTTTCATAAACTCCATAAGAAAAAAATTTAACATCCCCTTGTTTATCTCTTCTCATTCCATCTTCACCCACTCCTCCTCCCCTACAAGTTCCTATTCTAAGACTTAGAAAAATCAATCCTACTATAGACTCTACTATGGTTGGTTAGTCGACTCCTAGCATTGTAGGTATTTTTGTCACCGTAGATTCACAAATATTTGTTTCCAACCTATCTATATCCTAGGTCCAACAAATGATATCTAAATATAGAAAAGTCTCAAAGGTTATTGCACCTATGTTTGATGTTTTTACTAGCCTTATCCAAATGAGAGCAACACCCAAAATGACCACAATTACCTCTAGATTGATGATTGATACCTCTTCGAAAGCATAGTATGTGGAGATGTCTAAGGCTACCTATGATAAAATAAATATGAAATAAAAATGGAATATTATAAGATTTCTAGAGTGGCTCTTAGCCCATCCACACAGAAAGGGAATATTCATAACTTCCAAGTGTTAGTTGGAAAGCTAGTCTTGTTATGCATTGCATACACACCACGTATTTTTGCTTCAACAATTGGAGACCCCTTATTTTGTCTTCCCTTTTTCTTTGTTTCCTTTTTTTTCAAGTATTTTTGTGTTTTGATTCTTTTTTTCTCTTTTTTTTTGGTCCTATTGCTTTATTTTTGTTTTTGTCTTCATTCCCCTAAGTCTAAACTCATTTTAAAATTAGGATTTAGGGTTTTCAATTGGTTTTTTAGGTTAGTTATTTGATAGGCTTTTTGAGTTAATGTTTAGTTTAACTTTGTAGGTGCCCTATTAGATTTAGGTTGTTTAGCCTTAGTTTTGCTTCTTAGAACCTTATATAGGACCTTCATCTATATTCAAGCCATCAAAAAAGATCCCAAATTTCTTAATCCTTCCGAACCCTAAAACCCCATCATTTAGTGAAGAGTAAAACTTCATATTTTAGGGTTTTTGAAGTCACGAGCACCTCAAAAATATGTCCAAACATTCCTGGTCCCTTCGATTTCCTAATCCACATTTTCTTTGCCTTATGCCCCTTAATCCTTACGAGGACCATGGACCTTGGTATAAAAATCATTTTGTTCCCTAGATTTTTGATTTTCTACTCTAAAGAAAAAAAGTCATTCCCATAGACTTTCAAATCCTATTTGCACTTTGCACTTTATCCCTAGCTTCCTAGTCCTTCTAGATTCCTAATTTTCACTATATAAGAATAACATGCTAGAATCTTGTGTTTCTTTAGCAATTACACACCTAGGTTCCACATCCCTATCTCTTCATGAAACCTAATTCCCCACTAGAGAACAAAATACTTAGAATTTCACAAATTTAATGGATTTTATTTCTATAAATGGGTTAATGCAATTTTTTTTGTCTTTTTAGGAATTGCTCATGCTTGAGAAGATAGATAAACTATCCCTAACCATAAATTATCAATTCCAAGGAACTCCTAAGGCTTCTAAGCTCACCTTTGATTTATAGAACATTATAGATGTAGACCTAGGCCACGTAAGCTTAGATCATTTCAATAAAGATGTATTTGGAGATAACCCTACTTCAAGGGCTAGAATTATAGTAGGATCAGAACTTCCGCATGTGGCAAGTTTCCTAGTTGTAGTTTAATGTCTTGAGTTGATACTTACATGTACACAACATTACCATACAGTTGATAGGAGATGCTATGATGTAGAGGACAACATAGTTTTGGATATCACACCTGCTATGATTAGAATGACATTTAATCTAGACCTTCTCATGCACAGGGTTCCCAAAAGAAGTTGGGTCCACATATAGGGGAAGTCATAGGAAAAGAAAAAATCCTAATAGGAATAGGTGCCCAAGCGTAAACGGGTACCTATTTAGGAATGGGTTCCCAAGCCTAAATGGGTACCCATTCATAAATGGGTACCTATTTTTTAAATGTATTATTTTATTAAAAAAAGCCCTGTGAGTTCATTTTTCCCCCACAGATAGCGACAACGAGAACTAAGGAGTAGAATGGGTATTCGTTTGCAAAGCCCCTACAACCATATTTTCAGCTAGATTCTTGACTAATTTTTCAAACCTATCAACTCCTCTCGCCAAAATCTTAATTTCCAAATAGCTACAGGTAGGTTTACATGTTTTTTGTGTGTATTTTTTGATGATTGTAGATTAACATTTAGAAATTAGGATTTAAGTTTCAAGTGATTTTTATTTTTAGCAATTAGGGTTTATAATTTACAAATCTAAGATTTTTGATTTACTATTTTTAAAAATATAATGAGCCCTAAATCATTAATTTTAACTATAAATCCTAAAACTATGGACTATAAACCCTAAAAGGCTAAACTTAACTAGAAACCCTAAAACTATGTTCATTATAAACTCCAAAACACTACACTTAACTATAAACCCTAAAACTATGAACAATAAACCCTAAAAATATAAACTATAAATCGTAAAATGCTAAATTTAACTATACACCCTAAAACTATGAACTATAAACCATAAAACTAAAATTTAACTATAAACTATGAACCTTAAACCCTAAAACTGTTGGCTCCTCAAACACTAAAGATAAGCCATACCTTTACTTACAATGAAATGTAACACCCTGCCAAGAAACCCCAAAGGATAGCCCAACTATGTAATACAAAAAGGACATTTTTTTTTTGAAAGAAAAGAAACACCAAGAAATGTAAATCATATTTATCCATAACATTTAAGTTATGCTTTATCCTCTAGGGTTCCACGGCTATATTACTAACAAACTATTATCAAGATCTAAACAACATAATGAATTAACTAACAACCATAGTTCACTCTAAATCTATTTGCATCAATTGAAATAAACACATTCATTTCCATATAATATCATCAAATAAGTTAACATGAAGATCCTGTAAAAAGGATTACAAGTATGTATACAATTTCCTATACATGAGAGTACACAATTACATTGTTTACAATATTACTTTCCTTATTACATTGGAGTACCTACATCAAGATAACATTACATGTTTCTACAAGATAGAACATAAATATCTGTCTCCTCAAGCAAGATCAAGATCTGCAATCTGATACATGTGATACATCCTTTGCACATGATCAATAGCAAGGAAAGTAATGGAGATAAAAGCACAACCACTCGACCATGTGGTACCGTAAGGTCCACCCCCTGTGCTAGGAGATAACAATAAGGTCCCACAACATGAAATAGTCAAGAAAACAACAGACTATCATAAACGACAGGGTGAAACATGGCACCAATCACCAAACTAATGACAATCAACACTTACACACTTAACTGGACTTCTAGAGGCACTCACAGAACCGAAGGAGGAAATACAACTAAGGGGTGCTAGACTGTAATAGGGAGAAGTGTCATCACATGGCTTGATATGGGTTGTCTTGGTGGACCTTCCTAGGCCTCGACCCCCATCCTAGGTTGTCCTAGTAGCCTCTCTCGATCCTTGGACCCCATACAAACTCATGCGGAATCAACATACCCTTCATAAGGAAAAGGTAACTGATCTTGCGATTGCAGGTCTTCTCATTTCATCTCAAGCCTAAACGAGCACTTGAGCCATGAGTGAGGTACAACATTATCTTACTTAATTTGATAAACTACGCATCCCCTTACTTCATTAATTAGGTTATCACTTGGTTACCAACTTTCAATGGGTTATCCTAGCTAGCCACTTTGGGCTCTAGCCCCACATTGAAAGCCACTCTTTGTTCACTACATATAGACTCCCAAAGCCATAATGCTATACAAGCATGATCTATCACAAATCTCATCATGATACCATACAACACAGCATGTATATATCATCTCACATAGTCATAAACTAGAATCCTTATACATAAACAAGAGATATCATGCTCTGTTAACTTCATTATCTCAAGACACCTATCAATACAATACATGAAATCAAAATATAAACATCCTAGGCCTCTGGAAATAAACCTTGAGAACTTGTACATAGACTCCCATTACAACCAATGAACCAACTTACACAAATTTCACTTAAATTATGCAATTCGTCTAGCAACAAACCAATTTTCTAAAAGCAATACTTATAAATCAAATTTCCAAATACCATGTTTATGAACTTAATTCCAAACCTATTAATCACATTTCAACTTAACAAAGCCATAATAAAGAAATCATAATGGAAATCAATACATATTAAATAAAATATATCAACGTTTAAATATACCATCATATCGCTTTTCATTTAATCAAATTAGATATGATACATTCTATATCAATTAGATCTTTTCATTTTATTCCTTTTCAAAATATAGCTCAATAAATCATATACTCTAATAAAATAAATTTCAATAATTAAATCTAAAATTAAATCAAGTATCTATAATATTAGATTTATGTTAGATTTTGATTAATAATTGATTACAATATATATATATATATATATATATATATATATATATATATATATATATATATATATATATATATATATATATATATATATATATATATATATGTCATAATTTCTATTTATAAATTTATAGAAACTTTTTAATAAGTGAATTTCTAATAAATGAATCTTTCTAAATGAAGAAACTGATAAGATATTATAGTTGGAGATGTTCTGGCAGACATATATACAAAGTATGGAAACTTAGACAGCACAAGAAGTGTTTGACAAATTGCCTTGAAAAGGTGAAATTTCATGGAATTCAATCATTGTAGAAAATACACAAAATGGTTTTTGTTGAAAGGACCTCTGAAACTTTTAAACAGTTGCAATTGGCATGCAAACCTTATTGCATTACTCCTATAGTCAATCCTTATGTGTACATGATTGACCCTCTTACCTAAACAACTAATGAAGACACCCTAAACTTAATGATTATGATGCAAAATAAAATCTGCAGTTGTTGAATGGATGTGTTTTCTCGGTGCCTACAGATCTCTTAAGAAAATAGGCTAAGGAATATTTACAGTGATGCTACATTTTAATTTGGATTGTATTAATGCTGCAGAACTTAGTTCTTCTCTCAATTGTTTATGCAGAAGCGGCTGGTGTGGTGAGGTAAAAATGATGAGGAGATTGAAGAAAGATAGAGGAATTAAAATGATCCCTAGATAAAGTTGGATTTATATCCATAAAATGGCACGTGTTTTCATGAAGTAGACGGTTTGCATCTAGAGACAAAGGAGATCTTTGCAAAGTCAAGGCACACAAACTGTTTGATAGTCGATTGTTAATTCATGGTTCCAAAAACTACAGAGCATTCACAAAATGGACTCGTTGAGAAGGCTTTAGGAACTTTTAAAACCAACACAATAAGTAGGTGTGCAATCCCATATCCCCAACCTTTGTCAGCATCCATTCTAGCCTATGCCAACATGCGCGCTTGGAACAGGGTTTGGGCATCTGCCATGGCATAAAAGAAGAGTCGTGGTTGCAACTGTCCTAGCAGACATGCATGCAAAAAGTGGAAACTTAGATAATGCATATGATATGTTTAACTAAATACCTCAAGGAGATATTACCTCACGGAATGCCATGATTGCAGAATTTGCAAAATGAAGAAGTATAGACAAGGAATGTGAACTGTAAGGCAGACTCCTCAACGAATAGTTATCTCATGGAATGCAATGACAGTTATTCATAGACATGCACAAATTGGATCTGATGAAAGAAACTTCCAAAACCCTTAAGCAAATACAAATGGTAAATAGAGAAATAAATCAAATCCATAGGAGGAAGAGAAATTTTTTTTGAAAATAATGGAACCTAGTTTCAAACACTTGATTGGCTAGAGATTTTGGTGCTGAGATCAATTTTTACAACTGCATACCAACCTCCCCAGTCTAAAAAAATGAGGATTCCCTAATGCCTCCCAATTCCCCCCAAAACAATGATTTGTTTTTTTTACAGAGATAATTCCCCCCCCCCAAACTTTTTCCTCCACAGAAATCAATTCCCCTAATTACTTGCTTACAATACATCTAAATATATCATTTACAATCCCACAATAACTTCTATCTAATTTTTTTATTTTAGTATTTGTTAAACATAGGTTTTATGACAACCCATAAATTGAAATACATTTTTTTTAATAGCCACTAACAAAATATTACTTATTTATATATTATTCTCATATTGATTTATCAATTATATTCCTGTTATAAAAACACTTTAATTACCTCATTATAATTACTATTAATTTATCAAAGTGCACTCTTGACTAAAATTTTATTTTAATAAAACAAGTAGCCAAAACATTAATCAAACAATTACAACTTAAATAAACTAAATGCCCAACAATATCTGACGACTACACATGATCAAACAACAGTGACTTACAATCATGCCCATTCCAACTGTAGACACTAAAAAATGTCCATGTCTCAACATAACACCTTGTTGACATGACCTTGTGTGTTTTTCCCTTAGTCCTAGGTCATCCAACCTCATCCCACTTACCCCACTCCTAATCCTATCATAATCACTTAGCCAATTAATTAAATAAATCATATTTATTTAATTAATTCCCCATCCCATTTGTCCAACTTAATCACCTTCTTGATTAATTAAATAAACCCACTTTATTTAATTAATCCCACTTTATCACATTTGAATTAACTAAATAAGTCTCATTTGTTTAGTTAATAATACCCCTTCACATGTTTCACATAATTCAAATTAAAAATTTGAATTATTCCCTCACCTCTAATGACATTGTGACACATGTCACATGGATCATCTCCCACTTAATATACATTCACATGTCAAACTAATTCAAATATAATATTTGAATTAGATTCATTTCATTCTCCTTCGCACACTTGTTGCATGACAACGATTTCTTGATGTGCAAGGAAACCTAATCAATCCTAGCCATCCATATCATCTAAACCCTAATTGATCTTGTCCATCCATTCTAACTAGGTCTTTCCTATAAACCTAGCCTCCTCTAAGCCATTTGGGATGATGCAATCTAATTTCATACTGTTATGCTACCAAAATCCTGAGCAACCAACATTCAACCATATCCATCAATCTCTCTCTTGCATTCATTTTTCATCTCTCTTGCATCCATCTTTGCATCTATCATCTTGCAGATATCAATCAAGCCATCATCTTGCGCATATCATTTGAGGTATATTGAGGATTTGGATTTAGGTAATGCATGTATTTGTTTCATCATTTCATCTAATCCATATTTATTATATACACTGACCATACTGACAGGACACATGACAGAATACTCATCCTCTTCGAGGATGGTGATGAGATGAGGGACCCTACATTATCTCCGTTCAACTATTTCCATTGGATTTAAGGTATGCTCAAACCTATCAATTCAAGTGGAGTCGATGCCTGATACCTACAACCTACAGCAAATGAAATGGTCGAACATATATATATAATCATCCAGTTAGACACACCGTGAAAAGGAATCGCAGCATCACAAGGTACTCACGCATGAGTAATGCAACACTGTCCCTTTCACCAACACATCAAACAAGTACCACCTCACGCATAACATATAGTTTCTTAATAGGCAAGATAGAACAAATAGTTACATAATGATCCAATATGAGCAATCACCAAATAACAGCATCATAACACATAAAGCTCATAATTAAATTAATCCACATCATCAAATATGTCCATAAAACTGTCATAACATAAGCATAAAACACCAGTAATAAAAGTATAATCAAATGTCATAATGTCTAGATCCAATAAAGGAACTATCAGTCTAACAGAAGGAAAAAATGAGGGCACTACATGTCCTCCCCCCTAGGATCAAGCTTACTCCTAGAAGCCTGCAAACAAGATAAGGTTAAAGACCTCGCATCCCGACACAACCTCCCAAGTAGCTAAGGTAACATCATTTGGGTCCCATTGGACCCCCTTACCTGCTCTATGCCCCTACCCTTGAGGGTCAACCCCCAAGGCTACAGAACACGCACAAGCTCCAAAGAAAGCTACTCGTCCTCTACTTGTGGTCTCATAGACTATCCCCTGATGCTTTGCCTGGTAGTTATCAACCACTGCAAACACTCTATGAGACCTCCTTGATCACCCACTTTCAGCTCTGAAGCTGTCGGCCTCTAACTCAATCTTGCAACGTTATTATTTAGACACTGCCTGGCTATATGGCCTTCCTGGCCACAAGAGAAACATCCTGTAAATCTTCCATAACCTCCGCCACCCAAGAATGCATTGGACTACTGAAAACTATCTCTACTAACTGTAGACTATGTGCTCTGAGCTAGCTGATTGGGATGACAATGCTTAGCCCGCTGTCAATTGTGGTTTTTTCCCAACTGCGAACCACCACCTTTCTGAGGTTGAAAGTTCTTGGATTTCAATAGGGAACGCTACTGCTGTTGCTGCTCCTCACCCTTAGTGGGTGCATGATGGCCTCTAGAAGAACCTACTACCTGAGACTAACCACCACGAGACCCGAAGCCTGCCAGAGCGGCACTACCAATCTGCACATCTGTATGGCCTCCAAGAGACATGGCCAAATTCTCCTCTACGAAACGGGCCTTCTCAACTACCACCTCCATGGTCTTAGGCTCGAAGACATGGACTCCTCCACTGATATGGGCATTCAAGCCCCTAATGAGGTGCTGAACCAACATAACCTCATCATCGCCAATACCTACATATTGCCTAAGCTCATAAAATCTACACTCATACTGCTCCACCAACATAACCATCTGTCTCAAGTCATGAAACTCATCCACACATTGCTGCCTCTAGTGATCTGATAGGAAATGAGCTTTGAACCTCTCCAAAAATAATTCCCAAGAAACTATACCAATATCCAAATGTAACTTCTGCTCCTCCAATCACCACCATGTAGAAGCAAAACCTCTAAGGTGCAAGATGGCACATCTCGCCTTGGTGTTACTACTATATAGATGCATGACAAAACACTTGCCCAAATCTATCAACTAAGTCTTTGCCTCCAAACCACTACCAGAACCATCAAAAGTGGGAGGATGTGCCCTCAAGAGGTCTCTCATGTGACCTACTAAGATAGCCTCCGACTTTGCTGTAATCTCTATCCTCCTAGGAGACCTTTCTCTTTCCCTCTCCTCTTGATCAACCTCCTGTCTAGGACCAAGGTGAGCAAGGACCTCCTCAAGCAGATGACACAACTGAGATCCCTCAAGCTAACCTTAATTCTCTATATTTTGACCCCCACCTTCCTAAGCACTCTCACGAGGGGAACTAGGCGGAGGGCTACCGCCACCACCTCTCTCACGTCCCCTACCTTGACCCCGACCTTGACCTCAACCTCTAAGCATCTTCCTACATTATACCACCAAAGGATAAGTCTAAGGTTACTAGACGAGGATGACAAAAAGGAAAAACATAATCTGTAGAATCTGAGAAACTAGGACAACATAATGGGCTCATATAAAACTAGAGTACCCAGTGTTTAAACCTGGCTCTGATACCAAAGGTAGCGCCTCACCAAGAAACCCTAGAGGATAGCCCAACTATGTAATACCAAAAGGACAATTTTTTTTTTTGGAAAGAAAAGAAATACCAAGAAATGTAAATCATATTTATCCATAACATTTAAGTTACGCTTTATCCTCTAGGGTTCCATGGCTGTATTACTAACAAACTATTATCAAGATCTAAAAAACATAATGAATTAACTAACAACCATGGTTCACTCTAGATCTATTTGCATTAGTTGAAATAAACACATACATTTCCATATAATATCATCAGATAAGATAACATCATGATCCTGTAAAAAGGATTACAAGTATGTATACAATTTCCTATACATGAGAGTACATAATTACATTGTTTACAATATTGCTTTCCTAATTACATTGGAGTAGCTACATCAAGATAACACTACATGTTTCTACAAGATAGAACATAAATATCTGTCTCCTCAAGCAAGATCAAGATCTGTAATCTGCTACATGTGATACATCCTTTGCACATGATCAACAGCAAGGAAACTAATAGAGATAAAAGCACAACCACTAGACCATGTGGTACCCTAAGGTCCACCCCCCCATGCTAGGAGATAATAATAAGGTCCCACAACATGAAATAGTCAGGAAAACAATAGCCTATCATAAACAATAGGGTGAAACATGACACCAATCACCAAACTGATGACAATCAACACTTACACACTTAACTGGACTTCCAGAGGCACTCACACAACCATAGGAGGAATTAAAACTAGGGAGTGCTAGACTACAATAGGGAGGAGTGTCATCACATGTCTTGATATGGGTTGTCCTGGTGGACCTTCCTAGGCCTCGAGCCCCATCTTGGGTTGTCCTAGTAGCCTCTCCTGATCCCCGGCCCACATACAAACTCATACAGAATCAACATACCCTTCATAAGGAAAAGGTAGTTGATCTTGCCATTCCAGGCCTTCTCATCTCATCTCAAGCCTAAATGAGCACTTGAGCCATGAGTGAGGCATAATGTTATCTTATTTAATGTGATAAACTACCCAACCCCTTAATTCATTAATTAGGTTATCACTTGGTTACCAACTTTCAATGGGTTATCCTAGCTAGCCACTTTGGGCCCCAGCCCCACATTGAAAGCCACTCTCCCTTCACTTCATCTAGACTCTCAAAGACATAATGTTATACAAGCATGATCTATCACAAATCTCATCATGATACCGTACAACACAGCATCTATATATCATCTTGCATAGTCATAAACCAGAAAGCTTATACATAAACAAGAGATATCATGCTCTGATAACTTTATTATCTCAAGACACCTATCAACACAATACATGAAATCAAAATATAAATATCCTAGGCCTTTGGAAATAAACCTTGACAACTTGCACATAGACTCCCATTACAACCAATGAACCAACTTACACAAATTTCACTTAAATTATGCAATTCCTCTCGTAGTAAACAAATTTTCTAAAAGCAATACTTATAAATCAAATTTCTAAATACCATGTTTATAAACTTAATTCCAAACCTATTAATCACATTTCAACTTAATAAATCCATAATAAAGAAATCATAATAGAAATCAATACATTATAAATAAAATATATCAATGTTTAAATATACAATCATATCAGTTTTCATTTAATCAAATTAGATACGATACATTCTATATCAATTAGATCTCTTTGTTTTATTCCTTTTCAAAATATAGTTCAATAAATCATATACTCTAATAAAATAAATTTCAATAATTAAATCTAAAATTAAATCAAGTATCTATAATATTAGATTTATATTAGATTCCGATTAATAATCGATTACAATATATATATATATATATATATATATATATATATATATATATATATATATATATATATATATATATATATATATATATATATATATATATATATATATCCTAATTTCTATTTATAAATTTATAGAAACTTTATAATAAGTGAATTTCTAATAAACGAATCTTTCTAAAAGAAGAAACTGATTAGATATTAAAGTTGGAGATGTTCTGGCAGACATGTATACAAAGTATGGAAACTTAGACAACACAAGAATTGTTTGACAGATTGCCTTGAAAAGGTGAAATTTCATGGAATTCAATGATTGCAAAAAATATACAAAATGCTTTTTGTTGAAAGGACCTCTAAAACTTTTAAGAAGATGCAATTGGCATGCAAACCTTATTGCATTACTCCTACAATTGATCTTTATGTGCACATGATTGACCCTCTTACCCACACAGCTCATGAAGACACCCTAAACTCAATCATTATGATGTGAAATAAAATCTATGGTTGTTGAATAGATGTGTTTTCTCGGTGCCTACAAATCTCTTAAGAAAATAGGCTAAGGAATATTTACAATGACACTGCCTTTTTATTTGGATCCTATTAATGTTGTAGGACTAAGTTCTTCTCTCAATCGTCTATGCAGAAGCGGCCCGTGTGGTGAGGTTAAAATGGTGAGGATATTAAAGAAAGATAGATGAATTAAAATGATCCCTGGATAAAGTTGGATTTACAGCCATAGTATGGCACACATTTTTATGAGGGAGACGGATTACATCTAAAGAGAAAGGAGATCTTTGCAAAGTCAAGGTACACAAATTGTTTGACAGTCGATCATTAATTCATGGTTCCAACGACTATAGAGTATGCATAAAATGGACTCATTGAGAAGGATTTAGGAACTTTTTAAACCAACGCAATAAGCAGGTGTGCAACGCCAAATCCATAACCTTTGTCAGCATCCATTCTAGCCTGTGCCAACATGGGCACTTGGAACAGGGTCTGGGCATCCGCCATGGCATAAAGGAAGAGTCATGGTTGCAACTGTCCTGGCAGACATGCATGCGAAAAGTGGAAACATAGATAATGCATATGATTTGTTTAACTAAATACCTCAAGGAGATATTACCTCACTGAATGCCATGATTGCAGAATTTACAGAATGAAGAAGTATAGACAAGGAATGTGAACTATTAGGTAGACGCCTCAAAGAATAGTTATCTCATGGAATGCAATGATGAATATTCACAGACATGCACAAACTAGGTCTGATGAAAGAAACTTCCAAAACCCTTAAGCAAATACAAATGGTAAACATAGAAATAAATCAAATCCATAGGAGGAAGAGAGAGAGTTTTTTTTAAAATAATGGAACCTAGTTTCAAACGCTTGACTGGCTGGAGATTTTGGTGCTGAGATCAATTTTTACAACTACATACCAACCTCCCCAGTCTCAAAAAATGAGGATTCCCTAATGCCCCTCAATTCCCCCCAAAAGAATGATTTTTTTTTTTTTACAGAGAGAATCCCCCCCCCCCCCCCCCGCCCAAACTTTTTCCTCCTTCACGGAAATCAATTCCCCTAATTACTTTCTTACAATATGCTAAATATATAATTTACAATCCCACAATAACTTCTATCTAAATTTATTTATTTTAGTATTTGCTAAACATAGGTTTTATGACAACCCATAAATTGAAATACATTTTTTTTATAGCCACTAACAAAATATTACTTATTTATATATTATTCTCATATTGATTTATCAATTATATTCCCATTATAAAAATGCTTTAATTACCTCATTATAATTATTATTAATTTATCAAAGTGCCCTCTTGACTAAAATTTTATTTTAATAAAACAAGTAGCTAAAACATTAATCAAACAATGACAACTTAAATAAACCAAATGCCCAACAATGCCTGACGACTACACACGATCGAACAACAATGACTTACAATCATGCCCATTCCAACCTTACCGACAAGACACGGGATGGAATACTCATCCTCTTTGAGGATGGTGACGAACTGAGGGACCCTACGTTATCTCCATTCAACTATTTCCATTGGATTTATGGAACACTCAAACCTGTCAATTCAGGTGGAATCAATGCCTGATACCTGCAACCTACAATAAATAAAATGGTCAAACATATATATATTCATCCAGTTAGACACACCATGAAAGTGAATCATAATGTCGTAGGGTACTCACACATAAGTAATGCGACACTGTCTCTTTCACCAACACATCAAACAAGTACCACCTCACGCATAACATACAGTTGCTTAACGGACAAGATAGAACAAATAATTACATAATGATCCAATACGAGAATTTACCAAATAACATCATAACACATAAAGCTCATAATTAAATTAATCTGTGTCATCAAATATGTCCATAAAGTTGTCATAACATAAGCATAAAACACCAGTAATAAAAGTTTCGTCAAATGTCATCATGGTAGTAAATCCACCATCAAGCAAAATGTCATAATGTCTAGATCCAATAGAGGAACTATTAGTCTAATAGAAGGCAAAAATTAGGGGCACTACATAAAATTTAGCTTAAGCAATCATACTTGCAAGTCATGATCAGACGAGGATAACTTTGGTCCAATTCATGAGAAAGTGTAGCTTCTCCTTCTTTTAGATTTCCTAGGCCAAGGGGAATAGTTCCTAAGGTTTTAATATAGGACAATTAAAGAGAAATGAATAAATGTAACTTATCTCAAGAAAAAACCATTTCCCATGCACAAGAGAATTCAATTAAATTGTCACTAAGCTTCAATGTGTTGGTTTGCCATATGCAAGACTGAAAACCTCTTCAAAGTAGGAAAAAACTTATGTCTGTGACCAAAGATATATCTACTATTATCCCTAATGATGTGGTTCAGTCAAAAACCATACTTTTAACACATGAGTACAAACTAGACAATATACTCATACTTCAACCATCTAACACTATTCAAGTTACCATACTCTATGTAATGGTGTGCAAATTACAAGTGTCAAATGTATAGTTTATCTAGGGATTATTGACTAGTTATATACAAAATTCTTCTAGGACCAAAGATCTTTACCAAATTTTAGATTGATTGTAGTATTTAGGATCTAGGCCAAATCTATATAGGTTTCCTCTACTTAGTGTAATCTTTGGAACAAAGTGTTGTAAATCAAGTCTAAATTCTCTGTGTCATTCATTATTTTGTAAATTTTGGAGAAGATTTTGTCTAGCTGAAAAATTCTTCATGATCTAGATGTCTGCATAGTTGTCTAAGAGTTTAAGGGAATAATATGTATGTTTATGGGGTTAAAATTGCTAATATATTGTCATTTTTCTATAGTTGATTATTATAATAGATGTAAAATTTCTTCAGAGTCATCAAAGAATTATTTTATAATAACTTATGGGATTACATTGATTAGTTATGGATTGTTAAAGTAGATATAGTTGTGTGATGTTGTTTGATTATTTTTATTGTATAGAAATGAAATTGTACCTAGAATGATGGGATTTTAGATTTACTACTAGTACTTTGTTTTAAATTTATAAGTGTTTAGATATTTCTTTAAACCTTGACTCTTCATTGAATGAACTAAGGAATTGATTGTACTTTACTAAAATGAGAAATTAGTTTATTAAAAGTATACTTCTTTTGTTGCTTGGTAGATTAGGGTGGGTTAGGTTCTACTAGTTTGTGTAACTCATTGATACTTACCATTGCCAAATCTTAAGGGAACTTGCACGTGTTATCCAAACTCAAAGAGTTATTCATATTTGGATTCCAAGTTCTACATGAAGTAGAAAAAACATATGCGGATTAACCTATGGGGATATGAATCATTTAATTCATCTTTAGTTGGTATATATTGTATGTCTATTCTCTAGAGTTGTGAGGTATAATTTGTAACACCAAAAGGTCCATTTAATAAATTTAAAGAAACTATAGTTTTTTAGATAACAAATACATATATTTTTAGATCATGTTTTATTTATTTTTTCAGCACATGATTTGGAAATCATTATGGTGAACACAAGATGCATGATAGACCACATAGGGGAAACTTTAAATGAGTGACTATTAATCTCTCCATTAAAACTAGTAAAGTGTTAGTGAAGGTTAATGATGTTTGAGCTACAATTGTTAATAAAAAGGCTAACTAGAAGATCTTAATGATATCAAAGAAACTATACCAATTCTAAGCCCTTATGAGGTGATACAAATAAATTACCATAAAATGAGCCCTTATCAAGTTACCATAGTTTAAATACTCACTAAAAAAATGTAATTAGAGGAAAAAGCATCCTTCCCAAAAGCTCATCCAAAACACATGGAGACATTCATATATTTAACAAACTATACTACAAATGGATAGATACTCCTTCAAACTAAGTACAAAATATGTATTTACAAGATGGAATCTGATACATGATAGAACAATACATATCCCTTAAGTCTATTACAATATAGTTAACTCTTTTGCCTTACAAATATTTAGCTCACTGATCTATAGCCAATTCACTAACAACCATTGACTTCTAAATTTTCTATATATATTTATAACACCTAATATATTTCTTGTAGCAACAATGCTATGGACATATCCCTTCAAAATTTCACATCACTATGAGGTCTTAGGCATGGTAGGCACACACAAGTTCGAAGGAGATGATCCAATGGTTAGATTTTACTCTCCAACATATGTGATCTAATCATATAAAATAAAGACACAATATATTTGATTGTAGTTTTAACTTGAAGGCTACAAATATATTATCCTTTTAGTGATAAACACCATCTTGAGATTATTGTTGAGTGATCAATTTTTTATGATAGTTTTGTATTTGAAATATATAGCTCCACAAATCTTAGAAATAAAACTCAAAACCTAGGCAAGTGATGAATATCAATCTAGCACACATGATGAGCTAGAAATCATGATTAGAATATGGCAAATAATAGGCCTTCAATAACCATTCCCTAGGGATAATTTAACCTTCATTATTTATCACTAATTCTTATTAATTGTTTATTTATATATTTAAATTGTTTATTTTATTGTTTATTAAATTTTTATTTAGATATCAATTTTTAAGTTTTCAATATATGGATATAATTTAATTATACAAATGGATAGTTGTACTTGTACATTTGTAAGTTTTCAATACATGGATAGCTAAACTAACATTTGGATATTTGTAAGTTTATTTCTAGATATTTATTTGTAAGTTTTCAATATGGATATATTTGTACTTACATTTGTAAGTTTTTGATATGGATATTTACATATGAGTAACTAAATATTTATTTATTTTATTCTAATTGTAAATACAGGTGGTCCAATGGATGAATTTCTAATGAATGATAGTTTACACAACCCCCACCCTCTCCACCTCAAAACCCCCCACCCCCTCCACCTAATGAGGCTCACTTGCAAGAGAGTATCAATGAAAATATAAATGTAATTAAGTAAAAAAAATAATTTGATTAAGAATTAGCCTCACATGATGCCCCCGTGTAGTATGGTTTGCATCTTCAACGCAAACCAGTGTCAATTTTGTTAGGTCTATTGATGCAGACCTAGATAGATTTTTCCTTTGGATAGAGAAGAGGAGGTAGTTTTATGTGGATGGTCTCTCATATAAATATATACTTGATATTCACATTACCAAACAAACATTAGCCCCATTCTTTGTTGACCCCGCAACTAACCAACCTATACCTACAACAAAAAAATATAATTTCAATTAAGTGGTGTAGGCATCAAGAGATTGCGAGATATTTTTTAGAGTGATGGTGGATGGCCCTTGATCATCCACCACACACTAATTTTGAGGTACCACTATATTTTTTGAGGAAACTATGGGTGGAGTTTTAATTGGGTTTAAAACCCAATTATTTTGACATTAGAGCATTCTAGGGTCTTGATGGTGGCATGCCAGAACATAGGACATGGGCATGCATCGATCCCAATTGACCCTTTCCTATTCCACCCATGTTTGCTCCTAGTTTTCTCAATATTCATGCACCCATTCAGTACCAGGCAATGCTTTCGACATTAAGAGAATTGAGTGCACTCTTAGGAAATCTCACTAAACAAGGTACCCACATGGCAGTTGAATTTAATGGTAGAGAACATGGAGGAGTTGGTGTAGTTGGGTCTAGCACCTCACACATGTCAACAACACATTTGTGTCAAAATTGTAATCAACCATGTTGTGGTCCTACTCTTGCATCCATAGCAGATGCAGCTACATCAAAGGTGGAGTTGTACATGGATCTACTATATTTTGATGATGATCCTACACACGTACATGGACAACATTTTATTTTGTTTCAAGTGCATAATGAACATATCAACATTTATATCTAATCATGAATTAAATATATATTGTGAACTGTTTGGTGTAGATCATAAGTCACTCCAAGGCCTCAACACGATTTGATACACTCAGTTTTGCATCGATAGCTGTAGAGATTAGCACACCTTATGGTGTAAACAAATATATATTAACCCTAAAACCATATGTATCTAGTTATAATTTAAATTTTATTTGAAACTTAGATATATTTAAACTGACAAGTATATAATTTAATTTAACTGTATATGTGAAACTTTTTTTTTGTAGCGGAGAGAGGTCATGTGACAATTTCCATGTCTAACTAACCATCTGAAGGTGTTATAAGTGCTCTTCCATCATTATCTATTATGCCTGAGTATTCCCTGGTGTGTGTATTCAAAAATTGTACTAAATTTGTACTTTGTACTTTTTAGTTTATATATATATATATATATGCCCATATATGTATTCAAGATGATAGTAGTTCCATTAGGTTAGCAACTGGTGAGGATATTGATTAGGGACAATTTCATGAGTCATCCACATTTTTTAGGTCCTAAACTTTAGTAAATTTTTTATGCAATTTCTAGATCTTTATATATATGGTTACATGTTTCAGTAAATATTCTAACCTATTTCAAGTGCTTTATTTGAATTTCTAAGAATTAGCAACTGAGACTTTTAGTCTATAATAAAAAACTATACCACCTTGGCAACAAAATGCGGTAGTAGATGAGCATGATTATACGGTAATTTATGCACACTTTAGCCTACATTTAAATATTTAATTTTATAAATTTATAAATTAAATCAAATTTGGATGCTAACCTAATTCTTGATTGCTTTACTTGAATATCCAGGAAATAGCATCTGAGACTTTTGGTTCAGAATCAATAGCTATACAGTCACCTGGGCAACAAAAAGTTGGAGGAGATGACAGAACATCATATGGTAATTTATGCACACTTTAGTAAAGATTTAAATATTTAATTTCATTATTTTATAAATTAAATTAAATTAAATTAATCAAATCAAATCAAATTAAATTAAATGAAATGTAAATTTCATATGCACACATGTGTTATTTTTTAGAATTTTATTTGATTTCAAGTTTCATTCTCTTCTACAACGTGAGGCAGATTCACCTCTTTCATGTGTAACAAAGAGGCCTCTTGATTTCATTGATGATAGGACATGGACTATTTATTTCATTGACTATGATGCATTATTTTTTTACATGCCACTAGGACTATGACTATATGTTGAACAATATATTTCATGGACTTAGAGATATTTCAATATTTCATGAACTATGATTTGTATTTATTTATATGTTGACTATGAGTAGATGTTTTAGTACATTTCATGGGTCCTACCTATATTTCAGTATTTCATATAGACTTAGAGATCTATGTATATATATTGGTTATGCTTGTACATTTTAGTATGTTAGATAGTATGTTTATTCTTTATTGAACTTCTCTTATTATCGAGACATGTTAGAATCTAGTACATTTTTTAATTTAAAAGGGAAAACTATCTAATGTGTAAAATAGTTCTAGTATGTGAATATCTAATGTGTACATAATTTTTGAATTTTGACTCTAGTATACATGACTATCTAATGTATAAATAGTTCTTGATAAATGATAGTACAAAGTTAGGTCATGCTAAAAAAATAAAATAAAGTAGACCTAATAATTACTAACATGATAGACCAAATAATTCCTTTTAAATAAAGTTGTATTCCCTTACATAATGTTAATGTATTCCCTTACATAACATTAATGTAGGTTCATGATAGACCTAATAATTCCTTACATGATAGACCTAATAATTCCTTAAGGGTAAAAGCAAGAAGTTGAGTCCACTTCTCATGGAAGTTTCAGGCTTAGCCAAAAACCTAAAATCGAGCAAAACAAAATAGGATCCCATTATTTAGCAAATGAGGTCCCATTATGCTTTGGGATCCTGGGACTAAATTTAAAACAAGATACCATTTTGTGGTGGGATCCTAAGCCAAGAATGACAAAATGGGATCCTGTTTATAAACGAGATCCCATTTCATAAAAGTATTTAATTTCTTAAAAAATGGCTTGTGAGCCTAGATAACTTAAGAAGAATGCATTGATCCCCTCCTTGCATCCTTGCAATCTTGGGTCTACAATGAATTGTGAACTACTTAATGGCTAGTCAACCCATTTCTATGCTCATAAATAAATTTGATATTCAATCGTAAAGATCTGCAAGACTTTTACATTAAGTCATTGATTTTGACGACTAGAGGATTCTAAGTTCTTTCCACTAAGATCTATCTACCTTAATCTAGGGTTATATTTGACTTATAACTTGTTGAAGAAAAAAATACACTTTACTTTCCTTCTCATTAGATAAATGTTGGGATTTAAAGTGTCTCAACCTTTGTAATTTCCTAATGTTGTATTTATTTATTTAGAACTATGTTGTAGGATCCCATGTTGACTTAGCATAGTTTTTCCATGCGTCGGCACCTTGTGTACATGTAGCAAGATAAATTTTGGTGACTTTATCAGCCACGATTTCCCCCCAAAATAATTACCAATGATAGAGCCCCTCCTGCAAAGCCTAGAGGACCATCCCACTAGTGGGGGCCTGGGGACAATGCCCCCAGTGAGGGTTACTAAGGGCAATGCCCTCAAAGCAAAAATTGGCCTATATTTAATAAAGGCATCAGTAGTTAGTTTGTTATTGGTTGACATGAAAAACCAACATTGGATAATTGCCAAAGAGGCTTGATAAATAAGCAACTGGAGAATGTGAAAGGTCATGGGATATGAATAAGAATTGGCATTTGTGTAGTCTTGAAAGATTTTTCATTGCAAGTGTGTTGTAATCATCTTTTGATTTGATAATACATTGTGCAGGTTTTGAAGTGTGGGGTTTTTAATCTAAAAGGTTTTCCCCACACATATCTTGTGTTGTGAGCATTGTACTTGTTTTTGATGTGTTATTACCTTTCTATGAATGTGCATCTAATAACCTATAACTAGTAAAGATTGAAATTTGCATAACTTTCCTCATTAGATCATCGTAGGAAGTTGTTTCTACATACCTTGCTTCCTTTCAATTGATATCAGAGTCTGATCACCTTTGGTTCTATTTTTGAGTAGAGGGTTCTTTGAGCTGATCTTTATTTTGAGTGGGAGCTTGTGCAAAGGATTTTGAAATATTTGTTGCAGGAAAGAGATGGTAAGCACATCTAGGGGGTTTGAGATAGATAAGTTTAATGGAGGAAACTTTGACTTGTGAAAACTCAAGATGGAGGACTTATTGGTGGATAGAGATCTATGGCTCACAGTATCATGAACCATGCCATCGAACATGAAACAAGAAGATTGGGATCTAATGAATCCAAAGGCTAAGGGTTGGATCAGACTTCATTTAGTTGATTTAGTGCTCCTAAATATCCATGAAGAAAACACTACAAAAGATCTTTGGAAGAAACTTGAAGATGTCTATCAGGCTAAATCCCTGGTGAACAAGTTATTCCTATGAAATAAATTGTATTCTCCGAGGATGGAAGATGGAGGATCTGTTTCTGATCACCTAAATACATTCAATATGTTTGTTTCCCAGTTGACCTCTTTTGGTGTGAAGATGGAGGAGAGGATCGATATATGACATTACTGTGTTCTTTACCAGATTTGTGGGACCACCTTGTTATGGCCATTGGCAGTACCACTACCACCTTCAAGATGGATGAAGTGGTTTCTTCATTATTGTCTAAAGAGATGTGGAGAAAATATTTTGAGTTGGCTAAGGAGTCTCTTACAATTCATGATAGATTTATAAAGAAGGGAAAGAAAAAGGATAAAAAGAAGGAAGAAAAAGGAAGATCCAAATTGCATGGGAGAACCCAGTCTCCTAGAAAGTCTAAGGCTCTATGTTAGAATTGTTACAAACTTGGTCACTTCCACAAGGAGTGCAAGGAGGAGAAGAAGAACTATGATTCAGATTCTTACAAGTCCTCTCAGGATGACGGAGAAGTGTCTGTTGCTGCCTTGGCAATGCATGCATCAAAATATGTGTGGCTTATTGACTCTAGTACATCTTGTAAGGAAAGCACAAGTGCGGAATATAGCTTCCCTAATGTCAATTCAAAGGGGATAATGTAGACAGATAATGTTTAATTCAAATACACAGATGAGCACACCAGAAAATATAGAATAAACATGTAAGATAACAAAGAACAACACCAAATGTACGTGGGAAAACCATTTCAGGTAAAAAACCCACCACCACAAGAGAGACAATCTTTATTTACAATAAGCTTAAATGATTACAATAAAGATCTTCAGCCTTCTCGCTTAGGTATCGATTCTTAAATCATACAAATAGTTCACTTTTATTGTACATCTACAAAATGAACAATATGATCGAATCTCTTCATCAATCATAGATGGCTTCACAAAAATCTATATTTACCATAGTCTACAGAGAAAAACTGTTTGAACTTCTACCCTACATGTTTGTTCCAATGGACTCAGCATTGCTGTCTTCCAACCGTCGCAACTATTGTCTGACTGTTCACATTCAAGAGGACTCATTGGTCCCACATGCACTAGGTCACTTTGGACATCCTGGTTTATATGCACAACCACTTAGTAAGACTATTCTCGGTAATTTTTTTGCCAACGATGCCAATCTATACTTCATCGGAATAACCCAAAGATCGGTTCACCATTCATTCTGATGGTTCCTTGTCCCACCGATGCCCAAATGTTCAACCAACATCGGAGTGACCTCTGCCATTGGCCCAAAGACTTTACGCTACGCTGATGAATATCATTTGGCCAAACATCAGGATGATAGGCTCATCGGTAAGAACCATTACCACTGAGCTGATAAAGCTACTCATTATAATGGTCTTCCATTGGAGTGACTCACACTGACCACATCATCGATGAGACATAGATCATCAGAGATACTACTTCCATATGCGCCGATACAGGAAGTCTTCCTGATGGCCACTACCATCGGTGAAACATATGATGTCGGTAGAACATGTTAAGTGTTCATCGATAGTGTTCTATCAACCTGATGAACGAAGAACATGTGAAAGATATGAACAAAACCAATGATTAAAAATGAGGTTCCAAGCAGTAATTTGAGACACTAGGTCTCTTCAATCTCCCACTTGTCGAAGAGATTACTGCTACCTCTTAATCCTCATTCGATGACTAAGAACTATGGGCCCAAAGACCCATTTCATCTAAACACTATTTTAACTTGGTCATACTCACTGGTTTAGTCAATATCCAAAGTATCAACCTTTTCCAGCTTTACCTTTTTGTCTTCCACCATATCACGAACAAAGTGATATTGGACATCAATATGTTTTGTCCTAGCATGAAAAGTAGGATTTTTTGCCAAATAGATAGCACTTTGACTGTCACAATGAATTTGTATATGCCCTAAATCAAAACTGACATCAGAACACAACCTCTTCAACCAAATGGCTTCTTGGCATGCAGAAGTAGCTGCCATGTACTCTGCCTCTGTTGTGGACAAAATGACTACAGCCTGCCACTTGCTCATCCAACTAATAGCACCACCATTTAACGTGAATACATATCCACTAGTAGATCTTCTACTATCAATGTCCCCTGCCCAATCAGAATCAACATATCCCTGAATGCTGATAGATTTATGAGATCCAACTAAGTTTCCATGATAGCAAATAGCATAGTCAGAAGTTCCCTTCAAATACCTCATAACTCTCTTCACAACATCCCAATGCGATTTGTCTGGATTTGCCATAAATCGGCTCAAAACTCCCACTTCTTGGGCAATGTCTGGCCTGGTATAGACCATTACGTACATTAAACTGCCAACGGCACTTGCATAAGGCACTTTTTTCATGTCGTCAATTTCATTCAAAGATTCTGGACAATCTTCAATAGATGGTTTTGTTCCCTGCAAAACTAGAACAACTAACTGTTTACAATCAGACATATTAAATTTATCAAGAACATTGGTAATATACTTTCTCTGACTAAGCCAAAGCTTTCTCTTAGATCTGTCCCTTTTGATTTCCATTCCCAAAATGTACTTTGCTGCCCCTAGATTCTTCATTTCAAATTTCAAGGACAACTGAGATTTTAAATCTGAGATCATCCCCTTACCATTGCCAATGAATAACATGTCATCCACATATAGTGCAATTATAAGAATCTGATCACCATCACTTTTGTAATAGACACAATGATCAGATTTAGATCTCACAAATCCCAAAGATAAAACATACATATCGAATTTCTGATACCACATTCTGGGAGATTGCTTCAAGCCATAAAGAGAATTTTTAAGTTTACATACCAGATGTTCTTTACCTTTTACCACAAAATGCTCTGGATGGGACATACAAATTTCTTCTTCAAGGTCCCCATGAATAAATGCTATCATCACATCCATCTGCTCAATTTCAAAGTCATACGCTGCTGCAAGTGACAACAAAAATCTAATGGATGTCAGCTTAACTACAGGAGAAAAGATTTCTCCATAATCTATACCTTCCTTTTGGGAATACCCCTTAGCAACTAGTCTTGCCTTGTACTTTTCAATACTACCATCTAGACCATATTTCTTTTTAAATACCCACTTACAGCCCACAGGTTTTCTGGCTTTAGGCAAGGGCACCAGATCCCAGGTTCCATTTTTCTCCAACGATGACATTTCCTTATCTATGGCTTCCAACCAAGAATTTGAATCAGGTAAACTAATAGCTTCTTTCATAGTCCTAGGTTCATCAGTATCAATAAGAAAAGCATAGGCACAACTTGAATCAAAAACTGAAAATCCATACCTATCTAGTTGTCTTCTTTCACATGTAGACCTTCTCAATGGATGAGGTGCAGGTTCAGATTCTTGCTCTGGATTTGAATCTTTGGAACTACTCAAACTCACTTCTGAACCATCTACACTTGGTGTTTGTTGTTCCTCTTTTATAGGGGTCAAAGGAATATTAACAACACTCTTTTCTTTCTTCTCTTCTATCTTCTCCAGCTGAGGATCAATAACCAAAGGTTTTAGCTCTCTGAAAATTACATTCCTGTTGTAAATTACTTTTTCTATTTCGGGATTCCAAAGCTTGTACCCTTTAACACCAACTCCATAGCCAATAGAGATACATTTGACTGCCTTGTAATCCACCTTAGATCTTTTTACCTCAGGAATATGAGCATATGCCTCATAGCCAAAGACATGAATATGTCTTAGAGAGGGCTTCTTTCTAGACCATGTTTTCATAGGCATCCTATCAACCAATGCCGAAGTAGGAGAACAATTCAGCAAGTAACAAGCTGTAGCAACTGGCTCAGCCCAGAACCTTTGTTCAAGACTAGTAGAACTCAACATACTTCTTGCTTTCTCCATCAATGATTGATTCAACCTTTCAACAACTCCATTTTGCTATGGAGTATAAGGTGTAGTCTTATGCCTTTTTATTCCATGATCAAGACAAAATTTACCAAAATCTGCATTGCAATATTCACCACCGTTATCCATTCTCAAACATTTTATTTTTCTACCAGTCTGATTTTCTGCAAGATTTTTAAATTCTTTAAACCGATTGAACACTTCTGATTTATTTTTCAAAAAATATACAAATGCTCTCCTTGAATAATCATCAATAAATGATACGTAGTAACTTGATTTAGATAGAGAAGGAACATCAACTGGACCAAAAACATTAGAATGTACATAGTCTAGAACACCAGAAGATTTATGAGAACTAGAGTAAAAAGAAACATGGTTATGTTTTCCATATATGCAATGTTCGCAGAAATCAAACTCCATATTACAATCAATCAGCCCATCTACCAGGTTTTTGTTTTTCAAGGTTTTTAAACCTTTTTCACCTATGTGACCAAGTCTATGATGCCAGAGAATTGTTTTCTCTATAGGAAGTTTAACTTCCATAGAGTTTGCATCATGTGATACAATAGTAGCTTTTTCAGATTTTACAGAGACATTATTACAGCACACTGGTTTAGCATCTAACCTAAACAAAGTTCCAATGCATTCACCCTTTTCTAGTACAATAGAACCTCTAGTCATCTTACAGCCACCATTCACAAAAGTAACTTACACTCCAACATCATTAAGCTTACTAACAGAAAGTAAATTTTGAGCCAGACCTGGTATGTGTAGTACTCCATTCATTCCCTTTATTCTGCCATTCAGGAACTGGATTCTAACTCTTCCTTGACCAACAATTTCCAGTGTGGAATCAGTTGCTAGGAACACCTTCCCACCAGCATACAGTTCATACTTAGTGAACCATTCTCTGTGAGATGTCATATGAAAAGATGCTCCTGAATCCACCAGCCATATATCTTTAGATGCAGGCATTGCCAAGGCAGCAATGAAGGCATCAGCATCACTCTGGGAAAAATCAGTGTCAGAGGAGTTCTTCTTTTTCTTCTTTTTCTCCTCTTTGCAGTCTTTTCTAATGTGTCCTTTCTACCCATAATTCCAGCACTTCACCTTGGACTTTTTACTAGGAGATTTTGATCTCCCCTCTGATTTGGACTTAGACTTCTTGTCCTTCTTCTTTTCTCTTTCCTTTGATCTACCTCAAACAGACAGGGCCTCTTTGGCCATCTCAGAAGATTTCCTCTGCATCTCTTCAGATAATAGTGAGGCAACAACTACTTCAATTGTAAACGTGGTTGTTGTATTTCCAATAGCCATCACAAGATATGATCCCATGAGTTAGGTAAGGAACATAACAGAAGCATACAGTGGTCCTCCTCTTCTATTTTTACACCTACAGAAGTCAACTATGCAACAATTGTATTAAATGTGTTCAGATGGTCTGCTACAGATGCTCCTTCATCCATCTTCAGAGAATACAACTTCTTTTTGAGGAAAAGTTTATTCACCAAGGACTTGCCCTATTAAATATCTCCCAACTTCTTCTACAAATCTTTTGCAGTCTTCTCCTCATGGACGTTTAATAGAACAGAATCCATTAAACTTAATCTTATCAGTCCTCTGGCTTTCCTATCTACCAGATTCCAGTCTTCTTGCTTCATGCCTGAAGGTTGAACCCCAGACACAGCAACCCAAAGATCTCTGTCAACCAACATATCTTCAACCTTAAGTTTCCACAACTCAAAGTTTGTGCCATTGAACTTTTCAATGTCTATTTTTCCTAATGTACTTGCCACCTAATTTAATAAAATAGACCTCTACAGAACTCCCATTCATAGAACTGACACAAAAAACCCAACCTACCAACAAGGATAACACAACTGGTCAGGCTCTTATACCACTTGTAAGGAAAGCACAGGTGCGGAATATAGCTTCCCTAATGTCAATTCAAAGGGGATAATGTAGACAGATAACGTTTAATTCAAATACATAGATGAGCACACCAGAAAATACAGAATAAACATGTAAGATAACAGAGAACAACACCAGATGTACGTGGGAAAACCCTTTCGGGTAAAAAACCCACCACCACAAGAGAGACAATCTTTATTTACAGTAAGCTTAAATGATTACAATAAAGATCTTCAGCCTTCTCACTCAGGTATCAATTCTCAAATCATACAAATAGTTCACTTTTACTGTACATCTACAAAATGAACAATATGATCAAATCTCTTCATCAATCACAGATGGCTTCACAAAAATTTGTATTTACCATAGTCTACATAGCAAAACCATTTGAACTTCTGTCCTAACTGTTCATTCCAATGGACTCAGCATCGCTGTCTTCCAACCGTCGTAACTGTCATCTGACTGTTCACATTCAAGAGGACTCATTAATCCCACATGCACTAGGTCGCGTTGGACATCCCAGTTTATATGCACGACCACTTAGTAAGACTATCGTCATCAATTTTGTTGCCGACAATGCCAGTCTATACTTCATCAGAATAACCCAAGCTATCAGAGATCGGTTCACCATTCATTCCGACGGTTCCTTGTCTCACCGAAGCCCAAATGTTCAACCTACATCAGAGTGACCTCTACCATCAGCCTAAAGACTTTACGCTACGCTGATGAATATCATTTTGCCAAACATTGGGATGACATGCTCATCGGTAAGAACCATTACCACTGAGCCAATAAAGCTACTCACTCTGATGGTCTTCCATCGGAGTGACTCACGCTGACCACATCATCGACGAGACATAGATCATCGGAGATACTACTTCCATCTGCGCCGATTCAGGAAGTCTTCCTGATGGCCACTACCATCAGTGAAACATATGCTATCGGTAGAACATGTTAAGTGTTCACCGATAGTGTTCTGTCAACCTGATGAATGAAGAACATGTGAAAGATATGAACAAAACCAATGATTAAAAAATGAGGTTCCAAGCAGTAATTTGAGACACTAGGTCTCTTCACATCTTTCCACATGACCTCTCATTGGGGTTGATTTTTAAAGTATGAAGAATATGATGGTGGGAAGGTGTACTTGGGTGATGACTAGATCACCTGAAGATTGTTAGCTGTAGAAGAGTCTTGATTCAATTCCCTGATGGATAAATGAAGGGGATGAATGGTTTTCTACATATCCCTGGTTTGGCATGGAACCTATTATCTATAAGTAAGTTGAATGATGTAGGTGTGTAGGTTGTTTTCTCATATGGAGAATGCAAGATGACTAGAGAAGATATGGTGCTAGCTAAGGGTGTTTAGATTGGCACTCTATTTCATCGTGATGCATGTGTGGTATAGTGCAATAGTGCCTCTATTTCAAAGAAGAGAACTTTAGAGTCTTCATCCTTACCATTCAAATCAATAGTGAAGAGGACTATTGTATCTACTTCTAATGGTCATGCTTTTTGGGTACCTAAGAGTACTCATTCTATCAAGATGAAACTTCCAGCTGAGAAGACAATGTTATGGTACTAAAGGCTTGGTCACATTGTTGAAAAAGGTTTGAGGATACTAAAAATAAAAACCTCATTAAGGGTATGAATGATTGTAGTCTTAAGTTTAATTTTTGCAAACATTACTTCTATGGTAAACAAAAATGTGTTCAATTTTATTCCAAATCTCATAAATCTTCTGAGGTGTTGGACTTGATTCATTCTAATGTGTTTGATCCAGTTAATGTTCCTTTGATTTTAAAATATGTTGAATTTGTTTCATTCATTGGTGATTACAATAGAAGGACATGGGTGTATTTCCTTAGAAGCAAATATGAAGTATTTAATAGATTAAAAGAGTTTCAGGCCATTGTAAAGAATCAAAAGGATAGAAAGATTAAGTGTTTAAGGACTGACAATAGTGGTGTGTTTTTTTCAATAGATTTTGACAAATGCTGTAAAGAACATGAGATTAAGAGCCATAAGACAACTCTGTATACCCCTGAGCAGAAGGGAGTTATGTAGAGGATGAACAAAATTTTGATGGAGAAGGCAAGGAGTATGTTAAGTGGAACTGGCCTTGAACAAAAGTTATGGGTTGAAGTTGTTGCTACCACTTTTTACCTAGTTAAGAGGTCTCCTACATCGGTGCTTGTTGATAAGACACCTATGGAGGTGTGGTCTGGTAAAAAGCCTTCATTGAGACACATTCACATATTTGGTTGTGACGCACATGCACATGTGCCTAAGGAGAAGAGGTCTAAGTTGGAGAACAAGGCTAGGAAGTGTATCTTCATTGGTTATGGAATCAGTGTGAAAGAGTACAAGCTTTGTGATCTAGTGATCAAGAGAGTTTTGTATAGCAGAAGTGTGATCTTCAGAGAGCTCAACTCTTCTATTTTTCTAAAACCAGAGAAAGATGATGTGGTTTAGATTCCTTCCACCCCTGAGAAATTTAAACCGAAGATATATGTTGGACCTGATGATTAGGAGAAGTCTAGTAGCTCTAAAAGTTTAGAAGAAGATGAAGAAGCTCAACCTCAAACTTTGAGGAGATCAATGCAGATAAGGAAAAAACCTAATATGTTTGGTTGTTCATTGCATGATTCCAATTGTATTTTTTCTTTGAATTCTAACATTGATGAGCCCAGGACCATAAGTGAGGGTATGGGTATGAGTGATACAAATTCCTGGAAAGAGGCCATGGAAGAAGAGATGACTTCCTTGGAGAAAAAAATACTTGGGATGTAGTTCCTTTGCTTGATGGGTGTAAACCTATTGGATGCAAATGGACAGTGGGCCACGGCCCCCATGGACCACCTTATTTCATTAAGGTGTTTCTTTAAGTTATTGCCATATGATTTTAAATTGTTTCATTTCCCAACAATTTCAATTTGTTAACTACCTTCTATGATATATTTAGTACAACATTATGTTTTTCCAATATATATATATATCCCATTTGAAGGGAATGACTAGGTAGACTACTTGTTATGGCAAAAGAGGTGGATGACAGGGAGAGGGTGAATGTTAGAGAAGCTATGGTGAATCTTCTTCTTGACCCTAGGACGTTGAGGGGCCAGTGGAATGTGTTCAGTGCCACTCAATCCTTTACTATGGCTACAATTCTTTTAATTGCAGCAACCTCATTGCTGACCCACGAGGATTTGATAGAGGTTTCTTCCAAGGTGGTTGTGAACAATGAGGTGACACTCAGGCATATGTATGATTTCCTATTAGGGATGGTTGAGACAAGGTGAATGATTGAGGATATAGTGAAGAAACTGGAAGTTCCTATGCAGGAACACTCTCGGCCTCTCTATTCCTACACATGTGATGATGAGGCAGATGTTGTGGAGTTATTTGGCAAAGATGACAAGGGTGATAAGTAAGGTCTAGGTGTTAGTTTTTATATTTTGATAGTCACTAACTGTAGAAAGTGGGACATTGTAATTTGCCCCTCTGGTAGATACTTTGTTCTGAATATGGTAATATGCTTTGTTAAAGACTTTCGGGCTTGGCCCTATTTTTGTTGGGTTCCTAGTCCCTAACCAGGGTTATGCTATATATATGTATATATATATATATATATATATATATATACTTATCTAGGTGTTAGTTTTTATATTTTGATAGTCACTAACTGTAGAAAGTGGGACATTGTAATTTGCCCCTCTGGTAGATACTTTGTTCTGAATATGGTAATATGCTATGTTAAAGACTTTCGGGCTTGGCCCTATTTTTGTTGGGTTCCTAGTCCCTAACCAGGGTTATGCTATATATATACATATACATATACATATATCTATATATATATGTGTGTATATGTATATATATATACATATACATATACATATATATATGTATATACATATACATATATGTATATATACATATACATATACATATATATATACATATACATATACATATATATATATATAGCATAACCCTGGTTAGGTACTAGGAACCCAACAAAAATAGGGCCAAGCCCGAAAGTCTTTAACATAGCATATTACCATATTCAGAACAAAGTATCTGCCAGAGGGGCAAATTACAATGTCCCACTTTCTACAGTTAGTGACTATCAAAATATAAAAACTAACATCTAGACAAGGTCTAGATGTTAGTTTTTATATTTTGATAGTCACTAACTGTAGAAAGTGGGACATTGTAATTTGCCCCTCTGGCAGATACTTTGTTCTGAATATGGTAATATGCTATGTTAAAGACTTTCGGGCTTGGCCCTATTTTTGTTGGGTTCCTAGTCCCTAACCAGGGTTATGCTATATATATATGTATATGTATATGTATATATATGTATATGTATATATATGTATATGTATATATATATATATATATGTATATGTATATGTATATACATATACATATACATATATATATATGTATATGTATATACATATACATATACATATACATATGTATATACATATATATATATATGTATATACATATACATATGTATATACATATATATATATGTATATACATATACATATATATACATATACATATACATATATATATATAGCATAACCCTGGTTAGGGACTAGGAACCCAACAAAAATAGGGCCAAGCCCGAAAGTCTTTAACATAGCATATTACCATATTCAGAACAAAGTATCTGCCAGAGGGGCAAATTACAATGTCCCACTTTCTACAGTTAGTGACTATCAAAATATAAAAACTAACATCTAGACCTTACTTATCTAGATGTTAGTTTTTATATTTTGATAGTCACTAATTGTAGAAAGTGGGACATTGTAATTTGCCCCTCTGGTAGATACTTTGTTGCGAATATGGTAATATGTTATGTTAAAGACTTTCGGGCTTAGCCCTATTTTTGTTGGGTTCCTAGTCCCTAACCAGGGTTATGCTATATATATATATATATATATATATATATATATATATATATATATATATATATATATATATATATATATATATATATATATATATATATATATATATATATATATATATATATATACATATATATATACACATGTATATATATACACATGTATATATATATACATGTATATACATGTATATATATACATATACATGTATATATATACATGTATATACATGTATATATATACATGTATATATATACATGTATATACATGTATATATACACATGTAGATGTATATATACACATGTATATACATGTATATATATACATGTATATATACATGTATATACATGTATATATACACATGTAGATGTATATATACACATGTATATATACATATATGTATATATACATCTACATGTATATATATACATGTATATATATATATATATATATATATATATATATATATGTATGTATGTATGTATGTATATGTATATGTATGTATGTACATACATACATACATATATATATATATATATATATATATATATATATATCTTATTGTGTTATAACATTATAAAATAAAATAAATTATGTATATACATATATTTATATATATAGACCATATATGTGTGTGTGTGTTTATTGAGAATGTCAGTTTATAAGAATCAGATTTGAATTTTTTTAAAAAATATTTGGGGATATAAGTTATATGGAAGAAGGCAAAGAAAGCATGCTTTAAAAAACTAAAAAGGAAAAAAATTAATAATTAATAATAATGATGTATTTAGTTTATTTTATCAAATCGCTTTAATTAGCTTTAAATCATTTATTTCATCTTCTAGCCTTCATTTTTAATTCTTTAATTAGAAATTAGATTTTAATTGGCAAATTGATTCTATTTTTCTTTAGTAAATTAAATAACTAATTTAATTAGTCTTTGATCTATACCTATAGAATTAATTTTAATTATTAAGTAATATTGTTTTAATCCAATCTATGTTCTAATGACGTTATATTCACATAAGTTAACTATGTGGGAAAATTTGGCGAGTTTGTTATAACTATAGTTTAATTGTTGAATTATTGTTTTTTATAGATTGTTGATTATGGAAGTTTTCTCTCAAGTATCATTTTCTCGTTCGATTTGTACATGCGATAACTTGATTAGGTAAATACTTGTAATTTAATTAATTTAATTTACTTAATTTAACCTTTTAAAAAAAATCCACGTTGTATGCCCATTCATACCTATGTGTACGAGTGGGCATTACAAGTGTTGAAACGTTATAGGGAAGGTTGGTCATGATAGGTTATTCCCAGGTTAAGGGAATATATTATGGTGATATTTTCTCTCATTACAAAGCTAACATCTATCAGATTCATGTTATCACTTGTTAAAGCATATGATTTAGAAGTTGAAAAGATGGATGTGAAGACAACTTCCTTCATGGTGACTTCAAGGAAGAAATATATATGTCACAGCTAGAGCACTACATGGTAAAAGGTAAAGAAAATCTAGTTTCCAAGTTGAAAAAGTCTTTGTATGGTTTGAAGAAATATCCTAGGATGTGGTACTAGAAATTGTATGGCTTTTGTTGAGTTTGGGATTTTTGAAGTAGAAATCAGATCATTGTGTTTACTTTAAGATGGATAATGATCACATTCTCATTATTGCATTATATGATGATGATATATTGTTCATTGGGAATGGTAAGAATTTGATTTCTAATTTGAAGTCTCAGTTGTCACCACAATTTGAGATGAAATATTTAGGGGCAGCCAGATACATCTTAGGAATGGAAATCAAAAGAGATAGAGCTAACAAAAAACTATGGTTAGGCCAAAGTAAGTATGTGAACACCATGTTGGAAATATTTAGCATGACAGCTTGTAGACCATTGATTGTTCCTATTACGATGGGGAAAAAGTTATCTATTATAGATTGTCCAAAGTCTCCTTCTGAGATGGAGGATGTGAGTAGAGTTCCTTATGCTAATTTGGTTGGTAGATTGATGTATGTTATGATTTGTACAAGACTAAACATTTCCCAAGTTATGGCTAATCCTTGATGCGTACATTGAGATGCAGTGAAGAGAGTGTTTAGATGTACTTGCAGAGTACTTTCAAGTATTCCTTATGTTATCATGGTTATCTTACAATGGATTGGAATTCACTTTGTATTCGATGATTTCTAGTTTCAAACTGGGCATGTGATATTGACAGTAGGAGATCCACCAATAATTAGATGTTCACTATGATCAGTGGTTCTATTAGTTGGATGAGTAAGCGAAAACCTATGGTTGCTTTTTCCACTATTGAAGTAGAGTATATGGCAGAAACTCATGCTTGTAAAGAAGCTATTTGGATTAAAATATTGTGTTCTGATGTTGGGTTTGATGCATGGAATATTACCATTTGTTGTGATAGTCAGAGTGCCATATGTTTGGAAAAGAATCTTACTTTTCATGTTAGGACAAAGCATATTGATGTCTAGTACCATTTTGTTCGTGACATGGTAGAGGATGGGAAGGTGAATTTGGAGAAAGTTGACACTTTGATGAATGTTGTAGATGTCTTGACAAAACATGTGAGCATGGACAAGTTCAAATGGTGTTCAGAGTTTATGGGCCTCTCGGCCCCTAGTAGTTAAGTCTTGTCATTCTATTGGCTCTTGAAAGGTGTTTGACAAGTGGGATAATGTTGGGAATTAAGGTGTCTCAACCTGTGCAGGTTCCTAATGTTGTATTTATTTGGGTTAGTACAGGATCATGGGGGTCCAAACTAGGCCCCTAAGTGGAAATGAAAATTTAGAAAAATAGAGTTAGGCAACTTGACATAAAAATTCAATAATAGGTTATTAACATAATTTGAAAAATATGTAAGAATAGAATTTGTAGAAAATTGAATGTAGCTTCTAGGCTACTAGTCCTTTTTTAGAAAAAAGTAAATCTATTTTGTGAAAATTTGAAATTTCAATGCAGTACTACTAAATTTTTAGGAAAAAGATAAAAAGGTGTATGTTTGACCAACCTAAGTACAAGAAAAAAATAATTTTTTTTTTTCTGAAACTTTCAATATAATTAGAGGACATATGCCCAGATGTGCCACGTTTTTTTGTAATTTTTTTGCAAGTAAATAATTAGTTATGATTTTTTTATTAGAACATTTCAAAATTATAAAAACGTGTTTGTCTGACCACCATAACTTGGTCAAAAATTTATGAAATTCAATTTTTTTATCCTATAGTATGCAAAGCATAGAATGTGATGCATCTTTTAGATTCGAAAAATATGAAATAGTTTGAAAATTATAGAAGTTTTTCAATCAACCTATGAATCAGGACTTTAGTCATAATGTATGTAGAAAATCAATAATAATTATCTATTAAATTCAAAATAAGGCATATCTTATATTGGTGGAAAGCTGACAATTTTTTCAATAAACCCTTTTTGTTTCATAAAATTTAGATTAAAAAATTCGTCAGCCACAAGGGAAAAATTTTGGTCATCACATCGCCACTTTTTGGAACCCCATGATCCTGCATAGACCCATTTATTCAGCACTATGTTGTAAGATCCCATGTTGAATTGGCATAGTTTTGCCATGTGTCAGCACCTTGTGTACATACAACAAGATAAATTTTCAACTTTTTTAGTCAGGGTTTCCCCCCAAAATAATTAATGGGGGAGTTTAGGGGGCAAAGCCCATCCTGTGAGGCCTGAGGGACTTACCCCATGGTGGGGGCCAAGGCATTGATAGCTAGTTTGTTATTGGCCAACATGGAAAAATTGACATTGGATAACTATCAAAGAGGCTTGATAAATAAGTGGCTGGAGAATGTGAAAGGTCATGGGATGTGAATATGAATCAATATTTGTGTACTCTTGAAAGAGCTTACATTACGAGTGTGTTTTAATCATTTTTTGATTTGATAATACATTGTGCAGGTTTTGGAGTGTGGGGTTTTTTACCTGAAAGAGTTTTCCCCACATATATCTTGTCTTGTGAGCATTGTACTCATTTTTTATGTTTTATTAACTTTTTTTGAATGTGCATCTAATAACTTGTAACTAGTAAAGATTCAAATTTTCATAACTTTGCTCATTAGATCAATGTAGGAAGCTATTTCCACATACCTTGCTTCCTTTCAATAAATTTCAACTTCTATTTCAAAAGAGAATTCTGAACTTGAAAGGTAGTACCATAATAGGTCAAGTGTATTTCATGATAATCTATTGGCTATTCTTAGCCTAGATTAGATAATTAATAATCTTTTCTTAACTAGGATAAAGGTAGTATGCGATATCTCTCAGTTATCTATTGCTATCAAAAGATAATTTCTATTTTAACCTTCCTCTATAGGCATAGGTGGAATAAATTATTTTACATATATATTTGAATACATATGTATTTACAAGTGTTGACTTTAAACAAGATCATCAACCTTTCACAAAGTTATAATCTTTTATAGACATTATGAGCAATAATATCTTTCCATTATAGGACTGTTATGACTCCATAATAGATATATAAAAAAATATCACTTATTTCGACCTTCTCAAGGCACAAAGGAAATGTAAACATGCAGTCTACTTCTATCTTAAAGATAAACATTTTTCGATAGATAAAGCACAAAAAGAAATACTTAACATCATCCTTATATAACATCGGTATTCACCAGACTTACGACCTTTAAAAAGTTTCTTATACTTTGTTTCACTCTAACAGATGTTTTTATAAAATAATACATAGGATGGTCAAGGTTTAAGCAGAACCATAAGGAAACGCTTAGTTCCTAGCCATTTCATAATAGTCAGCCTTCTACATAGGGTTATATACATTAAGGATAACCTTAAACACTTTTAAACAATGAAAAAAACTATTCAACTTCTAAACACAGTTGAGGGAACTTATACAGACCATACGTTTTGCAAGAATATTCACAGTAAATAGATTAATATTTATAGTTCGTTCAATGGGTAAAATTCTTCAATAAAGAGTTTGTTTTACATACATGGCACATTTATACTTAACAAAGACTTAATATTAAATTGCTCCAGACTTAATAATGTTATTTGCAAAATTATTACAAGGTTTAACTTCATTAGAAACCTCTACCAAAGCCATATTTTGCAAATAAGAAATACTACTATAGTTAACTATTATCTCATGCAAACTAGTGGCCTCTTAAGTCACACAAAATAAAGATTATTAAAGAAAACAAATTCTTTTAGTTTGTTTACATACAGAGTAAGGCTTACATATTCACAATATACTGAAGGTTTATGTTTCAAGTATGTTCTAATCGGTGTTGTCATTGATGTAAACATGTTTGTGTTCTCATTGGTGTCAACTATGTCTCGTAATGAAGTTAGTGTTGTTTGATTCAGTTGCTTTGATAAAAGGTGGTTTGGATGATCTATATAGATACTAAATGTGTTTAGAATATGCTTATGTAGTTGGGTTTCCAAGTGCTTTTGAGAAAATTTGAATAATACTGAAAATTGTGTGTTGAAGGAATCTTATGGCTTACAGTATACTACTCGACGTTTTGCTCCACATTTCTTCTATGTTGGAGATATGAGTTTATGGTTTGGTTATGTTGTTGAGAAGTGGTGTAAGATGCTAAATCTAGAATTTGGTTCTCAAGATCGCTATGAAGTGAAAGTTATGTTCACCAGTTTGAAGAATAGGATTTGACAGTGTTTCTGATTTGTGTAGAGGTGTCTAGGAGAAAGTATTTTGCTCTGCATTTCTCCACATAGTGGTTTCAGATGTTACAGTTCTAGATTTAAGCTTGTAAGGTCCTTATCTACCTTCTACCCAAAAGTCTTGTCGTATGATGCTTTGGAAAGAAAGTTCTTGTGTAGTAGAGTTTGACAGTGTTGGTTGTAAGCAGATAGTGAGCCCTCTTCAAGTAAAATTTGTTGTGGATGACTTTATTGATTTCTAGGTGACCTCAAGTTATTCATGGATGTTTCTAGAATGTGTTAAGTCTCTGGGCATGGTCCACAAGTTATGGTTGTGATTGTGGAAGCATGTGATGAAGAATCCCCTATGTCTACACCATTTGGATGACCTAGAAGTTTGTGCTAATTGAGGAGTTGATTTGATGATTATGTGATTGTTGTGTAGTGTGCTTGGATAGATTTGGGTATGAGCTAAGGCTTCGAGTGGTTTTCTTTCATTACCTTGTGTCGTGGAATGTTTAGGTCCAGACCTAATTCTAATTTTGTGTGTTTGCTGACCTTGGAGATCGTTTCAAGGATTGAAGATTGTGTTGCTGACCTTGAAGATTGTTTCAAGGTTGATGGTAATATAAATAAGTGTTAAGAGTTCATATGTGTGTGGACATGTATGGCAGAGATTAAGTTTGTGATGTGAAAGTGATAAAAGGGCAGTAAGAGCTTTCATGAGTTAGATGACTGGATACAGTGAGCAAAAGGTGTCTACTATCTTTTAGTTTAGATGAGAAGGTGATGATTGTTGTACTTCATTGAAACTAAACCCATGCATGTGTTAGATGCAATTATATCAATGAACCTCTTCTTTCTTCTTTCTTCTTTCTTTTTTAGTGGGCAGTGAATCCCCTGTAGTGAGCATTCTTTGTATGACAATGAACCTCTTGCAATTTGGTGTTGCTACTAATCTATACTATGAGCTAATCCTCACCATGGTTTTTCCCTTTTAGGGTTTTCCATATAAAAATTTGGTGTTCTCTTGTTCATGGTGTTGATGTGTTTAAGTTTATGTTATTTCATTTTCACGTTTAATCTTAATAATAGATTAAGGGTTTAAGTAAACTAATGGGGTTGTGATTATGCTTATGAGGGTTTGAAATTTTTGATACAACTAATTCATCCCCCTTCTCAATTGTCTTGTTCCTTGAATAGTTTATTTGCATACCTACAACACTCGTAACTTCTTTCCAATACAATTGATACTCTTCTCCTGTTGTGCTCTTCTTACTTCTAACTATTCAAAATCAATGAGATTTTCACCTCCTTATCCACTACTGAGTTTGTGGTCCTTAATGAAAGAAGGAATCCTTTGAATCATGTCTCACTACCAATAGTTAAATACAACTATAATACATTCATATCTCCTCTTTTCCCTCAACCATTTGTAGCCTCTATGTGCTAGAAAAAGAGAGTATGGAGCTATTGCTTCTCCCCACTCCTAGTATCTAGAGAGAGATTGATGGGAATCTATCCACTAAAACTTTACTTCTTTATTTCAAGCTAGCCATTAAATTTAACCATGGCTAAGCTTTAAAATAATTTAAAATATAAACTATAGTCACCTAGTTCATAGATGTTACTGATGCATTTTTGAATGCTTTAATTATTCTTTTCATGAGCACAATATAGATGATGGAGTCTTGAAAAGAAGACTTAGACCTTTACATAAGGAATACACTTGATTGGTCAATTACTCACGTTGACTTGGTATTCACAAGACATGATGATGACAGTATTAAACAAGTACAAAATGATCATAGCATTAAAATATTACTGAGGTGAACAACAACATAAAGAATAAGACTTATTCACAAGTTGACATAACCTCTAATGTGAGTGTGTGTGTGTGTGTTCCCAAATGACACGATGATCATTGTATTCACGTGATCTAGCACCCTCTCCAGAGTGATATTCTCTCTCTCTTCATCTTGGAGGGAGAATAAAAACACTTTTCCTGCATCCACCTTAGTTGCCCAAATGTAGTTAGTCCATTACATCTTTTTAACCATGTGCATAATAATAACATCATAGATAATTATTCTTTGCATATAATGATATTAATCAAATGAATTTTCTATTCTAACACAAAATTACTTTCTTCATAATAATTTCACTGACTCTCTATCTGTATGCTTGCAATAAAATGATAAGTATGTTTGTTTTAGAATAGAGTGTGACATATTTCTACCCTTAGAGATCATCGTCCTCAATGATTATGTCCATAACAAAATAAATATAACAATTATGTTCTTTTACATCAATTTTGCATAAAAAGATGTGAAAGCTTTTGATAAAATCATTTTTATCCTTCCAGGTAGCATTTTCCTCAGAATACTAGTCCCACTAGACCTTGTACTGAGTAACCTCTCTCTTACATAGCCAGAACTTGCATACCTCAATCACTTTGGGAGGCTTGATCATGACTAGTCCTGGGTCCTATACTTGTAGAGAATTCCAATCAAGTATATGATTAGATCCTGATATATATTTCTTCAAGTAAGATACATAGAAAACATCATGCATCAAGTAAGATATATATAACTTAATTGGGCTCTTCTATGGTTTGACTCTCAAGAGAACTTTATCTCCTACTAAAAATTGTGTTGGCAATATGTGTTGTCATTGATGTCAACACTTAGAGTAAGTTCAGCACTGAATTTGTGATGATGATACCAGTAAGATACAGTGGTGATATTGATGTTTAGGTTTACTGATATCCAATGATGTTCCTAATGTTCATAGTGGGTTACTAATGTTCATAGTTGGATGTCATGTCAAGTCAAGTTGTTGGTTAGCGAAGATGTTTTCATGATGAAATATTAAGATGAGAATTAGAAGCACAGAGATGAATGATGAAATATTAAGATGGGAATTAAAATCACTAAGATGAATGATGATATATTTAACTATGCTAAGCACGAGAAGGTATTACTGAGGAACTGTGGCGTGGTTCATGATCCTTCATGTTGTTCCCAAGGATGTATGTGATGTTATATAAAGATTTTGGCTTCCAAAAGTTGGTGAATGTTACTACCACAAAGAGGTGCCTACAAGACTGTATGGTAAAATGCTCTGCATTCCTCCGCATTTGAAGATATGGTCATGCGGTTTAGAACTTAAGTTAAGTATGATGTAAAGGTGCTAAATCTAAAGTTTCAAGTCTTTTGTCCTTCTGTAGTTAAAGTTATGAAAGAGAGTTCTGGTCTATGCTATGGCAAAATCAAGTGATGATGAAGATTGTTTGGAATGCTCTGCATTTCTGTACATTTGAAGATAAGCTCTGGCAGTTTAAAATTTAAGTTCAGTTCTTGATGAAGGTGCTATTTCAAAATGTTTAGGTCTCTACACCCTCAACAGTGAAAGTTATAAGTGGTGGAGTTCTGATCTGTATTCTGTCTGAGAAAAGTAATGTTGAAGGCTTGTTGAAATGTTCTGCATTCCTTTGGAAGAGAAGAATTACCTATCCAGTTTGGTAGACATTTTCTAGGACGTGTATTACATGCATCCTTGCATTTTCAAGTGTTTTGGTGTTCTGCAAGGTCAATTTCTCAATGATAGCATGTTATAATATGTTTCGAATGGCTATTTGATCTTTGTGTACATGTTTTAAGCTATGCGACACAATGTATTTACTGTGTGGAGTTAGATGTGTATCTAAAGGTGTAGTATGAGTCATGAAGACTCATCTAGAAGAATTTCATGAAGATCTTTCATGTTTTCAATACTGCACAAGGTTTTCAAGTGATTATGTCCATTATTTTCATTGTATCATTTGCTTCTATCAATCTTTTCTTGATCAGCTTTACTTTCTCTTCCATTTCTAATAGTATTTTTGGCCCAAGGGAAATCGTATCTTCTAGTTTATCCTAGCTTATAGGAGTTTGACACTTTTTGCCATACAATGCTTCAAATGGAGCCATCTGAATTGCAAACTGATAATATTTACTATATGCAAATTCAACCAGTGGAAGGTACTCTTCACACTTATACTGTTGATCCAAGCAATACATTCTAAATAAATCCTCCAATTTTTTATTAACTCTCTTAGTTTGACCATCTGTCTCTAGATGATAGGATGAACTTATATTCAGTTGTGTCCCTAATGCTAAAAACAAAGTCTGTGAAAACCTTGAAGTTATCCAAGCATCTCTATCTGAGATTATCTTTTTAGGGATTCCATGCAATCTAAAAACTTCTTCCATGAATTTCTTGGCTAAAATAGGTGCTCCATTTGTAAGGTTACTAGGTATGAAATGGTCTACCTTAGAAATTTTATCCACTACTACAAGAATAGCATCATGCTTATAATGTGACATAGGCAATCCCTAGATAAAACCTATACTAATTACCTGCCACTTCCATTTAGGAATATCATGAAGATACAAGATTCTTGTTGAGAGCTGGTGTTCATCCTTAACTTGCTGACATTCAAGACACCATTCCACAAATCTTGTGGCATCATTCTTCATTCCCATCCAAAAATACAAGGGTTTCATATTAGCCAACAATTTTGTCACTCGAGGGTAACCTTAATAAGGCACAAAATGTGCTTCTTTCCACATAGTTCTTAAATCTTCCTAATTTGAAAAATAAATTTGGTTATTGTATCTCAATAATCCATCAGGTTCAAAATAAAATCCATCATACTTTGTGTCTTGAGGATTTTCTATTAGAGCTTGCAGAATCTTCTCATACTATTCATCTCTGACTAAATTCTTCAATACATGAGCTTAAAAATTTGAGTGTACTAAAACTATTGCCATAATATGCCTTCTACGACTCAAGGCATCATCCACTTGACATCCTTTACATTTAATATATAATTAATCTCAAAATGATAGTTAGAGATAAGCTCTAACCAGCTTCTCTATTGAGTGTTGGTTCCCAAAATGACTACAACACAAAACTCTAAAACAATTCTAAATCACCTAGGCTAAGGATGTCGTCAGGGTAATTGAAAGAGGTTTATCAACAAGTTGGGGCTGATTTTGGCCAACTAACAGGAGTGGGTAGACTCCTCTATTTTTTAATCTCAGGTTAAATTCTAGAAGGATATTCCAAGGGGTATACCTAAGCAAGTATTGACTTTATAACTAGATGAACACCTCAAAATATTTGAACAACCAAACCCAAATCACTCTCTTAGCCCCAAAATTTTCACTAAACTAAGAACAAATGATTGTTACAAGACCCCTATATAGCTAATAAAAGTAATCCTACTTAATGAGAATGTTGGTAGAACCACTATCATGTCTAAAGATAAATATGAATTTTTGTTTTAAATGATTTAGGTGATCACAAGCTACTCAAATTGGTTCTTATCTATTGGGCTGTAGATTCTTACATTCAACAGAGGACACAACTGCAAAGAAATATATGATTGCCTATTTGAAGATTCAAATGCATAAAAATCAATACCAAATCACTGAGAATGCTAATGATCCAACACCATAGCATGTTCTTCCCTATTCAACACTGAAATGATCATTTATAAAAATTGGAAATGAATTAAGAGTTGTCACACTCATCCAAATCAGAGTATACATTCATACCACTAAATGTGGCAAAAGCAAACTATAACTGTGAGTAAGTTTCCTAAGAAGAACATCTACAACAATGGAGAAAAACAATGATTCAATACAAAGATTGCAATACCGAAATGATCATTTACAAAAAATTGGAAATGAATTAAGATTTTTCACTCATCTAAATCAAAGCTTACATTCATACCACTAAATGTGGTAAAAGCAAATTATAACTGTGATTAAGTTTCCTAAGAAGAATATCTACAACAATGGAGAAAAACAGTGATTCAATACAAAGATTGCAAAATATGTAACATACATTTCATAGCTATTTCATGAAGAATAAAAAACTACAAAGATGATCTTTCCTTTTCTACCTCTGAATCTCTAAACCTGATGTGAGAACAATGCCCAATTGACCAACCCTTAATGCATCAAAAACATATGCATATATAGCAATTAAGCTCAAAGTGCAATTCCAAGTGCTACACTCAGTCAATGAGTACACCCATGCTTCATTGAATTCAACCCTATTGACACTTGAAAAAGATAACTCCTAGACATGCATTATTTTGCTCCCAAAATCCAAAAAAAACCCACCTTTTTCCTTTGCAGTTTAAACCCACCATTTATACCCAATCTAAGAAGTATTTTCTATGGGTTTCATTCAAAAAACTCTAAGTATAATTTCCCATGTTCCTTGTGTTTCCTTCCCTTTGAAAAAAATTAGTTCCTTTTTTTGGAAACTTGTTGGTGTTGTCATTGATGTCAACCTCTAGCAAATGGTTCACTTGGTTTCCAAGTGCTTTTGAGAAAATTTGAACAAAAAGGTGGGTAGTGTGACAGAGGTATGTGTAGTGTTATGCTCCACATTTATTTATAGTTGAAGATAAGCTTGTGTGGTTTGGAAGTGATTATTAGAGGTTTTTAGAGGTGTTATATCCATAGTTTTAGATTTTGGATCATGTGGTAGTGGAAGATGTGATTGACAATGTTTGACTATGAAGGATGTTGTCTAGGAGAAATGAGACTACTCTGCATTTATCTGCTCTAAGGTTTCATGTCCTTTGGATATGGGAATGTGCTTATATTATTTGTATCTACTTTCCATTGAAGTTTCTAGTGTTGGGTTGCTCTACAAGTTCAGTTTTTGTGTTGATGTTCAGTGGTAGTACATCCTGATGTGCAGAATGAAGACATACTTTATTTCAGGCAGTTGTGGCAATGTTGTAAAAGGTTCTTATGATGTTGAATGTTTTGGAAAGATGTGTGAATTATGTGTAGCATCTCTCTATGGTCCACATGATGTTATTAATCTTGGATAGGCATTTATGTGGTTGCTTACAGTGTTTGTTTAGGTTTGGTAGACCTGGCTTGCTAGTGCCAGTTGCGGAGGTACTTCATGGATTCTGAATGTGATGAGAAGCATGGTGATACAGATTTGAGTCCTAGTGAACCCTTGATGTGGTCCAATTTCACTTATTTCCAATGTGGAAGTGTTTAGTGTCAACCTATTTTTATGTTGCACATTTGAGGCACATACGTTTCATTAGCACTGACCTAGTTGAGATGCTTTTTGGTTTTGGATGGTATAAATGCAAGATGAAGTTGAGTGGAGAAAGGTATAGATGATGATGTGAATTTGAATCAAGGGTGGTGAATTGAGTGTGAGCCTAAATGACTATGAGTCCCAGATGCAGTTAGCAGAAGGTGTCTACATTCTAGTTTGTCTAAAGTTGCTAGAGGTAGTGAGCCAAAGGTTGCAGATGGCATAAAGTTGAAGTTGTGGATTTCTCTTATTTCTTTGAGATAGTGAATCTCTCTATAATGCTCCTCTTCTATTCTTCTCTCTTCTAGATAGTGAGTCCTTCTAACAATGAGCCTTTCTTCTGACAGTGAGACTTTCTTCTGGTAGTGAGCCTTTCTTATGGGTAGTGATCCCTTGGCAGTGAGCATAATTATTTTTGGTTTTGCTATTCATATATATATGTGAGCTAATGCTCACTATGGTTTTTTGTTTCTTGGGTTTTCCATGTAAATTTGGTGTTCTTATGTGTTTGAATGTGTTTTCATTTGTTTACATTTTGCTAACACATAATAAAAGGTTGATTAGAATAAAATTGAAGATTTAATGTTTTAATACACAATTGATTCACCCCCCTCTCAGTTATCCTATGGATACTAACAATTGGTATCAAAGCCAAGTTCGTTGAAGAAGCTTAACCACTTGTGGTAGATCCGAATGGCGCACAGGAAAGGTATTGAGGTTTCAGTGTTCGATGGAACAAATTATGCTTTTTGGAAGACCATGATGGAAAGCTTTTCTGTCTCACTAGGATATGGTGTAGGGAAGATAGTTGACAAAAAGTATACTATACCTACTAATGGTCCGAGGGATGAAAATGAGATTAAAGAATATAAGAACAATGGCAATGCAAGGAGTTCTCTTCTAAACAGTCTTTCTGATTCTAAATTAGTGAAGGTAATGAGCTACAAAACTACTCATGAGATCTAGAAGAAGCTAGAAAGTATCTATGAAGGAGATGACAAGGTCAAGCAAGGAAAGATGCAGAATTTGAAGGCCAAGTTTGAAACCCTAAAGATGTTAGAGGATGAAAATATTGCAAGCTACATATAGAGACTGGATGAAGTTGTCAACTGCATCAATGGTCTTGGTGGAAAGCTGGAGGAAAGTGAAGTGGTAAAGAAGGTACTAAGAACTCTTCTGAAATCTTATAGTGCTAAAGTTTCTACAATTGAGGAAGTTCAAAATTTGGATACTTATACTAGGGATTAATTGTTTGGTACTTTAACTACTTTTGAATTGAAAGAGTTTGGTCAAGATGATCCAAGAAAAGAGACTGCTTTTAGGGTTAGCGAGACAAAAAACAATGTTGAATCAGATCTAGATGACTTTGATGAAGTGGAAGCAAATTTTTTAAGCAGATTGAAAAAGGGCTATAGAAAATATAGAGGTAAGTTACCCTTCAAATGTTTTAACTGTGGAAAGATAGGTCATTATGCTTCAAAATGTCCGGTCAAAATCTCTAATGACAAATACAAGGATAAAAAAGGAAAAGCATTCAAGAAGAATTATTATGTTAAAGAAGATGATAGCATATCTGATGATGAGTCTGACTATCTAGATGATGAAAGTAATGAATGCTTGTTCATGGCTCTAAATGATGGAACTAATTCTACTGACTATGAAAGATGTATGAAGGAAATTGCTCTCGAAACAAAGCACAATATCAAAGGAGATTTGGTAACTTCTTTTCATGCAAGAGAAGAGGAAAATCACTAAATAATTAATAGTGGATGTTCAAATCATATGACAGGTGATAAGAATAAGTATGTCAAGATTGTGAAATTCGATGGAGGTTTTGTTAAGTTTGTAGATGATGCATCTACTAAGATCTACGGAAGAGGTTCAATCAATTTTTATGGAAATAAAAATACAGATGATGTTCTTTATGTCAAGGGTCTCTAGCATAATCTTCTAAGTGTAGGACAAATGTGTAGTAGAGGATATAACCTTGTATTTCACAATGGTGGCTGTGAAATCAGAAAAGAAAGCTCTAAAACTCTACTTGCTATAGGATCAAGGACAAAAGGAAATGTATATCAGCTCAAAGGTGCTAATGCTATGTGCCTTATGACTCAAATTAATGAAAGTTGGATATTGCATAGAAGAATGTGTCACATCAATTTTGACAGTCTAGTGAGGATTAGCTCTACTCAAGCTATGAGGGATTTGCCAAGAATTACTAAGCCTATCAATGCAACCTACAAGGAATGTTAGATTGGGAAGCAAACAAGGAAGAATTTCAAAATCAAAGAGTATTCTACCACAAGACCTCTGGAGCTGGTGCATACACATTTGTGTGGACCTACAAGAGTAGAAATCTTTCAAGGTGATAGGTATTTCATGTTGTTGATTGATGATTACTCTAGAATGACTTGGGTAACTTTTCTCAATGAAAAATTAGAAGCTCTAGATAAGTTCAAAGAATTTAAGGTTATGGTTGAAAATCAAATTGATATGAAAATCAAGTGTTTGAGGTCTGACAGGGGTGGAGAATTCACCTCCAATGAGTTTTCCTATTTTTGTGAAGATCATGAAATAAAAAGGCATTTATTAGCCCGTAGGACTCCTCAGTAGAATGGAGTTGTGGAAAGAAAGAACATGACAGTTCAAGAAGCAACAAGGACAAAGTTGAAAGAAGCAAATCTACTAGATATATATTGGAGAGAATCTATTCACACTATAGTCTACATATAAAATAATGTGCAAGCAAGGGTCAACAATTTAAAGACTCCATATGAACTATGGTATGGAAGAACCCCTACTATAAAATAGTTTACAATGTTTGGAAGTAAGTGCTACATTAGGAGAGATGAAGAAAACATGGGAAAGTTTGATACAAGATCAGATGAAGAAATCTTCATTGGATATTCTACAAAGACTAAGGCTTATAGGTTCTATAACGAGAGGCTAAAGAAACTAGAGGAAAGTGCAAATGTCAAAGTGGATGAAGAACCACATCAGAGCTAAGTATTGATAGAAGGATATCAATCTGATGAGTTCATTGAAGAGAAGAAGAAAAGGAAAAGGAGAAGCATGTTGATGAAGAAGATGCTCTGAAAAGGATTCCTAAGACCCCAAGTATGTGCAGAAACATCATTCTGGAGATCAAATCATTGGAGATAAGAACAAAGGTGTATTAACAAGAAGAAATATTGTTATGGCAGATGAACAAGTAAATTTTTGCTTATTGTCTAAAATAGAACCCAAAATAGTTACTGAAGCATGCAAAGATGAGAACTAGATCAAGGCTATGGAAGATGAAATGATGCATATTGAGAACAATAGAACTTAGAAAGTTGTCCCAGGACTAGCAGAGAAAAATGTGATAGGAATTAAATGGGTCTTCCAAAAAAATTGAATGAGAATGGAGTAGTTAGAAATAAGGCTAGGCTTGTATGTAAGGGCTACTCACAAGTGGAAGGAATATATTATGAGGAAACATTTGCTCCAGTGGAAAGCTTGGAGGCCATTAGAATGTTCTTGGCCTTTGCAACTCATAAGGACTTCAAAGTTTATCAAATGGATGTGAAATCTATATTCTTGAATGGAGAATTGGAAGAAGAGGTATATATTGAACAACCGGAAGGATTTCAGTTATCAAATGATCCAAATATGGTCTACAAACTAAAGAAGGCATTATATCGACTCAAACAAGATCCTAGAGCTTTGTATGTGTTATGTCAGAAAATGTCTCCCAAGACTTTTTCCCTCCTAGGTTTAGCTCCTGAGTCCCTTGTTTTGGATCTTACATGTTCATTTTGACTTCTAGAAGAAAATGGCCTGAAACCCATTTCGCATGGGGCATGAGGGACATTGTTGTACTTAGTCCTACCCTAAAATAGGACCTGTGGACACAGGCACTTGCACCCTTGTCCTGCCCTATTTCAAACAGGTCTCAAATTTGAATGTCTGTTATGTGATCATTAATTAGGTCCCACAATGACATCTTAAGTTTGAATTATGAAATTATTAGTGGAAATGTGTTTAGTTTCATATATAAGCATGTATAGGGTTTCATTTGTAAACTAGAAGATGATTGTGAACTTTTCACAAATTTATGATTTTAGAGCATTCAAGATATTCATTTTTGCAGAGCAGAGCATTATTATTGTGTTTATAATTGTAGATTTAGCTTTATCTTCTCATGTATTGAAGGATCTTCATCTATGTGAGAGCTACACCTCTGATGTGATATCTCCTTATGTTTTGATCATTTATCAATTTGTTTTTGCCTCTATCTTGCAGTTATACACAATCTTTATCTAACAACAATGTTCAGAAAACTTGAATGTCCTTCCAGGGCTTGACTAAGGCAAACCTCTAAACACAACAACCCCCAACCACACTCCTTGTGATTGCAGGTTACAGGTGTCGCATGTGACAGAGTGGAGTTGCAGGGAATAGTAACATAGTGTGTAGATTCTGGATCTCTGAAGAAAAGCACTGCTTGGACTCGAGAGCTAGTGCAAGTATCCTCCAAGGTTGAAAACATAGAAATCATTGTGATAGTGAAAATCAGCATTTGAAGAGGCTCTAACATCCTGAAGAACACCCTGCCTTGGACTTAGGCACTAGTATCAATGTCCTCTACATCTCCCGAGTTGGAAACAGAAAATAGAATGATCATCAATGTCAGAAGGAGATCAAGATTTCCTAAAGAAAACACCACCTTGGACAGGGGTGTGAGTGCCAATGTCCCCGAATATTCTGCATCTCAAACTTCAAAAAATAGTCAGTGATTAATCTCTATCTACTACCTTAGTCCATAAGCATTTGATGTAATTCATCATTTTACTTATTGTTTTGCATATAGGGTTTCAAGGGTATTTGAGCATTAAATTAATACATTAATTGACAATCTCTAAATTTCCACATCATTCTAAGTGATAGCCTAACCTAAAGGGAAATCCTCTTGTGAAAGTGTGATTCAACTCAGTTGATATGTCCTTGAATGTTTGTAGTAAAAGGAGGATCTAGCCATTCAACCCCATTGTCCATCTTTTCTTACAAAACATTTGGTGAACCCATGTTTATGTGAATTTTGCACCTTGCTAAGTGTTGTACTCCAGATTTGTATTCATTCATTTTATTGCATTTGAAAATTTACAAAAAAAATTAAAAATTTTGAAAAAATTGGCATCTTGGGCTTGCATTTTGGCATAACTTGAATTAATTTAGTTTAATTCCATTTAATTTCTATTATTTTCATTAGATTTGATTTAAATTATAGAAATTCATCATTACTTTATGTTATGTCAGAAAATGTCCCCTTGGTGGCTTTTCCCTCTTAAGGTTTAGCTCCTGGGTCCTTAAAATGCATTTAAAGCATCTTGTGTGTTAATTTATACTCCTGATGAGAAAACCCTAAAGTCTTATGTAAAATAGGACCTAGGGGGTGCTATTTTGATTAGCCCTAAACAAAAATAAGTGGGTGGACTTGGGCGCTAGCCCCCTAGTCCTACCCTATTTTGGGTCTGCCCTAAATTTTGATGTCAGTTTTATTACCGTTATTTAGGTCCTATGCCGACATCTCAAGTTAAAATTATGAAATTCTTAGCAAGAATCTTTATAGTTACATATATAAGCATGTTTAGGTTTTCATTTGTAAACTAGAAGATGATTGTAGAGCAGAGTATTGTTATTGTGTTTGTGATTGCAGATTTGAATTCATCTTCTCATGTGATTGAATAGCCTTCATTTATGTGAGATCTACACTAACAGGTGATACCTATTATGTTTTTGATCATTTATCATTTGGATTTTGCCTCTATCCCGTAGGGATACACACTCTTATCTGACAACAGTGTTCAAAAGACTTGAATGTCTCGCTGGGGCTTGACTGAGGCAAGCCTCTAAATATCACAACCCCCTCCCACACTCCTTTGTGATTGCAAGTTACAAGTACTAAGTTTCGTAGAGTGGAGGTGCAGAAAGGAGGTTGCAGACAACAAGAATTCTGGATCTGGAAGAAAAAGGATAGGGGTGAGCATCTCAGGATGAGGATGCTAGCCCTTGTGTCCTCCACTTTTTTGGGGGCAGAAATGGAAGATACAATGCAGATCAGTGTCGGAAGGAGATCTAGATTACATGAAAAAAATTGTACCTTGGACTAGGGCACTATTCCTAGTGTCCTTGACTATTTCGCATCCTGAACTTTGAAAAATAGTGAGTTATATATCTTTGTCCTTCACCTTAGTCTGAAGGGATTTGTCATAATTCATTAATTTGATTACTGTTTTACATATATAGGGTTTTAAGAGCACTTAAGCATTAAATTGAGATATTGTTTGATACATTTGAGCTTCCACATCATTCCAAGTGGTAGCCCAACCTAATAGGTGAATTCTCTCCCTTAGTGGAGATTCAACTCGGTTGATATGCCCTTGAATGTTTGGTGAGAAGGGAGGATTTGCCTTCGAAACTTAAACGAAACCTTTTCCCCCCTTTTTAAACCTAAATATTTTGGTGAACCTATTTTTTTAAAAAATTTTGCACCTTGTTGAGTGTTGTGTGATACACTTGCATTCATTCATCTTATTGCATTCAAAAAATTACAAAAAAATAAAAAAATTAGGATCTTAGGCTTGCATTTTGGCATAATTTGAATTAATTGGCATTTAATTTCATATAATTTATGTTATTTTCATTGGATCTGATTTAAGTTACAGAAATGCATTATTTAGTATCCATTTGCATTGCATTGTCATTCTTAAATTGTCAAAAATTGCTTGAAATTGTGTATTTTTCATAAAAAACTAGTTTTGCATTAGCTAGGGTTTGTAGTTAAAATCTTGTTTCATATTTTTCTACCCTTTCAAAACACTCATTAGGACATATTTCTAATTTTAGTGTTTCATCATAGTGGCTTTCATGCAAAATTTCATGTCTAGGGTTTGAAAACCTTTCATTTTCACTAGATTTAGCCTTATCGTCTCTCTAGAATTGCATTACAAGCATGTTGTGAGGGATTTTGCTGCATAATTGGACTGTTATTAGAGTTATTATATGATTCCCCTCCACAAATTCCTTAAAACACCCTCTCTATTAGGCATTTACATTGAAAATTGGTGAAAATTTGCATATTTTAGGTGTATTTTCACTAGATTTCGACTTGTCATCACCCTACAATTGCATCAAAGGCATGTTTTGAAGGATATTGTTGCATAATTGGACTCTTATTAGACATATTATTTTATTTCCCTCTTTACATTCTTCACAACACCTCTTCTCTTAGAGATTGGCATTGAAAGCTTGTGAAAAAAGTAAAAAAATCAAGCATTTTTACGTCATATTCATACATAATTTTGCATTATAGGCATGTTGTGAAGGATATTATTTCATTATTGGGTTTCTATTGACTTCCCCTCTTGAAATTCTTCACAACACCTCTTCTTTCACTCATTTGCATTGAAAAAGGGTAAAAATTGGCACATTTTTAATTACACAGTGTATTTCAACACTATATGTTTGCACACCTCTTCATAGATTTTTCTCAAATTATTTAAAATAATAAATTGGACCTTGTTTTGTTGAACTATTTTCCTCCTATCCATTGTGTTTTTTGTGAACTTAGTGTGTCCTTTTAGCCCTTTCCTTCAAACAAGTGCTTAGGAGTGAAATAGTCACACACCTAGGGTGTATCAAGTAACATAAAACTTTGCATGTCTTGTATTACTAGATCTTATTAGACATTGATGTTACAAGACATTTCATTATGGCATCTTCATCTCATCACTCTTTGGTATCTTTACATGCATATATCAAAAATTTTGAGAGTTTCTACAAATTTCTTAATATGAATCCTCATGTTCTCACTTATTTACAAGCTATGTGTTGTGATGTTCACAACACGCCCCATTATGCTCCTTAGCAAAATGGGGACCCCTGCTGATGTCTTGCTCTTTGCTTCTGCTTGAGTTTTTCTGCTTTCTGGCGGTTTGGTAAAAATGAAGGTCAGGTGCATCATCATCATGATATTGCATGAGGTTGGTCATCATCATGAGTTTAGTTTGTCAAAGTTCATATTTTGTTTCTGTGACCTCATATTTAGAAAGAGCTTGAAATTCCATGCAGGTTTGCCTTTTACTTCACTTGAAAATTTGTCCATATGTGAAAGTTATGCACGGTCAAAGTTTTGGTCAAACCTGATATTCGCAGGAGGATCATCATATTTTTATATCCTAAGTCATGTTGTCAGGATCATCATGATCTTGGTCTATCACCCGATAAAACTCATGCAGTCGCAATAACCGGACGACAATTTTAGGTGGTAGTTCCCTTTACCCGTCAAATGGCCTTATGCGCATCATCAGCATCATGATTGTTTTAGGAAGGTCATATTTTATAAGCTTGGTTTTGCTGTATGAAGAGCATCATCATCATATTTGAACCCCCCCCCCCCCCGATAATATCCTGAGGTTCAGTTATCATGATGACATTAACTTTAAGTCAAGGTAAGTTCCCCGTCGAGTGGTCTTTTGTATCGCGAGCATCATCATGATATTTCAACATTACCTGATCTTATAGTATCATGCTGATCACCCTGACTTAGAAAAATCCACCTTCGACATATTTGCGTGCGCATGCTATAAACCTATCGCAAGGTCATCATCATGATATTTGCTGAAGTTCGAAATATGATGATGACGACTTCACGTCATCTTGATCTTTCACGAGGGTCATTTGCTGAAATTCGCTAAGTGCTGGAAACATCATCATGATAATTCGAGAAGGAGGATCATCATCTTCATATCCTACTGATCTTCTTTAGCGAAGTATCATGATGATCACCCTATCTATTAAGAAGAAGTCGATATTGCATTCCTCAACAGCATGATCATATTTTACAATATCACCCTAGCGCAAATATCATGATGACCTCAACTCATCCTTGTGCTCCGAAAACGAAAAATCATGATGACGTCATCATGATAATTTGATGAGGAGGGTCATCATCATATTTTTATCCTGTCCTGTTGTCAAGATCATCATGATCTTGTTTGTTCACCCGACATTTCGTAAAGTCCTCCTGCCGAGAAGAGCGACCTTTTTGCAAATATCATGATGATGATCATCATCATCCTGATTTCCCTTCGGCAGGATATTTCCCAAAACATGATCCGGTTGGCGAAATATCATGATGACGTCATGTTTTAAGTTTAACAAAGGCCCCGGATATCATGATGACGTCATCCCGATCTGATAAACGAAGAAGTAAATATCCTGATGATCATCATCATCATTCTTTCTTTCAATAGGATATTTTCCGAAGCATGATCCGTTTCCTGAATATGATGATGACGTCTTATTCTAAGTTCGACAAAAGCAAATATGATGATGATCATCATCATCCTGATCTTTCGAGAGGGTTACCTTGGCCGCGAAAGGGTCATATTACATTCATCATCCTGATCATGCTCCTTAGGTGACCTGATATCATAATTATCCCCTGATCTTAATTGAACATGATGATGACGTCATCCTTAGCATTTTAATGAAGCCCGAATATCATGATGACGTCACCATCATTTTCCTTTCCTCGGCAGCATGATCATATTCATATCCTCCTATTCTTCTTCAACATGATGATGATGATGATGTTGTTCTTTTCCCCGATATGCAGAACCGAAATATCATGATGACATCATCTAGACCTTCAGGAGGGAATGCATCATATTTCCAGAATATCATGATGATGAAGTATGTCGGCCAACATGTTTTTTTTTTTTTACACGCCGATGGCGATGATCATGCCGATGGGCGGGAAATGAAGCGGTGGAGTTTTAAACTATTTTTTTTGGCGCCTCTGGCATTTTTCGGTCAGCGATGGTTGACCCCATGAAGTTTGAGCAGTCTGAGCGCATTTTGGACGCGTTTTTGAGTGCATTCTGATCTGATTTCCACAATCTTGCGCAGTCACCTGGATTTAAACGCTTATTTTAATTTCATGCTGTTTTTTGTGATAAATGTGAAACTTATTGCTTGTCTTGTCTTGCAGGCTTGCAGTTGAGGAAGCAGCTGTAAGGTCAACACAGTGACCTCATGGAGGAAGAAGATCTGATCTCAGGAGCAAGAAGATAAGGATGAAGTGCGAAAGTCAAGGCCATTCAAGTGAAGAGGAAGGTTGCAGCTGAAGGTATTACTGCAACAGACAAACAGAAGTTATTGCCCAACTGCCAGAACTTCTCAGAAGGGGCAATATTTCGCCCAGATTTGACACTGCTCAGAGATATTTTTGAGAACTGGTTCACCTGTATTTATTGCTGTAACCAGGGGTTTGAACCAGGGGTTTAGTTAGGTCTTTGCTGTAGTGAGGACAATCAGAATGTCTTTATATTGTGCCTCTCTACACTGTAATACTTGACAACAGGGGCTACAACAGGGATTTTAGGGCCTACAACAGAGATTCTAGGAAAACACAGCAAGTTAGCTTAGCATAGTTTAGAGGTAGAAGAAGGAGGTCGCCTGTTTGTCTGCAGTAAGGTGCGCGTGGAATGTCTGGCTGCCTTACTGTATCTGTAAAGCTTGTAAGTTCTCTGTAGTATGATCAATGAAACTAAGAGTCATTCCTACATTGTAAATCATGTATGACTATTCGTTTCTAATGCAATAGAATCTAGAGTTCTGCATCTATCTTCTAAGTGTTCTCCTGCCCTTCTTTGTGTTTTGAAATATCTTCTTTGAGAGCTTGCAATTTTAAATGTATGTTTGTGAAAATGCTCAGAACTTACATTTAGGGTTTTTACTGTGGATTTGATCAGATTACTGTGGTATTTACATAGTGCATAACAGAAACAATTAGATCCTTCGGTAGATTAAATGAGGTATAGATTAGATCTTTCTAACTTTTCCCAACCCATCTGAAAATATTTAGCTGAAAACGTAGAAATCTAAAGGAAATTGTCTCAAATTTGAAGAAACATGCATAACAGAGCTATAAGTAGACAGTTTTCATAAACAGATAAAGAAGAAAGCTACAAAAATCCAAGAAAACCATCTAAAGCTTGCAGCCCGGTAACACTTGTATGCAAATGAACAGAATACTTGTTGAAATCTATGACCTCTTTGCATATTCTTAGTCCAGTAAGCCCAAAAACAAACCTAAACTACGTAAGGCCCCTTGAACATTACAGCTTCACATTGACCAACTGAACTTGACCAACCAAACCATTGTAGACTTGGGATTAGTTGAATCACCAAATGATTCCTTCTTGTCTTTCAAGTATAGTTTCAGTTCATTTTATGTGAATTTTAACTTATTGTTATGATTGCATCAAAACAATCATCAACAGTTTTCTGGCGCTTTTCAGAAGGGCTAGAAGGCTGTATATCGCAATCATCAACACTATGTATCACAAGGATATATTTAAATGCAATTCATTTGAAATCCTTGACTATGTATCTAATTTTGACAACTTTACATCTCTCATGAATATATGCCCTTGGGTAGTTGAAGATTTAACATAACATGTTGAGATTGACGAGTGTGAAGTTTCTCTTAATGCTTTGGAATTAACAGCTAAAACATATGATGATGATGATTATTATTATTATTATTCCACAAGTTATCCTACTTTTCCTATAGTTGAATTTCCAAAAACCTTAGATGAGAAGACTATGCATAGCTCTATTAATGATACAACACCTAACCTTCCTAACAACACCTTACCTTTCTTTCATTCCAATGCTCTCCCTAGCCAAGATGTAGCATTAGTGAATGAGAAAAGGTCTCTCACACTAAATCCTATAGGGATAAATGTTGGGTATAATAAAGAGGGAAACAATGTTAATTCAATATTCTCTAATAGACTTTGTAGAAATATTCCTAAGATGATCATGCAAGGGGCACCTAATGCACCTTCTTGCTTAAAACCGATTATAATAGTTCAAGGAGATCAAAAACCACGTCGACACCCGGATTACATTCTAAATTATGCAATACAAATCACTCAAAGAAATCAAGGTGTTCAAAAATGTACTGCAACATCCCATGATTGTTCACACATACAACACCCATAATAACAAGCAAAGTAAGAAAGTACCTCATCTTCTTGTCTCTCTTCCATTTTCTCAACCTATGCTCCCCATGCCTCCTCATCTTACTCATAAAAGTGATCAAGAATATGATCTTGTCAAACATCTTTGTGCTACTCCGGCTAAGATCTATCTTTGGGATTTAATACAAACATCACCTACATACCATGGAATGCTTCAAGAAGCTTTACAAAAGGTGATTGTACCACCTGTTGTTAAGCCGAATGATGTAGAAACCCTATTAGATTCTATGCATGCAACAAAAATAGATATTCTCTTTCAACCACATTAATTACCGTCAGTTGAAGTCCAAAACCAATATGACCCTCTTATAATATTTTTCCAAGTAGAAAATAAATTGATCAAGTGTCTTATGATTGATAATGGATTGGCTGTGAATGTTTGTGGTATGGATTTGTTACACAAAATCAAGATTGACACATCTTTCATTAAACCATATAGGATTAACATTCATGGCTTTGATAATGTTGGCAGACAATCTGTGGGTACTATAACTCTACCTATAAAGGTTGGACTTGTGACTTTGTCTACTCTTTTTCATGTCATGCCTGGTTCACTTTCATTTAATATGATTCTCGGTAGACCATGGATTCATGCCATGGGGGCAGTTCCATCTACCCTTCATAGATCAATAAAGTTTATTTATTAAGACAAGCTCTACACTTGGAAAGCCAATCTTGAACCAGATAATTGTTTACATATTGAAAGGCCAAAACAAGTTAAAAATTAGTAAAGTCTAAACAACTTACGAGTGGATTCATCAACACCTCTTGCCACAGATAATGTTGTGCAAGACTCTAAAACATTGAATGCACTTTTCGGTGACAATTAAGGTTCATTAGATTTTAATCCTTGTAATAGAGAGGAATATAAACTTAATAACCCTGACACATCAAAAGAAGCATCGATCTTGTCTAAGCAATCTTTAAAAACACCTAAAAAACCTAAAGTCTCGTTGATAGAAAACAACAACAATACTCTTATACTGCAATTTATGAGATCTATAAGTGTTGGCAAGAGACACATTGTAGCTTCATGAGTGTTGTCATTGATGGCAAAAAAGTTTATCCCACCCATCCGCAGGACATGGTGTGCTCATACCAAAAGTCAGATTGAAGAGTGTTGTGGTCCGGTGAACAAGAACAGAGTATGCAGCAAGGTCCGAGAATCAGGTCCGGATCTCTCAGAGGAAGTATCTATGTGAGGTGTAGACTTGGGGAAGTCAAGAGGAGTACCTTGACTAATAGATTCCAGGGATTGAGCCTCCGGTGTTGAAAGAGTGAAGAGATATAAGCACCTAAGTATTGGGTTCTTGTTTGGCAGAGTAAACAGAGGAAGAACTGACCAGTAGAGCATTAGATCTTAATCTAGATGAGATATTGATGGTGATCAAGCTTACTAAGATATCATTCATGATTGGCCGACATGATTGATGACTTCTATGAGCATCTCTTTGATACGCATCACTGGATAAGCAAGGATTCAGCTGATAGACCAAGAGTTTGGGAAAATAGTAAGTATTCTGGATGCCGACTAGAAAGTGGATGAAATACTTGGTGTGGATATATACACCAGATTGATTTTGGTATGAAGGTGTGTGTGGTGTTGAGGTGTACGAATAAAAGTAGAAGAGCAGTGTGGAAGTAGTAAGGCAGGTCTGATATGTGACAAGACAGCAGCACCAAGAAGAGGAAGAATGAAGTGCAGCAGATCAGTGTATTGAACCTAACCAGAACTGAACCTCAGCATATGTGGATGCTTCTCATTAGTTCAAGTATCTAGTTTCCTTGTATAAACTATTGTAGGCAGTGAGCCTCTTGTGAGCAGTGTACTCAGGCAGTGAGCCCTAATTGGCAAGTGCCACTTTGTACTATCTTATTCTTTTAACAGAGAATACAATCTTTGGTTAATCACCCCGTGGTTTTTTCCCTTAACGGGGTTTTCCACGTCAAAATCATTGTGTCATGTGTATTGATGTTATTTCCATTTCATGGTTATGTTTTCTTATATGATTTGATGCTGCATTAATTGTTAAGGAAGATCAGAAAGTTGAAGTAATTAAGATAACTATTTCACCCCCCCTCTCGGTTATCAACAATTGGTATCAGAGCTAAGTTCCTCCAAACAAAGCCTAACAACTTGAGGAAGATCTGGGAATTCAAATGGATGTGTATGGTATGAGGGAACAACTTCAGTCTGCCCTAGATGATCTTGAGCAATCTAACTCTGAAGTTAATGAATTGAAGGAAAGACTCAAACAGGCTGATGATTTCATAGATGAACTAAAAGGGAAACTGAGTATCTCTATGAAAAAGACAAAGGATCTACTTCATCAATTGGCAAGTCAAGGTGAAGACAATGATACAAATGAAGATCTGAAGGAGAAAACCAAGTTATGTGAAAATTTATCAAAAGAGGTCATTATGGTAAGACATGAAATGGAATCAGAAGTTATGAAATTTACCCAAGAAATTGAAGAGAAAAGAAAAACTGAAGATGATCTAAGACAATCTCTCAAAGAGAAATTAGAAGACTACCATAAAATGGATACAATAATCAGGCATCTTGAATCTAATCTTGAAGAAGCTAGGAATAATGAAGAACAACTTGAGAATTAGATTGACACTCTTAAAAAGGATCTTCAAATAGCAAATGAATACAAAGAGAAATTCAAGATAAGCTCTGCCCAACTTGAAGTTCTTCTTTAAAGCTAAAAGAGGGTAGATGACAAGCAAGGCTTGGGGTATGAAAAAGGTGAAAGCTCCGGATCTGGTCAGAAGAACTCCAGATCAGAAATCCAAGAAACAGGCCTAGAAGACCTCTGGTAACGCAACCAAATGCTCAAAGATATCCTTCCTTCAATGGATACTACCACAATTGTAATAACTTTGGTCATAAAGCAAATTAGTGTAGAAGAAGAATGAATCAGATTAATTCATCCTTCTTCGGACAGTGCTCTAATTGCAAAAGGTATGGTCGCAAAACTCATGAATGTAGAAATATGCAAATGAACAATTCATTCAATGGTAGATGTTTTGCATGCAATAGAATGGGACATATGGCTAATTAGTGTAGATCAAGAGGATATCAGTCAAATATGTAAAGAAATGTTGTTTGCTACAATTGGAATAGATCCGGTCATATTGCCAAATTCTGCAGAAGCAAGAATCAGGACAAAAAGGGTCCGGTGCATCATAATCAAAACCAAGACAAAGGAAAAGGAAAAATGAATGTGGATGAAGTTCAAAGGGAAATGAACAAGATTTGGGCGAAGAGAAGTACAAAAAATGATGGGGATGGATCCACACTAGAATCTAGTGCTGATATTGCTTCCAGAATCTAAATAGATGAGCTCTGGCTGAGGGGGAGTCACAAAAGAAAATATTTTCCCCCAACCAGTCAATTGGTGCCTGAAATTGGCACATGGAAGGTTGCAGACTAAAAGGGCTCTCAGAGAAACATCTAAATAACCCTTAGGGAAGATATGAAAGATCCACAATGAATTTGAAGAGGTTAATCATCTGAGATTAATCCGTTTAACAATCATCCGGTAAGAAGTAGGTCTTTCACAGTTAGACTCGATATGATTCAAACTAAGGAATCTTGATCTGCGGATAGATGAAATGTTTGGAGAAAGGAAGATAGATTGTCAATCATCACCAAGAACAACTCTAAATGCTTCTTGACTGAAAAAGATTTTTCTCAGAACAAGGAGAACAAGGAAAACTGGAATGACTTAAGTTACGCATTTATTGCAAAATAAAATTAGGGTTTGTAGAGAAATATAAGGGTTCTCTTATTGAACATTTGCTCATTTTACATTCGAAAAGAAGAGAAAAGGAGCTCTGCAACAAATTACCTCAAGCCCATCAAAGATCAACTGCAAAAGTTGATTCATCCAGCAATCCGATTCGGTTCATATCGTGAACCCTAGAAGCGTAAAAGGTATTTTCCGCTCTTGAAAATCTCTCTGTGAATCTTTGAAAGATGGCTACTCCAAATGTGGTGAAGATTACTGATAGGCTGCACCCTAAATTTAGAAAACATCCCTATAAATCCCTAGAAATTGATCCTCTAGGTGCATTTTCTAGCATTCCACATGGAATTATGCATGTAGAAGACGTTAGGGTTTACATTCAAGCAAACATTGAAGAATTTGGTGAATCCCAGCTGATGGATATCTACCACAAGGAACTGATGGATGAATCATTTAAACTAAAACCTCAATATAAGGCCATTCAAGATAAACATTTTGGACAATCCATTCATTTCCCCTGTTTACTGAAGATGATTGGGTCTGGTATGTTTTGAGCAAGATACATGACAACTTTATGTGGTTAATGAGGCCATTCAAGATAACCAAGGAAGCAATTAGGGCAATAACCAGATTGCACTCATCCGGTGGGCTACCTACTCTAAAATCAGTCAAAAACTAAACTGTGAGTGAATTACCGGATCTAAATTTGATAAAAGAGCAATGACAGTTGAGGATATCACAGATCCGGACATCAAGTTTGCCTCCATGATTATTAGCTACAAGATATATCACTCCAGTAGAGAAAACTCTATATCTGGAACATCAATCTACACTGCCTATGAAATGTTGAGAAAGAATGCAGATTATGATCTTTGTGAACTCCTTCTGAGCCAACTGATGGAAAACCTACAAAAGATCAAGAAGGATAAGAAGAACTCCTTCAAGTATGGTGGGCTGATACTGTGTTTATTCTTCTACTTTATGAATGAGCTACCCGGATCCAGTGGTTGGGTATGGCAAAATGACAGACCTGTTGCAATTCAAATCAGAGATTACTTGCATGGGCTTGGTGATGCCAAGGCTCAAAATACTACACTATGGGGTTATTTCAAAAACTTCCAAAGCATGATGTAGGCTAGATAAATAATTCCCCAATCCCTAGTTGAAAAATAAAAGGATACAGTGTGCTTTATGGTAGACACTGATCAATATCTGATGGAGGCAGTAGAACCAAGAATAGTATGGATCATGCCAATGGGGTATGAGGTTGATGAGAAAATTGTAGAGCTACATATTCAACACATGCTTAGTCAACCCAAGGATCCTAATGCAGAAAGGTTTGGAACCTTTAAAGAGTTGAGTGTGAAGATTCATGTGGAGCTAAGACAATCTGAAATGAAAAGAAAGGTGAGGAGGGAAGTAGAAGAATTTACCAAAAGGAATGGAATTTCAAAGGAGGCACTTGATGCAAACAGAGAGAAGATGTAAAGGGCAGAAAAAGAAAAGGAAGAAGCAGGAAAAGAAAGTGCTTTGGTAGAAGCCCCCTCCTAGACTAGGTCCTCTAAGAGCTTTGCACCTGCCACTACTAAGAGCTCAAAGGCATCAAAATTAGAAGCAAAATCATCCGATAAAGGAGAAAAGAGAACAAAGACAAAGGCTACAAGATCATATAAAAGCCTCAAAGATGATGAAGAGACAAAATATGATGAAGAGATCAAGAAGATGAAGAAGAAGAAGAAAGTATCCAGAGAATCCTCTATCGGTCTAGACAAGGAAGAAGAAAAGACACATAAAAGTGTTGAGAAGCCTACTGTTGATGATATCATCAAGGCAATTACTATGGATGGAAACCTGAAAATATTAACAGAATTCTATGATGAACATAGTGAAGCTGACCAGAAGATCCTGCAAGATGCCACAGTTAGGTATCTGAATATCTACAACAAAGCTTTCATCAAAATCATATCTCTAATTCCTAAAAGCCTTGAGAAGGAACTTGAAATCAGAAAGAATAATGCTAAAGAAAAGGATATGGAGATCCGGGAATAGATAGCCATTCAGCTCTATCCTTGTATCACTCCTAAGCAAAAGAATATGAACTTCAAAGATTGCAAGGATGAGTTCCGGAGCAAAGCTAGGATGAATCAGCTTATGCTTGGAGAAACTGACAAGGTGGCTAAAGAAACAGAAGACATCCTCCGGAATGCATACAAAAGATTCAATATTCCTATTATAGAGGACTTAGGTGATGATCCCTCGGCCATGGATGACAAAGAAGAATCTACTGAGTCAATGGCAGAAGAGGCAAAGGAGACAACTGAAGAGAGAGCTAAAGACTTAGATTCCTCTACTTCGGAAGAGGAAGTTCATGAAGAAGAAGACACTTCTCTTCCGGATCCTCCTGCATACTCTGGAATTGAAGGAGAAGAAAGAAAAGAAGAGAGCATCAGTCAAGAAGAACAAGTAAAGGGAAGTGAAGAAGATCAAACAGAAAAGACCACAGATGACAATGCTAAGGCTGTAGAAGGGGAGAAAACCCTGTCACCAGCAAGAGACAAAACAGAAGCAGTCAAAGATTTCTTAACCAAAGAGATGATGGAATTTGATGAACCAAAACTTCTTCAAGGTCCATTCAATTTTGATTCCCTCTCTCTGGTGCAAACCATGAACCTAGCATCCTTCACTCAAGCAAAGGCAAAAGAAAAACTTCTAAAGTCTCACATGGAGGACTGTGAGCTCATAGAAGTTGCATCTAGTGTATTGGAGAAGATTATGCCATTCTTCCAAAAGGATTCTTCAGCCTCCACATTAGTAATCTAAAGTCTCTTGTAAATTCTATTCATACGCATTTTGATTCCTTAGAGCAGTCAGCAAAAGAAAAGGTCTAGAAGGAGATTTTGGGAAAGAGATTCTCTGAAGTACAAGGTATAATAACTAATGATAGGAGAGTTATGGATATTGGAATAAAGAGCTTAGAAAATGCTCTTAAAGATGGTGGAGATATATATAAATTTTGTCTATCCTGGCCTAAAGTGACCAAGGACATTGAGAAGAAAGTAAAAGAGCAAGAGGATAAACTGTTAAGTTATCTCAAAGTTTTGATCCTCTCTCCTCATCCATAGTAAATCAAGAGTGTTAGGCTATTGTAGTCACAAATGAAATAAAGAAGCTTGAGAAGGAGAAGAAAAATAGAATAAACAGGTTGAGTGAACTTAGAGGGATAATTATCCCTAAGTTAGAAGCCATGCATGAAGCCCTAAGTGATGCATAGACCATAGCCCGGACTAATGATTCGACAGATCTAAAGAGGGTAGAAGCTTTTGCATTCCTATTGAGTGGTCACATCTCAATTTTAGACAGGATGAAGAGGAGTTCGGCAACAGAAGTGGTACAGTTGAAAACCACTTTTGTAGATATAGTTAAGTATATGTAAGTAAAACATGTATATATGTTTTTGCGGCCAAGTATAGATTTGTTTTTGGGAAATTTTGGTGTGCGGACCCTACCCTTTGCCATTGATGTCAAAGGGGGAGTGAGGAGCAGTGAAAAATGTGGAATCTAGGTAAGGGGGAGCTCTAGTAAAGTGTACATTAGAATAGAGCATCAGCTAAGGGGGAGTGTAGTGTGACAGTCATTTTTCACTAAGTGTTGCCATCAATGCCAAAGGGGAGATTGTTGGCAACAGACACATTGTAGCTTCATGAGTGTTGTCATTGATGGCAAAAAAGTTCATCCAACCCATCTGCAAGACATGGTGTGCTCATACCGGAAGTCAGATTGAAGAGTGTTGTGGTCCGGTGACCAAGAACAGAGTATGCAGCAAGGTCTGAGAATCAGGTCCGGATCTCTCAGAAGAAGTATCTATGTGAGGTACAGACTTGGGGAAGTCAAGAGGAGTACCTTGACTAATAGATTCCAGGGATTGAGCCTCCGGTGATGAAAGAGTGAAGAGATATAAGCACCTAAGTATTGGGTTCTTGTTTGGCAGAGTAAACAGAGGAAGAACTAACTGGCAGAGCATTAGATCTTAATCCAGATGAGATATTGATGGTGATCAAGCTTACTAAGGTATCATTCATGATTGGCCGACATGATTGATGACTTCTATGGGCATCTCTTTGATACGCATCACTTGATAAGCAAGGATTCAGCCGATAGACCAAGAGTTTGGGAAAATAGTAAGTATTTTGGATGCCGACTAGAAAGTGGATGAAATCCTTGGTGCAGATATATATACCAGATTGATTTCAGTATGAAGGTGTGTGTGGTGTTGAGGTGTGCGAATAAAAGTAGAAGAGCAGTGTGGAAGTAGTAAGGTAGGTCCGATATGTGACAGGACAGCAGTACCAAGAAGAGGAAGAATGAAGTGCAGCAAATTAGTGTATTGAACCTAACCGGAACTAAACCTCATCATATGTGGATGCTTCTCATCAGTTCAAGTATCTAGTTTCCTTGTATAAACTATTGTAGGCAGTGAGCCTCTTGTGAGCAGTGTGCTCGGGCAGTGAGCCCTAATTGGCAAGTGCCACTTTGTGCTATCTTATTCTTTTAACAAAGAATACAATCTTGGGTGAATCACCCCATGGTTTTTTCCCTTAATAGGGTTTTCCACGTCAAAATCATTGTGTCATGTGTATTGATGTTATTTCCATTTCATGGTTATGTTTGCTTATATGATTTGATGTTGCATTAATTGTTAAGGAAGATCAAAAAATTGAAGTAATTAAGATAACTGATTCACCCCCCCTCTCAGTTATCAACAATAAGGCTTCACCATCTTTTATGGAAATGACATCCCTTTATGGTCGCGGATTTAAAATCCTTTATAACAATTGCAACTATGTAGGTAAGGGGTGTGGAATTAAACAACAAGGGATTTGAGTATCTATAGAATCTGCTTCAAGAAATTACTCAAGTGGCATTGGATATAATCATTTTAAAGAAAAAAAAGCTTCTCGTCATCCTAGACTTAATGTTAATGAAATATCAACAAGACCAAAACAACATGTGAGATATCTTGGGCTGATAGACAATAATTGTCCAATAAGAAATATCACATTTAAAAAGGTAAATATTTCTCCATCTTTAAGCCACAATCATTGTAGCAAATATTATAATTGCTCTCAAGGGTGGCCTCTTCCTAGATATGTATGTTCTTAACATTGGGATAAATCAGGTAAGTATTTCTAACCCTTTACCTCTATGTTGTGTTTCCCCCATGATGTATTATGTGTTGTTTAGGCCTCCTAGGATGACCCTTGATACTCTTGTAAGGTCAAGGATACTAGGAGACCACCTCTGTTGTGACCTTTTTCTATATTGCCTCTCCTCTATTTTCATTGTTGTGCGTTGTGTCTAATGGACATAGCATTGTGGTTGGTTAGTTGGGTGCACCCTCCTATGTGATTGTCCCTAAGGAACTTGTTTCTCCTCTCTTAATTTATTTTTTACCTTCCTCTAGTGGTTCTATCTAGTTGGTCGATGACGAAAAACTTATTATACTGATATGGACCTAGTGTCCCTTCCATGAGAATTAAAAAAATGGACCTAGTCCATACATGATGATGGGTTTGATATATATTATCCAATGCTTGGATAGTAGAATCAGTTCATGTGCTATTTTGATGTTGTCTTATCGCACTTACAAAACATAACAATGTTGTTGCTCTATGCACTTTTTCTATGTTGAATCTTCCTTTACTTGGTTCTCTATATGAATGATTACATGCATTGTTGTTTATTATGATTATATGGATGCTAACACCTTTTCTTATAGGGATTTTTGTGGTTATGGGAACATTGGTGATCGTAAAGTACATGTCACCTCTAGGGGGCATGGGCTTTGTAAGAGCTCATGTTCCCTTGTGTGTTTTCTCTCTACCTTAACGTACTTGATATTGGTACATGATATCAAGCACCTTAAGGTGGAGGCATATATAAGGTAAGTTGTCTGATGATTTTGGTACTAATGAAGCATGTTTGAAGCCCTCTACGGAGGTGGGATGTTGCATCTCTGAGCGAGTGCACATCTTTCTTTTCTATATTGCAATCATTTAAGCCCTCTGTAGAGGCGGGGATGGTGTATTTCACAAGGAGATTGCACATCCTGTCATTTTCTAAAAGTCCTTTGAGTAGGTGGGGAATGGATCTGAGACTATCCTAACCCTTAAGGATGTATTTGGCGATTGTTGTGGTGAAACCCAATCATCAGTGTGTGTCTGTAATGTGCCTGAGATGGCTGCAAACCTAGCAATAGGTTTCTTCCATTACTTGTTTGCCATGTTTTCTCTATGCCTTCCATGTGTGTGTGTATGGCACACTTGTTCCCAAGCATAGTCTAAAGACTATTGGCGATGAGTCCCTCCTATGCTTTGGGATTTATGTGGCATATTGGTTCTCAAGTGTAGTCTAAAGACATGTCGCAATGAGTCCCTCCTACACTCTAAGATTTGTATTGCATGTTTGTTGTCCCATACGTAGTCTAAAGATGTGTGGCGATGTGTCCCTCCTACATTTTGGGTTGTGTGTTTACTTTCCTTGTACTTGCATTTACATTTCATATATGAGAAAAAAAAAATAAAAATAAATAATCATTGCATTCACTATGTTGACGCCTGAATTGACTGGTAGTTTTTTGAAAAAATTTTCATTCAGGCACTCTCCCTAAGTACCCAAAAAATGCTCTAAGTAACGGACCTCCTCAGTATTTTTCAGCTGCATCATCATATTTTCTTGAGGAGGAGGTCATCATCATCATGTTTGTTTCCATGAGGGTCTGCATCATCATGTTCCCCGTCGACTTGTTTTTCAACGTCATCATCATATTTCAATTGTCGGGTGATGTTTGGTTTTTATCATGATGATGCTGCCGAGCTACAGTGCGCCCTTATCTGCTTGCGAGGGTGATTCTTCAAAGTCTCCGGTGATCTTCCATTTATCACCTTGCGCAGGCATGATGATGATGTTGCTTATTCTTTGAGTTGCTCGACCTAACTTGTTTTATCCTAAGGGTCGTCATCATCATCATTTTTCAGTTGTCATCCTGCTGCTTGTGGAGGTCATCATATTTTCTGCCTTCATGATATTTCGCCGGGGTGATGTTTCTATCATCGGGTGATCTTGGTTATGATCATCCTGATGATGATGTTGAAGAGTTTTAAGTGCGACCCGATATTCACTAGGGTCATCATATTTCGAACGTCAGGATGATCTTAGTCAATATCATCCTGATGATGTTGTATCACTTCTTGTTCTTTGTTTCTCATCCTGATGATGCTGACGTCATCCGTATATCAGGGTGATATTTTTCTTTCTGCCTATCTGCATCATGATATTCCGAAGGAAGGGGTGATATTTTCATATCACCCGGATATATGTTTGCTCGAGCATCATGATGATGCTGATATCAGGGAGATATCCGCCTGCTGGCTTCGCGCATTATCTACTGGGGGTGATCTTTTCAAGCAGCATCATCATATTCAATTTTCGCCCCGATCTTACAGAGGAGCTACAGTGCAACCTGATATTTTCACATCAGGAGGATATTTCCAAATATCCGGTTGTCTTCCGAATATCATGATGATGTTAATATGATGATGACGTCATCAAGGTCCGGGGGGGTCGTATTTCTAACATTGATCATCTTGAAGAGACCTCCTGATATTTGCAAACATGATGATGACGTCATCCGGATATGAGGAGGTGCGCAATAGGCAGATATGATGATGACGTCAGCAGGATATGATGATGATGTCATCAGGATGTTCATCGGCCAGACTTTTGTTATAAGCTCAGCAGGAGGATGTTCCTCCGATGGATTAGGTTGTGCCGATTATCAGGAAGGTTATGTTTCAAATATCATGATGACGTCAGGGTGATATTTCGAACAACAGGATATCATGCTGCTGGAGGATGATGATGATGAAGTCTATACTAGTGTCGTCAGGAGCAAAAGCGCCGACATGATATATGCTCATGACCTAGTATATAAAGTGCAAAGGAGGTTGCTGCGGGGTGCATGTGGGATAATGTTATCCTGCATATTCGAAATATCATGATGATGAGTCTCGGCGGGAAAAGCTTGCGATGGTCTGTTTGATGTTTTTCCCTAGGCCGCGGGTTGGTGCGCCATTAATGGCGAAGGTTGCAGAGGTATGGGCGATGGCGTGGGTCGATCTTGTACCCGACTGGAGGTGTCAATCAGCGGGCAGGAGCGCAGGGCTCGAGAAATCTTCCTGTCTCCTCCCCTACCTGTTGCATTCAAGTTTGGGCGCCAATCCGGTTGTGTTTGAGCGCCATTTTCATGATACTGTGTATCTGGCGAAATTTTGGTCAACATTGTAATTAATTGCTGAGCACCTACCTGGCTGTTATAAGCAGGTTGTGTTGTTCATTTGAGGTTGTTGAAAGTGGTGGATTTTTGGCTCTGTAATCCAAAACCAGCTGATCTGGTTGCTCTGTACAGTTTATCTTGTGAGTTTATGTATCTCCTGTTGTAGGACTTGGCATGAATCCACTGGTTTCATGGTTGATCTTATATGAGTAATGCTATCTTAGCATGTGTTGTGTTAATTCTGTCTCCAGTATTGCATGTATCCTTCTTCTGGATCTGGATGTTTGCTTATGTTTAGATTCTAGAGCATAGAATTCCTATGTTGAATGTCTGATCTTTTGACCTCTGCTCAAGGGGCAGATTAAACTGTTTTCAGGTTGAACATTGGGAAGGGTATACTGCAGTAGGGATACCATAAGTAGAGGTAGCTCAACACTCTATATTGGGAGATGTCTGTAAGGCAGATATCATGTTTGTCCCCCTGAAATCTAGTTTTAGCTGTTCATGCTGATCATTCACAGGTGTATGTCTACCGACTCCAAGCCCTGGATAGGCACCAATCATGCTGTGTTCTTGTGTTATACACCATGTCCAGCTTTGCATCCAAATTCATATCAAACCATTTCACACCTCCACCTGTTAGTTGTAGGAGTAGGATTAGGAACCCCCTGCATGCTCTCATACCCAACCAGACATCATGTCCAAGAATGTTGCCAGCCTTGTGATCTATCATGCAGATCTTGGTCCATACATGAGAGTATTCTGCCTGTTGCTGTCAAGTTAGATCTTTCTATCTTTGAGCTAGTCAAGGTTACATCTTAAGTTATAGGGATACCCCCCTTGGTGCGGCAAAACCAGAAGTGAAAGGGAGGAGCTCACGCAACCTCCTGTATTCAGTTGGCCTGAATCTGCCTGTGCATTAGAAGTGGCAAACCCTAATGCTGATTCAGAAGAAATGCCAACACACTATATTCACTGTGTTTTGCATGTCTTCAATGATGTCTTCTCCATGATTTGCATGACTATAACTATCTTCTCCATGTTTTGTGTGGTTGTTACTATCTTCATTATGTTTGGCGTGTCTTCACCATGCCTGACATGTTTTCTGTGTTTGTTGACCTTACTTTAACACATGTATTGGCCTTGCATTTATAAATACATTAAAGTGGGGGCTAAATGTTATGTTGAAAAATGTCCCCTTCAAGGCTTTTCCCTCTTAAGGTTTATCTCACAAGTCCTTAGAATGCATTTAGAGCATCTTGTGTGTTGATTTAGACTCCCGATGAGAAAACCCTGAAATCTTATTGCAAATAGGACCTACGGAGTGCTCTTTTGACAACCCCTAAACAAAAATGAGGGGGTAGACTTGGGCGCTAGTGCCGTAGTCCTATCTTATTTTGGGTCTGCCCTAAATTTTGATGTCAATTTTATGACCGTTATTTAGGTCCTATGCCGACATCTCAAGTTTGAATTACAAAATTCTTAGTGGGAATCTTTGTAGTTGCATAAATAAGCATGTTTAGGTTTTCATTGTAAACTAGAAGATGATTGCAAACTTTAGGCATATTTATGATTTCAAAATATTCATTGTTGTAGAGCAAAGCATTGTTATTGTGTTTGTGATTGCTAATTTGACTTCATCTTCTCATGTGATTGAAGAGTCTTTATTTATGTGAGATCTACACTACAAGGTGATATCTATTATGTTTTTGACCATTTATCATTTGGATTTTGCCTCTATCTCACAGGGATACACACTCTTATCTGACAATGATGTTTGGAAGACTTGAATGTCTCTCTAGGGCTTGATTGAGGCAAGCCTATAAACACCACAACCCCCTCCCAAACTCCTTCATGATTGTAGGTTACATGTATTGATTTTCATGGAGTGGAGTTGTAAAAAGGAGGTTGCAAACAACAAGGATTCAGGATTTGAAAGAGAAAGGATAGAGGTGAACATTTTAGGACAAGGGCACTAGTCCTTGTGTCCACTTTTGTTGGATTAGGTTTGGTCAACTGAGAGGGGGGGTGAATCAATTGATACTTATTTAATATTTTCTTCCTTTATTCAACTTATTAACAAATAAATGAAATAAGCATTTCAACATCACATAAATAGAAACATAAATAACACACTTGACACCAAGATTTTGACGTGGAAACCTGGTTAAGGGAAAAACCACGGTGGGGGTTAACCCACAAAATTAATTCCCTGTTAAAAGTATTTTACAAATGAGAATGCACATGCATTCAGGCTCACTACCCTAAGTTCACTACTCAAGTGGAGGCTTACTACCTACAGAAAAGTTTACAAGAGATTTACAGAGATTTTGAACTGGTAAGATGCATCTACCAATGCTAGAGATCAGTTTCGGTTGAGTGTAAATACTGACTTTGTACACTTCATCTTTATTCTGCCTTCATTCAAATATTTTATTTCTGCCTTTTTCACATTTTCTCCATAACATCCTTAGTCACAAAATATCCACAATCACCAGCTATATATACTTATCTTGAATTGCAATCACTTGCCAGTCGGCAACAACAAACACTTAGAACTTTTTAAGAGTGCTCTATTCTGTCGGCTAGATCCATACACCAATATTGATGTGTACAAAAAATAACACATGTAGATCATCATACATGTCGGCCACTAACATCCTATCTCATACATAGTTCATTAAAACACTTCTATTGGGTCTGCACAAGGATTTACATAAGTCTATCTGTTCTTCATTGAATTGTTCTGTCATAAAAGAACCCGGTATTCAGATGCTCATAACTTCCGATCCCATTATCACCGAAGACTAAAAACTTGGATTTAGATTGTCCTGGTGTCCCTTTACACTCCTTTAGATCTGTAACTCATAATGATTAGCTGGAGAGATCTGTTGACCAAAATATTGGACTCTTCTATATGCTCCGTTTCTGGCTACCAGACTTAGATAGATTATCATTTTGACTTTCGATAAGATCAGATACTGCACTATGGATGTGTGCAACAATCTTAGTTTCCATCAATGACAATACCTATCAATGTTATGCAGTGCCTCTTACCAACAATCTCCCCCTTTGGCATTGATGGCAACACTTAGTGAAAAATGACTAAGTGTCCTTGTGCAACTCCCCCTTTGTCTGTACATTTGTGTACTTCACTTATTCTGGTGCTCCCCCTTTATTGAGTACATCATTTTTCACTACCCTTCACTCTGCCTTTGACATCAATGGCAAAGGGTGGGATCCACAAAATTCTCCAAAATTCTATATACATTGCCGCATATGTATTAGTAACCATTAGGTTCCATTCACATGAACTTGAGGATGTCTGCAAAACTAGCTTTATTTGCACAAGTTCAGAGGCCCAAGTACTCTTCATTCCATCCAAAATTGAAATGTGCCCATTTAACACAAATGAGTATGCTTCTGCCTTTGACAGATCTGATGGAACACTAGTCTAAATTGTAGTCTAAGCTTGAGATAAGGCATTATACATTGTCTCTAACTTAGGGGCAATTAATCCCCGGAGCTCACACATTCATTTCATAATGTTGTTGTTCTCTTTGAAAGGTTTCTTTATTTCCTCAATCAAGTTATTTACTCGACATTCTTGACTTATGGGTGAAACCATTAGGGGATCAAAATTTTGAGAGAGACTTGACAAATTTTGTTCTTGTTCCTTTATCTTGTTCTCAATATCCTTATTAACTTTGGGCCATGATAGACAGAATTTGTACATCTCACTTCCATCATTTAGAGCATTCTAAATACTTTTTTATGCCAATACCAAGTATTCTTCTATCATTTCCTATCAGGTTCTTTAATTCACAAAATTTCTTATCTAAGAATTCTTTCTAAACTTTCACCTCCGCAGACTTTTCAAAGGACTCAAAATGTGAATTTACTGAACTTACCAAATTCTTTAGATGTCTGGAGGGGGAATCATTTTGATTCTTCTAATAGGTTGGCAATAATTTCTCTAAAACTCTGGTTGCAAGTCCCAGTAGCTCATTCTCCTCCATGTGGAACTTTAACATCTTCTCTCTAGCCTTTACTTGGGTGAATGATGCTATCTTCATCAGTTGAATTGGAGAGAGGGCATCTAGATTGGATAGACCTTGGAGTACTTCTTTATCATCAAGTTCAATTACTTCTTTTCCAAGAAGACCTTTTACTGCATATGTAGTGTCTCTTGCAGTCATTTTAGAATCAACCTTTTGATCTCCTGATATCTTAGTCTCTACTTTAGGTGCTTCAACGTTTGCACCATCTGCTTCTATATGGGTAAGTGCAAAAAGATGGGGGGCCAAAAAGTGGCCAAATGGTTTTAAAAAAAAATAATACATAACACAAGCGCATTATGAAGTACTATAAATAAAAAAAAATGTTTGCATCTCATTTTATTTCTTTTTCTCCAAAACTCCCGCAGTCTGCAAACCCTAGAAAGCGCGCTCACATTTTGGATTCCTCAATTCAACACAAAAATCTTATCGAGTCATCGCCAAAATGCCGCCACGACGTTGAGCATGCCAAAGGAGTGAGTTTATTTGTTTATTTGTTTGAATTTGTTTCTAAATAGGTAGGTTTGAGTTGATTTTTGATGTATATTTCATTAATGGTCAGGAAATGTTAATGCACCTCCTCCTCCTCCTCAAAATCCACAAAATCCTGAGGAGGAAATACCTACAGAACAACAACCTCCTCCATCCATTCCTCGACATGCCCCTGGAACACAAGAAAATATAATGGGGCAAATTGAAAACAACAAAAAGGAAATTGAAGATATAATTGCAAGGTTAAAAGATCCTTCCACTTCAACCTTGCATAGGTCCACGCTTGCCGAATCTCTTAAGTCTATGTTATCAAATGTAGATTCAATTAGCAAGCAAATAGTTAGTTGGACGGATAAGAAGAGAGAGTTTAGAGATTACTATGCAGACAAGTTGTCATACCAAGATGTGAAAAAATTAAAAATTACAAAATTAGACTTGTGTTTGATTTTCACAAACCCACAAACAAATCAACCTCCACCCATTACATGCAAGAGGTTCCCTATCCATTGGTGCAACAACCAAGCAATAAGGGATAATTTTGGGTAGAGGTGGTGGATGGTTTTTGACCATCCTCCATGCAATAATAATGAGTTCCCGCAATACTTTTTGAGGAAACTCTACTGCAAGTTTGTCCTCAATAAAGTGCCAAACTATTTTGATATGCGGGACTTCTAGGGTAGAGGTGGGGGGTCAGCACAAGATAGACCAGGGGCACGTCTTGACCCACAGTGGGTAGTGAGATGAGTAATCAGCAGACCAGCCCATGAGCATGTTTCTATCCCTTCCATTGTGAAGGAGAGTGTTGAGGTCAATACACTACAGTCCATTAGTGCCTTGACCCAAAGCATCATAGAGCATGCCGGTCTTGCAGCACAGAGTGGGTTGGGAGATAGTGCGAGGAGTAGGTTCCCACCCCATGCTTGTCAAGCTTGTGGGTCAGCATGTGGTTATGACCCCATGGATAGTCAGGACGCAAGTGCACAGGCTACATCTGCAGCTGAGCAGATGGTGATGACAGATACCCTCCTGAGTGAGACTCTCGGCCTTGATACTCAAGAAAATATTAGCAAGTTTATTGAATTTAATTTATTAAATTTCATTTTTGAAATGCAAGATTAACTAATTTAAATTGATGATTTTAATGAAATATCAGGGTCATAGCGTCGATGCAGTTTTCAATGGTTCTCCACCTGCATTTTACACTAGATCATCTACTATCGGGCTATGTAACTAGTAAACAATTATAAATATTACATGTGAATAGCATTGTTATATGAATGGTATTCTAATATCTGATTTTGGATGTTGAATAGGTTAATACTGTAGATTTCACGGTAACACCTACCAGCGGTGGTGGACTTCAAAGCTTTACGGAGGTAATAAAATAAATAGTTTAATGAATGAATTGTACTTACTAGATTTTTGTATGTGACTTGTGTGCTTTATTGTGTATTTCCAGATGATGCAGGCTGCGGAGACACCTCCCCATGTTCATAGGGCAGTGGAGCAGGGTGTGGCCTTTGTGATTCATAGCTCCATGGCATTGACAAGGGTATAAGGCAGATTAGTAAATTTCAATTTACATTCATTGTTATAGTTGTCTATTTTTGAAAAATCAAAAGATTATTGATTTGAAGTTTAATTTCTATCTGGATGGTTTCTATAGGACATGACATTACCAGGGCCTATTCCTACTACTGAGGCAAGTGAGGAGACAGATTTTATGTTAGCGGTAAGTGATTATTTTGTTAAATGTTTCATTTTTTATAACATGTAATTTCTATATATTAATGTCTATACTTTTTATTGTAACAGCTAAAGATGCAGGAAGAACTAAATAGGAGGAGTAGCCCTCGAGTTCGTAGTAGACCACCCACATGCACATCTCCATCCCCTAGAAGATCAAAGGCTGCCCATGATCTATTCTCTTCACCAGCCAGAGGGGAATGACTTTTTATTGTGTTCCTTTGTTGTATGCCTATATGGCATTTGTGGACATATATTTTGTATTGTATATAGTTGACATTGTATGCCTATATGGCATTCTTGTAAGCCTATATGGCTATTTTGTATATATGTTATACTTACATCGACAGATATTGATGTATGCCTATATGGATATTTGGTTAATACAAATCTTTTTTTATTGATGGCATCCATACTTGCATTATAAATCCACATTTGAATGGATATTTGTAGATGCCTACTTCAAATATTTAAAGTCCAATTGTATTACATAGGATGTTTGTTGATCCAATAAGCAAGCTATTGTTATTCAAGTATCACCTAAACCTCATTTTGGAACTAAAAGATAAAAGTTGTATTTTAAAAAAAAATGAATCATCATGTTGAATAGAAAATATTAATATACTTTATGAGTAGCATAGAATGTCAACTATATGCAATACAAAAAAATGAATCATCATGTTATTCTTTATGTTTGAGAGCCTGAAAATGACTAAGTCTGGTAGCCTGATATCATGAAACACTAGGATGAATATCCAAGTCATTAGGATGATTGTTCCTTGAGAAAAAGTCATTAAGATGAGTGCCTAAAGGAGACTTTCTTAAACATTCAAACATTGAGCAACAAGCATGAAGGGTTAAGGCGCAATTTGCAACTCATAAAGCCTCAAAAGGATGCCCAACTTAGAGAGAGAATTCATTTAAGACGAGGCACCCATTGACACCTGTTCCACCATAAAAGTGTGCCTAAGGTGGAAGGAGAACAAGCCTCTAGTAAGTGAAGCACACCTATTGTCTAAACCACTTCATTATGGCACCCTAGCATGAGGAGGAGTATATAAGTCAATAGGAAATGGCGCCTAGAATGCAAATGAAGGACTAAGTGGCATTTTCAATAAGCATCAATTCACCTTGAGCTTTCAATAAATACATCAAATTGAGCCCCATAAGCCTAGGCACCCTTTGCCTTCAAAAGAACCTTGTATCGATGTCAAGAGTTGGTCGTATCGGCATACCTTGGTTAGGCTTTACCGATAGTGGTCTGTCTTGCCGACGAGTGTGGTTTGAAGTCGAAGACATTGATGTATCGAAAGATAATCCCATCGGCGCATCAGAAGAGCAGTTGAGAGATTCACTGATGAAGGGGGTCAGACTGACAGTCAAAATCCATCGGTGTATCGGCCCAACGAGATTAGAGTTCACCGATGTTTGGAGTCTCACCAATGGGTGTGGTCTGAAGGTTGTCATTGGTGAGATCAATGTGTCAGCAGAATAGTTTTTGAGTGTGCCAATGGTATTAAGTCCTACCGATAGGTGAGGGACTTAGAGTCTCGTATCAGAGTGACAAAGACATCGGTGTGAAAGGATATAAAGTCACTGATAGCGGTCTGTCTGACCGATAAGAGTCAATGATGGGATGTTTTCCAGAAGTGAAATCAAATGGAGTCATGGTGGCATCGGCCTATCGGACGATGAAATTTTAAGCTTGCCAATGGTATGTTGTCTCACCAATAGTGAGTTCGAAGGTTTAAAAGTTGATAATTCTATGCTTCCACTGTGTGCTCTACATTAGACACTCATCCCTACTACATTCTAGCATTCTCTAGTTGTGTTCTCCCCTTTGTTTTTGTGAACGCCTCTGGAAGTAATGTTGAGTTACTTGTGATGTCCTTATTGACTAATGTTGTTTTGGATTCATGTGTAGTCCTTGTTCCTTATAGTCTATTGTCTACCTGACTGTTTGTTGTAACTTATTGAACCACTATAATTTTGAATATTTAGATTTAGAGGGCATTAGACACCAAAACTTCTTGACCTTTAACAAGCCAACCTAGAATCAATAGTTTTTTTTCCATCCCAACTATTCTAGTCAAGACAAAGCATGTTGATTCTCATTCAATCCAAAGTTCATTAACATGATTATCTTATCATAATATTTAGGGAAATGACCACCTAGATGGACAATGATGTGAGCTATCTATAAAGAAACTTGCAAGAAGTATAGGAGGCATGAGAATCCCTCCATGTTGTTTATCAAGTTGAATGATCTATGACACATCATGTATCATTAGAAAATATTCTCGAAGAGAAAGCAAGTGAAAATACTCAAAACAACCCATAACAAGGTGGAGAAGTTTAAAGGATGGAGGTTGCAACACTTTCCAACCTCATAGCCACACTAGTCCAATGGATCAAGATAATACTATCAAGCATCCACATAATAGTAGATAATCTTATCAAAAGTCACAGAGAAATTTCTAAGGACCAAAATGTTATCCCTATGACTTGACACATACTGCTTGTTTCATAAAGCAAAGGGACATGATATAAATATTGTTGTTATATGGAGCCTAATTAGACTTGAAGGTTAAATTTACCCAACTTTTATCAGCGTGGTTTCTCCCCAAATATTTTCCTACTAGTTTTGGCGCCTTGAAGTCTAAGTGCATGAAAATTGAAGTCTAAGTGTTTTTCTTCAGGATCTAGGTGCCAGTTGAAGGTTGTAGTTGCCAAGAAGAGCGCCTAGCAAGAGGAAGTCTTTTGGAATCTCCAAAACACATCAAACACTTGACTAACAACAAGATAGCTTTTTCCCAAGTTAGGTGCTTCAAGAGGGAAGTTAAAACATGAATAAGCACCAACTTGTCTAGGTGCAAACTCAAGCTTGTTGAGGATACACATGGCGCCCAACATTCCTTGGTGATTTCACGAACTTCAAACGCTCAGAACTATTCAAGGAATGCCTAATGCCCCTTCTTGATGATAGGTACCAAAGTGAGGGTGGAATTGCACCTTGATGGCATTAGGTGCTATCTAGAGTATGCTACTCCATGGAAATGCGCCTTCTTGCTTAGAGTAATTCAAACACTCCAAGGTCTCCAGTGATCAATTCCCCAACTTATGAAATGTCCTTCATTTTAAAACACATTGTAATGCTCCAGAGAGATGACTATACCTAAGCGTCAATCTGGGTTAGAAATTTCTCCAAAGTGCACCTTCTCTTTCAGAATGCAAAACAAGGTCCAAAGGTGCTAATAAACTAAAGTGCTTCTTTGGAAAAGTCCTGGAGGTTAAGATGTGCCTTGTCTTAATGAGGTGCAACTCTTGGGTAAGAAAGCTTGTAAAGTGCGCCTAACTTAGTGAAGAGGTTGATAACTTCTAAACTCTTCCTGGAACTTAGATTGCTTCAACTGAAGATCATTTCGCACCAATACATCACCAAACTTTCAATCACAAGATCAATTCAAAATTAGGTGCTCATTAAGATGGTGTCATAGAGTCTTTGGACTAGTTCCTTAGAGTTTCAAAAACATTCTGGCTCCTTGAAAATTCCTCCTACATGCTTGGGTGCTATTTGAAGGTCCTGGAACCATGATGTAGCAATTTATTGCTCTAGGCACCCATTCATGATTGTGCAACTTGAGATTGGAGCCTAGAGTGAATAGGCTTTCATCCTGACTTAATACACTGCTTCCTTCTGACGATTTTTGGGGCAGCAAAAAACTTTTTACCACAGGCAAATGTCTCAGAGATATAAAAAACTGAGAGAGGTTATTGTAGAGGCACTCTACGTGATCGCGTTGTCTCAGACAGAATATTTCTAAGTGACATGGTTTTCGAGTAACATCTAGTCAAAGATTGCTGCCTTTTTGCACTTTGGACTCTTCAGGGATAACGTCGGTACAATGTAGCTCAGACTGTTTCGACATGTTTGGGTGAAAAATAGGACCATGCCTAGTGTAAATGTACCCATCCAGATGCATTGGAACAGTCAGTTTGGTCGCATCAGGAGTAGGACAAAAGTTACACCCCTTTGCAACTTTACACTGCCTCTTTCTGATGATTTTTAGGGCAGCAGAAAACCTTTCACCACGGGCAAATATCTTAGAGATATAAAAAATTGAGAGAGGTTATTGTAGATCCACTCTACATGATCACGTTACCTAAGATGGAATGTTTCTAAGTGACACGGTTTTTGAGTAACATCTCATCAAAGATTGCTGCCTTTTTGCACTTTGGACTCTTTAGGGATATTGTGGGTACAATGTACCTCAGATTGTTTCGACATGTTTGGGTGAAAAATAGGACCATGCCTAGTGTAAATGTACCCATTTGAACATGTTGGAATAGTCAGTTTGGTCGCATCAGGAGCAGGATGAAAGTTACACCCCTTTGCAACTTTACACTGCCTCCTTCTGACGATTTTTGGGGCAGCAGAAAACCTTTCACCACGGGCAAATATCTCAGAGATATAAAAAACTGAGAGAGGTTATTGTAAAGGCACTCTACATGATTATGTTGCCTTAGATGGAATGTTTCTAAGTGACACATTTTTTGAGTAACATCTCGTCAAAGATTGTTGCCTTTTTGCACTTTGGACTCTTTAGGGATATCGTGGGTATAGTGTAGCTCAGACTGTTTCGACATGTTTGGGTGAAAAACAAGACCATGCCTAGCGTAACTGTACCCATCCAGATGCATTGGAATAGTCAATTTGGTCGCATTAGGAGCAGGACGAAAGTTACACCCCTTTGCAACTTTACACTGCCTACTTCTGATGATTTTTGGGGCAGCAGAAAACCTTTCACCACAGGCAAATACCTCAAAGATATAAAAAACTAAGAGAGGTTATTGTAGAGACACTCTACGTGATTATGTTTCTTTAGATAGAATGTTTTTAAGTGACACAGTTTTTGAGTAACATCTCGTTAAAGATTGCTGCTTTTTTGCACTTTGGACTCTTAAGGGATATCGTCGGTACAATGTAGCTCGAACTGTTTCGACATGTTTGGGTGAAAAATAGGACCATGCCTAGCGTAAATGTACCCATCCAGACACATTGGAATAGTCAGTTTGGTTGCATCATGAGCAAGACACCAAAAATACATAAGTTGCTTTGTGCAACTTGACAACATTGACACTTTTTTGCAACATGACTCAAAGACTCAAACTAACCCCAAATGACTCAAAGTGACTTAAAATCACTTTGATTTTGGCACCCAATGTACATTATAGAGGTTGAGGTGCTCCTTATCATTCAAACATCTTAGATGAGCGCATAGGAAAGGAAAAATCTCTAAGTTTCATCATCGTGAGCGCTTAATATCAAGAGACTTTAATGGCTCAAACCTTAGCATGGAGTCCTAAGGTGCATTTCATGTCTCCTTTCATCTATTTTGGTGCCCTTATGTAGATTTTTTAACTTGATTTAGTGCACTGTATGTGAAGGAAGATCTAAAGGCATAAAAGTGGATGTCGTTTTGCAAGAGTTTGGATCATCAAAATTGAACGAAATAAGTTTATTAAGCTTGGGCACCCTGGATCCAGAGTGTTGGAGAGATCATCAAATGGTGTCTAGAGGAAGTAGGGTGAGTTATGAGTTTGGTCGCATCAGGAGCAGGACACCAAAAATGCATAACATGATGATGTAAAAATGTGTATATATGCATACTTACAACTCAATCTAACATGACTTTACAAAATCAATGTGAATACTTACAAATTAATCCAATGAACCATCCAGGTCTGCTCTACTCTTTATTGTGTCAAGTATTGCTTCATGGTCAGACTCATCCACCTTCCACAAGATTTTGTTCAAAGGTCTACCCCGATACTTTATCAAATGAACATTGGATGCCACGACAAGGTTCGAGTAATGAAAAATCTTCCAATGCGTGTCAAAGTCCTAAAATAGCCAAATATTAACACTCTTATGTGGATACCTTCTAAGCCATGTTCTAGTAATAACCACTGAACCTGTAGGGTATTCGATGTTTTCTCCATCCATAACTGGGGCCTCTAATTTCTTTTTGGCCTCAACACAACGACATAAGTAATAATCTATTCCCTCTTCATTATCTTCATCTGCAATAACTGCATATATGTGCCCTACATTGATATGTGTAGGAAATTAGATGAAATTAGTCAACATTACAAAAACACTACAAAGTAAGATGACATTACCTGGTTGAACTAGATGAAATTAGATGCATATACATGCCCTATATTATATGGTTGAACTAAATCTGATATGTGGTCAAAGTCAACTAATGATTCCATCTGTGTTAGTTCCAGTGCTGTCGGGGGTCGATACATGTCAAGTGGGCTAAGATAACTTAACTACCATTCGTCAACCCACTCCTTTGACTCGCACTCATCCCAGACTTGAATTGTACAGGAAGAACAAAAGCATGACATCTTTCGTGTATGGATACTCCATGAACCTGCAATTGAGCTTCTGAAAGAGTGCATCTCATTTGATCCTGTCAATGTACAACAGTCCTCATATGGTGCAATGTTAGTATCATCTATCAACCAAAAAAATCTATGAACTGAAGACTTACCTTCATTACCTGGACCCATGGAAGCATTACACCACTCGACAATCAATTTTGCATCTGTCAACTTTGTATTGTCTTTATACTTTAACTCTTCTCATGCTATGGCTCTTTTGATACATGCTCCTGCACCATTATGCTCCCCCTTTCCATGCCCGGCCTCACAAAAGTTCCACATATGTTGAATACCTGTAAAATTATGCCTCCTACTTAGCCAATAGAAATTCTGCAAGTTCTTGAATTGTGACGCACAATTATCCAACCATATGATATGCTGACTGAACGATATGCCCATTCTAGCCAAATCATTGTAGAACACCTAAAAGCAACCTTGTACGAACTCCGTAGAATGCATGCGATCATCACTAATATAGAAATTATACTCCCTTATGATCTTCCTGTCATCCTCTATACTATCATTCGCATGAATGAATGCGATGTGCACAAATATAGAAACCTGTGTGGAGTTGTAATATTGTGATTGCACCTCACACTATGGCTGTAGACTGTAGTTCTCTGCAAAGTCGATGACTGAAACAATGCTACCAACTAGAAATGTGTCCTTGCATAACTTGAATTGCAAGTCCAACCATCGAGCTCTATGGGCATGTCTTGCATACTCATACACTATGCTGTCACGAAATATAGGCATAAATTGATACACTAGAATCTTTTCAATAACCAATTCACACCTCTTTGCTTCTTTACCATCTTTTGTATTGTATGCCACTATTTTATACTTGCCAAACTCTACTAGTTCATTTCCAACCGCATGTGTTCTTTCCATATGTTCACATATTGGCAAATGTTGCAAGCCACTGCAACAATGACATGTGCCATCCAAGCATAATTTCTTGTAGAATATTTGACCTTCCTCTGTTTCACATAAAATTCTTGATATGAAGTCTCTTGAAGATGTTGGTGGGGCACATATGGCACAACCCTGCAAATCATTGTTACAATGCATATCTAAACATATAGAACTATAAGCATCAAAATGGTTAGAAAATTCAATATGTAATCTACAACAAGTAGTGCATGTGTGATTTATCTTAACATAGAAAGGTTTTAGCATTTCAAAATATCTTTGACAAATTTTAATTTGAGGATACTTCTCTAGAAATTTACCATAAAACTGTGTTTGAGTCTCATCCAAAAAATGCTTTGGATGTGGCTCACGATTCTGACTACCAATTCTCCTTCTTACCACATCCCTTTGATTTGGAGATACCCTTGTGTAATTCTTCCAAAATTCTTCAATTAGTGATCTCAATGCTTCAACAATTGGTTTATCTTTTCGTGGTAGTCTCCCCGAGAACGCCCATAATTCATTGGCATTAGTGTCCTTAATTCTTTGGCATCTTCCAACGGCTCTTGATAAAGTTTTCCTATTAATTCTCAATTGTTGACTCATCTTTCTAATGAGATGAGCTTTCCTTGTTTGACTACTTACTATAGTCGATGTAATCACACGCCGTGTTGCATTACTATCTTTTGTGCGTGAGGTGTTACCCACACTCTCATACGCACTCATTAGATTCTTAAAAATAGATTTTTCACTTGAAGCCTCTGATGTTCTCAACCCAAGAATCTTCATGATAGACCTATACTTTATACTTCGCATCATTTCAACAAATAGTTGACATCTTGCAGTCTCATTTAACTTTTCAAATAACAATCTCCAAATCTTATTAGCATATCTTCTACAAGTGCATTTTGGAATCTTACCTTCCATTGGCTTCAAAATATTCTAATCAATATCAACCAAATACTTTGGCTTTCTATGCAAAATTCTAGGTGGTGTTAAGTTAGGTAAATTCATCTCAACATTAGGAATTTCATCAATATTTAAATGAGATGGGTTAGATGGCATACCTTCGATCGAAGATGGAATAGATGACATACCTTGAGGTTGAGGTGGGAATGATGGCGTACCTCCTTCATCACATGTGAGTGATGATGTACTCTCAACTTGAGATGTGGTAGATGATGTCCCTACATGTTGACTTGTGGTAGAGGACGTGTCTCCAACTATGGTATTCAAATCTCTCATACCACGAAGTTTTTGCATTCGTTCTCTTTGTGCTGCCAATACCATATCTCTCTGTGATGGTTGTGGTTCCTCTTCAATTGGTATGTCTTCATTTATCGTGTCTAATTTCCTCTTCTCACAAAGTTCCCTCATCGCCATTGCTTTCTTTGCATTCTTAGCTTCTATCTCTTCCTGTGTTGGTTTAATTCTTGATCGTTTCCTCGGCATGACAGAGAATTTGTCTATAGCATGATAAAGAGACCAATATTAGTTCCTAAGAAATGAATACAAGATAATAGTGGGATTGTATTTTTATTATGTTGTAAGGATTTACTCTTGTATAGTTTGACATCATGGTATGTTAAGGTCTGTTTATTACACATAATTATTAAAGAGCCCAAGTGTAGAAAATATACATGGCATCATGTGAGATTCTAGGTTGCTTTCTTGATTGGGAATGTGTCTATTTTAAACATGTATGATAAAGCATGATAAAGTAATTCAATCCGAAATAAGGAAAATGTAAAGAATATGCATGTAAAAATTTGACATACCTAAAAAATGAAGATTCGAATGGAGAGAGTACCCAATTATGTAGTGTTTTTTTCTTCTTGCATCAAACTCCTCAATAATTTGAGTTTTTCACCACTTGCTTCCTCTTCAATGTTAAATTGAGTAACACTCAAATATAATTACTAACAACAATACTATTAACCAATCTATAATGTTAAATTCCTAAAATTGAATCACAATTAACATTGCAACACTACAAAAATTGAAATTTGAATAGATATATATCAAACTTGGTGTGAAAACTATGTTATTTCCTCCTTCTCAAGTTGGCAAAGCAGAAAAGGTGGTGGAAAGATCATGCGAAGGTGGTACAATGTGTCAAATGTGCATGTGAACTTCCCAACAGCATAAAAGCACTTATTTTTTGTCGGAGCATGCGCAAAATCAGTAAGAAAATAGAGCATGTGGGCCTGGATCATGGGGGTCAACACTTTTTTACCATTTCAATAGCAAGACAAAATGCGAGCGCATTATAACGCGCTCACGTTTTGTCCTACTATAGATTGATCACATCCTTTGCATTGATCACATCTCTTTCCAAACCTTCCCCTTCAGACTTGAATGACCACAAGGTTTTTGAGGGAGAACTTTTCCTGTTTCCTGCAAGAGATTGCCAGATGCTCCACCATATGATAGGCATAAAAATGAAGGGGCAAGCCCTCATAATCAAGTTCTTGATAGAAAATGCCCATCGAGGAAGAAAGATAGATCTTCTTTGGAAGTAGAAGTTCTAGTTTCTGACAAATCCTTATCCAAGCATAAATAGCAGGGGTTCTGTCAAGCGATTTCTAATCCACTTCCACAAAGTCTCCTGAAGACTTCCTGATTGATTCCAAAAGATCCACACCCCAAAACTGGAGAGGCAATCAATATAATCGAACCCATAAATCTAAATTTGACGAAAGAAACCCTCAACACTATACCTTAAACCCTAATCCCTCAACCCTAAACCTTATCCCTAAACCCTAATCCATCAACCCTCAACCATAATCCATCATCCCTCAACTCTAATCCCTCATCCCTGAACCCTAAATGCTATCCCTATTCGTAAACCACTCTGATCAAACTCGATACTATACCTTAAACCCTAATCCCTCTACCCTCGACACTCTTATTTAACCCTAATCCCTTGACCATTAACCCTATCCCTCAACCTCAACCCTCAACCCTCAACTCTCAACATTAAACCCTAATTCATCAACCCTAAACCCTAATCCCTCAAACCTAAACCCTATCCCTAAACCATCAACCCTCAACACTATACCCTAAACCCTCCAACCCTATCCCTAATCCTTATACCCTCCACACTCTACTTTAACCCTAATCCCTCAACCCTCAACCCTATCCCTAAACCCTTGACCCTCGAACCTCAACCCTCAACGTCAAACCCTAATCCCTCAACCCGTAACTCTAATCCCTTGACCCTCAACCCTATCCCTAAACCTTAAACCCTAAACCCTAAACCCTCAACATCAAATCCTAATCCCTCAACCTTTCACTCTAATCTCTCAACCCTAAACCTGATCCCTAAACCCTCAACACTATACCTTAAACCCTAATCCCTCAACCCTCAACCCTAAACCTTATCCCTAAACCCTAATCTCTCAACCCTCAACCCTAATCCATCATCCCTCAACTCTAATCCCTCATCCCTAAACCCTAAATGCTATCCCTATTCCTAAACCCTCAACAGACTCAATACTATACCTTAAACCCTAATCCCTTATCCCTAAACCCTCGAATGCTATCCCTAATCCTTATACCCTCCACACTCTACTTTAACCCTAATCCCTTGACCCTTAACCCTATCCCTAAACCCTTGACCCTCGAACCTCAACCCTCAACGTCAAACCCTAATCCCTCAACCCTTAACTCTAATCCCTCGACCCTCAACCCTATCCCTAAACCCTAAACCCTCAACCCTCAACATCAAATCCTAATCCCTCAACCTTTCACTCTAATCCCTCAACCCTAAACCCGATCCCTAAACCCTCAACACTATACCTTAAACCCTAATCCCTCAACCCTAAACCTTATCCCTAAAGCCTAATCCCTCAACCCTCAACCCTAATCTGTCATCCCTCAACTCTAATCCCTCATCCCTAAACCCTAAATGCTATCCCTATTCCTAAACCCTCAACAGACTTGATAGTATACCTTAAACCCTAATCCCTTATCCCTAAACCCTCCAACCCTATCCCTAATCCTTATACCCTCCACACTCTACTTTAACCCTAATCCCTCGACCCTCAACCCTCAACGTCAAACCCTAATCCCTCAACCCTTAACTCTTATCCCTCAACCCTTAACTCTTATCCCTCGACCCTCAACCCTATCTCTAAACCCTAAACCCTAAACCCTCAACCCTCAACGTCAAATCCTAATCCCTCAACCCTTCACTCTAATCCCTCATCCCTAAACCCTAATCCCTCAACTCTAATCCCTCATCCCTAAACCCTAAATGCTATCCCTATTCCTAGACCCTCAATGAGCTCGATACTATACCTTAAACCCTAATCCCTCTACTCTCAACACTCTTATTTAACCCTAATCCCTTGACCATTAACCCTATCCCTCAACCTCAACCCTTAACCATCAACCCTCAACCCTCAACTCTCAACATTAAACCCTAATTCATCAACCCTAAACCCTAATCCCTCAAACCTAAACCCTATCCCTAAACCATCAACCGTCAACACTATACCTTAAACCCTAATCCCTATCCCTCGACTCTTAACCCTTAAAACTTAAACCCTATCCCTACACCCTCAACACTTGACACTATATCTTAAGCCTTAAACCCTCATCCCTAAAGCCTCAACCCTCAATCCTTAAACCTTCAACCCTAAACCCTATCCCTAATCCCTCTACCCTCGACACTCTAACCCTAACCTTGACATTAAACCCTAATCCGTCAACCTTAAACCCTAATCCATCAACCCTAAACCCTCAACCCTCAACACTATACCTTAAACCCTAATCCCTCAACCCTCAACCCTAAACCTTATCCCTAAACCCTAATCCCTCAACCCTCAACCCTAATCCATCATCCCTCAACTCTAATCCCTCATCCCTAAACCCTAAATGCTATCCCTATTCCGAAACCCTCAACAGACTCGATACTATACCTTAAACCCTAATCCCTTATCCCTAAACTCTCCAACCCTATCCCTAATCCTTATACCCTCCACACTCTACTTTAACCCTAATCCCTCGACCCTCAACCCTATCCCTAAACACTTGACCCTTGAACCTCAACCCTCAACCCTCAACGTCAAACCCTAATCCCTCAACCCTTAACTCTGATCCCTCGACCCTCAACCCTATCCCTAAACCCTAAACCATAAACCCTCAACCCTCAATGTCAAATCCTAATCCCTCAACCCTTCACTCTAATCCCTCAACCCTAAACCCTATCTCTAAACCCTCAACACTATACCTTAAACCCTAATCCCTCAACCCTAACCATAAACCTTATCCCTAAACCCTAATCCCTCATCCCTAATTTGTCATCCGTCATCCCTTAACTCTAATCCCTCATCCCTAAACCCTAAATGCTATCCCTATTCCTAGACCCTCAACGGGTTTGATACTATACCTTAAACCCTAATCCCTTATCCCTAAACCCTCCAACCCTATCCCTTAACCCTAATCCCTCGACCCTCAACCCTATCCTGAAACCCTTAACCCTCGAACCTTAATGTACTCAACCCTCAACGTCAAACCCTAATCCCTCAACCCTTAACTCTGATCCCTCGACCCTTAACCCTTAAAACTTGAACCCTAAAACCTATCCCTACACGCTCGACACTCGACACTATATCTTAAACCCTAATCCCTTAACCCTCATCCCTAAAGCCTCAACCCTAAATCATTAAACCTTCAACCCTAAACCCTATCCCTAATCCCTCTACCCTCGAAACTCTACCTTAAACCTAATCCCTCGACCCTTAACCCTAAACGCTATCCCTAAAGCCTCAACCCTAAACCGTAATCCCTAATCCCTCTACCGTCAACACTCTACCTTAAACCTAATCCCTCGACCCTTAACCCTAAATGCTATCCCTAAAGCCTCAACCCTAAACCCTAATCCCTCAAGGTCCTAAACTCTAATACCTTAACTCTAAATCCTATCCCTAAACGCTCAACCCTCAACCTTAAACCTTAATCACTCAATCCTTATCCACCCCTCTTCTTCCCTATCTGGCTCACTCCCATCTCTACCTTCCTCTGTCCTCGACACTATACATACATACATATAAGTATACATAGATACATACATACATACATATTGGCATACATAGATACATACATACATACATATAGGCATACATAGATACATACATACATACATATAGGCATACATAGATACATACATACATACATACATATAGGCATACATACATACATATAGGCATACATACATACATGATTAATAGCCTTGAACATAAAAAAAATTTAAGGGGAACATAATGTGAGCGCGTTATAATGCGCTCGCGTTATGTCAAACATGACACAACAGACTTGCGGAAAAGGAAAAATGCAAAGCAAAACATAACACGAGCGCGTTATAATGCGCTCGTGTTATGTCTTGCTTTGGGAATCCCAAGCCTTGGGCTTGGGATTTGCTTTGGATTTCCAACCCAAAGGCTTGGAGTGCCTTTTGAATAGTCACAGACATGTTTTTCTAGATTCTTCAATATTTCACATAATTTCGTTCATGCTAACCCTCAGATTTGCATGTGTTTCAACGTCGAACAAATTGAACACCTAGGTAATGTTAAGCTTTCTCTTAGCTATTTAATGATATGATTTTTTTCACATTTTAACAATGTTAAACCTTTCATCTTTAATTTCTTTTGTTTGTGTGTCCATTTTTGGGCAAAAACCACTGTTTGGTCTTTTTTTCATTGTAAATTAACTATTCATTGAAATTTCAAATAATTTACATATTTAGAAACTAGACTCCATTCTACAAATATTAAAAAAAGAAAAAAATGATTTTCAATTAGTTTTCAAAATTTATAGGGGTAGCACAGCCTAAATTCTATTTTTTTAGGATGTGTCCACTTTGAAAATTAGTAAAAAATCAAATATTCATCAAAAAATTATCAGAAAAATCAGGCATAAACTACATGCTATTAGCTAATTTCTCACTAAAGCGATTTTAAAAATACCAAAAAAAAAGTTGACCTTTTGAGGGAGCCACAAAACATGCTATGTTATGTTTTTTTGACAGAAACAATACCAATTTCTATGGCTCCCTCTGTTGAACCCCTTAATCTATGCAATTTTAAAAAAAAAATAGTAGTTTACAAAGTAGACTCGGAGCACTATGAACATTGTTTTGGTTGCATCTCCAAATTTTGAGTGTAACTATGCTCAATTTCTTATCCAAGGCCAGTATTTCCTGATTTTAGAAAAAAGTGGCCACTTAAGACCCCTTTTTGGCCCCCCATCTTCTTGCACTTACCCATATTATCTTTCTTTTCTCTTTCTTCTTTTAACTCTATTTATCCTTTTTGTGTTCTCTATAGAGGAACTTTTTCTTGTTTGTTTGTCACTTGCTATCTGATCAAAAGGGCTCTACGAAAGAGTAACATTATCCTCCTTTCTTGTTGTATCAAATGGATTGGGAGTATCTTCTGTATCAAATATTTTATCCAACATTTATGTATCCTTCTGAATTGTTTGTTCTACTTTCAGAACAAAGGCTCCACCCAACTCAGCTTACTACTCAATAATGTTCTTTTCTTCACCATCCAGTACTTCTTTTGTGACTATATGAAAATTATTCTTCTTTAGTGCTTTCAAAAGAATCTCTTGAGTTTCTTCAACTATTGCACTTGTTTCTCCAAGCATGAGCTTGTTCATTCTCCTTTTACTTTTGAAATCATCTTTGACTTCCTTAAATATCATATCTATTTGTTCAAGAGAAATTTGAGGACATAGATTTATTAGCTCATGTTCTCTAATTTCCACATCCTTGCACTTGGCATTTTCTTTTCTCAATTCCAAGATATTTGCCAGACTTTGTGGTAACTCAGAAGTTATCTCAATCAATGCCTTGTTGTAGATGTTGAGACATCTGATTGTTGCTTCCTCTAACACCTTTTTATCCATATCATTGTATTCATCATAGAATTCAATCATGGGTTTTAGATTACCATCCACAGTGATTGATTTTATCACATCTTCTAGCAAGAGTGTGGGTTTCTCAACATATTCTTCAGTCTTTTGCTTTTTGCTAGTCCTTTTGCTTCTGTAGGACTTTTCTTTGGTTAACTTTGAAGCTTTTGTTCCAGAGACTTTTGGTTCCTTGATTTCAATGTCAGAGTCTATATCTATTTCATCTTCTCTTATGCTTTCATAGGTCTGGGAAGCTTTTGTTTTCTTCCCTTTCTCACATTTTATGGATGATTCTGCTTCTAGTTTTGTAGATTTAGAGGCAATAGTAGAACTTCTAGTAGTTTTTGAAGTGGAACAAGGTTCCACCAGATCACTTGTTTGTCTCCTTTCTTGTTTTTCTTTCTCATCCTTTTCTATTCTTTCTTTGAATTTCTTCATAGATTGCTTTGTTAGGCCAAAATTTTTAACTAGCTGTTCAACTTCTTTTCTTAGTCTCCTAATTGTTTCAGGTTCTCTGAGCTTAATATGGAACTTTAAACTCAGCTCCTCATTAGTTCCAAATCTTTCAACTATTATGTCTTTGGGATTTCTTAGCAGATGTTGAGCATACATATCCAAGATCCTTTCATCTACTTCATAACCCATGGGCATGATCCAAATAGTTCTAGGTTCCACTGCTTCCATTAAACACTTATCAATATCAACCATGAAGCATATTTCATTTTTGTATTTGTCAACAATTGAATTGGGGATTCTTTCCCTTGAGTGCATCAGATTCTAAATTTTTTTTAAGTAGCCCCATATTGTTGTTTTCTGAGCATTGAAATCACCAATGCTGCGAAGATGATTTTTGATTTGAATGGAAACTGGCTCATCCTTAGTCCAGTGTACACCTTTTACCCCAGATACCTCATTCATATAGTAAAAGAATAGACATAAAATCAGTGTACCATACCTAAAGGTGTTCTTCTTGTCCCTTTTGATCTTGTTCAGATTTTTAATCAATTAATTCTACAATAGTTCACACAAGTCATAATCAACATTTTCTTTTAGCATCTTGTATGTAGCATAAATGGCTATTCCAGAAATAGAATTTTCTCTATTCAAGTGGTAAATCTTGTATCCAATCACCATGGAGGTAAATTTGACATCTAGCTCTATAATATCATTTATGGTCATTTCTCTTTTGTCAAACTTAGCTCTAGTAGCACCAATTACTGTCTGGTTTTTCACAGCATTCAACATGGGTAATCCTCTGATTGAGTTCGAACCAGTTACATTTCTGATAGCATCCTTGGTAATCTTGAAAGGTTTTAACAACCACATGAATTCAAAATGTATCCGACTAAAGATGTATCAGACCCACTCATCCTCATCAAATGTTGGAAACCCGATAACCTGAACAAAGTGTTTATAATATAGAGCCTTGTATTTGGGTTTAAGTTCTTTATTTTCATCCATGAGTTGTTTTTCAAACAAATCTACATACCTTGAATCTCCAAACTCATCTATATTTTCATGAATGTAAACCCTAATGTCTTCTACATGGAGCACCCCATTCAGAATGATTGAGAAAGCACCTAATGGATCAACTTGAATTGATTTGTGAGGATGCTTCTTGAATTTGGGTCAAGGCCTTTTGGTAATCTCAATAACATGAGGGGTAGCCATTCAACAGATTTCAAATTCAAAGATTTACAGAGAGGTACCTTTTTCTTTCGCGGTGTTAGGGTTGACCAATTACCGATTGAATTCATTCTCTTCCTTAGTCTCTAGACTTTATAGTTCAAGTGCTCTTCTTCTTGTTTACTTCGAATGCAAAGTGATTCAAATGAGTTATCAAGTTACCTTTTAAAGCTCTACATTACCTAATTTGCCTTTGAAATAAATGTGTTGCCCTAATTGTATCTGGTTGCATTGTTTAGACAGTTCCTCTTATATCAACATCTTTTCTTCCAGAAATCCTTCCATAGGTTCTGGACTAACTTAGAGTATTTTTTGTTAATGTCCTAGATTTAGGCACCCATTTACTAACCAGGGGAATTTTGATGTTCTATACAGCTCCCCCTAAGCCAAATTTTTCTAACTTAATTCTTGGAGGACTTTTCAACACTAGATTCTGGTGCAGACTCATTATCATTGTTTATTGTATCTTTCTTTATCCAAATCTTGTTCATTTCACTCTGTATCTCATCCACATCAATTTTCTTTTTGCCTCTATCTTGTTTCTACTCATCCAGTTTTCTGCTTACCAAACCTTTTCTTCCATTGTCTTTACTTTTGTAGAATCTTGCGATATGACTAGATTTATTGCAGTTATAGCATACAACATTTCCTTTATTATAAACCTGATTTTCTCTTGATCTGCACTGATTAGCCATATTTCCAAACCCTTTGCAAACAAAATAGTAACCATTGAAAGAATTACTATTTCTTCTAATATTGGGATTATTTTTCATACTTCTGCATTCATTTGATCTATGACCATACCTATTACATTTGAAGCATTGACCAGAGAAGGATAGACCATTTTGATTTACTCTACTTTTGCACTGAGTAGCTCTATGACCAAATTTGTTGCAGTTGAAACAATTTCCATTGAATGATGGATACTTTTGAGCATTTGGCTGTCTTACTGGAGGCTTTCTAGATCTATTTCTTCCATTCCTAGGTTGAAATTTTCTCTATCCAGATCTAGAGCTTTCACCTTTCTCATGCTTATCAACATCCTTTTTCTGCCCTTCAATGAGTGCTTCAAGTTTAGCTAAACTTATCTTGAACTCCTTCTACTCATTTGCAATTTCTATGTCATGTCTGAGGTGATAATCTATCTCTCAAGTTCCCTTTCATTGTCAATACTTTCTTGTAGCTTAGATTCTAGAAGGCTAGCTATCACATCCAATTTGTAGCATTCTTTAGAACTCTTTTTCAGATTTTGATTTAACTCTTCTTTAGCTTTCTTTTATCTTCAATTTCCTTGGTTAGTCTTATCACTCCAGTTTCCATCTAATGTTTTATAATAGTAACTTCTTTAGTTAATTTTTTAGATTCCTTTGTCTTCTCATCTAGAGCCTTGTCTTCATAAGATTTTCCCAATTGAAGAGGTTCCTCCTTTCCTTTTGCATTGGATTTGCTTAATTTTTCTTTTAAAACTTTAATGAATTCTTCTGCCCTTTTGAGATTGTCTTGCGGCTCTTAAACTTCTACCTTGGACTGCTCAAGATCATCTAGGGTGAGATTAAGTTGCCCTTGCAGGTCATATACATCCATTCTGTTGTCTTCCTAGATCTTCCTTAAGTTGTTAAGCCTTTTTAAAGGAACTTGGCTTTGATACCAACTGTTGGATTAGGTCCGGTCAACTAAGAGGGGGGGTGAATCAGTTGATACTTATTTAATCTTTTCTTCCTTTATTCAACTTATTAACAAATAAATGAAATAAGCATTTCTGCATCACATAAATAGAAACATAAATAACACAATTGACACCAAGATTTTGACGCGGAAACCCGGTTAAGGGAAAAACCATGGTGGGGGTTAACCCACAAAATCAATACCCTGTTAAAAGTATTTTACAAATGAGAATGCACATGCATTTGAGCTCACTGCCCTGAGCTCACTGCTTAAGTGGAGGCTCACTGCCTATAGAAAAGTTTACAAGAGATTTACAGAGATTTTGAACTAGTAAGATACATCTGCCAATGCTAGAGATCAGTTCTGGTTAAGTGTAAATACTGACTTTGTACACTTCATCTTTATTCTTCTCTTCTCTTTATTCTACCTTCATTTGGATATTTTATTTCTGCCCTTTTCACATTTTCTCCATAACATCCTTAGTCACAAAATATCCACAATCACTAGCTCCATATACTTATCTTGAATTGCAATCACTTGCCAGTCAGCAACAACAAACACTTAGAACTTTTTAATAGTGCTCTGCTCTGTCGGCTAGATCCATACACCAATATTGATGCGTCCAAAAAATAACACGTGTAGATCATCATACATGTTGGCCACTAACATCCTATCTCATACATAGTTCATCAAAACACTTCTACTAGGTCTGCACAAGGATTTACATAAGTCTGCCTGTTCTTCACTGAACTGTTATGTCATAAAAGAACCCGATATTTAGATGCTCATAACTTCTGATCCCATTATCATCAAAGACTAAAAACTTGGATTTAGATTGTCTAGTGTCCCTCTACACTCCTTCAGATCCGTAACTCATAATGATTAGTTGGAGAGATTCGCTAATCAAAATACTAGACTCTGCTATATGCTCTGTTTCTAGCTACCAGACTTAGATAGATTATCATTCTAACTTCTAGTAAGATCAGATACTATATTGTGGATGTGTGGAACAATCATAGTTGCCATCAATGACAACACCTATCAATACTATGCAGTGCCTCTTGCCAACAATTTTTTCTAGGGCAAAAATGAAAGATACAGTGCAGATCAGTGTCAAAAGGAGATCCAGATTCTATGACAAAAATTGTACCTTGGATTAGGGCGCTGGTCCCAATGTACTTGACTATTCCACATCCTAAACTTCAAGAAATAGTGAGTTAAATATATCTGTCCTTCACTTTAGTCTAAGGGTGTTTGTCGTAATTCATTAATTTGCTTACTATTTTACATATTTATGGTTTTAAGAGCACTTAAGCATTAAATTGAGATATTGTTTGATACATCTGAGCTTCTGCATCATTCCAAGTGGCAACGCAACCTGATAGGTGAATGCTCTCCCTTAGTGGAGATTCAACTCGGTTGATATGCCCTTGAATGTTTGGTGAGAAGGGAGGATTTGTCTTTTAAAATTAAACCAAAACATTTCCCCCCTTTTATCCCTAAACACTTTAATCACTTGCATTGCATTTTCATGCTTAAATTATTAAAAATTGCTTGAAATTGTGCATTTTCATATAACCTAGTCTTTGCATTAGCTAGGGTGTGTAGTTAAAATCTTGTTTCAGATTGTACTACTCTTTTAAACACTCATTTAGGACTGATTTCTAATTGTAGTGTTGCATCATAGTGTTTTTTTTTGCAAAAATTCATGTCTAGGGTTTGAAAACCTTGCATTTTCACTAGATTTTGCCTTGTCATCTCTCTAGAAATGCATTATAGGTGTGTTGTGAAGGACATTGTTGCATTATTAGATTGATGTTGATCTTATTATTTGCTGCCCCTCTTTAATTTCTCCACAAAACCTCTTCTTTTAGTCATTTGCATTGCAAATTTGTGAAAAGGTGAAAAATCAAGCATTTTAGATCATAAGCATACATAGTTTGCACTTTTTCCTTGCATAAGCATTGAAAATATTTTAAAATATGATTTTGCATACATTTGAATACATATACACATGGCTTATAATCGCAACAATAATGCTAGGCTTCCTCCTAGGCCTTATTTGAAAAGAAGCAGCCCTGAACCTAAAATTGCATTTACACCTCATGACAAAACATTTTTAGACAATGAATTGCCTCTTTACATTACCATGAAAATAATGGAAATTCTCGTACATGGTATACTTATAGATCCTAATTGCATGACTATTATGGAAATAGAAGAGTTTCTTCTTGCACATAATTTGACACAAGATTCCTATGAACTTTTAGATATAAGGATTAAGACACATAATGATGCTTTAATGCCTACCTTTGGGAAGATAACTTTATTGGTTACAATTTCTGATAAAGCCATGGATCAAGTATTTGAGGTTATCTATTTCTCTAACCTCTTATGTGTAAAACTAGGACACCCATGGTTAAAAGCTATGAACATTGTCCCCTCAACTATTCACAATTGCATAAAATTTCCTTTACATGGACAAGTGTGTACTATTCAACGTAATACATATAAACCTTTGGCAATGCACAACTTTACTCTTGATTTCTTTTGGCTGCAACCTGGTAGAGACTCTAAGCCATGAAGAGATCACTCTTTCCTACAATATAGATGATACAAAGAAAAACTTATATCCAGAGTGGTCGGGCCTCCTATGCAAACAATAAGAGTTTAACAACTCGCATTAGAAAAACTTCCTAGAGCAAAAGGAAAAAGAAAAAATGAAATAAGAGTAAGACAAGATTTTTATGACTATAATGAAATAATTGGTATGATAAAAGTGGATAAGGAAAAGTTTGATAACTCACCTCGTCCATGAATAAATGGTATTTATGTTGAGGTTCCTCCCCCGTTATCCCTTCAAGGATTGGGAGGCATTCATCGAGAACAAAACACTTCATCAAGACAAATGAGATTTGAACATGGTACCTCCTCCTCTAACATACAAAAACCTATGGAAGAACATGACAAAAATTTTGAAGATATAAGCAACAAGACAAAAAGAGATAGACAAGCAAGACAAAGAAGGAGAAAAAGACAAGCTTTTGCTCAACGAAATGCGTCTCAACAAGAAAACTTCCCACCTAACATTGAATCAAACCAAGAAGAGATTGAAGACAAGAACAAAAGTTGGGCTATGATACCTTATGTACCTCTTTCCTCTAACATTTAAGATTGGGAAGATAATGACTTACTCGATGATGACAGCTAGTTCGATTGTTCCTATAGGTAAGTATTTCTAACCCTTTACCTCTATGTTGTATTTCCCTCGTGATGGGTTATTTGTTGTTTAAGCCTCCTTGGATGCCCCTTGATACTCTTGTAAGGTCAGGGATACTAGGAGACTGCCTCTATTGTGACCCTTCTTCTATTTGTATCACCATTCTTCTATATTGCTCCTCTCCTCTATTTTCATTGTTGTGTGTTGTATATTAGGGGCATAGCATTGTGATTGGTGACCTGGGGGCACCTTCCTACGTGATGAGCCTAAGGCACTTGTCCTCCTCTCTTGATTTATTGATTACCTTCCTCTAGTGGTTCTATCTAGCTAGAAGATGATGAAAATAAATACCTAACTGATATAGGTCGTGTCTCCCTTCATTGAGTAAACAAAAATGGACCTAGTCCTTACATGACAATGGGGTTGATATATATTATCCGACGCCTAGCTAGTAGAATCAATCTGTGTAATATTTTGATGATGTCTTATATTTGCTAACAAACCAAACAATATTACTGCTCAGTGCACTTTGTTTATCTTGGGACTCACCTTCGTTATGCTTGATTCTAAGATCTCTACAGTATAGCCCCATGGTTATACTTAGTTTTTGAATCCATAGTGTAACCTCAACTCTTGATATCATTATTTTCATGCATTGCTTTTGGATCAAGTGGTGTCGTTATTATCTTATAGAAAGATTTCTAACCTCTCTTCTTGCAGGAAATTGTGTGTTTGTGGGAACATTCAGTGATCATAAAGTGCATGTCACCTTTGGGGGCATGTACTTTACATGAGCTCTTGTTCCCTTGTGTGTTTTCTTTCTACCTTAATGCACTTGATATCGATACACGATATCAACCACCTTCAGGTGGGGGCATATATAAGGTAACTTGTCTAATGATTTTGATAAAGCATATTTACATACATTGATCTATTGTGTATACCTCCTTTTCACTGTAAGGCATCTCTGTGACATGGGTGGGGTTCTATACTTTTTGAGCACATGCTTCCTTTTCACTATAAGGCATCTCTGTGATGCAGGTGGGGTTGCATTTTGAAAACCCTCTGCAGGGATAGGGATGGGATAACTCTTGAGCTAGTGCACATCCTTTTTATTCTAAAAGTCCTCTGAGTAGGTACAGTTGGTGTATCCACCCTTAAGCGTGTCTTTGGTAGTTGTTGTGACATAAGCCCAATTGTTAGGTGTGCCTATAATGTGCTTGAGATGGTGGTGAGCCTAGCAATATGCTCCTTCCATCTCTTGTTTGTCATGTATTAGATGTATAGTATGTATTTGGCATACTATATGGCGCTTGTGTCTTCCATGTGGTTTCTATCTATTTCCCCCCTTGTGTAGTCAAAGGACATGTGGTGATGAGTCCCTCCTACACTTAGGTTTTGTATGACATGTTTGTTCCCAAGCATAGTCTAAAGACATGTGCTGATGATCCCCTCATATGCTTTGGGATTTGTATGGCATGTTTGTTCTCAAGTGTAGTCTAAAGACATGTGGCAATGAGTCCCTCCTACACTCTGAGATTTGTATTGTGTGTTTGTTGCCCCATGTGTAGTCTAAAGACATGTGGCGATGAGTTCCTCCTACATTTTGGGTTGTGTGTTTACTTTCCATGTACTTGCATCTGCATTTATATATATGAAAATGAAAAAGAAATAATCATTGTATTCACTATATTCCTCATGTTTTGCTTGCATGTTTCTGTCTTCTCCATGTTTTGTGTGCCTTCTACTTTCTTCACTATGTTTGGCTTGTCTGCGGTGTGTTTTCTCTAATGTCTACCTGAGATTGGGGGCTAGAGATAGTTTGCCATTCTTTGTGTATGCATTAGCTATAAGTGCATAGCGTGTTTGTTGTGTTTTCACCATACTTTAATGCATGTATGGGCCTTGTGTTTATACATACATTAAAGTAGGGGCTAAATGTTATGTCAGAAAATGTCTCCCAGGACTTTTTCCCTCCTAGGTTTAGCTCTTGGGTCCCTTTTTTTGCATCTTACATATTCATTTTGACTCCCGGAAGAAAATGGCCTGAAAACCCATGTCACATGGGCATGAGGGACATTTATGTACTTAGTCCTACCCTGAAATAGGACCTGTGGATATAGGCACTCGCGCCATTGTCCTATCCTATTTCAAGCAGGTCCCAAATTTGAATGTTGGTTATGTGACTGTTAATTAGGTCCCATGTAGACATCTTAAGTTTAAATTATGAAATTCTTAGTGGGAATGTGTTTAGTTGCATATATAAGCATGTTTGGGGTTTCATTTGTAAACTAGAAGATGATTGTGAACTTTTGGCAAATTTATGATTTTAGAGCATTCAAGATATTCACCGTTACAGAGCAGAGCATTGTTGTTGTGTTTGTGATTGCAAATTTATCTTCATCTTCTCATGTGTTGAAGGATCTTCATCTATGTGAGAGCTACAGCTCCAAGTTGATATCTATTTGTGTTTTAATCATTTATCAATTTGTTTTTACCTCTATCCCACAGGGATACACACTCTTTATCTAATAATAGTGTTCGAAAGACTTGAATGTCCTTCCAGGGCTTGACTGAGGCAAGCCTCTAAACACCACAACCCCAAACCACAATCCTTGTGATTGTAGGTTATAGGTGTTGCATCTGATGGAGTGGAGTTGTAGGGAGCAGTAATATAGTGTGTAGATTCTAGATCTCTGAAGAAAAGAACTACTTGGACTCGGGTGCTAGTGCCAATGTTCTCTGAGGTTGAAAACATAGAAATCATTGTGATAGCAAAAATTAGCATCCGAAGAGGTTCTGACATCCTGAAGAATACCCTACCTTGGAGTCATGCACTAGTGCCAGGGTCCTCTACATCTCCCAAGATAGAAATAGAAAATACAATGATCATCAGTGTCAAAAGGAGATCAAGATTGCCTGAAGAAACCACCACCTTGGATAGGGGCATGAGTGGCAATGTCCCTGATTATTCTACATCTTGAACTTTAGAAACCAGTTAGTAAATAATTTGTCTACTACCTTAGTTTGTAAGCATTTGCCATAATTCATCATTTTACTTACTGTTTTGCATAATTAGGGTTTCAAGGTTATTTTAGCATTAAATTAATACATTAATTGACAATCTCTAAATTTCCACATTGTTTCAATTGACAGCCTAACCTGTAGTTGAATCCTCTTGTTAAAGTGTGATTCAACTCGGTTGATATGTCCTTGAATGTTTGTAGTGAAAGGAGGATCTAGCCATTCAACCCTGTTGTCCCTCTTTTCATACAAAATAGTATGCAAGGTTGGATAGGTACTTATTGCAGCAAGGATTCAAAAACAACACTACAGATAGCAATTTGTACTTCAAATTTGAAGAAGATTAAATCCTGATTTCGGAGGTGTATGTTGATGATATAATCTTTGGAGGAAATGTCAATATTTGGGGAAATGAATTTCTTTCCTGGATTACAAATCAGTCATATAGAAAAAAGTATTTTCATTTCACAGTCAATGTATGTTAAGGAAATGTTGAACAAATTTGGAATGGAAGACTACAAAATGGTACGTACTCCCATGACTGCTGGTTGTAAGTTAAACAAAGATGATGAATCTCCTAAGGCTGATTAGAGCAAGTACAGATCAATGATTGGTGGACTGTTATACCTGACTACTACTAGACCAGATATCATGCATGCAGTTTGCCTTGTGGCTAGATTTCAAGCAGATCCAAGAGAATTACATGTTATAGTAGTAAAAAAGATATTTATATACTTGAAAGGCACTCTAGATTCTGGCTTATGGTATCCCAAGGATACTGATTTCTCCTTGAGTGCATATACAGATGTAGATTGTGAAGGATATACAGATGATAGAAGAAGTACAAGTGGTGGTGCTTTCTTTCTTGGAAGCGCACTAGTTTCATGGTTGAGTAAGAACCAAGATTCAATGTCATTATATACTATAGAGGCAAAGTACATTGCAACAGTATCTTGCTACGTATAGGGGTTGTGGATGAAGTAGACATTGAAGGATATCAAAGTATCATATGATTAACCTATTCCCATCTTATGTTATAATACAAGTGCTATCAATATTTCAAAGAATCTGGTAATGCATTAAAAAACAAAGCATATTTCAATCCGGTATCACTTCCTAAGAGAGAAGGTTGCAGAGAATGATGTGAAATTGGATACTATGTGCCTACCAAGGATCAAGTTGCAGATATCTTTATAAAGGCTCTTCCTAAGGATTCTTTTGAGTATCTCCAGCAAAAGTTAGGGGTTATTGCCCCTCCTTTTAACTAGATGAAGAAGTGTGTGCATCTGTCCAGGAAGCATTTCAAGATACATTCATAATCTTGGACTAATGTTGTAAGCTACCTCTTAGGGGGAGTTGGTTGGTGTAGTCATATGGGACATATCTTATGCCCCTACGGGGGAGTGTGCAAAAAAGTGAAAGTAGTAGGGAAAGAGCTAGTGCTTGCTGGTGTTGCAAGTGTTGCCCTTTGTCATTGATGTCAAAGGGGAGAGATTTGAAGTGATTGAAAAACCATTGTGTAGGATAGATTGTGCAGAAAGGTGTATGAAGAGTATGTGTTGCTCCAAGTCAGGGAGAGTACTACTAGTTGCAGATCTACTGATTAATTTTTTTTTGTTGTTGAATGTTTTTCAAAAGAGTTGGTGTTGCCATCAATGACAAAGGGGGAGATTGTTGGCAACTTTCTAGTGTTGTCATTGATGTCAACCTCTAGTAGATGGTTAACATGGATTCCAAGTGCTTTTAGGAAAATTTGAATAAAAAGGTGCGTAGTGTGACAGAGGTATGTTCAGTGTTATGCTCTGTATTTCATTATAGTTGAAGATATGGTTGTTCAGTTTGGAAGTGATGATTAGAGGTGTTCAAAGGTGTTATATCTATAGTTTTAGATTTTGGATTGTGCGGTAGTAGAATATGTGTTTGACAGAGTGCTTGACTATGAAGGAGGTTGTCTGGGAGAAGTGAGATTGCTTCACATTTCACTGCTCTATTATTTTTTGTCCTAAGGATTTGGAAATATGCTTATATTATCTGTATCTACTTTCCCTTGAAGTTTCTAGTGTTGGGTCGCTCTGCAAGTTTAGTTTTTGTGTTGATGTTCAGTGGTAGTACATCTTGATGTGTAGAATGAAGACATACTTTGTTTCAGGTGGTTGTGGCAGTGTTGTGGAAGATTTTGATGACTCTTAATGTTTTAGAAAGATGTGTGAATGATGTTGAGTGTCTCTCTATGGTTTGCATGATGTTATTAATCTTGGAGAGACATGTATGTGATCACTTGCAGTATTTATTCAGGTTTGGCTGACCTAGCTTGCTAGTGCCAGTTGCGGAGGTACTTCATGGATTGTGGATGTGATGAGTAGCATGGTGATATAGATTTGAGTCCTAGTTAACCCTTGACATGGTCCAATTTCACTTATTTCCAATGCAGAAGTGTTTAGTGTTGACCTATTTTTATGTTACATGTTTGAGGTGCATACGTTTCATTAGGACCGACCTAATTGAGATGGGTTTTGGTTGTGGATGGTATAAATGCAAGATGAAGGTGAGTGGAGAAAGGCAGAGAAGATGATGTGAACGTGTATCAATGGTGGTGAATTGAGTGTGAGCATAAATTCCTATTACTCCCAGATGCAGTGAGCACAAGGTGTCTACATTTTAGTTTACCTAACGTTGCTGGAGGTAGTGAGCCAAAGGTTGCGGATGGCATAAAGTTGCAATGCCAGATTTCTCCTATTTTTTTTGAGATAGTGAATCCCTCTATAACAGTCCTCTTCTATTCTTCTATCTTCTGGATAGTGAGTCCTTCTGGCAGTGAGCCTATTTGTTTTTGGTGTTGCTATTCATATATATGTGAGCTAATCCTCACCATAGTTTTTCCCTTCTTGGTTTTTCCATGTAAATCTAGTGTTTGAATGTGTTTGCATTTGTCTACATTCTGCTAATGTATAATAAGAGGTTGATGATTGGAATAGAATTGAAGGTTTAATGTTTTAATACACAACTGATTCACCCCCCCACCCTCTTAGTTTTCCTATGCATACTAACACCTTTATGGCCTTTTTCGGTGAATTGGCAAAATTGTAAACATACAAACTTGGTTCACGAGTTCGTCATTTAGCTGATTTGCCAATTTACCAACAAGGAGGTGAGGGATAGGGCAAATGATAGCTAAAAAAGAGGATGGCCAGCCTTTGTTGGTGAAATTTTTGGTTTGGGAACTTGTAAGTTCATCGATGGAAGGTTTTGCCGACAGTGACTTCGTTGATAAAATCTTTTGCTGACGGAAGCTTCACCAACAATGGAAGGGAAGCATGGAGGCAGCAAAATTTCTAAGGTACAAAGTGAAGATAAAAGGATGCAAAAAATTGTTTGCAAAAGTGATGGTTCGCGAACCATGTGGTTCGCCGATGATCAAATTCACTGCCACGAAAATTTGTCAACTAAAGAAAAGGTGATAAAGTTGCAGTGAAGGAGAAAATGTTCAAAAGGGGAAAATTTTTCTATGTAAAGAAAGGAAATGTTAAACTATTGGTCAGCAAACCCTTTGGTTTTTGTACTCTTGGTTTCACCAACAAAGAGTTTACTGAATGAGAAATTCCCTGACAAAGGAGAGAAGGCCACAACAAAGGTAAAAGGTAAGTGAAGAAAGATTCACCATTGAAGGATTTTTTTGACAGTAAAGATAGACAAAGAAAGAAAGAAATGGATAAGGTAAGTATTTATTGGTGAATGGCTAGGTTCACAAATTGTTTAGCTCATCGATAACCTGGCTCATTACAGGGCAAATATACCGATAAAGGAAGGATGAACCCAACAAGAAAAAAAGAAAAAGAATATAGAGGTTTGCGATAAGGGAAAAATGCTGATAGAGAAGAAAGAGAAAAGATTTTCTTTGGTTTGTGAAAAGGATAATTTGTCAATAAAGTGAATAGATGAAGGGAAGAGAGACAGAGTGCCTTGCTAAAGAAAATGTTAGTTTGTGAACTTGACAGTTCGCCAATAGAGTAATTTATCGACTAGTTAAAAGGCCAATAAGAAAAAGAAGATGTGCCCAACATAGAAAAGGTATCAAATCAAGATTTAGATGGCCTGATAGTGATGAAGATGAGGATCAACTTGGTAGATTTTGAGTTCTTTAGGTATAGTTAGATTCAATGAGGGCCTGAAAGAGAAAATTGGACAACACTTTTAAATTGTTGTAAAAACTCTAAAAGGGGGTGATCTCCTCAAACATGCCATGAGGCCTATTGATTTGTACTCACAATTAATGTTCTACAGGGCAAGGTTGTTCAGGTGGTTGACACAATAAATTTCTTTAATGCATAGGTAGTCTTGGAGGACTAAATGGATAAATTAGGTGTTTCAAGTGTAAGGAAGTGGACTCAGACCTTCATTCATTATGGCTCTTGGTACACAAAGATTGTGGGAAATTTCCTTCTACCATTTTTAGAGTTGTCAAGGAATGGCTGTAAGGCTTCCAAATGTGTAGATTTTCTGAACAGTAGGCTGAATTCAATGAGGCTTGGGTGTACTTGTTGACTTAGTGCAACACTTAGAATGATGCAATGAATTGAATTACTATATATGCATATTCTTTTGATGCATTAAGGGTTGGTCGATTGGGCATTATTCTCTCAGCAGGTTCAAAGATCTAGAGGTAGAAAAGAAAAGATCATCTATGTAGTTTGTTGTTCTTCAGGAAACAACTAAGAAACATATATTACATATTTTACAATCTTTGTATTGAATCATTGTTTTTCTCTATTATTGTATATGTTCTTCTTAGGAAAATTAATTATAGTTACAGTTTGCTCTTGCCACATTTAGTGGTGTGAATGTAAGCTCTGATTTGAATAAGTGTGAAAGCTCTTAATTCATTTCCAATTTTTGTAAATGATCATTTCAGTATTGCATAAGGAAGAACATGGTGTGGTGTTGGATTATTAAGTATTCTCAATGATTTGATCTTGATTTTCATGTATTTGAATCTTCAAATAGGCAGCTGTATATTTCTTTATAGTTGTATTCCTCTATTGAATGTGATACTCTGCAGCCCAATAGATAGGCACCACTTTGAGTAGCCTGTGATCACCCAACTTTTAAAACTAAAACTTCATAAACAAATATTTAGACATAGTAGTATTTCCAAATGCATCCTCATTTTGTAGGATTGCCTTGATCAACTATATAGGGGTCTTGTAACAACTAGTTCTTAGTTTAGTGAAAAATTTAAGGCTAAGAAAGTGATTTAGGTTTGGTTGTTCAACTATGTTGGTTGTTCATCTAGTTTTAATTCAATATCTACTTAGGTATACCCCTTTGAATATCCCTCTAGACTTTAATTTGAGCTCAAAGAATCTAGAGGAGACTACCCACTCCTATAAGTTGGCCAAAATCTCCCCTAACTTATTGATAAACCTCTTTCAATCACCTTGACAACATCCTTGGCCTAGGTGATTTAGAAATGCTTTAGAGTTTCAGGTTGTAGTTATTTTGGGAACCAACATTTTGGTGCCATTTCTGGGGAGTTTGTGGTGTGTTGAAGTTGGCAGCCCATCAACTTATGCCAACATTTTGGTGCCATTGCCAGGGATCCACCAAATTTTATTTCTAGTTGCTACAATATTAAAGTGCAGTGTTTGTTCAAGTATTTCTTCCCAGCAGGGGAAGTGGCAAATCTGTTCTACAACCCAAAAATTAAATTTAGTCTGAAAAAAGATTTACAATGCATAAAGGAAGGAACCAAGAGCAGTTTGGACGTGAGGACTCCTCTAGCAGTGCAGGAAATAGGAGTAGATGGAGAATAGGATTACCAACCCATGGGGTGCCTCCATTGAATACCCAAGATCCAGTACGTGCTACTAGAAGAAATAATATGTTTGTTGACTATAGAGGCCAATATCAGTATACTTTTGATGACTCTATTGATAATATACTCAAAAAGAATAGAAGGATGAACAGGACTGAGTATAATGTTAATAGAAGAAATGAAAATTTTATCAGTAGAGGAGGTAGAGATAGCTCTCATTGTCCACATGTGAGAACATTAGGGATGCTCGGTGATAATCAAGAGATATATCATAATGTTGGGTATCCTACTCCCACAGGATCACTCAGAGGTCAACATGACAACATTACAAATGAGGGTGATCAATAGTAGCAGCCTGGTGATGAGGAAAGAGAAAGAAGAATCCAAGATGAACTTGACCTACTTGATTGCCTCAGAAATGGACAAAAGGGGGTGTAGGCCTTGCTTGATCAACAGAAAGCATAGCTTGCTTAACAAGCCCAGCAAAACCAAAATGCCCAACAGCAAGGCCATAACTTATGGAGCAATCAAAGACAACAACATCAACAAAAATAATGGCATCAAATGGGATAGTAGGGTGTAAATAAGGCCCATGCTCAAAGTGTTAACATTTAGCCATCACAGAACCAAGCTAATCAGTAGCATGGCATCATTTAGAACGTTAGGCATGTACATAGTGAAGATAAGCATAGAGGTAGCCTCCAGGAGTTTAGAGGTATCAATAACTTGATTTATTTGGCATACCTAACTTTCCTAATCTAATTCAAACTAAGATTAGGGGGCAGATTCCTACGTTTCAAGGTAATAATGTTGTCACAGGTGAAGAACATCTTAGACATTTCATTAATGTAACTAATGAATATGAATTTGAGGATGAAGATGTTATGATGAAACTATTTGTACACTCATTGGAAGAGAGTTCTAAATAATGGCATAAAATTTACCCTAATAATATTATTGATTCCTGGAAGGAGTTCATGAGAGTATTCAGATTACAATATGGGGATAGGATTGATCCTAATTTTTCTATCAATGAACTTACATCCATCAAGAAAGCAATTCTTACGTCGAAAAATGTCTCCCTAGGACTTTTTCCCTTGTATGTTTAGCTCTCAAGTCCTTAGAATTAATCATGCGTGTTTATTTCAACTCCCAATCGAAAATCCATAGAAACCCATGTTAAACGAGGCATAGGGGACTCTTGTGAGCTTAACCTTGACCTAAATAGGGGCTGAGGACTTTGGCGCCCCTGCCCTAGTCCTGCCCTATTTAGCGGGGTCCCAAATTTTAAGTGTCGGTTATGAGACTATTAGTTAGGTCCCATGCCGACATCTGAAGTTTGAATTATGAAATTAAAGAGGGAATGCGTTTAGTTGCATATATAAGCATGTTTAGGGATTCATTTATAGACTAGAAGATGATTATGAACTTTTGGTGCACTTATGATTTGAGAGCATTCAAAGTATTCATTGTTGCAGAGTTGACTTGTCTTGTTATTGTGTTTGTTATGTAGATTTGGCTTCATCTTCTCATGTGATTGAAGGATTTTCATCTACATGTGAGCTACACCTCCAAGGTGACATTTATTTGTGTTTTCAATCATTTATCAATTGGTTTTTTCCTCTATCCTATAGGGATATGCACTTCCTATCTGACAACAATGTTTTGAAGACTTGAATGTTCTTTCAGGGCTTGACTGAGGCAAGCTCCTAGACACCACAACCTCGAACCCCTTTTCTATGATTGCAGGTTATTAGTGTAGAAGTGAAAGGAGTGGAGTTGCAAGGAGGCATAATAGAGTGTCAGAATCATAGATCTGAGAAGAAAAAGAGGACTTAGACTTGGGTACCCACTCATTAGTCCCCCGGATCTCAAAACACAGAAATCTCTAGAACAACAGAAATAGGTTACAGACAACTTTCAGAGATCCTGATAGAAACTGGCACCTTGGACATGGGCACCTGCTCATTAGTCCCTGACTTTTCTACATCTAGAATCTCAAATATTGGTATGTATTTACTCTAAATATTATATCTCTGTCTCCAAGCATTTGTCGTGTTTCATCCGTTTATTTATGATTTTATGAAATTAGGGTTTTAAGCATAATTGTGCTTTAATTATTCAATTAATCAACAAATTCTAATTTTCCTCTTTGTTCCAAGTGACACTAAATCTGTATCAAATCCCTCTTGCAAAATATTGTGGCTTAACTCGATTTATGTCCTTGAATGTAAGGTGTGAAAGGAGGATTTAACCTACACATTCATTGAAATTGAAGAACCCCTCTTTTTACACTAAACATTTTGGTAAACCCATGTTTATTTGAATTTTGCACCTTGCTGAGTGTCGTACTTAATATTTGCATTAATATCATTCATCATTTTCTTACTGCATTTGAAAATTTTCAAAAAGTTAGAAAAAGTTGAAAATTTTGAAAAAAATTTAGCATTTTTGGCTTGCATTTTGGCAATAATTTACATTAATTTAATTTAATTTAATTTAATTTAATTTAATTTAATTTCTATTTTTTACATTATATCTGATATAAATTATAGAAATTCATCATATTATAATCCTTTGCATTGCATTTTTATATTAAAATTGCTAGGGTTTGCTTCAAATTTTGAATTTTTTTTATAACCTAGTGATTTCAAAAACTAGGGTTTCTAGTTAAAATCTTGTTTTAGATTTTACTACTCATCTTAGGAACTCATTCAAATCTGATTTCTTTTGTAGTGTTGCATTTTTGTGTGTTTTTGCATTCATATTTTAAAAAATTGCATTTACATTTAGATAATTTCAACAAAAACTAGCATTTTCATTCATCATCCTTAAAAATTGCACTTGCATTGAGCATTGTAGGAATTTAAAACCATTTTCAGATCTGAGATGAGTTTTTTTACATCATAAATCTGATTAAAATTCATTCCTATATCATTTTGTACATATTCATGCCTTAATTTCACAACTAGGGTTTGAAAAACTTGCATTTTCACTCAATTTTGACCTATTTTGTATATAGAATTGCATTATAGGTGTGTTGTGAAGGATATTGCTGCATTATTGGACTGATATTGGATTATTATTCACTTCTCCTCATCTATTTACTTACAACACCTTTTCTTTAAGGCACTTGCATTGAAAAAAGTGAAAAAATAAAGCATTTTAGGTCATAAACTTACATAATTTTGCACTTGTTTTGAAAAATCTTTTAAAATCTGATTTTACATTGATTTGAAAACATATACACAAGGATTCTAATCACAACAATAAAATTGGGTTTTCTCCTAGGCCTTATATGAAAAGAAAGATCCCTGAACCTGAAATTTTCTTTACACCTCATGATAGAACAATTGGAAAAATTGAAGGACCTCTTTACATCACCGTGAAGATAATGGAAAATCTAGTGGATGGAACACTTGTAGATCCTAATTGCATAACTAATGTGGAAACAAAATAGATCCTTTATTCACATGGTTTGGTTCAAGACTTCTATGACCCTTCTAACATGATGATTAAGACACATAATGGAGCTTTTATAAACACTTCTAGGAAGATATCTTTATTGGTCACTGTATTTGAAAATTTTGTAGAACTATATGATGTTGTCCTTCTATCTGACCTCTTTCACATAAAATAAGGACACCCGTGGTTAAAATCTATTAAAGTTGTCCCTTCAATGATTCATAATTGTGTAAAATTCCCTTTAAATGGACAGGTGCATACTATTCCTTGCAATAGATATAAACCTTTTGTTATAAGACAACACTTTAACCTTGGTTACTTTTGGCCACGATCTAATCAGGAATTGGAGCCACAAATAGATTTTAACTTCTTGGGATATAGAAAATATAAATCAAAATTACTGCATCGAGTGGCCGGTCCTTCTATTCAAGAAACAGTAAGAGACGAACAACCCGCATTAGAAGAAATTCCTAGAGCAAAAGGAAAAGGACCCTATGTTGAGGTTCCTCCTCCATCATCCTTACAAGGATTGGGAGGTATTCATCAAGAATAAAACACTCCACCAAGGCAAATGAGATTTGAACATGATGCTTCCTCCTCTAACACGTGAAAACATATGGAAAAACATGACAATACTTTTAAAGATATAAGCAAGACAAAAAGAACTAGACAAGAAAGAGAAAGGAGAAAGAGAGGACAAGCTATTGCCCAATGAAATGCACATCAACAAGAAAACATTCCACCTAACATTGAATCAAATGAAGAAGAGCTTAAGAATGAACAACTTAAAGACAAGAACAAAAGTTGGGCTATGGTAGGTGTACCTCTTTCCTCTAATATTCGAGATTTGGAAGATGATGATTTACTTGAAGATGACCGCTAGTCCGGTTGTCTCTACAAGTAAGTATTTCTAACCCTTTACCTCTATGTTATGTTTCCCCCGTGATGTGTTATGTGTTGTTTAGGCCTCCTTGGATGACCCTTGATACTCTTGTAAGGTCAAGGATATTGGGAGACCACCTTTATTGTGACCCTTCTTCTATTTATATCATCATTCTTCTATCTTGCTTCTCCTCTATTTTTCATTGTTGTGTGTTGTGTATTAGGGGCATAGCACTATGGTTGGTGACCTGGGGGCATCTTCCTATGTGACAACCCTAAGTCGCTTCTTCTCCTCTCTTGATTTATTGTTTACCTTCTGCTAATGGTTCTATTTAGTTGGCGGATAATGAAAAATAAACATATACTGATATAGACTATGTGTTCCTCTTGCGAGTAAGCGAAAATGGACCTAGTCCATAAATGACGATGGGGTTAATATATATTATCTGACACTTGGCTAGTAGAATCACTCCATGTGATACTTTGATGCTGTCTTATCGTACTAACAAACTATAACAATACATTTGCTCCATGTTTAACTTTAGAATCTCGCCTTGGTTACACTCGATTTTGAGATCTCTGCAGTATAGCCCCACAGTTATACTTAGATTCCAAACCCATAGTATAACCTCGCCTCTTTATTTGAATGAGTACATGCATTGCTTTTATCATGTGATGTGGTTGTTATCTTAGAGTAAGAGTTCTAACCTCTCTACTTGCAGGAAATTGTGTGTTTGTGGGAACATTCAGCTATTGTAAAGTACTTGTCACCTCTGGGGGCATGGGCTTTATGAAAGCTCTGTTCTCTTGTGTGTTTTCTTCCTACCTTAACATGCTTGATATCGGTACGTGATATCAACCACCTTAAGGTGAGGAAATATAAGGTAACTTGTCTAATGATATTGGTATTAATGAAGCATGTTCGTAAGCCCTCTGCAGAGGCGGGATGTTGTATTTCCATGCGAGTGCACATTTTTATTTTATATTGCAATGAGAAAGCCCTTTACAGAGGCAATATATCATGCATATCCTTTTATTTTAAGCCTTCTGTGGAGGCAGGGATGGTGTATCTCTTGAGCTAGTGCACATCCTCTTTATTCTAAAGTCATCCAAGTAGGCAGGGTTGTTGTATCCTCCCTTAAGCATGTCTTTGGAGGTTGTTGTGGAATAAGCCCAACCATTAAGTGTGCTTGTAATATGCCTAAGATAGTGGTGAACCTAGCAACAGGATCCTTCCATCATTTGTTTGCCATGTTTTAGACGTATAGTATGTCTTTGGCATACTATATGGTGCCCGTGTCTTCCATGTGTTTTCCCCCTTGTGTAGTCTAAGGACGTGTGGCGATCAGTCCCTCCTACACTCAAGTTTTGTATGGTTTGTTTCTTCCCAAGCATAGTCTAAAGATGTGTGGCAATGAGTCCCTCCTATGCTTTGGGATTTGTATGGCGTGTTTGTTCTCAAGTGTAGTCTAAAGATGTGTGGCGATGAGTACCTCCTTCACTCTGAGATTTGTATTGCATGTTTATTACCTCATATGTAGTCTAAAGATGTGTGGCAATGAGTCCCTCCTACATTTTGGGTTATGTGTTTACTTTCCATGTACTTTCATTTGAATTCATATATATGAAAATAAAAAAGAAATAAGCACTACACTCACTATATTCACTATGTTTTGTGTGTCTTCAATATTGTCTTCTCTATGTTTGCATGACTGTTACTATCTTCTTTGTGTTTTACATGATTCTTACTATCTTCATTGTGTTTGTCATGTCTGTGATGTGTCTTCTCTAATGTTTACCTGAGACTGGGGCCTAGAAATAGTCCTCAATCTTTTTGTATACATTAGCTCTAAGTGCCTGGTGTATTTGTTGTGTTTGTTGACCATATTTTAATGCATGTATGGGTTTGCATACATTAAAGTGGGGGCTAAATGTTACGTCAGAAAATGTCTCCCTAGGACTTTTTCCCTCCTACATGTTTAGCTCCCGGGTCCTTAGAATTAATCATGCATGTTTATTTCAACTCCCAATGGAAAATCCCTAAAAACCCATGTTAAACAAGGCCCAGGGGACTCTTGTGAGCTTAACCCTAACCTAAATAGGGGATGAGGACTTGGGCACCCACATCCTAGTCCTACCCTATTTAGCGAGGTCCCAAATTTTAAGTGTTAGTTATGTGACTGTTAGTTAGGTCTCATGTCGATATCTCAAGTTTGAATTATGAAATTAAAACGGGAATGTGTTTGGTTGCGTATATAAGCATGTTTATGGATTCATTTGTAGACTAGAAGATGTTTATGAACTTTTGGCACACTTATGATTTGAGAGCATTCAAAGTATTCATTGTTGCAGAGCAGACTTGTCTTGTTATTGTGTTTATTATGCAGATTTGGTTTCATCTTCTCATGTCACTAAAGGATTTTTATCTACATGTGACCTACACCCCTGAGGTGACATTTATTTATGTTTTGAATCATTTATCAACTAGTTTTTTCCTCTATCCCGTAGGGATACACACTCTCTATTTGATAACGGTGTTTAGAAGACTTGATTGAGGCAAGCTTCCTAGACACCACAACCCCCAACCCCCTTTATATGATTGTAGGTTACAGATGTAGAAGCGGATGGAGTGGAGTTGCAGGGAGGCATAACAGAGTGTTGGAATCACATATCTAAGAAAAAAACTAGGACTTAGACTTGGGCACCCACTCATTAGTCATTTGGATCCCAAAACACAGAAATCTTTGGAATAGCAAAAGCAGGTTATAGACAACTTTCAGAGATCCTGACAAAAACTAGCACCTTGGACTTGGCTGCCTACTCATTAGTCCTTGAATTTTCTGCATCCAGAATCTCAAAGTTTGGTATGTATTTACTCTGAATATCATATCTCTTTATGTGAGCATTTGTCGTGTTTCATCCCTTTATTTACGATTTTATGAAATTAGGGTTTTAAGCATAATCAGGATTTAATTAATCAATTAAGCAGCAAATTCCAAGTTTCCTATTCATTCCAAGTGTCAGTAAATCTATAGTAGAGCCCTCTTCCAAAATATTGTGGCTTAACTCGATTTATGTCCTTGAACGTAAGATTTAACCTACACATTCATTGAAATTGAAGAACTCCTATTTTTACACTAAACAACAATAAATAAAATAGTAGCTGATTTCAATAGTCACTTCATCATGACAATGAGAAAGGTACCTCCTCATATGAGACCTAATGAATCTATGTGTTTAGTTTTATTTTTGGTGCCTTTGATTCAAAAAATGGCTATTGTTTGAGGGACAAAATTCCACAAACATTAAGAGAGGCATATGCTATAGTCATAAATATAGAAAGTAATATGAGAGATTCAGGGAAGCATATCAAAAAGTTTGATATCAAAATATCCTAGCTAGATAAGGTAACTTTTAACAAACCTCTCACTACTGATGACAAATTGGATAAACTCATGGGGGTTGTGAAAGATTTGTCTTATAAAGTTGCTATAAATGACAAAGGGTTGCCACCTCAGGGTGTTGCAACACATTTCAATGAAGGTTAGAGATTGCATAATGGGACCTTTAATACAGATTGGTCTAAGAGACCACAACAAAATGATAGACAAGATGCACCCAAGAATGTCAGCTTTAAATAGCCTGAAAGGGACACTCCTGATCTATTGAGAAAGGATCAAGTCAATTTTCAAGATGATTCTTATAGTGCCAGGCTTGCTTCCTTCCCCATGATCTAAATAATTGCATAGTGGCTCATTCATTGAGTAGAGAAAAAGAATTTCCAAATGAAGAAGGTGCAGCTGAGTATTATGAGGAGGAGATAAATCAGTTTGATACATAAGATTATGAGAAGATGGGTCAGGATACTGATTATGATAGCGATAAAGAGGATGATAATATTTTCCAATATGATTATGATGAAGGTCTGAAGAAACATCAATTGTCATCTCATGATTTTGGGCACTTGATGGATCTTATGCAGAAGAAGTACTAGTAGTCCAAACCTTGGAAAGAGGACATGAAAGCCTTGACTGATGTAGCAATATTGCAAGTCTAAGGAGGATATCAACTAAGAAATAGATCTGTCCCTATCCATAATTCCCCTATCAAGGAATCAAGACAACAATAATTGAATGGGGATAGGGACAAATGTAATGGGAACATGGAGCAGAAAAGTAGTAGCGCTCCAAAAAAGAATGTGTCAGAAAAGAAGAAAGTTCTAATGCAGTCACCAGTAGCAAAGAAAAAATATATGAAGAAGAATCCAACACCAACCATGCTACCAGTTACTACACCCATTTTAAGGGTCCATTATCTAAAAGGTAGTGAGAGGCATGATTAGCCTCAAGCATAAAAAGAACCAGAAAAGTAGAAGACAATAGAAAAAGGTAAGGATATTTCATCCAATCAAGTGATACCTTACATTCCTTGTGCAAATGATGTTACTATTTCATGTGATACTCCTTTTTCCAATTACAACCCTATTTACATCATTTGTCATTGTTGTAGATGCACAAAAACAACCTATTGTTCGTACTAGCAGTGATGATGAGGGCATAGGCCATGATGAAATAGTTGAGGTTTATTTAGGGTCATCTATAGTCAATAGCTGGATGGGTGTGTATCCTTTATATACCATTTTGATCATAAACGAATGGTTTCTACATAACTGTATGCTTGATTTAGTAGCATCTAGTAGTGTCATGCCACTTCAAGTCATGAATGGTTTGGGGTTGAAGGTGTCCAAGTCTTTTGGAAAATGCTTTTCCATGGATTCTAGGGAAGTTAATGTCATAGGTATGGTTAAGGATGTTGAGGTTAAGATTGCTAATTACCCATATAAATCCTTCCTAATGGATATAAATGTTGTGAATTACCCTTCCAAGTGGGGTATGTTGTTGTCAAGAAAATGGGCAGCATTTATGGGTGGAAGTATTCAGATGGATCTTTCATATGCCACTATTCTAGTCCAGGGCATGGACGTGAAGTTGTATAGCGAGAAGAAGGTGGAAGACCAAAACATAGACCTAGGATAGATATAAAATAGAGAAAGATCATGCTAATTTATTTGACATTGATTAGACCATTTAATGGGATATTGCAGTGATGATGATCCTAGCCTAGATGTTTTACCTTCCATTCTTGTTACTTCTATTTGTGGTACATTTGATTTATGGGCAACGTATTTTGATGGTACATACTCAAGGTAAGGCTCAAGCATTGGAATTATTCTGATATCCCTAGATGGTGAACAATTTGGCAAGTCTTTTAGACTTGATTTTTAGTTCACCAACAATGTATCTAGATATGAAGCGCTATTGTTGGGCTTAAATGTTGCTCATAAGTATGGAATCACATGTCTAAAGATACATGGTGATTTAGAATTGATTATGCGATAGATTAGGAATACATTTGCTGCCAAGGATAGAAGGTTAAGCGAATATAGGAATTCCATATGGAACACCATGGAGTTGTTTGATGCTATTGTCATTGAATGGATTGAGAGGACTAAAAATGAAAAGGTAGATTCCCTAGCTATAGATAGATCAAAATTTGATCCTCAATCAGATTTTCCTCGTGGCCATCATGTTTTGGAAGTTCTTATAAGGCCAACAATCCCTAATAACATATAAAATTGGAAGGTGTTAAATGACAATAGTCAGATTTTTAGTTTCCTCAATTACATGGATGAATTTGGCAGCCAAGTGATTGACTGGCAACTTATGATAGAGATGGAAAATGGTAAGAAAACATTATTTGGTAGTGAGGTAGTGCAATTGAAGACTAATACCATTACCAAGAGATTGGTGGCGTTGGAGAGAATGTTTGACAATACAGACCACTGGAAGAGTAAATGTAAACCTAATGATGGATCACAGAGTGTGATTCAAAATGTTGATGACAAAATTTTTACACAGTTATGTCTAGAAACTCAATTGCATAATAGTATGGACTGTGGAAATATGATGTCTTTAAAAGGTAAATGTTATCAATCAGATATGCACCCTATGCTAAGCTACAGAAGACTTAGCTATCTATTGACACATGGGAACACTCCTAGGCCAGTGGGTTGCCTAAAAGTTTGAGTGAACCTCCAGAGTGAGCTAGTTCTCCAAGTAATTTACTAATATAATTATCTTCTTGAGGAAAAGGGTGAGAAGATAAACTAGAATGAACTAACCTAAATAGAATTCTAATCTATTTGATGCTTCCTTCTACCCAAAAACAACCCTTCAAACATAAACTTTCTCAATTCCACCTAAATCATACAATTCAAAAGTGATTTATATGAAAGTTCAATCTAAACACAACATATAACCTAAATCATATAGAGATTTTGTAGATGATTTTACAGCAGTGAGACATAACAAAGGATAAACCATTCATTATCATAGTGAAACATCAAATCAAAATTGTAAAAAACATATGAAGCACAAGGTGAAATAGGAATGATCTGCTATATTGGATTGGAAGGAGTACATGTAAATTTGGAAAAACTGAGTCAAAAACAAGTTTACAAACTCTCTGCCTGTGCTCAAGAGAGAAGAAACAATAATCTCTAACTTTCTCAGAAAGAGCTAGCTATTTCCAATATATGTCTATTAAAAGATCTCAAAAAGTTGCCATAAACTCATTTTCAGAATCCACAGAAAAGCCCTAAAAACTCTCACCAAACTGCTTTCAAACTAAAGAAAAAACTGCCAACTCATCATCCAAGGTGGTCCCTACCAAAAGATATACCTTAATAGGCTTCATCTGCTACAAAAGGTCCCTTTTTGTCCTTATCTACCCAATTTTGCCCAAAAAAAATAAATCTAGGAAAAAAAAGATTCCCTCTACTTTATTTGCTTTAACTTCATAGAAAAAATGAATATTTAAAGCAATTTATAGTCACATTGCTCTAAATATCATTTTACAAAGATATGTAGCTTTATTTTCCTGATTTGCCTAATTGACCCTCATTTGATAAAAATACAAGGCATTTGCTTTCTATTTTGCCAAGTGTATCACATTTACAATCATTTGATTTTTCTACAAAAAATCATAAAAACAATGAAGGCATCCCATATATTTTGCAAAAAAATAAAGCCTTTGAGGCTTATCTCCATTTGTCTCTACAAGGAATCTAAAGGCATATGACCTATATCTTCAAAGGGGTCTAATGAATCTTAAGGCATAAGTTTAGTCACTAAGCATGAAAGGGCCCTAATGCTTATTGATGCTCTAAGTCTTAACATTACCACGACTAGGCATTACTCATACTTTTGAAAATGCAAATTAATGTGATAAAAATCACATCTGACTTAGGGCCATTTTCATTTGCAACTTTTGGAGAAAAGAGGCTCTGCCTCTGCCGCCACCAAGCTAGGTTTTGGAGATGAAACCCTTCCATTTCTCTACAACCAGACAATCTTCTAAGGTTATTTCGAAGGCAAAATGAAAGGTAAGGACCTCTCTGCAACACAAATTGAACTACTTGACTGCTTTCCCCTTGCATTCTTGAGATGAAAAATCAGCTTTTATGGCCATGGCAGTGCATTCTCTCTGATACATTTGTTTTCTATTTATCTGGTTATCATTTCTTTGTCTCTAGGCCACCATGAAAGAATCTTTTTGAACCCCTTTTGAAGGTGATAGAGGGAGCAAAACTAAAGGCCTTGTACCTATAGCAAAGGTAAACTCTTCACTCCTTTGTATTTCATTTGAGGCTGTGGCCAGCTTGATATCTGAGTATTTATTTATTTCTGAGTATTTCTCTTTCAAAAAGGGGGCACGACTGGTCATTTTATCTCTGCATTCTTCAAAAGTAACAAGGGTTTCATTATTCTGTTCACTTTGTAAAAGGAATGAGTATAAAAGGTTTTTATTTAAGGCCTGTAACAAAACCCTCTATGATACAAAGCATGGCCACCAAAATGGTTATTTTGAGCATCCTTTTTCAAAAATCCATAAGGGTTGTGTCACCTATGTGTTTCCTCTTCTGCTGAGGCAGTGACTAGAATAATGTTGTACATTTGCATTCAAAATCTTATTTTGTCACACATTTGTAATTTCTCTAGTAGAACCCTAGATGGATTCGAACATATTAAGAAAATGAAAGATTTCTTTTACAAATTTCATGCCCTGTATAGTGGAACCCTTGAACATGGAACAAAATTTTAGATGGGTCTATGAAGCTATTGCTTATCATTCCTATATTCTCTTGTTCTCTCTATAACTACACACTCATAGACTTATGATGGCATTTATCTATTTTTCCCTATAGCGCCACATGATATTGAAATTGCTATTCTCAGTAGTCTATCTCTTGACTGTATACAGTTACATATTTGACCGTAACATCTTTACTGATTCTATCTTGCTCCTTGACACTCGTATAGTTACAACTCACTTGATGGATATGACATTCTTAATCCTTCTCTGTAGATGGTAGATGTACACATATGGACTCATGGTGTCCACTACAGGATGACTTATGCATGCTTTGTTGTTCCTCTCAACTGTGTGTGAACTTCCCATATGCTTTATTTGATAGATATGACACTTTTGCATACACTTGAACAATTAAATCTGATCATGTGAAAATGGCTCTTGAACTCTGTATATACTTTGACAATGTTCATGTTCAATCTATAACACTTGATATATATTTTGTAGTCCATTTCTATTACATTACATCACAAACACTTACAATTCTAATGATGATGTCTGATGCAATCTTCTGAATACAAACTGTAACTATCATTTTGACTATGCACATACCTGGTATGGTTATTTGTAACATGGTACATACGCTTAGCAATTATATCAAAGGCATACATATGCCATATTGAATGTTAGAACTCCACTGCACCATGGTAGATGAGATACATAATGACTGTTTTGGTTGATTGTTCCTCCTTCATGGTCAAGATGTTCATTTGTTACAAATATTGTTGCTCCATAGATGCAATATCTACCATGAAGTTGATATACTTTGACAATGTCTATCTAATATGCAATGCAATCTGCATTCTTTTCCATTATTGTGGCATGGCAATAGGCTTTTGTATCAGTCTATATGTATAAATGGAACTTACACATATTGTATATGCTCATGTCATACATGTTGTATATACTTGATGACTGATTCACATGCTACTTCTTGCATTGATAATGATTGTTCTGTAGTCAACTGTAGACATCATTGAGCTGTCTCAATGCTCATTTATGACTGTTGCTTCTTCATATTGAACTAATAGTCATAACTAGGTAGTGAGACTAAGATTCACACACTTGTTTACTGCAATGGTAGAATATACCTTGATTTCTATGTGCATACTTGTATTCCATTCCCTTTGAAGTATCATGGGCACCATGTTGGGTTCAACCCTCATGGGAGCCCACTTTATACCACATGCTGATATAGTCTTCAAAATAGTAACATACTTCTTCTATACCTACACATAGAACAAACATGTTAGAATAAAACAATGAAGTTCCATGATTGTTTCTTTCTCAGTTCCTTCTACACATTCCATTCATTAGATCAATGCATTATAAACAAAGTATTATGCCTCGTCTGATAGATATAGGATTTTCATAACTGGAGCTCTAATAGGACCCTCCACATTTTTTGTAGGTGCATATCGAGATTAGGAGCAGGACAGGAGGCAACTTCGAAGATCGGCAACCCTTAAGGGAATGATGGCTATGACTTTCCTTTTCTCATTATTAAATGCATATTTTTTTCTTTATATCTGCATATGTTCAGCTATAACCCATGACTTGTGTGGGACATCTGATATGTCATTATTTTTTTCAATGTAATGCTTATTCTTTTATGTATTTCCACTTGTAAATGAATAATCATTAAAATACTTATCTCTCTTGAATGATCTGCAATGCAATAAATGATCTGAAATCTTTTCCTCCTTTTTGGACAACTAAACTACATTTGACACTGAAAATAACTATGCAACTAAGACATAATAGAAGAATATTAAACCTTACTAAAAAATGAATTTGTCACATTTGCTGAGCCAATTTTGAGCTGTGGTAAAAAATGGTAACATTTCTAGCAACTTCTGCTATATGCTTGCCTGCTAAGCATTTGATTAGTTGCCTTAAACATCCATTGGTCATTGAGTCATACTCTGTCCTTCTGAAACTTAGAAAACACTACAATTCATCCTTCCAACTAGTCCAAACAGCAATAGAAAATTGAAAACAAACACAACTGAAAGAAAACTAACAGGCCCTGATGGCCAAAACAAAATGCTAAAAACAAATGTGCATGAGCACTTATTAACTACAACACTACTCTACTATATACAAAAGAAGTTCTTATCCTCAGAGGTAATGCTTGAGGTGGATCCCATTAACTAGGATAGATAGCACCTCTCCACTTAACTTGGACAACTGAAATGCATTGTTTTCTTTGTACTCTATGATAACATAAGGCCCATCCCAAATTGCATCAAACTTGGAATGCCTTCCAAGACTACTCCTCAGTTCATTCTATTTGAATACCAAATCACCAACAATAAAGTTCCTTGGTCTTTCCCTCTTATCAAATGCATTCTTCGTTTGAGTTTGATGCATACCAAGCTTTCTTAAGGCCTCTTTCCTTGTCTCTTCTAGCTCCATGAGTTGATCTAGCCTGACTACTAAAGGTTGTTCCTCTAGCAGCTCAAGTTCTTTGATGAAAGTCAATGTAGGCAATTCAACTAAAATAGGTAATCGAGCCTCTTTACCATAAGTAAGTACATATGGAGAACAACTAGTAGCTCTCTTGGGTGTAATTCTATCAACCCAAAGAGCCAACTTTAATTTCTTGTGTCAGGTTCTCTGGTTATCTTCAACAGTCTTCTTGATGATCCTTATCAAATTTTTATTGGTAGATTTAGCATGTCCATTACCCTACGGTAATAGTTAGAAGAAGTATTCAAGAAGATATTTTTTTAACAAACCAATCTGAAATCTTTAATCCAATGAAAGCTAAACCATTATCTGAGATGATTGAATTTGGTGTACCGAATCTTGATACCAGATCCTGATAGAAACTTAGGACAGCAGATTCATTTGCCCCTTTTAAGGCAACAGCTTCGATCCACTTGGTGAAATAGTCTATGGCAGTCAAGATCCACTTGTGGCCTACACTTGAAGATGCATTTATTGGTCCTATGAAATCTAGCCCCCATTTTGCAAATGGTTGTTCAACTTTAATAGGATGCAGGGGTAAGGTAGCAAGCCTTTGCTTATCTACAAATAATGAACACTTCTCACATCTTCTCACCCAAGCAAAAGAATCTTTAAACAAGTCAGGCTAGTAATAACCAGCCTACATAATCTTCAAAGAAGTTGTCCTAGCTACAAAGTGACCTCCTAAAAGTCCATTATGAAATTCTTCTAACATCTTGTCAACTTGATTAGGTCCAATACATCTTTAAAATACACCATTAAAATCTCTCCTATATAAAATACCATCAATGATGGCATAAGGAGTATCTTGTAACCTGAAATACCTTCTTCTTGCCCTATCTAAACCTTTAGGGCATTGACCAGACTGTAAATAATGCATCATCTGTTGCACCCAGCTGGTTGTAAGAGTTAGTATAGTGGCTGGTTCATTATTATTCAGTACTATTTTAGTGTCCTTGTCATGCACTTGATTAAGCTCTTCACTTTCAACAAGCTACTCGCATAAGCCCTTACCTCTAATCATCTTCGTCACTTTGATATCAACATCAAATTCCATAACTTTGGTTATCCAACCAACCCTCTTATCATTTATATCTTTGTTCAATAAGAAACTATTGATAGTGGGATGAGCAACCATTAAGTGTATTCTATTATTAGACAACATGTCTCTAAATTTCTTGAGGCTCCTCACAATATCAAAAACATGTTTTTCTTAAAAGAGTACTTTACCTCGTAGTTATGCAGTACCTGGCTAAAAAATGCCACCAGTTGCTCTAAACCATCACCATTCTATTGACATAACATGGCTGAGATAGTGTCAGTTCCCCCAAAAGCATACAAAATAAAATCCCTCTCATAATTAGGATTAATGAGGGTAGGGGCAGCAACGAGAGCTTCCTTAATCTGCTTGAAGCTTCCTTTTCCCTCCTTAGTCCAGCTGAATGACACATTCTTCTTCAACATGGCAGTGAGAGGTTGTAACAAAGATGTAATGTTTAGAATGAATCTTCTCACGAAATTAATTATACCAAGAAAGTTCTATAAGCCTTTCTTATGTGTAGGTAGCGGTAAATCTAGAATGGCTGAAACTCTCTAGGGTCAATAGAAATACCTTGTTTTGAAACAATATGGCTAAGAAGTTTACCTTCATGAACTGAAAATATGCATTTTTTAGGGTTCAATGAAACTCCAAACTCCTGTACCTCTAAAAAATCTGCTTCAAGTAGTCAAAATGATCATTAGCATCTTTGGAAAAAATAGTTATGTCATCTAAATATACCAGCACTAGTATGTTCATAAGGCCATGGAAGGCCATATTCATTGCCCTTTGAAAGGTTGCCCCTACATTGGACAAACCAAATGGCATTTTCTGATAGGCCATAATACCCCACTTAGTCATGAATGCAGTTTTATATTGGTCCCCTTCTTTGACCAAAATATAATTATATTCAACGTAAGCATCTAGCAAGGAATACCTATCAGAACCTGAAATAGGGTGCAATATCTGTTCCATGGAAGGAAGAGGGTAGTGGTCTTTCAATGAGGCCTGATTTAGATCACAGAAATTGACACAAAGTTGGATTTTGCCATTCCTTTTTCTGACTGGGACCAAATTGGAAACCCAGGAGGTATGTTTTATCAGGAATATTATGCTTCTCTCAATTAGTTTATTCAATTCTGCCTTCATTAAGTGCTCACGTTTGGGATTGAGGGGTCTTTGTTTCTACCTAATAGGCTTGGCATTAGGCTCTAATTCTATGGCATGCTGGGCCAAACCAGGATCAAACCCTCTTAAGTCTTTATACTCCCATGCAAAAACATCAAAAAAATCTTGACATAATTGAACAAAAGACTGTTGTTCTTCTCTAGTACATACCTTTCCAAGTTTCAGTAGTTTGTCCTTGAAATTTTCTATGGTTTCATAGTGTTCTTGCTTCACTTTCATGCTATACTTATGCTTTCTGAACTGATCATCAGTGTTGAACACTGATTCTAATGTGACTAGTCCTTTGGGTAGCTTATTGGACCTCAACTGTACAATCTGGTCTTCAAATTGCTGCTGGTATTTATGCTGATTATCAGCAGCAAATTTAGCTTCTGCACGAAAAAAACCTAAGATTTGCTCATCACTGTTAAACACTTGTCATGAAACACTGTTGTCAGGTACAGAAGGTCTGATGACTATCTTAACATATGATTGTACATCAATATTCTAAATCTGATCAGGAATCTCAAATTGAGATCCCAAGGCTACAAGCTTATCTGCATACTTATTTTGATTCTTGGGAATTGAAATCAGATTAAAAGCATCAAAAAATTTAATTGAATCACACACTCTATGCTTGTACTTTTTGAGCAAATCATTTTTAGTAACATTCAGATTCCTAACCTAATTAACGATCAATTTAGAATCACCATACACTTGGACAGATTTGATACCTTTTTTTTGAGCCCACTCTAAACCATGGATCAAGGCCTCATATTCAGCCACATTGTTTGTGCAGTTGAAAGTGAACCTTAAGGCTACATAATATTTGTCTCCTTGAGGTGAAATCAACATATTACCTCCACCGGCACCTGTCTTGGTCCTTGATCCGTTAAAGTACAGCTTCCAAAGCTGATCTTCTTATTGTTTTGACTAACTTTGGTCCTTAATCAGATTAGGAATCATTGCATCAGGATCTTGTATTATATAGATGCCTAATCCTACCTCATCCGCATGACAAAATGGGTCACTTTCATGATCTTTAGCTGCCCAATCATTAAAGTTTGTCTTCTATAGGTGCATTGGGATCTAGGTTCATGGGTTCATCCTGCTACCCGTGGGTGATGTATAGATTAGCATTTATTGGGCTGGGAACATAGGGCTCAATATGGTCTTTTGCAAGTGGTTCGAACTATATGGTTACTTTTGTACCATACCTTGTTCTAAAAAACAAGTGTGTCTAATCAGATGATAGAAACCCACCCAATTTGGCTGTGAACTCCCTAGAAAGGCAAATTGCAAAACTAGGTGGCAGATCAATGATGTAAATGTCCTAATGGATGGAAAAATTAGGACAAGCATGCAATGTAAGTGGCAGATTTTTTATTATTCCCACAGTACTAAGTGCAGACCTATCTAACTGAACTACTCCTTTTGCAAGGGGCTCATAAACCAATCCTAATGAACCAGCTAAACTTTTAGGCATGGCTGAGCTACTGGCTCCTGAGTCTATCATACAATTATAAATAAGCTTGTCACCAATAATAAGACTTAGATAGAAAGGAGGAGGTTTTACCTCATTTGTTGGCTGTCCACTCTTGATTTCTGGGGTATTGGTAAGTACAACTTTGGCCTTTTCTTGACTAGAACACTCAGAAAGTGAGAGTTTAGCCAATGCTTCTTGCAGCAAATTCTTCTGGCCAGGAATGCGTAAAGCATCCATAACTGACATACTCATTGTAGCTTTCTTAAGATGGTCAATTATGTTGAAAGAAACAGGATTTACCTTCTATTGTCCTTTTACAGCAGCTGCATCAATCTGCCTTTGTGAAGACTATTGTTGTATTTTGGGTTGATCATTTACTGGTGTAGTTTGATCCCTATGCAGAATTTGTACTTTCTACTGTGATACGGGGGCAGTTTGTGATGGATATGCTTGATTTTTTTCCCTTACAGTCTATTGTTGTACTACAGCAGCTTGCTGGCTAATATCTGCAGCTCTCTGTTTTGATCTCGTATTGGCAGAAACAGGTGTATTTTATTGATTTTGACCTTGTGAATAATTTATACCACAGAAATCAGACTCTTCCCAATTCATTAAGGCCACATCATCATTATTTTGCTAAGCTGAAACTTCACCAGGGACACCTTCTGAACTTGCATAGCTATTTTGAACCATAAGTACCTGATTTCTCACTCCATTTGTGCATGCAACTTGATTATGTGGTTGATGACATGGATAACACCAGTCACTATCTTGAGCTAAGTTATTCTGAGCGGGTACAAGCTCCTTCAAGGTGCTAGCAGCATTTGGATTGTAAGATTGAAAAGGTTGGGGGTTGTAGTTTCTTCTCTGACCCTGAGGATCAGCTTGGAAAGGCTACCTATATTGTTGATTGGGCTGATACGGGGCTTGGTAAGGCCTATACTCTTGAAAAAACTACTTCTTGATATTAACAATCTCATTGCTAAGGGTTTTTAGTGTATTATTGAGTACTTGGTAATCCGGAACTAGTGCAGTTGGTTATTGGGCTGCAGGCTTATGAGTTATTGCTAGAACAGGTGGGATAGCAGCCAAAGGAGGCACTACAATTGGCATAGATGGCTGGATTTTAGGGAAAATAGGTAAGGGAGGCCTCGGGGCTATTTTTCCTACTTGAATAAGGTAGTTTTCTACTCTAACGACAACTTCCAAAGAATCAGGAAGGGTAGTTCCTTCCATAGACTGGATAATTATAGAAATTCCATTGTTCAAAGCTTTAAGATAAAAAAAATGCATGCCTTTGCAAGGGTTTTACCATTGTGGGAATCCTATCCCAGGATCTTTGAAATTGGTAGGTGAAATTAGTCATGTGTTCATGGGGTGCCCTTTTGATGGTGCTCAACTATTCAAGCAATGAGAGATGATCAAATTTGTCCTTGAAATGTTTATACAATCCATCTCCCAATTGATCCCATGTTGTAATTGATTTTTTTGCAAGTCTTCTGAACCATTGTAAGGCCTTCCCCTTAAGTGATGTAGCCAGTAATTTGATTGCCACATTCTCTTGGGTGACATTATGTATAGAACATAAGGTTGCCACATCTTGAATGTGTTCAACAGTAGTAGTATGATCATCTCTGGTGAAAAATGGCAGTCCTTTAAGGGCTGCAACAGGAATATCATCTCTTTGGGCAAGTTGTAATGGGCTACCTCCAATAAAAGGTGCAAAAGCAAACTGTCTAGACATTATTGGTATTTCAACTATTAAAATTAGGCTTCTGCTCCTTTTTACTGGACTTAGAGAATTGAATCTTAGAGGTGTAGACTTTGATCTTCTTGATGATTCAGCTATTCTGCTTGTTGATCTGCCTCTCCTTTTTGGTGTAGATAACTGTAAATAATCAAATGGGCCTGGATTAGATCTGGTTTTCATAAGCTGATAGTACTAATCTGCATGTAAGACCAGAGAAAATGAGTCGCCAGGTATATTGTGAAAGCCTCCAAAGGATGGGAAAACTACTGCATATACTAGAATGGTAGCTATGAGGGTAAAAAACTTCTCTGAAATCACTTTCAGAGTCCCACCAAGCATGCCAAAAACTATTATCAATCAGATATGCACCCTATGCTAAGATACAGAAGACTTAGCTATCTGTTGACACATGGGAACACTCCTAGGCCTGTGGGTTGCCTAAGAGTTTGAGTGAATCTCCAGAGTGAGCTGGTTCTCTAAATGATTTACTAATCTAATTGTCTTACTGAGGAAAAGGGTGAGAAGATAAACTGGAATGAACTAACCTAAACAAAATTCTAATCTATCTGATGCTTCCCTCTACCCACAAACAACCCTTTAAACATAAACTTTCTCAATTCCACCTAAATCATACAATTCAAAAGTGATTTATATGAAAGTTTAATCTGAACACAACATATAACCTAAATCATATAAATTTTTTGTAGATGATTTTACAGCAATGAGACATAACAAAGGATAAACCATTCATTATCACAGTGAAACATCAAATCAAAACTGTAAAAAAAATATGAAGCACAAGGTGAAATAGGAATGATCTCCTATATTGGATTGGAAGGAGTACATGTAAATTTGGAAAAACTGAGTCAAAAACAAGTTTACAAACTCTCTGCATGTGCTCAAGAGAGAAGAAAATAATAATCTCTAACTTTCTCAGAAAGAGCTAGCTATCTCCAATATATGTCTATCAAAAGATCTCAGAAAGCTGCCCCAAAATCATTTTTAGAATCCATAAAAAAGCCCTGAAAACTCTCACCAAACTGCTTTCAAACTAAAGAAAAAACTGCCAACTCATCATCCAAGGTGGTCCCTACCAAAAGATATACCTTAATAGGCTTCATCTACTCAAAAAAGCTCCCTTTTTGTCCTTATCTACCCAATTTCACTCAAGGAAAATAAATCTAGGAAAAAAAAAGATTCCCTCTACTTTATTTGCTTTAACTGCATAGAAATAATGAATATTTAAAGAAATTTATAGTCACATTACTTTAAATTTCATTTTACAAAGATCTGCAACTTTATTTTTGTGATTTGCCTAATTTATCCTCATTTGAGAAAAAGATAAGGCATTTGCTTTCTATTTTGCCAAGTGTATCACATTTACAATCATTTGATTTTTCTACAAAAAATCATAAAAACAATGAAGGCATCCCATATATTTTGCAAACAAATAAAGCCTTTGAGGCTTATCTCCATTTGTCTATGCAAGGCATCTAAAGGCATATGACCTATATCTTCAAAGGGGTCTAATGAATCTTAGGGCATAAGTTTAGTCACTAAGCATGAAAGGGACCTAATACTTATTGATGCTTTAAGTCTTAACATTACCATGACTAGGCATTACTCATACTTTTGAAAATGCAAATTACTGTGATAAAAATCACATCCGACTTAGGGCCATTTTCATTTGCAACTTTTGGAGAAAAGAGGCTCTGCCTCTGTCGCCACCAAGATAGGGTTTGGAGATGAAACACTTCCATTTATCTACAACTAGACAGTCTTCTGAGGTTATTTCGAAGGCAAAATGAAAGGAAAGGACCTCTCTGCAACACAAATCGAACTACTTGACTGCTTTCCCCTTGCATTCTTTAGATAAAAAATCATCTTTTATGGCCATGGCAGTGCATTCTCTCTGATACATTTGTTTTCTATTTATCTGGTTATCATTTCTTTGTCTCTGGGCTGCCATGAAAGAATCTTTTCAAACCCCTTTTTGAAGGTGCTAGAGGGAGAAAAACACACGGCATTGTACCTATAGCAAAGGTAAACTCTTCACTCCTTTGTATTTCATTTCAGGCTGTGACCAACTTGATATCTGAGTATTTATTTATTTCTAAGTATTTATCTTTCAAAAAGGGGGCGGTAACTGGTCATTTTATCTCTGCATTCTTCAAAAGTAACAAGGGTTTCATTGTTCTGTTCACTCTGTAAAAGGGATGAGTATAAAATGTTTTCATTTGAGGCCTGTAACAAAACCATCTATGATATGAAGCACGGCCACTAAAATGGTTATTCTGAGAATCCTTTTTCAAAAATCCATTAGGGTTGTGTCACCTATGTGTTTCCTCTTCTGCTGAGGCAGCGACTAGAATAATGTTGTACATTTGCATTCAAAATCTTATTTACATTTGTAATTTCTCCAGTAGAATCCTAGATGGATTTGAACAAATTAAGAAAATGAAGGATTTCTTGTACAAATGTTGCAGCCTATATAGTGACATCCTTGAACATGGAACAAAATTTTAGATGGGTCTGTGACACTGTTGCTTATCATTCCTATATTCTCTTGTTCTCTCTATAGCTACACACTCATAATTATGATGGCATTTATCTATTTTTCCCTGTAGCACCACATGATATTGAAATTGTTGTTCTTAGTACTCTATCTCTTGACTGTATACAGTTACATATTTGACTGTAACATCTTTACTGATTCTATCTTGCTCCTTGAGACTCATACAGTTACAACTCACTTGATGGATATGACATTCTTAACCCTTCTCTGTAGATGATAGATGTACACATATGGAATCATGGTGTTCACTACAGGATGACTTATGCATTCTTTGTTGTTCCTCTTAGCTATGTGTGAACTTCCCATATGCTTTATTTGATAGATATGACACTTCTTCATACACTTGAACAATTAAATCTGATCATACAAAAATGGCTCTTGAACTTTGTATATACTTTGACAATGTTCATGTTCAATCTGTAACACTTGATATATATTTTGTAGTCCATTTTGATTACATTACATCACAAACACTTACAATTCTGATGATGTTGCATGATGTAATCTTTTGAATACAAACTGTAACTATCATTTTGACTATGCACATACCTGGTATGGTTATTTGTAACATGGTACATACACTTAGCAATTATATCAAAGGCATACATATGCCATATTGAATGTTGGAACTTCACTGCAACATGGTAGATGAGATAAATAATGATCATTTCAGTCGATTGTTCCTCCTTCATGGTAAAGATGTTCATTTGTTACAAATATTGTTGCTCCATAGATGCAATATCTATCATGAAGCTGATATACTTTGACAATATCTATCTGATCTGCAATGCAATCTATATTTTTTTCCATTATTGTGGCATGGCAATAGGCTTTTGTACCAGTCTGTATGTATAAATAGAACTTACACATACTATATATGCTCCTGTCATACATGTTGTATATACTTGACAACTGATTCACATGCTACTTCATCCATTGATTGTGACTATTTTGTACTCAGCTTTAGACATCATTGAGTTGTCTCAATGCTCATTTATGACTTGCATTTTCATATTGAATTGATAGTCATAACTGGGTAGTGAGACTGAGATTCACACACTTGTTTAATGTAATGGCAGAATATACCTTGATTTCTATGTGCATACGTGTATTCCATTCCCGTTGAAGGATCAGGGGCAACATGCTGGGCTCAACCCTCGTGGGAGCCCACTTTATACCACATGCTGATATAGTCTTCAAAATAGTAACATACTTCTTCTATACCTACACATAGAACAAACATGTTAGAATCAAACAATGAAGTTCCATGATTGTTTCTTTCTCAGTTCCTTCTACACATGAATAATGTTAATTTGATCAATGCATTACAAACAAAGTATTATGCCTCTTCTGATAGATATAGGATTTTCATAACCAAAGCTCTAACAGGACCCTCCACATTTTTTGCAGGTACATGTCGAGATCAGAAGCAGGACAGGAGGCAACTTGAAAGATTGAAAACCCTTAAGGCAATGATGGCTATGACTTTCCTTTTCTCATTATTAAATGCATAGTATTTTCTTTATATCTGCATAAGTTCAGCTATAACCCATGGCTTGTGTGGGACATCTGATATGTCATTATTTCTTTCAATGCAATGCTTATTCTTTCATGTATTTCCACTTGTAAATGAATAATCATTGTGAGAAATAAAATACTTCTCTCTCTTGAATGTTTTTCAATGCAATGAATGATCTAAAATCTTTTCCTCCTTTTTGAACAACTAAACTGCATTTAACACTAAAAATAACTATGCAACTAAGACATAATAGAAGAATGTTAAACCTTACTTTAAAAAAATGAATTTGTCACATTTTCTCAGCCAATTTTGAGTTGTGGTCAAAAATGGTAACAGTAAACCTATTGAAGAGGATAATGTTGAAGGTGTCAACCTTGGAACTAAGGAGGCACCTAAAATGGTTTACATAGGTAAGAAGTTGAAGCCTCATGAAAATCAAATGTTAATTTCTTTATTAAGGAAAAGTAGAAGTGTTTTGCATGGTCTTATGATGAGCTAAAACCTTATAGGGAGGATTTATTTCAGAATACTATCCCCATTCGACTAGATGCAAAACCCTTTAGGGAAAAATAGAGGCCTATAAACCCCACTATAGCTCCCTAGATGTAGAAAGAATTGTTAAGAATGAAAGAGGGAGGAATTATTAAACCAATCAAACATTTTGAGTGGGTGTCTAATCTTGTCTCGGTAAGTAAAAAGAGTGTAGAGATTAGACTGTGTAGATTTTAGAAATCTGAACATCAAATCTGTTAAGGATAATTATCCTCTTCCGAGTAGGGATCATCTTTTATAGAGGGTTGTTGGTTCAGAGTTGATGTCTATGATGGATGGCTGCTCAAGATATAGTCAAGTGATGGTAAAGGAGTCAAAATAGTACAATACATCATTCACCTCTCCTTGGGGAACTTATGTTTATCTGAGAATACCATTTGGATTGAAAAATGCAAGATCAACATTTTAAATGGAAATGAATGTGGTATTTGCAAGCCTCATTGGTGAGATCATGGTTGTATACTAGGATGATCATACTGCATTCTATAAAGAAACGAAAGATCATTGCAAGCATTACCAAATAATTTTTTATAGATGTTTAGAGTATGGGATCTCTTCAAATCCCAAGAAGTGACAATTTAGAGTAGAAGAGGGAAAATTGTTGAGACATATTGTGTCAAGGGATGGAATTAGAATAGATCCTAAAAGGGTAAAGGCCATTGACCTTATCCCTCAACCTAAAATAGTAAAATGTTGTCACTTGTAATGATAGGGAAATTTGGAAATTGATAATCAATGTGTTAATTTAAGCCCAATTATGCTTAAAACCCTAATTTCATGAAATTGTAAATATACAGATGAAACATTACAAATACTCACAAACAAAGATATAATAATCAAAGTAAATACATGCCAAACTTTGAGATTCTAGATATGGGAAAGTTGAGAACTAATGAGTAGGTACCCAAGTCTAAGGTGTTATTTTCTGTCATGATCTCTGAAAGTTGTCTGTAACTTGTTTCTATTGTTCTAGAGATTTCTGTGTCTCAGGATCTAGAGGACACTGGTGTGGGCGCCCAAGTCCATGTCCTACTTTTCTTCTCAGATCTGTAATTCTAACACTCCATTATGCTTCCCTACAACTCCACTTCTTCCAATTATGCACTTGTAACCTATAATCATAGAAAAGGGGGTTGGGGGTTGTGGTGTCTAGGATCTTTCCTTAGTCAAGCCTCGAAAGAAAATTCAAGTCTTCCAAACACCGTTGTCAGATAGAGAGTGTGTATCCCTATGGGATAGAGGAAAAAACCAATTGATAAATGATTGAAAATGCAAATAAATGTCACCTCGGATGTGTAGCTCACATGTAGATGAAAATCCTTCACATCATGAGAAGATGAAGCCAAATCTGCATAACAAACACAATATTAAGATAAGTCTTCTCTACAACAATGAATACTTTGAATGCTCTCAAATCATAAGTGCACCAAAAGTTCATAATCATCTTCTAGTTTAATCTCTAAACATGCTTATATATGCAACTAAACACATTCCCATTTTAATTTCATAATTCAAACTTGAGATGTCGGCAACGGACACTTATAACAGTCACATAACCGACATTTAAAATTTGGGACCCCGCTAAATAAGGCAGGACTAGTGCATGGGTGTCCAAGCTCTTAGCCCTTATTTTGGTCAGGGTTAAGCTCACAAAAGTCCCCTAGGTCCATTTTGACATGGGTTTTCAGGGATTTCCATCGAGAGTTAAAATGAATATGCATGATTACACTAAAAGGACCCAGGAGATAAACTTAAGAGGGAAAAAGTCCTAGGGAGAAATTTTCTGACATAATAGTTAAAAAAGAATAAGGATGGGTTTGAACAACCAATAGGATTTTTTAGCAAGTCTTTGCAAGATGCTAAGTTAAATTATTCCATTATTGAAAAGCATGCATATGCTTTGGTTAAGTTAGTAAAAAATTTTAGACCATACCTTATGGGTGCAAAGATAATCACATATGTACCCCATTTATCTCTAAAAGATATTTTCATACAGTAGGAAGCTTTTGGAAGAATATGCAGATGGATCAATAGGATCCAAGAATATGACATCGAGGTGCATGTCACAAAATTGGTTAGAGGCTAGGGTTTAGCTAAGTTGATGGCTAATTCTAACTTAGAGGCCACTAAGGTAAATGAAGTAGATCTTGTTCAACCTACTAATGAATGTATGTTGATAAATGATCCATGGTATAAAGATATTATCTTTTATCTTGTCAGCATGCATTGTCCCCCAGGCATGAATGTCACTCAACAAAGGACCCTTAAGCTCCAATCTCAAAAGTATGTTTTGATTCAAGGATTATTAATGTGGAGAAATCATGAGGGACTATTGTTGAAGTGTCTAGACTAGAGAAAATCTGAGGAGGTGGTTAAGGAATATCACCAGGGAATATGTGGTGGGAACTTCCATGCCAAAACCACAGTGCACAAGATTATAAGGGCAGGATTCTACTGGCCGAGTCTCTTCAAAGATGTTGCAAGATATCTCTTAAAATGTGATCCTTTCCAACATTTCTCTGGAAAGATGAAATTCGTTGGAGCATTGCTCCTTCTTCCAGTTGTAGTTGAAGAACCATTTCAGCAATGGGGCATTGATTTTATAGTGGAAATTTAAGAGAAATCCAGAAATAGATTTAAGTGGAACCCTATGACCGCTGACTATTTCACCAAGTGGGTTGAGGCTATCCCCACTCACAATGCCACATCCAAGGTGGTGATAGATTTCCTTGTGAACAATGTGATAACTAGATTTGGAGTGCCATCTAGAATTGTTGCAGATAATGCCATGTGCTTTATATCTCAAGATATAATGGATATGTGTTCCAAGTATGGAATAAGGATGATTAATTCATCACCATACCATCCCCAAAGCAATGGACAAGTTGAGTCCAGCAATAAGAGTCTCATGAAAATCCTAAAGAGGACTCTAGAAATGAACAAAAAAAGATGGGATGATAAGCTGAAATATGTAGTTTGGGTAGATCAGGTCACATACAAATGTGTTATAGGGAAGAGCCATTTTGAACTAGTATATCTATTAGAGGAAAAAAAACCAATGTAATTAGAATTGCCTTTGTATCAATTGTTGCAACAAATAGACAAAGATGGTAATGATGCTTTGACATTGAGGATGCACGAGTTAACAAAGTTGGATGAAGACAAAAGGCAGGCACATGATAAAAACCTACTACAAAAAGTGATTGAACATCTGTTCAACAAGAAAACAATCAAGAGGATCTTTCAAATTAGTTATTTGGTTCTTCTCTGGAATGCAAAATCAGAGGACAAGGGAAAGCATGGAAATTTCAACCATTATCAAAAATGATGAAAGAGATGGATAGGATACCTTTTACATCAAAAACATGGAGGGAGAACTTCTAAATCTGCCCATTCATGGATAGCATCTCAAGCTTTACTTTTCTTAAGTAAATGATGCCCTTAAAATTTTTAATGCAGTCAACTACCTTTTGTGCTCTCATGCTCATGATTGTATTTTATCTTGCATATAAGCCTTTGTTGTAAATAAGTTCTATATTTTTTCCCTTGGAGTGTTTTGTGTTTTTCATCTACTTGAAGATTTGAGATCCTCATTGTGCCATTTCTTGTCACACATCCCCAACCAAAGCTGGTGTTGACACCTAAAAAAGCTAGCTCCTAGAATGCATTATTTTGCTCCCAAAATCCAAAAAATCCCACCTTTTCCCTTTGCAATTTAAACCCACCATTTATATCTGATCTAAGAAGCATCTTCGATGGTTTTCATTCAAAAAACTCTAAGTATATATCCCCATGTTCCTTGTGTTTCCTTCCCTTAGGAAAAATTTGTTCCTTTATGACCTTTGTCAGCAATCGATGAAATCATGAACTTACAAACTTGGTTCACCGGATCGTCATTTCACCAATTTTTTGATTTACCAATAAGGAGGAAAAGGATAGGGAAAAAGATAGTGAAAAATGAGGATGTCTGGCATTTGTTAGAAAAAATTTTCATTTGCAAAGTTGTAAGTTTGCTTATGGAAGGTTTTGCCGACAGCGACTTCGTTGACAGGAGGTTTTGTCAATGATAGCTTCACCAACAATGGAAGGGAAGCAAGGAGGTAGGAAATTTTCTAAGGTACAAAGTGAAGATAAAAGGATGCAAGCCTTTGTTGGAAAAAGTGATGGCTCATGATCCATGTGGTTCTCCAACAATCAAGTTCACCACCACGAAGATTTGTTCACTGAAGAAAAGGAGATAAAGTTGCGGCGAAGGAGAAAATGTTCAAAAGGGGAAAAATTTTCTATGTAAAGAAAGGAAATGTTAAAGTCTTGGTTGGAAAACCCTTTGGTTCATAAACTCTTGGTTTCATTGACAAAGAGTTTGTCGAATGAGAAATTCCCTGACAAAGGAGAGAAAGCTGCAACAAAGGAAGAAGGTAAGTAAAGAAAGGTTCATCGTTGGAGGATTTTTTTGATAGAAAAGATAGACAAAGAAAGAAGTGAATGGATAAGACAAGTATTTATTGACAAATGGCTAGGTTTGTGAACCATTCAGTTTTCAGATAACCCAGTTCATCGCAAGGTAAATTTGTTGATAAAGGAAGGATCAAGCTAGCGAGAAAAATGGAGAAACAATAGAGGTTTGTGATAAAGGAAAAATTCTGATAGAGAAGAAAGAGAAAGGTTTTCCCTTGGTTTTTGAAAAGGATAATTCATCAATAAAGTGAATAGATGAAGGGAAAAGTGACAGAGTGCCTTGCCGAAGAAAATGTTAGTTTGTAAACTTGACAGTTCCCCGACAAAGTAATTCGCCAACTAGCCAAAAGGCCGATAAGGAAAAGAAGATGTGCCCAGCATAGAAAAGGTATAAAATTAGGATTTAGATTGCCCGATAGTGATGAAGATGAGGATCAACCTAGTAGATTTTGAGTTCTTCAGGTACAGTCAGATTCAATAAGGGTCCGAAAGAGAAAATCGGATAACACTTTTAAAGTGTTGTAAAAGCTCTGAAAGGGGGCAATTTCCTAAAACATGCTACAAGGCCTGCTGATTTGTACTCAAGATTAGTGTTCTACAAGACAAGGTTGTTCTGGTGGTTGACACAGTAAATTTATTCAATGCACAGGTATTCTGGGAGGACAAAATGGAAAAACTAGGTGTTACATGTGTTAGGAAGTGGACTTAGACCTTCCCTAATTATGGCTCTAGGTACACAAAGAGTGTGGTAAATCTCCTTCTACCATTTTTAGAGTTGTCAGAGAATGGGTATGCTTCTAAATGTGCAGATTTTCTAACATGACAGTAGGCTGAATTCAATGAGGCTTGGTTGTACTTGTTGACTTAATGTAGTGCTTGGAATGATGCAATGAATTGAATTGCTATATGCATATTTTTTTATGCATTAAGGGTTGGTCGATTGGGCATTGTTCTCTCAGCAAGTTCAAAGATCTAGAGGCAAAAAAGAAAAGATCATCTATGTAGTTTGTTGTTCTTCAGGAAATAATTGAGAAATGTATGTTACATATTTTGTAATCTTTGTATTGAATCACTATTTTTCTCCATTGCTTTAGATGTTCTTCTTAGGAAACTTAATCATAGTTATAGTTTCCTCCTTCAACATTTAGTGGTGTGAATGTAAGCTCTGATTTAAATGAGTGTGACAGCTCGTAATTAATTTCCAATTTCTATAAATGATCATTTAAATATTGTATAAGGAAGAACATGCTATGGTGTTCAATTATTAAGTATTCTAAGTGATTTGATCTTGATTTTCATGTATTTGAATCTTCAAATAGGTAACCGAATATTTATTTTTAGTTGTATTCCTTTGTTGAATGTGATACTCTACAACCCAACGGATAGGCACCAATCTGAGTAGCCTATGATCACCCAGCTTTTAAAACTAAAACTTCATAAACATATCTTTAGACATAGGAGTATTTCCAAATGCATCCTTGTTTTTTAGGATTGCCCTCATTAGGTATATAGGGGTCTTGTAACAATTAGTTGTTCTTAGTTTAGTGATAAATTTTAGGCTAGGAAAGCAATTTAGGTTTAGTTGTTTAATTATTTTAGTTTCTCATCTGGTTTGATGTCAATACCTACTTTGGTATACCCCTTGGAATATCCCTCTAGAGTTTAAGCTAAGATCAAAGAGTGGGGGAGACTACCCACTCCTGTAAGTTGGCCAAAATCACCCCTAACTTGTTGATAAACCTATTTTAGTCACCCTAATGACATCCCTATCCTAGGTGATTTAGAAATGTTTTAGAGTTTCAAGTTGTAGTTATTTTTGGAACCAACATGCCCACTATTATGTTAGAAGATCAACATGATTGGAAGTCCACCCATTCTTTGACAACTCTGAAAACTGACACTAGAAGATTTCCCACATGCCTTGGGCACTTGGAGCAATAATGAGGGAAGACTTGAGACCACTTCCTCATGCCTGTAATATTAATTTCATCTACTTTGTCCTCCATGAGTACCTATGTATTTAATAATTTCACTATGTTACCCACCTAAATGGCCTTGCTCTGTAGGATCATTATTTTTGGGTATAAATCTACCTGCATAATCCTAAAATCATGACATGTTTTTAGGAAAAACACCCCCATTAAGGCTTTTACAACATTTTAAATATTTTTTTCAAATTTCCTTTTTGGGCCTTGTTTGAATTTGGTCGTTCCAGAAGAATTCAAAATTATATCTAATTATCTTCATTCTACTTTTATTGGATTATTTGGACTCTGATTTAATCTTTCTGCATACTGGGCAACTTAGTTTCCCTTCTGTCAGCAAATCTGGTTGGGGAAGCCTCTTAGTCAACAAATTTATCTTTTTATGAACCTTGGAAAAGTCCTTTTCCTTATACTTTGCCTTATCTCCATATTTGATTTATCTTTTTCCTTGGTGAAATTTGAAAATGGTGACCTACACTTCCTCTTCATTTCTCTTTCTTTTCTACCTTTTTTCCTACTATCGGTAAATTTTCCCTTTTTTGAACTTCCTCTCTTACCACTTGTTACCTAACTATTCTTTTCTTGCTTTATCTATTTCTTTGATATCTCTTTTATCAGAAAACTCCTTTTCCAATAAACCTTGTCCTTTATCACCTTTTTATCTTTATCACGGTCTCTTCCATCTCTCCCTTTGTTAGGAAAAAGGCCTGTCGGTGAACCTCTTGTCAATGAAACCAAGAGTTTGCAAACTCAAGGTTTCCCCAACTAAGACTTTTTCTCCACCATCTTTTCTTTTAGAAACATTTCTTCTTTCCTTAGAAAGGTTTCCCTTAACCGCTGCCTTTGTTTTCTTTCAGTTGGTAAAATTATCGTCAATAAAACCTCCCATTAGTGAACCTAACAGTTCACGAACCACAAATTTTCCTGACAAGACTTTGCATTCTTCTTCACATGCCTTAAAAAACTTTTACTTTCCTCTCATTGAAGCCACCTTGCCTTATCGACAAATCTCCAAACTAGCAAACTTGGTGGTCGGTGAACTTTGCAGTTCGCAAACTGCCAATTTTGTCATAAAAGACATGGTGCCAACCCCTTGTACCTTAGAAAAATTTTCCTTTTCTTGCTTAGTCACTTTATTAGTGAATCAAGGAAACTACAAACTCGTGAACCTGAAGTGTAGCTCAGGAAATTGTTGATTTGTTGACAAAGGGTAGAAATGAAGAATTTTTTACAAGGAAGAACATACAACAATGAGGGGAAACATTGCACTTAGAATCTTTTGAAAGAAAACCCTTATAAAATGTCTTAGATCAGATCTAAATAAGGGATTTTGACTATAAAGGCACAAACCAGAAATTTTGGATTTTGAGGCAATAGTAATGCATGTTTGGGAGCTAATTTTATAGGTGCAAACACTAGCTCTGGTTGGGGATGTGTGACAAGCAATGTCATAGTGAAGATCTTAAATCTCCAAGAAAACCAAAAACACAAAACACAGAAAGGTAAAAAACATAGAACATATTTACAACAAAGGCTTGTATACAGGATCAAATACAGTCACAAGCATGAGAGCACAAAAGATAGTTGACTGTATTGAAAATTTTAAGGGCATCATTACTTACAAAAAGTAAAGCTTCAGATGTTGTCCATGAATGGGCAGCTCCAGAAGTTCTCCCTCCATATTTCTGATGTAATATGTGTCCTAGCCAGCATTTTCATTAATTTAATATGGGTGCAGCCATAATGGCTCAAATTTGCCATGCTTCCCCTTGTCCTCTAATTTTGCATTCCAGAGGAGAACCATATCACCACTCTGAAATCCCCTCTTGACTATTCCATTACTAAACAAATGCTCAACCCTTTGTTATTGCAGCAAGTTTTTATCATGTGTCATTCTTCTATTTTCATCCATCTCTATCAATTCATGCATTTTCAATGCCAAAGCATCATCCTCATCCTCTCCTATTTGTTGCAGTGGTTGATACACATGCAACTCTAATGATATTGACATTTTTTCCTCTAATCTATATACCAATTCAAAAGGGCTCTTTCCTATAGCATGTTTGTAGGTGATCCTATCAGCCCAAACTGCATACTTTAGCTTGTCATCCCACCTCTTCTTATTCAGATCTAGAGTCCTCTTCAGAATTTTCATGAGGCTCTTATTGTTGGACTCAGCTTGTCCATTACTCTATGGATGGTATGAAAATGAGTGAATCAACTTAATTCCATATTTAGAACACATGTCCATTACTGAAGCACATGGCATTGTCTACCACAATCCTGAATGACACTCCAAATCTAGTTATCATATTGTTAACAAAGAGCTCAATCACCACCTTAGACGTGGCATTGTTAGTGGGAATTGCTTCTACCCACTTGGTGAAGTAATCAATGGCCACAAGGATCCACTTAAATCCATTATTAAATTTCTCTTGAATTTCCCCTATAAAGTAAATGCCCCATTGCTGAAATGGTGCTTCAACTATAACTGGGAAAAGGGGTAATGCTCCAATGAATTTCATCTTTCTAGAGAAACGTTGGCAAGCATCACATTTTATGACCTATTTTGCAACATCTTTGAAGAGACTTGGCCACCAAAAACTTGCCCTGATAAACTTATGTGTTGTGGTTTTGGCATGGAAGTGCCCACCACATATTCCCTGGTGATATTCCTTAACAACTTCCTCAAATTGTCTCTGATCTAGACACTTCAACAGTAGTCCCTCGTGATTTCTCCACATTAATAAACCTTGAATCAAAACATACTTTTGAGACTGGAGCTTAAGCATCCTCTGCTAAGTGACATTCATGCCTGGGGGACAATGCATGTTGATAAGATAAAAGATAATATCTTTATACCATGGATCATTTATCAAAACACACATATCAATAGATGGATTAGCATCTACCTCATTTACCTGAGCTACTTATAAGTTGGAACTAGCCATCAACTTATCTAAACCTTGGCCTCTAACCAATTTGATGACCTAAACCTTAATGTCATACTCTTGGATCCTATTGATCCATCTGCATCTCCTTCCAAAAGCATCCTGCTATGTGAAAATATCTTTCACGAAAAAATGGGGTACATATGCAATTATTTTTGCACCCATAAGGTATGATCTAAAATTTTTTACTACTTTAGCTAAAAGATATACATGTTTTTCCATAATTTAATAGTTTAACTCAGCAGCTTACAAAGACTTGCTAAAAAATCCTATGGGCTACTCAAATTCATCACTATTCTTTTGCAACAATACAACAGCAATAGTATAATATGAAGCAAAAGAGAAAAGATGGAAAGGCTTTGTATAATCAGAGCTTACTAGCAGCAGTCCATTATTGAGAGCCTCCTTTATGTCAACAAAATCCTAAATTGGTTCCTTGCTCCATGCAATAGACTACCCCTTCTTGAGCATCTTGGATTGTCATAGTCTTCTCAGCAAATTTGTTTTTTTTCCAAAGAAGGATTGGATCCCCTTAACTATTTTTGGATGAGGGATGAGATCAATAGCCTTGAATCTTTTAGGATCTATTCTGACCCCATCCTTAGACACAATGTGTACCAAAAACTTTCCTTATTCTACTCCAAATTGGCATTTCTTGGGATTCAAAGATATCACATACTCCAAACATCAATCAAAAATCACTTGCAAATACTTGCAATGATATTTCCTATCTTTAGAGAATACAGTAAGATCATCTCGGTAGAGAACCATGATTTCATCAATGAGGCCTGCAAAGATCGCATCCATTGCTCTTTGAAATGTCGATCCTACATTCTTCAACCCAAATGGCATTCTCAAATAAACATATGTTTCCCAAGGAGTGGTGAATGTTGTCTTGTATTGTTCTAACTCCTTGACCAATACCTGATTGTATCTTGAGAATTCATCCATCATAGACATCAGCTCTAAACCAACCACCCTTTGTAAAAGATCATCCATTCTTGGAACAGGATAATTATCCTTAAGGGATTTGATGTTCAAATTTTTGAAATCTACACATAGTCTAATCTCCCCATTCTTTTTCCTTACTAGAACAAGATTAGACAACCACTCAAATTGTCTGATTGGTTGAATAATGCCTCCCTCTTTAATATTTAATAGTTCTTTATGCATCTTGGGAGTTATAGTGGGATTTATAGGCCTTTGTTTTTGCCTAAACATTTTTGCATCAGTTTGAATGGGATAGTATATTGAAATAGATCCTCCCTATAAGATTTCATCTCATCATAGGACCACACAAAACATTTCTTAAAATTTTTTAATAAAGCAATCAACATTTTCTTCTTATGAGGATTCAATTTCTTACCTATGTAAACCATTTTAGGTGCCTCCTCAGTTCCAAGGTTAACACCTTCAATACTATACTCTTCAATAGGTTTACCTTTACTCTTCTAGTAGTCTACATTGTCAAACATTCTCTCTAGTGCCACCAATCCCTTGGGAATAGTATTTATCTTCAATTGCACTACCTCACTACCAAACAGTGTTTCCTTACCATCAGTAATTTCTATCATTGCCTACCAATCAATTTATTGACTGTCAAATTCATCTATGCAATTTAGGAAATTCTAAATCTGATTGCTATCATTGAAAACCTACCAGTTATAGATGTTATCAGGAATTATAGGTCTTGTTCAAATTTCAACAGCATAGTGGGAGAAAGGATGTGAATTTGGTTGTGGGTCAAACTTCAAACCAACAATAGCTAATGCATTTGCTTTTCATTTTTGCTCCTTTCAATGATCCATTCGATGCTAATGGCATCAAATAGCTCCAATGTGTCCCATATAGCAGTCCTATATGCTCTTTATTTGTTGTCCTTAGTAGCAAAGGTGTTTCTGATTTACTGTACAACCAATTATGAGTCACCATATAAATTCAAGTACTTGACTTTGTGCTTGTGAGCGACATTCAAACCTAGCATCAATGCTTCATATTCAACTATGTTGTTGGTGCATTGAAAATCAAGTCTGAAAGACTTACCAAATTGTTCTTCGTCTGGTGCTATCAGAGGAATACAAACACCTCAACCTTCTCTTGAATATGCACTATCAAAGTACAATGTGCACAACACATATTCATTGTACACAAGAGCAACAATATGTGGCATATTAGAACATAATTTGTGTTCATTGTCATCACAAAACCCATATAACAGTCTATATCAGTATAAAGAAGTTCCCTTCTTCTTGGGTTTTGTAACGATCCTCTATGTTTTGGTCTTCTACCTTCTTCTCCCTATGAAGCTTTACTTCCACTCCTTGGACTGGAATAGTGGCATATGATAAATCTGGATATACTTCCACCCATAGAAGCTACCCACTTCCTAGATAATAACATACCTCATTTAGCAGGGTTGTCCACAATAATTATGTCAATCAAGAATGACTTGTCTGGGTATGCAGCAAGTTTTACCTCAACATCCTTGAAAAGACCAATCACATTCACCTCCCTAGAATCCATAGCCAAACATTTTCCAAAAGACTTGGATGCCTTTAAACCTGAATCATTCATGATTTCAAGTGGAATGACATTGATATATGCTCCAGAATCAAGCATGCAGTTGTGTAGAAACCATTTGTTTATAATCAAAGAGGTGTAGGAAGGATCCACACCCATCTAGATATTTACCAAAGATGACCCTAAATAAACCTCAATTATTTTTTCATCTTTAAGAGGAACAACAATGGGTTGTATAGGAACACTAGAGGTTGTGATAAATGAGACAACCCTATACCTATGTTCAAGAATTCTAATGAGTTCCCCTATAGGCACTAAAATTTAGATTTGGCTAAAGACTTGAGCCATGTTAATAGGGTTGTAATTGCATAAAGGAGCATCACATGAGATGGTAACATCACTTGTGCAAGGAATGTAAGGTATTAATTGATCGGATGAAATATCCTTACCTTTTTCCTTTGTCTTCTCCTTCTCCTTTTCTGGTTATTTTTGTGCTTGACACTAATCATGCTTGCTACTACCTTTTGGATAATGAACCCCTAGAATAGGTATAGTAGTTGGCTACACAATTTGTGCTAGATTCTTCTACACACATTTCTTCTTTGCTGCTAGTGGCTGTGTTGGAATTTTCTTCTTTTCTGGCATATTATTCCTGGGAGCTGCACTATCTTTCCTCTCTAGGTTTGCCTTTTGTTTTTCTTTCTCATGTTCCAATCCATTCAATCTAGACACTATGGAAGGGGAGTGGTGCATAGACACTTGCCTATTCCTCAACTAATAACCTACTTGAACTTGCATAATGGCTGCATGAGTCAAGGCTTTCAAGCATTTCTCAGAAGATCGGGACTTCTTGTACTTCTTTTGCATAGGGTCCCTCAAGTGCCCAAAATCATGAGCTGGTAATTGATATCTCTTCAGGCCTTCATCATAATCATATTGGAAAATGTGATCATCTTCTTTATAGCTGTCATAGTCAGCATCCTAACCCATATGCTCATAATCCTCTATGTCAAACTAGTTTATCTCCTCTTCATAGTATTTAGCAGCACCTTCTTCATTGGTAAATTCTTCATCTCTACTCATTGAATGTGTTGGGACCTAAAATTTCATACCAATTTTTGCAAGATTTTAGGTTCCCATATGAAAAATTCAATTTCAACACTCATAGATACACCTACACAATATGCTCAAATGGCCTACTTTGAAGCATTATAATTCGGAGCCAGTTCGTCTTCATACAAAATTATTTCATAAACATGTTTGTCTGCCATATGTAAGTGAGCACACCTGATTTCAGCTTCCTACGATCAATTTTGACTAGGTTTTGAAGAACCAAGTTGGAGGGTTTTGATAAGGTTTGTTACTTGCACAATGTGAAATCAGCCCGAGAGGCCAACTTTGGAAGTTGATATCTAGCAGCTAAATGATGATCCTAACAAACTAATTAGTGTTCTGTATTCCCCTCATGATAATGTACTTTCATGCCAGTTTATGGGAACCCAACATCTCGTTTGCTATTTTTTCAAAATCAAAAGCAAATGTAAAAAGTTCAGTTGCCATATCTGTGTTTCAAGAAAGTTGCAGAGAGGTCAACTTTGGCCCTTAACATTTCATGACAGAAGATGGATGGAGAAGAATCCTCTTACACATGCACTCATCAAGCCTAAATGAACTCAACTTTCCAGTTACAAGTTCCCAGGAAGAGATTTAATGGGTTTTTAAAATTGCAAGTGGTGAGTTCGAATCAGGTTTTGACAGGGGCAGTTTTCAAGGAGGTTAATTTGGAAGGTAATATCTAACAATCGGGTCGTGTTCATAAAAAAATAATTGATGTCTCAAATTCTTCCCATGTTAATGTGCTCACATGCCAATTCTCAAGGTCCCAGCACTTCGTTTGATATTTTTTCAAAAGCAAATCCAAATGGATTTTACACAGTTCTGTGACTGCATTCCCAGGCAGCTTCAGAAAGGTCAACTTTGACACCCGATATCTTATGAAGGAAGAGGAATGATGAAAAATCCTTTTGCACACATGTTCATGTGGCCTAAATGAACTAATCCCCAGGACGGCAGCTTCTCAATATCAGATTTGATATTTTTCCAAAGAGGCAAAATAATAGGTTTCAGTTGAGTTTAAAACAGGTGCAAAACACGCTGAGTGAGCTACTTTGATTGCGAGCAGCTTTTAATCCCAATAACTTCATGCCAATCCGTCTGACAACCATACTCCCCTATCACAATTCAACATGTTGGTGTATTTTTGTGGCTCCGGGAAAAGTTTTGATTAGTTTTTCAGGCTAATTCCGAAGGCTAGTTGGCCTATTTTGATCACCATGCAAGGTGTGTGAAATGGAATTAAAAGAACTGGGAATACTTTTTATCCTTTTTCGTGATATAACAATTTGCTACAATGGACACAGTTTCAGCAAAAGTCTCACTGATGAACAAAAGCTATAAAAAAAAATTTTCATCGGCAAGACATCATATAGGTCTCACCAATGGAAAACTCATCGGCAAGAGATATACCATCGGAGTGAAAATCTCAAGTCACACCGATCTAACAAGTCTTGCCGATGGACTCCCGTGAGATGAAAGGTTTATTCAAAGGAGAATAAATATTTACAAAAGGTGCAAATAAATATCCTATTTTCATGGAAGGAGTTATAAGGTGAGAATTTATTCAAAATATTTTCTACTCAGAAGAAAAATACTTTTCTAGAGAAGTTCATCAAATAGGTAATTATTTTACCTAAATAATATTTTTATGTGAGAATGCATAAGATGGCCAGTAAAACCATAAGGAGTAATTATTTTCACACAAATGATTATTCTAGCCCAGTGAAGGTAAAAAAGCACACGAATAAATGAAAGCGTGAAGATTGTCAGCCAAAGATGGAAATAATTATTATTAAATTATCTTGCACGGGAATACAAAGCTTAGAAAGGTTGAAATTAATTTAATCAAACTAAAGATAGTTGATTAAATAAAGGGATGCATCAGAAAGGTTATAACCTTAACATATGAATGTGTAAAATGCTAAATAAAAATCAAGGCATAAAAATACATCGGCAGAAGAAAATGAATCGGAGTAAAAATTGTAAATCATACCGATTTGATGTGTCACACCGATGTTGTGGGCCCAAGTATTATGTAAATAAAGTAATGAGGTAAAACAATGGAAAAGGAGATATGGAAGCAAGGAGAAATATGTAGAATATTTTTGAAATAAAGATGGGAAATATTTTCACAAAGCCGTTAATTGAAGATTTTGTGTAAATGTGTATAATGGCCCATGAAAATATTTTCACTTAAAAAATGAGTTTATGCAAGACAATAAAAAATATTATTAAAGTCACTGCACCATGAAAATCTCATCGGCAAGACCAAGCAAATCGGAGAGAAATTTTTAAAACACACCGAGTTTATGCCTCATACCGATGGATGCCTCTTTGGGGAGAAATGTCATTTAATTAAAAGTGGTAAGTATTTTAAATGTGAGCTGCATGCCCGAGGTAAAATATTAAAATGCAATATGAAATAGTTTACCAAAGGGGTTATAAGGATGAAAGAAAATATTTTCCAACGAATTCACGAGATAGGTAATTACTTTACCTAAAAATATTTTGAGGAAGTATATGCAAAAGGTGAGAAAACATTTTCACCAAGAAATTCACAAGCGAAGTAATTATTTTACTGGAGAACATTTTATGCAAAATATTTCACCGAGGAAGTTGTAGGAGATAAAATATTTTCACTAAAGGATGTAAAATATTTTCACAAGGTTGTTAAAAACAAGATTTCATGAGCAGAAATTGTTTCTTACTCGAAGGGTAAAATATATTTTTCCAGTGGGAGAAAATATGCGCAAGAGGATATAACAAACAATCATAGTCATATTGGAAAATTATTTTTGTGAGAATACAAGTCCCAAGAAGATTAATTAAATAAAGAATCAAGATACATGAAAGTAAACCCTAACAAAGATGAAGAGAAATAATTGAATTTTAAAGGGCCGGAGGCTAATATTTTGCGTTAATAAAAATTGTTGTCCTTCACGGAAATGAAGAGACGCACAGGACGGTAAGCGAAGGGTCACAACCCTAAAATACACAGTATGTATAAAGGTGAAATCAAAGGAGGACAGAGGAACATCATCAGTAGATTAGGATCAAGAGTAGATTAGGAAAAACATCAGTTAGATAACTGGATGGATTGACCAGTTGCCAAAACAAAATATTATGTTGTACATTGTAAAATCTTTCGAAACTGTATAGTGGAGAAAATGTATGAATAAATGATTTAATATTGGTGTCTATTGTTTGTTGAGCTGAGGAATTATTTGGTTGTCTCCATACTGTTATTTCTTTGTTATTTGAACCTGAGTTTCCAAGTTGATATTTCAGTTTCATCGAGACACACTTGTTGTTTTCGTGTAATCAGATTAATTGGTTTCCATTACAGATATAAAATCCTTTTGATTGATTACAATAACCTGGAGGTAGCATTTGGATAGGTAAGAGCAGCCCTATAATTGTCAAGATTGCCATACTGTCTCCAACTCGATATTGTCTTGTTATTCAAATTGAGCATCAACTCCATTTGTCAATACACATTTGCTGTTATTGTGTGATTCTTTTGATCGGTTCCTTCAAGCAAGGATTAAAAAAATCCTTTCAATAAGTCACAGTAACCTGGTAAGATTCGAGTGGATCACTAAGTAGAGTTTGTCAGTCACATTCTTGCACGTTTATACAAGCTATAAACAAACACATGTGCCAAACAATTAGGAATGTAACCTATAAGTAAATCATATATCATATACACCTTGACTCCACTAGCCCAACAGAAATAGGCACTGGTCATACCAATTCCATTTTAGGATTCCATAAAATCTCATTCAAACAATTACATCTCAAATCTTAGTATTAGGAGTAGGAGTAGTTTAGAAGCTTGCATCTATTACATTTTATGCCATTGTGATAGATTTACTAATCCAATCAAGTCATATAGTGTTAAGTCTGCTTTAGTTACAAAGGTACACCTGCCTAGGTTTGCAGGACCTGAAGTGTAGGGAGCTAATAGCTCTGTCAATTGGTCCAAAAATGTTGCAAATCCAAACATAGAGTCTGGCATCCTCTTAGGGTTAGCAACCTGCATTTTTGGGAACCAACAGAATGATCCACTGCATAATTAGTTGAATCATGAGGGAAAAAATATGCATGAAACCATAGGGACTCATCTTGAAAATTAACTTGATCATTTCTCAATGGATCGGGAGCATCCCTTTTAGGCTGTTTGAAACTTACATGCTTGGTGGCATCCCATCTATCATTCTGCTACGGTCGCTTAGACCAATCAGTGTTATAAGGCCTATTATGAAGTCTCTGACCTTCATGGAAATGTGTTTCAGTACTCTAAGGTGGCAACCCTTGATCGTTTCTAAAAACTTTATAAGATAAATCTTTAACAACCCCCATGAACTTATTCAATTTGTCATTAGTATTGAGGGACTTTTTGAAAGTTAGCTTATCTGGCTGGGACAACTTGACATCAAATCTTTTGATATTCTTCCTCAAAGCTCTCATATTCTTTTCTATGTTTATGGTTGTAGCATATGGCTCTCTTAATGTTTGTGGACTCTTGTCCCTCAAACAATAGCCAATTTTTGAATCAAAGGCACCATAATATAAGACTAAACACATAGATTCATTAGGTCTCATATGAGGTACATTTCTCATTGTCATGATGACATGGCTATTGAAATCAGTGACTATTTCATTTATGGATTTCTTGATGGATGTAAGTTCATTGATGGCAAACTTGGGGTTAATCATGTCCCCATATTGTAATCTGAATACTCTCACATGAACTCCTCCCAAGAATCAATACTATTATCAGGAAGAGATTTATACCATTCTTTAACACTCTCTTCCAATGAGTGTACAAATAGTTTTATCATAATATCTTCATCCTCAATTTCATATTCATCAGTGACATTAATGAAATACCTATGTTGTTCCTCACCTATGATAGGATTGTTACCTTGAAACCTAGGAATCTTCCCTCTGATCTCATTTGCAATCAGATTAGGAAATTCAATTATGCGAAAGAAATCAAGTTGCTTATACCTTTTAGCTCCCAATGGCTACCTTTGTGGAGGAAATCTTTGTGCTTATCTCCATTATACATGCCTAACATTTTGAATGTTACCATGTTGCTAATTTACTTGATTCTATGGTGGTTGATTGTTAATATTTTGAACATGGGCATTATTTACACCATATTGTCCCATCTGATGTTGTTGATGTTGTTGCTATTATTGTTGTATCTAATTGTTCTACAAGTTATGGCCCTACTACTTTACATTCTAGTTTTGTTGGGCTTGTTAGGCAAGTTAATATTGTTGTTGATCAAACAAGGCTTGCACCTCTCTTTGTTTTTGAGGTGATCAAGTAAATCAAGCTCATCCTAGATTCTTCTTTATCTTTCCTCATCACCAGGCTACTATTGCTAATCACCCTCATTAGGAATGTTATCATGTTGACCTCCAAGTGATCTCATGGGAGATTTATGATGCCTTGTATTTTGATATATCTCTTCATTCTCACTGGCACTCTGAAACGTCCTTAAATGTTGATCATTAGATCTATCTCTACTTTCTCTGCCAATAACATTCTCATTTTTTCTAACATCATACTCATTTATATTTGTTCTTCTATTTATTCTAAGCATGTTATCTACAGAGTCCACAAAAGTATAATTGTATTACCTCTTGAGGTCAACAAATATACAGTCTTGGGTATTCATTGGAGGTACCACATCAAGGTATCTTGTCCTATATCTACTCCTCCTATTTTCTGTACTGCTAGAGGATTTCTCATGCCCAAGATGCTACTGGCTCCTTCCTCTAGGCATTATAAAACTCTTTTCAAACTACAATTAATCTTTTGCATTGTAAAACAAAGTCACCACTTCCCCTACTGGGAAGATATTTAAACAAACACTACACTTCAATGATACAAAAACTAGAAAAATAATTCAATGGGTCCTTGACAACAATGCTAAAATGTTGGTTCCCAAAATTACTGCAACACAAAACTCTAAAACATTTCTATATCACCTAGGCCAGGGATATCGTCAGGGTGATAGAAAGAGGTTTATCAAAAAGTTAGGGCTGATTTTGGCCAACTATCAGGAGTGGGTAGACTCCTCTACTCTTTGAGGTCAGCTTAAACTCTGGAGGGATATTCCAAGGGGTATACCTAAGTAGGTATTAACTTCAAAACTAGATGAACAACTAAAAATATTTGAACAACCAAACCTAAATCACTCTCTTAGCCCCAAATTTGTCACTAAACTAAGAACAGTTGGTTGTTATAAGACCCCTATATCGACGATAAATGCAATTCTACAGAATGAGGATACTGGTGAAACCACTATCATGTCTAAAGATAACTATGAATTTTGTATTTAAATAGTTTGGGTGACCACAAGCTACTCAGACCAGTGCCTATCTATTTGGATACAGAGTCTTACATTCAACAGATAAACACAGCTACAAAGAAATATACAATTACCTGTTTGAAGGATCAAATGCATGAAAATTAATACCAAATCACTGAGAATGCTTAATAATCCAACACCATACCATGTTCTTCCCTATGTAATACTAAAATGATCATTTACAGAAACTGGAAATGAATTAAGAGTTGTCTCACTCATCCAAATTAGGGCTTACATTCATACCACTAAATGTGGAAAAAGAAAACTATAACTACGATTAAGTTTCCCAAGAAGAACATCTACAACAATGGGGGAAAATAGTGATTCAATGCAAAGATTGCAAAATATGTAACATACATTTCATAGTTGTTTCATAAGGAATAAAAAATACATACATAATCTTTTCTTTTTTGCCTCTAGATCTCTAAACCTGCTGAGAGAACAATGCCCAATTGACCAACCCTTAATGCATCAAAAACATGTGCATATATAGAGATTTATCTCAAAGTGCAATTCAAAGTGCTACACTCAGTTAATGAGTTCACCCATGCTTCATTGAATCCGGCCCACTGTTACATCAAAAGATCAACACGATTGGAAGCCTGCCCATTCCCTGACAACTCTAAAAATTGACACTAGAATATTTCCCACACACCTTGGGTACTTGGAGCAATAATGAGTGAAGACTTGAGTCCACTTCATGACACCTACAACATTGATTGCATCTACTTTGTCCTCCATGAGTACCTATGTATTCAATAATTTCAATGTGCTACCCACCTGAATGGCCTTGCTCTATAGCATCATTAATTTTGGGTACAAATCTGCTTACACAATCCTACAATCATGACATGTGTTCAAGAAAAACACCCCCATCAAGGCTTTTACAACATTTTAAATGTTGTTCATTTTTCCTTTTCAGGCCTTTCTCGAATTTGGCCATTCCAAAAGAATTTAAAATTATATCTGATTATCTTCATTTTACTTTTATCAGCTTATTTGGACTCTGATTATTTCTTTCTGTACACTAGGAAACTTCTTTTCCCTTCTGTTAGCAAATCTGATCAAGGAAGCCTCTTAGTCAATGAATTTATCTTTTTACAAATGATGGAAAAGTCCTTCTTTTCCTTATACTTCACTTTATCTCCATCTTCAGTCTATCTTTTGCCTTATCAATGAAATTTGAAAATGGCGAACTACACTTCCTCTTCTTTTCTCTTTCTTTTCCATCTTTTTGGCTACTATCGGCAAATTTTCCCTTTGCCAAACTTCCACTCTTTCCACTTGTTACCTAATTTTTATTTTCTTTCTTTATCCATTTCTTTGATATCATCTTTATTAGCAAACTCCTTTGCCAACAAACCTCATCCTTTATCACCTTTTTGGCTTTTATGTGGTCTCTTCTATCTCTCCCTTTGTTAGGGAAAAGGCCTATTGGCAAACCTCTTGCTGGCGAAACCAAGAGTTTGTGAACTCAAGGTTTCCCTGACAAAAACTTGCCCACCACCATATTTTCTTTTAGAAACATTTCTTCTTGCCTTAGAAATTTTTCCCTTCACCGCTACCTTTGTTTTCTTTCTATTGTTTGCAAAATTGTTGTCAAAAAAACCTCTCATCGGTGAACCTAATGGTTCGTGAACCACAAATTTTCTTGATAAGAATTTCCATTCTTCTTCGCATGCCTTAAAAAATATTCACTTGCCTTCTATCAAAGCCGCCTTGATTTATCGGCAAATCTACCAACCAACAAACTTGGCAGTCAGCGAACGTTGTGGTTTACGAACCACTAATTTTTCTAGCAAAGACATGGAGCCAACCCCTTCTACATTAAAACAATTTTCCTTTTCTTACTTGGTTGCTTTATCGGCAAATCGGGGAAACAAACCCATGAACCTAAAGGTTAGTTTGGGAAATTGTCGATTTGTTGACAAAGGGCAGCAATGAACAAATTTTTACAAGGAAGAACATACAACAATGAGGGGAAACATTATACTTAGAAATTTTTGAAAGAAAACCCCTATAAAATGTCTCAGATTAGATCCAAATTAGGGATTTTGACTATAATGGTACAAACTAGGAATTTTGAATTTTGGGCCAATAGTAATGCATGTTTGGGAGATGATTTTATAGGTGCCAACAATGGGCATTAAGGTTTGGTTGTGTGAAGATATACTTCAAATCTTAATTGTTGGATTTTAGATGAAATTTCTTTCCTAACAAATAATGCCTCCAAACCTGGAGAGCATGTACAATTGCCGCTAATTCCAGATCATGAGGAGCATAATTCTACTTGTAGGGTCACAACTTCCTAGATTCGTAGGCCACAACTTGGTCTTCTTGCTTTAGCACTCCTCCCAACCCTTCTCTTGAAGCATTGGTCACAACAACAAAATGACCCTCTAGGTCTAGCACACTAAGAATTGATACCAAAGTCATTTTCATTTTGACAATATTGAAGGATTCCTCGCACTTATCTGACCATCCAAATCATTTTCCTTTCCTTTGCAAGGAAGCTATGGGATGGGTAATTCTGTAGAAGTTCAAAATGAACTTTCTGTAATATCCTGCTAATCCATAATGCTACATACTTCATGAACATTTTTAGGCGTAGGCTATTCCAAAATAGCCTTTTATCTTTGCAAGATCCACAGCAATTCCCTTAGCTAATATGATGTGGCCTAAGTACTGCACTTCTTTCTAAAAGCAAAACTTCATTTGGATAGTTTTCCAAAAATCTTGTGCTCTCTAAGACATTGCATAACTATCCACAAGTACTGAAAGTGTTACTCCTCATCACAAGAATAAATTCTAGAATATCATCTAAAAATACCAAAATAAATTTATCTAGACAATCTCTAAAAACATTATTCATCAAATTCATGAAGGTTGTTGGGGCATTGGTCAAACCAAAAGTTAAGTCTGTGAACTGCAGTCTTATGAATTTTCTCATCTTTCTGCCTCAATTAATGATAACCTGGCCTTAGGTCAATCTTTAAAAATACTACTTTTCCACACATTTGTTCAAAGAGGTCATCTATGTGCGGTAGAGGATACTTGTTCTTAATTATTGCTTTAGTAAGCATACAATAGTCTACACAAAGGAGTGGAGTGTCATCTTTCTTCATGAAAAAAATCATTGACGCTCCACAAGGTGACACACTGGGTCTAACTAGCCCTTTTGATAACAATTCTTGAAGTTGAGGCTTCACTCCATCAACTCAATTCTAATCATATGATAAGGTGCTTTAGATACTAGTTCAGAACCAAGAATAATGTAAATTAAAAAATCAAAAACCCTTTTCGAGGGTAGACCTGGAAGGTCTTCAGGAAATGTATCCTAAAAGTTATGAAGATAAGGGTATGCCTCTATAGAAGTTTCCTTGGATTTCTCCTACCCTTCTTCTTTTACCTCATCCATCTTAACTACAACCATCTGACAACCTTTCTACTTTTCTCTTTTCAATTTCATCACTAAAATTTATCTGGTTTTAATTTCACACTAAAATCCTTCGATAAGGACAACATTACCAATATCATCTAAGTATTCTACTATTTTGGAGAAACAGTTAATTTTTTTCCCTATGTCTCCATAGTCGTTTCATCCCTAAGATGACATCATAAGACCCTAAAGGTGATACATATAGATTGACCTCTGTAGAAAAATTGGGTAAGGTTAATTTGGTTTCAAACAAACATTGCTCTACCCGACCTTTTGACTAGTTTGCAAACTCTACTATCCATGAATTTGCCATGCAAGGATAGCTTTCCTAGACATCTTATTAAGTATACTAGGGTTCACAAAATTTTTAGTTTCTCTTGTATCTATAAGAATAGAAATTGTGGTTCCAAAAAGTACACCTGTAGTTTCAATAGGAGTAACCTAATACTCAGCTTGGAAACTATCTAAAGTAGCATGACTTCTTTGCTGGAAGGTTGTTTGTTGTGATGGTGAAGGATTGCCATGATATGAATTTCCTTCACTCTTAGTGGGGAACTGGTTGGCATAGTGATCTCCTCCACATGTAAAACACCCTACATGAGGACCTTTCTTTCTAGAAGATCAGTTGGGATTATCATCATTCTTTGTAGGATTAAAATCCATGTTTCCATTCCTAGGTTCATTTATGTTATATCTAGAACTTTTACCATGTCTTCTCCCTTTGGTTTCCTAATTTGTCCTTCTCTTTTTTAACAATGTCGAAGAATGAATCCAATTAAATTTCTTTCAATTTTTTTCTCGATATGGTGAGATGGATTTGAGCTTTTTCTCCTTCTTGATGGCTTTCTCAAAGACTTGATCCATGGTTGTGGGTCCATGGACGTCTACTTCTCTGCCTATCTAATCATTCAATCTCATAATAAACTTCCTTATCCTAAATCTCTCATCCTTCTAATATTGTGGCACATACTTCAACAACCTAGTAAAATTTTCCCAATATTCAGTGACAGTCGTATCTCCTTGACATAGATTTTGGAAATCTGTCAATTTCTGGTAAAAGTATAGTTTGGGCAACCACCTTTTCCTGAATATGACAACAAATTGTTCCCATGTTAGACTTAAGGAACTCAACCCTAATTCCATTTTATTATTCATCCACCACATGGATGCTTCTCCTACTAACTGGTATGCTCCCCATATATATTTAGTAATCTCAGAGTAATTTCTTATCTAAAAATATTTTCCATCTTTGTCAGTCAAGCTTTGGTTGCATCTCAACTCACAGTTCCATCGAACTTAGGAGGTATAACTTTCTTCATATCTCAGGATAACTCATTTGTAAGATGATTTTTTGCCTCACTATGAATTAGAGAGTCTATTTTACTTACTCTTAGCTCACAATAAAAACTAAATTCTTCTCTTTCTTTAGAGTGGTGTTCTTGATTGTTTTCTCCCTCACTAACTTCCTATTCTGGGGTTTCCAATCTTTCTTTTGTTTCATTTAAAACTAATAGGATTTGATCTAATTTTTTCATATGATTATTTTTAGGATGTGGGTCATCAAGGCTCCTTCCTAGTTGATTTCTAGTACATGTTCCATAACAATACTTATCCATACCTAACATTTGCATAAAAATTCATCAAAACATTGGACTTTTGATATACTCATTATAAAATTGCAATTTCATAAATACAAAAACTTAGAGATGCATCACATGTACATTTGTCTATACAAAAAGCATAAATTTTTACTTTATTCTCTTAATGGATTTTTACATCCTTATTCAAATACAAAACTTATCTTTTTTTTTGTATAAAAGGTGTCTACATATCACTTTCTAATAGAGGAATTTCCTTGGGTTCTTCCTCCCCAGCAAAATCAACTAACACAAACTTAGAGGGTGGGTTACTCGTGAGTACTCAATCAACACCTCTTTTCCTATTACAAGTGCATCCTGACCACACTCAAAAGGCATATCATGATGGGCAGATGGTTTACTAATCTTAACAATAGTAAGGATTGACAAAATTTATGCTACCTCAATTCATTTCCTCCTCTCTAGGTTGATATGTTTGAGTGCATCAACTAGTGTTTCAAAATCAATGAACCAAGTCCCTTCTTGTTAACTCACTAGTTCCTTCATTTTTAGCTCAAGAGATAGCTCTTTCTTAATAGTGACCTTAGGCATATTCCTAGGTTTTGTTTTCTTGGCTCACTTTATTGTCCTTACTTTTCCTACCATTCTAGCACAAGAACAAATGTTTATCATTAGCATATCTTGCCAATCTACAAAATCTCGCAATGAGCTCCTAGGTCCAAGTGTTGAACCTGATAGCTCTGATACCATGTGTAACATCCCATACTAAAATATTAAATAAAATAAAAACAAATAAATTTAAAAATCTTATTTCTCTTTTTTATAACAAAATCCAATAATAATACATTTGCAATTTCAAAGTACAATATATAATTTCAGTTAATGGTTGCTTCATATGCGACTTAAAAATTTTACATTTTATCATGTATATTATCAAATGGTCACATTCCTTACAAGTTACATCATTTAACAATTTCATTTACATATAAACTAATGTTTCATGTTCACAAGTCTTCGGTAGTCAACTACAAGAGAGATAAACCATCACCCTGGTGCTTTTCCTCCAACAATAGACCAAAGGTACCAACACACCTTCCTTTTGGAAGTGGCCCTTCCCTTCACTAAGGTATAGATAATGAGAATTGACTGATTCTATGTACCATCTGAGAACTAGTGTAATGTCCTAGCTAAAAACAATCGAGCTTACAACTCTAGTCTAGCTCTAGCTATGTATAACCTACTCTAACTATTCAACTATCTAGTACACAGTGAACCAACAATGCAAGTAGTTACTTTTGCATTAATTTGGCTAAAGTTTCATATAGTAAGTCATATGTTCACACTCTCTTTTCTCGACTAGGAGACAACATTCTTTAATATAATTAATTAATAAATCAACATACTTTGACTTGCTTATTCAATATCAGTCTAAAAGACATAAAATATACCCTTTTATTATAAGTCAATAAGATAGGCATAGGGTAAGAGCCTAGGTGACTTAAGAAGCATGCATTGATCCCCTCCTTACATCCTTGCAATCTCAAGCCTATGATGACCTGTCAACTGCTCAATGGTTAGTCAACTAATTTCCATGCTCATAAATAAATTTTTATATTCAACAGTAAAGATATGCAAGACTTTGACATGAAGTCACTGGTTTTGATGACTAGATAACTCTAATTTCTTGCCACTAAGATCTATTTGCCTTAGACTAGGGTTATATTCAAATTATAACTTGTCGAAGAAAATAATAAACTTTACTTTGCTTTTCATTAGATAAATTTCCACTTGTATTTCAAAAGAGAATTCCAAAAGAAAGGTAGTTTCATTAGCAATAAAAATTAACCCTAATACTACCATAATAGGGTAAGTGTATTTCACGATAATCTATTGGCCATTCTTAGTGTAGATTAGATAATTGATAATCCTTTCTTAACTAGGATAAAGGTAGTACCCAATAACTCTCAGTTATCTATTCCTATCAAAAGATCATTTCTATTTTAACCTTCCTCTATAGGCATAGGAGGAATAAATTATTTTACATATCTATTTGAATACATATGTCTTTACAACTATTGACTTCAAACAAGGTCATCAACCTTTCACAAAGTTATAATTTTTTATAGACATTATGAGCAATGATATCTTTCCATTATAGGACTGTTACGACTCCATAATAGATATAATAAAAATATATCACTTATTTCAACCTTTTCAATTCACAAAGGAAATGTAAATATGTGGTCTACTTCTATCTTAAAGATAAACATTTTTCGATGGATAAAGCATAGAATGAAATACTTAACATCGGCCTTATATAATGTTTGTATTCACCAGACTTATGGCCTTTAAAATTTTCTTATACCTCGTTTCACTCTAATAGATGTTTTTATAAAAGAATACATAGGATGGTCAGTTTAAACAAAACCATAAGCAAATGCTTAGTTCCCGGCCATTTCATAATAGTCAGACTTCTACATGGGTTATATACGTTAAGGATAACCTTAAACAGATTTAAACAATGAAGGGCTACCTTTCAGCTTTTAAACATAGTAAATTGGCCTTATACAGTCCATACATTTTGCAAGACTATTCATAGTATATATAGTAATATCTATAGTTTGTCCAATAGGTAAAATTCTTCCACTAAAGAGTTTGTTCTACTTACATAGCACATTTATACTTAACAGATACTTAATATCAAATTGTTCAAGACTCTAAACAGCTTCAAAAGCTTTCTAAGAATGCTATCATAAGTTCAACAATACATATCATAATCTACAATGAACGATTCTCACAGTTTTTAAAAGTATTTATCCATAATACTAAGCTAATATAGAAACTATTTCAAGGTGTAACTTCATTAGAAACCTCTATCAAAGGCATGTTTTACAGATAAGAAATACTGCTATAGTTAATTATTATCTCATGCGAACCAATGGCCTCTTAAGGCACACAAAATAAAGATTATTAAAGAAAACAAATTCTTGTAGTTTCTTTACATACAGAATAAAGCTTACATATTCACAGTATACTAAAAGTTTATTCACATACCTCCAACACTCGTAACTTCTTTCCAATACAATTAATACTCTTCTCCTATTGTGCTCTTCTTGCTTCTAATTATTTGGAATTAATGAGATTTTCACCTCCTTATCCACTACTTAGTTCATGGTCCTTAATGTAAGAAATAATCCTTTTAATCCTTTCTCACTACGTCGGTTAAATAAAATTGTAATACATTCATGTCTCCTCTTTTCCCTCAGCCATGTGTAGCCTCTATGTGCTAGAAAAAGGGAGTGTGGAGCTACTACTACTCCCCACTCATCCTAGTATCTAGGGAGAGCTCGATGGGAATCGATCCACTAAAGCTTTACTTCTTTCTTTCAAGATAGTCATTAAATTTAACCATGACTAAGATTTAAAATAATTTAAAATATAAACTATAGTATACCTAATTCATATATGTTATTGATGCATTTTTAATGCTTTAATTATGATTTTCACGAGCACAATATCGATGATGAGGTCTTGTAAAGCCTACTTAGACCTTTACATCAAGACTACACTTGATTTGTCAATTACTCATGTTAACTTTGCATTCACATTTACATAATGATGACAATATTAAACAAGTATAGAATGATCACAACGTTAAAATATTGCCGAGGCAACCAACATAAAGAATAAGACATATTCCAAAATTGACATAACCTCTAATGTGAGTGTGTGTGAGTGTGTTTTTATATGGTACAATTATCATTGTATTCATGTGATCTAACACCCTCTCCATGGTGATACTCTCCTCATCTTGGACGGAGAAAAAACATTGTTCCTACATCCGCCTCAGTGCACAAAGGTAGTTAGTCAATTAAATCATTTAACCATGTGCATAATAATAACATCATAGACAATTATTCTTTGCATATAATAATAATATAGATCAAATGCATTTTCTATTCTAACAAAACATTACTTTCTTCATAATAATTTCACTGACTAGCTATCTATCTACTTGAAATAAAATGATAAGTATGTTTGTTTTAGAATGGGGTGTGACAAGAAATTTTATTATACCATACTATGAACAACATTTCAATAAAGAACAAACAAGTTCTCCTTCCCCCTCTGGTCGAGGAACTGATATACTAGGGGGGCCTAAATACAATAAATATAAGGGAGATCTTTGAGATAGATTGAGACAATGTGGAATTTGCGGTCTGCTGCATGCTAGGATACTATCTTTTCTAACCTTCATTTCAAATATATTTGATTTTGTAAAAGATTATGAATATGTGTAGGCCATAGATTTTAATTTTGTGCTCCCTCCCTTTTCCAACATGGATAGGTGGAGAATAACTCTTGGTGGGTATGATTTTCAATTAGGCGAGGCCACAATAGGTAGTATATTTGGTAGGGATCTTCTTCAATCCTCCCATCATGCCACCTATGTATATAATGCAATGTAATGGGGCCTTCATGGGGACTATTGTAATCTTCTAAATTGGGCGTTGAATGCTCACTGCTTCCAGCTACCAAATAGGATAGTGGACAAGGTCATTTATTTCTTCAACGTAGTGTGCTTCCTCTGCCATCATGCACCTAACCTGGCCCTAGGGTCCCCACGTGCACTAGGTAATCCAACATTTTCCCTGCCATTCGCCATCACTCCGCTAAAGGAAAACCATGATTCTGAGTTGCATTAAGTCCAATTGCCTCCATCCTACCATTTCTAGACTACTCACTCATTGCTTTTTTGTTCAATGTATTTGTTATATTTTGATATCTACTTCCTAATCTGATGTTTTTTGCTCTTTTGTTGTACTTGCCCCTGGGGTCTTTAATGACAAACATTTTGTTTTGTATTTTCTTGGTTTTCAATATATTACAGGTGCTCCACGACCTTTCTTTAAAAAAATAATTTCATTATACAATTTAAAACTGCATATATCAATTTTGTAGCCAAGACAAGAAGAAAGAACATAGGGTAAATTAAAAAATAAAAGGAAGGTATGAAGAAACTACTATTGAGATGTCAAAAATAGTCCAAGCAACTAAAAAATTTTGTCGGTGCCTTATCCTCCACTCCAAACAACAGTCAAAATGATTTTTTTCTTCCACATGTCCCTTCCTCTCCTTCCTCTTCCAAAATTATTGTAGAACTCTTCATTAAATTGTCTTTTAATATCCCTCTCTTGTCCTTCCATGCTATCAATTCCATCTTCTCACATTAACTCCTCCTTGGTGCACTGTTAATGCTAGGTAAAGGCACCTAAATCTTGTCCTCATGAGGGTCGACCAAGGTTTGAATGTTGGTCACCCTCTTTGTAACAACCATCCTTGTTGGAGTTGATAAGAGGTCAGTTTTCTTTATTTTATTGCTCCATGTCATACGATAGCTTTTGGGGGGAGTTGTTGGTTATAAATGCAAAAAAATATCTCTGAGGGAGCGTAGGAAGGAAGGCAATAAAATTGTGGCAGTGGAGACAATTAATAAAAATAAAATATCTAGTTTTAAGGTGGGAATTGAATGCTTATAGGGCAGCGACTGCAGAAAAATATCTCGTAGAAGGAAAGATATCAGATAAAAAGAGACGGGGGCTATTTTTTTTGTGAAACCAGGATTTGGGGAAACAACTGAATACAAGGGATGGCATTAGGAGGTGAGGATATCAGCCATGACAAATGTGTGGAATGATGCAGAAGCTCTCTTGCAACGAAGAACTACTGTAGCTCTCGAATGGATTAGATGTGAAGGCTCTATTTTTAACCTTTACAGGCATCTCACATAGTTCATGGATAGCGTTCTCTACATTCTTGGGAAGATTTGTTGAACTTCTAGCATTCACAACTCGGAAGAATCCCCATTTTTCTCAGGCTTCTCTAATTGTTGTCACCATGGAATGATTGTGAAGCTTTTGTAATCCTATAAAATAACTCAGGCAACCTCATCAAATTGCAAGATCAGAGGCAAGCTAGGGGGAAGTACGATGTGAAAGAGGTATTTACCTCTACTCCTTGTCTTTTGCTACACAAAACAAAACCCCAATATTGCCTTTCCAAAACTAAATCTGTTTGCTGCTATATCATTAAGCACAGGAAAACTGAAACCCCAAGTAACCAGAATGTATTTGCAAGGATTTTGCTGAAGGCAACCAAATGTGGGATGTGGGCATTTGACTAATGAGTTGTTTAACTTGCCATTACACAAAATTTACTTAGGTGGGTTGTATGCCCTATACCATTTGGGGGTTTAGCTCATATTTTTGCTCTTGCTATTAGAATCTGGTGTTCTATACCTATTTTTAAACTAAGTTATTTTATACATCTTATAACGTCGTTATTTAAAATAGTTGTCTTTTAGCCACAAGGTCTAGCAAAATTCCTCTATCTTTCACACTTTGACGATGTCCATACCCTATTCCATTACTCCCATTTTGGCACAAACAGTGAGGATGCTAACTAAGGTTGTGGCATCTAGCTTTACATCCACTAGTTGCATTTGCTTAAAAGTTTCTAAAGTCTCTCTAAACAAATCCATTTTTGTGCATATCCTCCAATCAGCGTAGACCATGAGGAACATCTCTTTGAGGAATTCTATCAAATAGGCTCTCATTTTGGGCAGGCACAGCCATGGTAATCCCACAGTTGAGGACCCAGTGGCATGTTACAGAGACCCACATGATAGAAGATCTTTATTTCGGTAGATAGATAATGGTGATTGAAGTCGATATCAATGGATGATTCGTCCTGTGATGAGTGGTAATTTGGGGATCACATGGCCTCCAGTGAGCTGTCTATATTCTCTATTGAAGATTTTACTAAGTGTGCTTTAAACCTAGGCATCATAGTACATTCTGGCTAGTGGTTGATCCCCGAGCCTCACCAGCTCAAATAAAAGGAAGATTGCTAAAAGTCCACTAGATAATGTCATTTAGTTTAGTGTTTGTTCAGAGTAATAAATATATTTGCTTTTTGTAAGAGTAATTTTGAGAGTTGTTGCGTTTAGCACATAATAGAATTGAGATTGGAATACAATTTAAGGGATGGAGATGCAAAGGAAAATAAATCACTTAACAGTTTTGAAGAAATTATGCTTAATTGTTTGAAGGAATGTTCTCATGTTAATGTTAGTTGGGTCCCATATGGGACGAAATGTGAAAAGATTCAAATGTAAGTGCCAACCTAAAATTTAGAAGATAGGCACTGAAACACAGAGATGTAGAAGTTGTGAAGTAAATAAACATGTGACAGATGGAGCGGCTATAATTTCTTCCATGTTCTCTGTCTATTACCACTTGATAGAAAATGTTCTTCATTTATTATTGATTAGTAATTTAAAGGTCTTCTTCGATGTCCTTCTTACCGTGCATCTAGTATAATTTGTTAGAAAATTAGAGGATTTAGTTTACACAACTACTATTCCTATCATGTCTTTCCTCACCTTTCCATATAGCAGTGAAGGCAAAGAAAATCCTAAAGTGGATGCATACAGACAAAACAATTTAAGATCTAAGAAACAAAATAAGCTATTATACTTGAAAATGACTCTTTCCTAGCATTTGATGAATGACTCCTTATCATTAGTATGCATCTCACATATTGGAAAGTTGTAGGAGATGTCTTTAGCAGAAAGGAATGTTTATTGTTATCTCCTCATGTCTCAACAAACCTATCCTCCAAAATAACACCAAAAGAAAAGAAACATAACAAAAGTCAATGAGTTAGTCGTAGCCCTTAATGGTCAAAAAGTTCCCACCTAAGAGATTTCTTGATTATTCAAATAAAATATTAGCTGGAAAATAGAAAACTTGCAAGACTCGTCAACAGTGTTTTGAAAAAAAAAGGAGAGTTAGTTTAAAACAAAATTGTGGGAACTATGCGATGATGTTCCCCTATGCCCTATTTAATATCTAGTATCTATTGTGGTTCTGAGTAGTACCCGTGGTGTGGATAGTGTACTCTTGCGTTATTGTACTTGTGAGTTGGTTTCCATGTTCGTGTGATTGGTTTTGTTGGCCTTGTGACTATCTCTGAGCATGGTGGGGTGGTCTCTTATGAGTCCACATGGTTGGGAGGCGTTGCCACCACCATTGGGGACCAGTGTATAGGTTTTGGGGTACAAGTTGGAGATGTACTTTCTCTCTGTTACCTTACTAGTTGATGTACTTATTCAGTTATTGTATCATATTCATGGCTATGCCATTGTTCTTATATATTCTTTTATGTAGTTGTACTCTTTTGAGAGAATGGATGTAATCATGTAATTTAATGAGAAGAAATGTGATATTATTCTATAATTGGCTTACAGATTCTGATGTGGGTATCAGATCCGTTTGTACTATAGTGTTTATGGATTCATATTTATATTTGGAAATGGGATTAGGAACATTTGAATTGGTGTTTAAATTGAATGTAGTTTATTAATGTTTCTCTAGAGAGCGATTTAGTCCTCTCCCATGGTTTGTGCATTCGGCCATACTTGGCCATGAATGTTGTCGACATATTGTATCGACAACCATTTCGTGTGTATGTTATCACTTGTTATTCAAAAAAAAATTATCTTGTCCTCTTTTGGCCCTCACCCTTCAAGGTTCATGGGGAAGGATGTTACATCTGGTATCAGAGCCCATGTTCACACACTGGGAGCTCTGGCATATTTGGGCCTTCTATTTTTCACTATGTTTGGCGTGTGTGGTGTGAGCTTGTTATATTGTCTTTATAGTCTTGATTGCTTTCATGCCTTAGCATGGCATTAGTGGGTTAAGTTACAACCCCATTATTAGAAATCGTGAATGAAATAATCTCTTTGGCCCTACCTTACTCAGTGGGACTAGAGTGTTGACTCTTGTATGTTTGTGGGTTAAACGTAACTTAGATTGCCTAAATACCCTTGTTTGGACTGGTCTTGTAAGCTTTCTGCTATAGACGTAAAGGATGGTAGGATGCAGCTGTTTGCAGATGTGGACAGATTAGTTTGATTGTTCCATTCTTTCTTGAAAGTATTGGATGATTGCTGATTTTTCTTATAACCTCTTAATGTACTTGAGTTGCTACAAATTATAATCCTTGATAACATATTGAAGTCATTGGAATACTAATGATGACTTAAACTTTCCCTTAGTAGAATTTGCATGTTTGTATGATGAACATTAGATGGTATATAATGTTTGGACTTGAGATGAAATCTATCTTTCTCTCCCCTTCTTAGTGTTAGGGTTAGCTGGTAGAAGATATCAATTAAATGCAAATAAAGATTAAATAGAAGAATGGAAATACACATAATTAATAACAATGAGAGACAAGTTTTAATGTGGTTCACCCAAACTCAGGCTACATCCACCAAATAGAGAGTCCAATATTATTATCCAGTAAATCAAACCGATTACAATTAGCAATCCTTGCAACTCAATATCGCTGCAAAATGCTACAATACAATACTTCAAAACCCTAACTCTTAGCCGCTTTTTATCAAGCTTTTTGTTAGATACAAAATAGGGTTTTTTTATGTCAGTCAATGAAAAAATAACTCCCGGTGCCTTTATAAAATAATAAAAAACTGTGTGAGGTTTCGGGGGCACTACCCCCAAGCCCCCGCGAGGGCACTACCCCTCGACCCCGCCCTGTATCGCGATAGGGAACGCGCCAGGGGCACTACCCCTGGACCCCGCAAGGGGTGCTGCACCTTGACCCTATAGGAATTTGGGGGAAGCCGCGCCGATAAAAGTGGGGAAAATGTAACCTCCGAGTCTGATTAGGCTCCATATAACAACACTTAGTTGTCATTAGTTGACAAGATGTTAGATTGATGGCTTATGGATTTAATTAGCATGTGAAAGTTGCAATAAGTAAAAGAATTAGTGAAGAATAACTTATGTTCACTATGGTTATGCAATTGAAAGTGATTACATGTTTATGAGTAACCCCTTATTTAATGAGTTTGCTTGAGAATGGTAACTTCTTAGTGGATATATCTTGTTGATAAAATTTGATCTTCTCAATTGCATTGTGGATTTCAATGGGACTTTATAGCTGAATGTTTGTATTTTAATGCAACAGAAAATACTTAATGTAGGGTAATATGAATGTTGTATATCTTGCTTGATGAGCAATTGCACACCATTGACACGACCATGGTTACTTAAGCTAATATGTATGGATGTCAATGTAGAGAAATGATTAGAGTTCCTCAAACAAAACTCATTCGATTATGTTATTATCATCTAATTCTCTTGTGAATGAATGCTATTTCTGTGACTTGTGACATGATGTCGCATTATGTGTCATTATGAGATGTATATCATTATGTGATTATAGAAGTGACTGTAGTAATGATTGTGAAAAATGTTACTTACGTTCATGCGCCATTGTGTTATATTGAAAGCATTGCATGTGAACATCTAGTGATGTATTCCTGTTGAGTGTTGTGATTAACCAGTACTTAAGATGTGTGCCCATGAGATGGTGATACTACATACCCATCCATGGAGGATATGTATGGATTATGTGTATGGGAGAAAATCATACCACCTATGTGTTTTTTGTTGTCACCCTATTGACTACCAACCCAAGGGTTGTTGATAAGTTAATATGTGGAGGGCTAGTAGCAGCAACAAAGTTCCTTGGGAGGGAATTGCACAGTGTACATATAATGGCAGCGCGAAATGACAGCAATCATTTCAACCTCCTGGGAAAGTACTCACTACTTCCCCTTATTAATGGACCAGATACTCAGTTCATATAGTGTTAGCCTAAATCCCCTTAGTTCTTGAGGATGATATTAGTTTATGGTATGAGCACCTGTGATAGCTATGATCTTACCCTGATGTGATTGTTTTAGTTATGATGCCACCCCCCCACTAGTGTTCTGACACAGTGCTGGTGAGGATGCCGTGTCACTGATGGTAGCGAACCGAGCTGAAGGACACGATGCCATGTACCTAGATACATGATGGCATAGTATATATGTTGTGTTCCTACTTGTGCTGAGAGGAATGATTGCTCGCACAGAGTAGAGGGTTCACTCAAGATGGCCTTGATTCTGATCGGTTGGCATGCGAGTGGAACCTAGCCATATGCACCTCTGGCTCAGTGTGTTATCGCACGTGCTTTCTCCGTGTGTACACGCTATGCAGGATGTTCCTCTTAGTAGGACATTGCCATGTGATATACAGCCATTGTGTGCTTTCTTTGCTTGGCGTATACCATGTGTGGTCGTGCCGCATGAGGTATGTGACCTGGGAGTTCTAGCATAGTACCTTTCCATGTGGAGGTTGTGTGAGTTGGCCATACCCACATGAAGGACTGTTGAGATAGGAGCGCTTGTTTTCCTCCTTCCTCGTGTGGTGAATAGTAATAGTCATGTAGTGTTGTGATGTGTATATTTCGAAGATTGTGAATCTTCTTTTCGGTTATTGGTGACTTTTACTTTGTGTGTGTGGACCAGCACTTTAGTTTATCTTGCTTGTATTGATTTAGCCACATATTATGATTTTCTTGGGCATGTAACTCTTGTGGTTACATTTGATTTATTGTTGAAACTATGCTCATGTTTCTTATCTTATTGTTGGAATTGAGATTTACTTCTCTTTATTTACATTCTTAGTGGCTAAACTAATTGACTTTTTTGTTTTGAATGTTGGTCTTGTGTTGTGATGTGATTCCTCATTGGGTATGGTGAGATCCACCCATTTGAAAGTATATGAGGAAGTAGACATAGAGAAACCCTTGAGGATGGGGGTATGTGTGAGCTGTTCTAAGCTCTAATTCACTACCTTCCTATTGTTTGACTATCTCTTGGAGGCTAAAACCCTTACACAAACAAGAGATATGTCATTGTGACTTGTATGGAAGGGCTCACTAGGTGGGTCAATGCCATCAAGACACATGGATACAGATATTGGACATGGTTATTGGTTATAGACTCATGATTACTTTGGATTTGGATGGTACTACGACATCCACGTGAACCCCTATGTAGCATTGTGATGAGAATGAGTATGTATGTATATGTAGGTGGTACAATTATCATGTATGTAGTTGCATATTAAAATATAGAGAAGAACAAAATTTGCATCATTATGCCTTGAAAAGTGACAAACTATTTCATTATATGTAAAGAGATATCATGTATGCTATGAAATCAGTGGTTGAAATTATGTATATGTGTGTATGTATGCTCCATTTTATAGATAGCTGCATATGAAAAGTTCGAGAATTGGAAATTTTGTATATTAAAATACATTTTGCAGCAATTTATGAGAAAATTGTGTAGTTTATACTGGTATATATGTGGAAATTGATGGTTGTTGCTTTCCCTTGATGGATTCTGATATTATTATGATGTTGACATGATTAGTTATCATGCCAGATTACATGCTTACTATTGCTTCAGCTTTGATGTATGTTATATGCACATGTGCTTTGACATGTGATTGGAGTGATGCAGGTACTAGATATTGACTCCACCTGGACTCACAGACCTGAGCGTACTCTTTTTATCCCTAATGGTGGTTACTGGAGATAGTCACAGGCCATGTTCCCTACCCTAGCCATAGTACCTTGCCAGTGTAGTATTTGTGTGTTGTCTTATCATCTGGTTACTTAATGGTAATGTCTAGATTGCCCCTTATAGTCACGTGTAGTTTGCTAGTGCAATGGTTGAGGCTTTTCACCTTGTTTTTCATTGATTGTTCGATGTGGTTCCCTTGGTATCATTCTTCATTTTGATTGGAGAAAATTGTTATATTCTAATGTATATTTTTGTAGGAATGAGTGTCTTGCCTATTCCTTACCCATGTTCTAGGACTAACTACATGTAATTGTGCATGTGATAACCTGATTTTTTTTTTATCCTATCGAGTTTCTTGGTCTAGTATGTGCTTGGGTTGCATCTTAGCATTTGCAAGCTTCCAAGAGTAAGCCTAGTTCTAGAGGGGTAGGATGTAACAACCATTCCTATTGGAGTTGATAAGAGGTTAGTTTTCTTTATTTTATTGCTCCATGTCATACGATGGCTTTTGGGGGGAGTTGGTGGTTATAAATGCAAAAAATATCTCTAAGGGAGCATAGGAAGGAAGGCAAGGAAGTCGTGGCAGTGGAGACAGTTAATAAAAATAAAATATCTAGTTTTTAGGTGCGAATTGAATGCTTATGGGGCAGCGACTGCAGAAAAATATCTTGTAGAAGGAAAGATATCAGATAAAAGAGATGGGGGCTATTTTTTTTGCAAAACCAGGATTTAGGGAAACAACCAAATACAAGGGATGGCATTAGGAGGCAAGGATATCAACCATGACAAATGTATGGAATGATGTAGAAGCTCTCTTGCAACAAAGAACTACTATAGCTCTTGAATGGATTAGATGTGATGGCTCTATTTTTAACCTTTGCAGGCATCTCACATAGTTCATGGCTACCATTCTCTAAATTCTTGAGAAGATCTATTGAAATTCCAGCATTCACAACTCAGAAGAATCCCCATTTTTTGTATGCTTCTCTAACTGTTGTCAGCATGGAATGATTGTGAAGCTTTTGTAATCCTGCGAAATAACTCAGGCAACCTCATCAAATTGCAAGATTAGAGGCAAGCTGGGGAGAGTGTAATGTGAAAGAGGTATTTACCTCTATTCCTTGTCTTTTCCTACACAAAACAAAACCCCAATATTGCCTTTCCAAAACTAAATTTGTTTGCTTCTACATCATTAAGCACAGGAAAACTGAAACCCCACATAACTAGAATGTATTTGTAAGGATTTTGTTGAAGGCAACAAAATGTGGGATGTGGACATTTGACTAATGGGTTGTTTAACTTGTCATTGCGCAAAATTTACTTAGGTGGGATGTATGCCCTCTATTGTTTGGGGGTTTAGCTCATATTTTTTCTCTTGCTATTAGAATCTGGTGTTCTGTACCTATTTTTAAACTAAGTTATTTTATACATCTTATAACATCATTATTTAAAATAGTTGTCTTTTAGCCACAAGATCTGGTAAAATTCCTCTATCTTTCACGCTTTGATGATGTCCATACCCTGTTCCATTGCTCCCATTTTGGTACGAGCAGTGAGGATTTTGACTAAGGTTGTGGCATCTGGCTTTACATCTGCCAGTTGCATTTGCTTAAAAGTTTCTTAAGTCTCTCTAAACAAATCCATTTTTGTGCATATCCTCCAATCAGTGCAGCCCATGAGGAACATCTCTTTGAGGCATTCTGTCAAATAGGCTCTTATTTTGGGCATGCACAGCCGTGGTAATCCCACAGTTGAGGATCCGGTGGCTTGTTACAGAGACCCACATGACAGAAGATCTTTATTTCGGTAGATAGATAATGGTGATTGAAGTTGATATCAATGGATGATTCCTCCTGTGATGAGTGGTAATTTGGGGATCACGTGGCCTCCAGTGAGCTGTTGATATTCTCTATTGGAGATTTTCCTAACTGTGATTTAAACCTAGGCATCATAGTACATTCTGGCTAGTGGTTGATCCCCGAGCCTCACCAGCTCAAATAAAAGGAAGATTGCTAAATGTCCACTAGATAATGCCATTTGGTTTAGTGTTTGGTCAGAGTAATAAATATATTTTCTTTTTGTAAGAGTAGTTTTGAGCGTTGTTGCATTTAGCACATAATATAGAATTGAGATTGGAATACAATTTAAGGGATGGAGATGCAAATGAAAATAAATCACTTAACAGTTTTGAAGAAATTATGCTTACTTGTTTGAAGGAATGTTCTCACGTTAATGTTAGTTGGGTCCCATATGGGACGAAATGTGAAAAGATTCAAATGTAAGTGCCAACCTAAAATTTAGAAGATAGGCACTGAAACACAGAGATGTAGAAGTTGTGAAGTAAATAAACATGTGATGGATGGAGTGGCTACAATTTCTTCTATGTTATATGGCTATTATCACTTGATAGAAAATGTTCTTCATTTCTTATTGATTAGTATTTTAAAGGTCTTCTTCGATGTCCTTCATACCATGCATCTAGTATAATTTGTTAGAAACTTAGAGGATTTAGTTTACACAACTACTATTCCTATCATGTCTTTCCTCACCTTTCCATATAGCAGTGAAGGCAAAGCAAATCCTAAATTGGATGCATACAGACAAAACAATTTAAGATCTGAGAAACAAAAGAAGTTGTTATACTTGAAAATGACTCTTTCCTAGCATTTGACGAATGACTCCTTATCATGAGTATGCATCTCACATATTGGAAGGCTATAGGAGATGTCTTTAGTAGAAAGGAATGTTCATTGTTATCTCCTCGTGTCTCAACAGACCTATCCTCCAAAAGAACACCAAAAGAAAAGAAATATAACAAAATTCAATGAGTTAGTCGTAGCTCTTAATGGTCAAAAAGTTCCCACCTAAGAGATTTCTTGATTATTCAGATAAAATATTAGCTGGAAATTAGAAAACTTGCAAGACTCGTCAACAGTGTTTTGAAAAAAAAGGAGAGTTAGTTTAAAACAAAATTATGGGAACTATACAATGATGTTCCCCTATGCCCTATTTAATATCTAATATCTATTGTGGTTCTAAGTAGTACCCATGGTGTGGATAGTGTACTCTTGTATTATTGTACTTGTGAGTTGGTTTCCATGTTTACGCCATGTCTTTTGTGTGTGTAAACATTTTTCTTCCTCATGTGATTGGTTTTGTTGGCCTTGTGACTATCTCTGAGCACGATGGGGTGGTCTCTTATGAGTCCACATGGTTGGGAGGAGTTACCACCGCCATTGGGGACCAGTGTATAGGTTTTGGGTACCAGTTGGAGATGTATTTTCTCTTTGTTACCTTACTAGTTGATGTACTTATTTAGTTATTGTATCATATTCATGGCTATGCCATTGTTCTTGTATATTATTTTATGTAGTTGTACTCTTTTGAGAGAATGGATGTAATCATGTAATTTAATGAGAAGAAATATGATGTTATTCTATAATTGGCTTACAAATTCCAGTGTGGGTATCGGATCTGCTTGTACTATGGTGTTTATGGATTCATATTTATATTTAGAAATGGGATTAGGAACATTTGAATTGGTGTTTAAAATGAATGTAGTTTATTAATGTTTATCTAGAGAGTGATTTAGTCCTCTCCGGTGGGTTGTGCATTCGGCCATACTTGGCCATGAATGTTGTCGACATATCGTATTGGCAACCGTTTCATGTGTATGTTATCACTTGTTATTCAAAAAAAAATTATCTTGTCCTCTTTTGGCCCTCACCCTTCGGGGTTCGGGATGTTACACTCTTCAATAATTTTTTTGCCATAGCTTGGACCCTTTAAACCCTATACAACTTCTACCTCCTCTTTCTTTCAATTTCCTTAGTTTTGGTTTATTAAATGAATGCATGTAAATTATTTTACATTTAAAATATATAACCGATATACTTTTATTAAAAGAATGTACATAAGAATTAAATTTAAAATATATGACCGACATATTTTTATTAAATAAATGCACATAAGAATAAAACCGACATAAAGTAAATAATCTATATAAATACAAGTAATACTCAAACATAAATCACAAAAATATCAAATCAAATAAAAAGAGCAAAAGAATACCGAAGAAGCCCAGAAGTTCTTTGAACGCTAAGTGAGTTAATTTTCTTTTGTTTTATGTAGAATGAAATTAATTTATTGATTTTTTTAGGGTTCTTTACATAAATAAAAATATGCATGCATTATAAAGGAAATATTTTAGTGTTATTTTATTTTATGAAATTATATTATTTTTTGCATTTCAAATTTATTTACTCGACTTAAAAATCTAGAGTATCATCAAAAATATTTAGATGGAGTGAGGCCATGTTGCTGGATTTTTGTTTGATTCTTCAAACTTACAATATTTCAATTTATTTTAAATTATAATAGTATTCAATATTATTACATTTCAAATCTCTCCACATCCAACTAGGGTTAGAGTTCTACACAATTATAAAAATATGCAAGGTTATTTTATTTTATGAAATTAAATTTTTTTAGGATTTCAATTTTATTTACTCAAGACTTAAAAATCTTGAGTATCATGAAAAATATTTAGATGGAGTGACGTGATGTTGCTGCATTTTTATTTTATTCTTCAAACTTTAATATTTTAATCCATTTTACATTGAATAGTATTCAGTATTATTAAATTTTGATACCTTAGGCAAACATTCAAAATCTCTCCACACCCAATTAGGGTTAGGGTTCTACACATAAATAAACATATGGATGGTTATTTTATTTTACTGAATTGGATTATTTTTTCAGATATCAATTTTATTTATTCAAGAGTTAAAAATCTAAAGTATCATGGAAAATAATTTATGTGATTAACACCTTGATAAATCTTCCATCCCTAATTATTTGTTTCCAATAAACGGTGCTTGATGAGGTGGATGGAAATTTTTGAATGTGTCTACTACTAATTTGTTGGCATGTGTTGACATTTACAGTCACCTTGATCCTTGAAGTTTAGTTTTTTTTTAAATTAAAAATCGTGCACCAATTATATTCAAAAAAAGCAAAGTGATTATAGATTTGGCCAAGAGGGCCACATCATATGTCTATCAACAGACAATGTCAATCCAAAACATACTATTACCTATTACATACAAAATATTTTGTTCTATTCAAAACATACTTATGTAATATAGTGCAATTGCATTATAATCCACGTTATAATATCTACTATAAGATCTGCACCCTAGTTCATCTGAGAATATAACATCTTTTTTCCTCTTTATGCTCTTTTTTCAAAATTATTAACCGTTGCACTGTAAAACTTGTTGTTTCTGTATCCTTCCTCTATAATTTTACTGACTTTCTGGGTCCCTAAAGTGCTGGTTTGGGTCTTCTTCTACTCCCATTCCCCCTGTGCCATTATAGAATCCCTGGCTGTCATCAAGATTTGTACCATAATATTCTACCTCTGTCATTGGAGCTTCCTCTTTTTCTTTCCACTGTTCATCAAATATGCCTTTATCCTGAGCCTTTATGTAATCCCTGTTATCACTGTCTTTGTAGGACTCCATGCCTTGTATTCTGCCTAAAATTCATATTCTGACAAGAAATCTCCATATATTTATGTATCTCACCTTTTTCTTTCTCAAGTTAATGTTGTTTGCAATAAAGCTCCTAAAAGTTTGTATATTCATTGTAAAATCTTTCATCAAATCTTTTTAGGTTTTTTGAGCAGAAGTTTGTCTTATGTATGTCTTCCTTGTAAATCATAGTCCCTCCATCCATGATCTGCTTACATTTATCTAATGACAGCTCGAAAGTGACTACAACCTGTTCAAACAATTTACACTTTGTGAGTCTTAGAAAAGCCTCAGTGAGAACTCTCTCTTTGCCTTGGAGTCTTTCCTCATTTCTCATCTTCCATAAGAACCAAAGCAAACCAGAATTTGTTAGTTTTTCTGTTTAAACCATCTGCAAAGCCACACAAAATCTTTTTCCAATTGGTATGTATTGTAGGACACCATTCAGAAATATCCCCCATAAATAAAGGCCAGACATACTTGGCATATACACATTCAAAGAAAACATGATAACAGGTTTCAACAACTTGACATATAGGGCAAAACACATTGTTAAAACTTAAAACCAATTTATTGAGCAAGAGAATTCATCTAAAACTATATTTCATGGGTTCAATGTCATTAGACCAGATCAGCTTACAAGTTTTTGTCAAGACTTTTTTCCCTAAAGTGTCCCTCCAAGTTGTGTTAATGTGATCAAGAACCGCCTATGAATTCGTTATCAGCTTATATAGACCTTTAGGTTCCACATTCAAAAATTTAGTCCCATCCAACCATTTAAGGTTTTTAAAACACTCTTCCCTCAAAATAGAGATTCTTCGGGGAAGCTTGTTCAGAAAAACGTTAGAGAGTGTGGAGAATGTTCTCATGTGACTATCAGCAAGACCATATTCTTCTTTCAGCTGCACCCGAGATTTAGATCCACCCTCAGCAATCAGATCCTTAAGAGCAGACAGCCCCATCCTATTCCAATTTTTAGTAGAGCAGCCTTGAAGTAAGGCTAAATGTTTCCCCTTGTGTCTCACATTCCACCAAATTGATCTATGCCCCCAAATTAAGTTTTTATCAAATTGGATAGCATCTCTGGCTAGAATCAACAATTTAGCTTGTTTCCAAGCTTTCCAAATATTACTGAAAAGAACTGATCCCAAGGGCCTAGCATGAAAGTCCCTAAGTAGAATGTCATGAAGATGCAGAAGTTCAGTTTTTTTGGCAATGTGAATAAGTTTTTTATTTGTATGAAAGTTGCACTAGAATTCAGATCACTTAATTATAAGATTGTGACCCACTCATGGCAATCAATGCAACTTCAGAACATTGAGGGGTTTCCAAGACTCGTAAACCTACTTACGGAGATTTCATTACCAGAGGTCTGGGGTTATTTTATAATTTTACATTCAACATTTTGCTTATACATCTTTTACAACATTTCCTTGGAATTCTAGATGGTGCAACTTGGAAGCATTTTAAAATTTGATAAATGTATCTCATAACATTACACGCTAGTCATTTAGAAAGTAGGACAGATCTTTTCAAATACCATGAAACTTGAGCTTTATTGCAATTTGGCATAATGCAACTTAGACATTGCAATTTTGTAATTTTGCTCGAGCCTTCTAATCTGTAGATTTTCAATCAAATCCTAATCCCTAACTTCAATGTGGAGTTTGAATTTCTCCTTAACCAAAGCTCTAGGGAATTTTGAAAATTTCACAACACAACTACTTTTTGTTTTATCTCTGGACCTTCAGAATTCATTCCCATACATTCAAAATGCATTTGTATATGCTATGGACTTTTAACATTTTTAGACAGACAGCAGAATTTCTTTGCCCATTTACTTCACACTTCTTCTAGTAAGACGTGTATACGACTAACCCTTTGACCCATACTTGGACATACAGACACTTGTAATCAGGATCTGGGCTTCAAAACTTCATTTATACAATTTTTTATATGTTGGACCCTTTGAATTAATGCAAGGAATGACAGATAGCAGTGGGCACCACCCTAACACACCATTCTAGGAATCAAGTATTTACCGTTTATTTCCTTGCCTGTGCAGCAACATATGAGGGATAATGCAAGTTGGTACTACTCTCCATTATGCTGTTGGTATAAAATCCTTGAATACGCTTCTTCACATTGCAAACATGACCTAATTTGAGTCATGCTTGCAATGCAAAATGAAAACAAGGTATATAGTGGATAGTTGTCAGTACTAGTCTCCGTTATGTTGTTGGTATAAAATCCTTGAATACGCTTCTTCACATTGCAAACATGACCTAATTTGAGTCATGCTTGCAATGCAAAATGAAAACAAGGTATATAGTGGATAGTTGTCATTGATGTGCACTCCTCCATAGCAATGTGAGCCTAGAGGCAGGAACAAGCATATAAAAAGAATTGATTGCTGGGGGCTGTGGTCATTCTCAGGGGACAGTGTTAAAATTCCAATACCTCATATCTCCTTCACTATTGCAAATGACATCTATCATTATTACTGAAGAAATTGAAGTTTCACATAAGACAAGTCAAAATTTAGATTGTCGCCTGTTTGTCTTGCACACTGATGACTTGTCTACTACATATTGCAATTTAGGGGTTTCAAGATTGTTTGTTGAGTTTGTAAAATATCTCACACTTTTCTTTCGGCAGTACCCATGGCCCATAACAAATGATAAAGCTCTTATTTCCAACTCCAAGCCACACCTACAATAACATTGTCACAACTTTTTAAATTTCTGTAAATGAATGTGCCATAACTGTGATGAAAATAGTACTACAAGCCACCGAGACATATCAGATCTATTAGTAACAAAATCATGTTCTTGTATATGCATCACAGATATTTTTTTTTTTTTTAAAACATCTTGTAGATCAGTTACAATGATCATGTTCTTGTAGATGCACTACTGGTTTTTTTTCTTTTTTCTTAACATCTTGTAGGCCAGTTACAATGCAAAGAATCAAAGACTAGTCTAATTTATTGCTGCTTGTGTGACGTTGTCAACATATTTCAAAAACATTGACAGACCGTTCTCAGAAATCATTTCTCTAGACAACATTATAGCTCAGGCTAACAAATTACTTGCACAAAATGCTCAGCTCCTTTGTTCTGGGTGCAAAAGCATTATCCAATAGGGGATGCAATCATGCAACCATATCCACAAGGGAGAGCTAATACCAATTATAAACAAATTCTAGTCTTTTGCCTATATTCTCCAAAAATAGACTTCACAGTCTTCCGGCTTTGACTCATCAATGTTCTTTAATAGTTCCACTTTTTGGTTCTGATTTTGCTGTTTGATTATCTTCTGTTCAGCAGTTGCAGTCTATCCATGGAGAATGAAATTGCAGTAAATACCGTGATATTGAGGTTGTTCAAAGATAAGGAAGTCTTTGAAGATTTCCATGTGGAGAAAATGGTTGCAATCGAATCAGAGATTATAAAGGAAGTTATACAGGACACAGACAATGGAGTGGAGCCTGTTAAGGTTCCTATTTCCTACGATAATATCAAAAGTGGTAAACTGCTGGAGATGGTATTAGAGTATTGTAAATACCATGCACATGCAAAATTCAACAGTATACCAGAAGAGGATGTAAAGATATGGGATGCGAACTTCGCTAAAAATACTCTTGCTGTTGACAAAAATCAGGCGACTGCCTATCATCTTCCAATGGCTGCGGATCTTCTTAAAATCAAAGGGCTATTTGATTTATTATGTAAAACTGCTGCAGATTTTTTTAAAGACAAAAGTATCGAGGAGATACGCCGGATTTTCAAGAAAGAGAATAATTTTAGCGAGGAAGAAGAAGCGGCAATCAGACGAGAGACCACCTGGGCATATGAATAAATGCAATCTCTCTTGAGCTATTCACTCGCACATCTACTGTTTACTCTCATTATTGACTATTTTTGTTTAAAATATAAGTAATCCTTGAGGTATTTCTGAAAGTTTGTCATAAGAACCTATTCTAAGATCTTGTAGTCCAGATGTAATTTGGACAAGGAGTAAGAACTTGGAACTTACTCTTTAAACCCTGTGTATGAACTTTTAATATGTCTTCACCTTTTTTACACCTTTTTTAGATGAATGTATTTAAGATATCTTCTTAGTACTTACTATAGTCATTTTATTTTAATAGTTTCACTTATTATTTTTTTATTAGCTTAAAATTACTTTATTTTTAGTTTCTACCATACTTTTATTTTTCCACAAATTTTCAGACAACTTGTTTACTATATGCTGAAATAATTTGTCATTTAAAAAGGTTTACTTACTATTTTATTCACTACTTAAAAAATAATTTATTTACTAGAATTAAATGAATAAAATCATATTCACAATTTAAATGTAATAATTCTAATATATTTTGTTGAAAGATGTTTAATAATTTTTACCTATACTTTTTTATTCTTAAATACTCATACTTAAAATAATACTCTTTTGTTTTGAAAAGCATAGTAAATATTATAATATTTATATGTAACTTCTAGTTTTATTTTTCTTAAACATTGTATTCATTTCATTTGTTCCATGGTAAAAAAAATTGATATATTTTTGTTAACACGCACTCCAATCCTTTCTACCATTGTGAGCTAATTTCTTTTTTAAAATTTTATTTGTTTTTTTAATTAGTGTGAATTTTTATGAGATTGAAATATTATTGTTAATCTCAATTAAAATCAATAAGTACAATGACTAATATGCAATAAACAAATCATTTCAAAAATACAATATTGCAAACCAACTTTGTAATAAACCCCACTAGGCTGCTCCATTTTTAAAAAATAGAATCTCTATTATAGTAATAAAGAAAAGGTGATAGGATTTTATAACAACAACAAGTGGCCACTTGTAGTGTTGTTATTATAGTATTTGTTTAGTTGTAATTTTTTTGTTGATTAGCTATTGGTTGTATATAGTATTTGTTTAGTTGTAATTTTTTTTGTTGATTAGGTATTGGTTGTATAGACAAATTGCATTCCAATAATTGAAAAATTAATATTTGAAGAGTGTTGAAATGTCTTGGGTAAACAAAATTGAAATCTCAAAAATAAACTAATTTGGTAAAACTAAAATAGGACTAAAATATTCCTTTAACTATAAAACTAAACTTTATAAAGCCTATTAAATAACACAAATATTTTCTTAAAATGTAATAATACTAATACTTTTATAATTTAAAATGCATTAAAATATTGCAAGTTTGAAAAATAAAATAAAAATGTAATAACATGGTAAAATATTTTTTGTCATAATATAGATTTTTAACTTTTGACTAAATAAAATTGAAATCCTAAATTTTTAACTCTTGAGTAAATAAAATTGAAATCCCAAAAATAATCTAATTTCATAAAATATGTGTAGAACCCTAACCCTATTTGGGTGTGAAGAGATTTGAAATGTCTGCCTAAGATATTAAAATGTAATAATATTGAATACTATTACAATTTAAAATGCATTAAAATATTGTAAGTTTGAAGAATAATTACACAATATAATAACAATAACATATTCATATTTAGATCACTACAGTATTTTATCTTAGTCAGTTAATTTTTTGTTTAAGTAATAATAGTAAGTACTTTTAGAGAACATGATTTTAATTATTTTAATTAATCTAATATTGTGGTTTAGTAATATTTTTTTCTAAAGATAAAGAATTGTTTTATCATTTCAAATTTGTAACTATTATATTTCCAAAACTAAGTTTATAAGGAAAAATTTATGTGAACTATTTTGAAATGTCTTGGGTAAATAAAATTAAAATCTCAAAAAAAAATTAATTTGGTAGAAATAAAATAGCACTAAAATATTTACTTATCTATAAAACTAAACTTTACAAAACCTATTAAATAACACAAACATTTCCTTAACTATAAAACTAAACTTTACAAAGCCTGCATATTTGCATTATGTGGAGACCATGGCCCTAGTTGAGTGTATAGAGATTTCCTGCTTAAGATATTAAAATGTAATAATATTAAGACTATGATAATTTAAAATGCATTAAAATATTGTATGTTTGAAGAATAAAATAAAAAATTAATAACATGGCAAAATATTTTTCATGATACTTTAGATTTTTAACATTTTAGTAAAACCCTATATTTTTAATAGTATTATTAATATTATAACTTTGTCAAAACATATTATTAATATTATAACTTCCCTTCGACAAAAAGTAATTTTTAAAAAATTAAATTCATAAAAACTGATTGATTCCTCCCTCTCATAATTATTGCCATCCATTTAGGCATGAACTAGTGGGAGACAAAATGTGTTCATAATTTGTTTACTTGCAACATCCTTCCCTCAAACCAAAATTCTCTCCACATTTATATCTTTTTCTCCCTCTCGTAATTATCCCCATCCATTTAGGCATGACTTAACTAGTGGGAAACAAAATTTGTGTTCATAATTTGTTTACTTACCACATCCTCCCCTCAAACCAAAATTCTCTCCACATTTATAGGTTTTTGTTGCAATATCTTCCCCTCAAACCAAAATTTTCTCCACATTTATAGCTTTTTGTTGCACTCTCCACAAAGAAGAGGTCTTTTTTTTCAGCCAATGACAATACAGATAAATTATTTTTCAATAATTTTTTGTTAAAAATTTATCATGTTGACATAGGAAAAGTATAAATTTAAATCAATAAATTAATAACTAGATAAGTGCGAACTCATTGCAATAGTACTGGTCAAAGGCAAAGGCAGGTACTAAAAATAAATCCCAATAATCCATTTATGTTTATCAAATAGCCTACAAAATAGCCTACAATAGGAGATATTATTAATTACCAACTACATTTATTCTCCAATTCAATCCACAAGCCTACTTAAATATAAAGTAACAAGTGCCAAGTAGTGGAGAGTACCTGGCTTGTAGTGTTGTAATTATAGTATGTGTTTTAGTTGTAATTATAGTTGTGCTTTAGTTTTTTTTTTAATTTACTTTTTGTCAAACCAAAAAAATCATTATTATTTATAGTTATAATATTAATAATAATTATTATTATATTATTAATATTTATTATAACACTTGATGTATTATCTTTATTGATATTATAGTATTATGATATAGTATAATACTAGCATACCTATATTTTAAAAATATATCTAAAGTATGCCAAGAGATATCCTTCTTGAGGCGCCTATTTCCACCTATGTGTGGTAAATTTATTAAAAAATAGGTGCTCTCTGCGTACTTTAGATAATTTTTTTAAATATAGGTATGCTAGTAGCATCAGCAGCCACAAGCCTAATTCTATCTATATTATATATTTATATGAATTATTATAATTATATAATATAATATTATAATATAGATTAAATATATTGTTATAATATATTGTATAATAATTTATAGCTATTATATGATATATTATTATAATTATAATATATAATAATTAAAAATATATATTATATTATAATTAGCGTTAGGGCTCTAACCCTAACTCTAGCCCTAACCCTAACCCTAATTGTAACTCTAATGCTTACCTTAATTTAGTAACCCTAGTTCTATTTGTAACCCTAACCCTAACCCCAACCCTAATTATAGTTGTAATCAAACCTAATCCTAACCCTAACCCTAACCTTAATTCCAATCATAACCCTAAATATCATTGTAACCCTAACCCTTACTATAACTCTAATTATAACCCTAATCCTAACCCTAATTATAACCGTAAACCTAACTCTAATTGTAACCCTAATTCTAGCCCTAACCCTAACCTAATTGTAACTCTAATGCTTACCCTAATTTAGTAACTCTAATTCTAATTCTAACCCTAACCTTAATTCTTACCCTAAGCCTGATCTTAATTGAAACCCTAACCCTAACCTTAATACTAAACTTAACCCTTATTGTAACCTTGATCCTAACTCTAATTCTAACATTAACCTTAATTATAGTTGTAACCCTAATTATAATCCTAACCCTAACCCTAATCCTAATTTTAACCCTAACCATAATTCTAACACTAATTCTTACTCAAATTGTAACCCTAACCCTAAAATTTACGCCAATACTAACCCTAATTTTATCCCTAACCCTAACCCTAATTCTAATCATAGTTCTAACCTACTCCTAACCTAAACCCTATTTCTAGACCCTAATTGTATTAATGTGTAACCCTAATTCTAACTTGAACCTTAATTCCAACCCTAATTATAATCTTAACCCCAATTATGATTCTACCCTAACTATAACCATAATTTTAAATCTAACAATAATCCTAATTCTAACCCTTAGCTTAATTCTCATTCTAACTATGATTTTAACCCTAACCTGAATTCTAACCCTAAATCTAGCCATAACCGTAACCCTAAATGTAACTATAATGCTTACCATAACTCTAATTCTTGTACCCTAATTCTAATAGTAACCCACCTTAATTCTAACCCTAATTCTAATAGGAACCATAATCCTAACTCTAACCCTAACCCTACCATAATTCTAATCATACCATCATTCTACCCTAACTATAACCCTAATTTTAAATATAACAATAACCCTAATCCTAACCCTTACCTTAATCCTAATTCTAACTATTATTTTAACCCTAACCCAAATTCTAACCCTAACTCTAGCCCTAACCCTAACCCTAATTAGAACTCTAATGTTTACCGTAATTTAGTAATCCTAAGTCTAAGTCTAACCCTAACCTTAATTCCAACCCTAACCCTAATTATAACCCTAACCTAAGTATAACATTAACCCTAATTGTAACCCTAACCCTAACCCTAATTGTAACCCTAACCCTACACACATTGCTAATTGTAATCCTAACTCTAATTTGCTAAGTCTAAACATTTTTCAATTCTGATTCTAATAGTAACCCACCTTAATTCTAACTCTAATTCTAATAGGAACCCTAATCCTAACTCTAACCCTAAACCTAACCCTAATTCTAATCATAACCCTGATTCTACCCTAACTATAACCCTAATTTTAAATCTAAGAATAACCCTAACTCTAACCCTTACCTTAATCCTAATTCTAACTATGATTTTAACGCTAACCCTAACCTAAATTGTAACCCTAACTCTAGCCCTAACCCTAACGCTAACATTAATTCTAATGCTTACCCTAATTCTAATTATAATTCTAACCCTTATCCTAACTATAATTCTAATTGTAATTCCAACCCCAAATCTATTTATAACCCTAACCCTAATTCCAACATTAACCCTAATTCTAACCCTAACCCTTATTCTAACCCTAAACCTAGCTTTAATTTTAACCCTAAGTCTGATCCTAATTCTTACCACAATTCTAATAGTAACCCACCTTAATTATAATCCTAACTGTAACTCTAACTTTAATTCTAATGCCATACACACCATAATTCTAACCCTAATTGTAATAGCAACCCTAATCCTAACTCTAACCTTAACCCTAATTCTAATCCTAACCCTGATTCTACCCTAACTATAGTTCCCTAATTTTAACCCTAATTCTAACCCATACCTTAATCCCAATTCTAATTATGATTTTAACCCTAACCCTAACCCAAAATCTAGCCCTAACCCTAACCCTAACTATAACTTTAATGCTTACCCTAATTCAATAACCCTAATTCTAACTCTAACCCTAACCTAAATTATAATTATAACCTAATTCTAGTTTTTAAACCTAACCCTAATTCTAACCCTAATCCTAATTTCAATCGTAATTATAATCCTAATCCTTACTCAAACCCTAACCCTAATTTTAATCCTAATTCTAAGTCTTACCCAAACCCTAACCTTAACCTAAACCCTAATTCTAATCTTAATTTTAATTCTAACCATACTTAAAACCCTAATTATATACCTAATTGCAACCCTAATCCTAAACCTAATTCTAACTATATTTCTAATACTAAAACTAAACTAAACCCTAATCAAACCCTAACCCTAATTCTAACCTTAACCATAAATCTATTTCTAACCCTGACCCTACTTTTAACTCTAACACTAATTTTAAAATTAACTTGAACCTAAACCCTAACCCTAACCCTAAATTAAAACTTATAATTTTCTTGACTCTTGCCCATTTCTTTCCTACCATGAGCTGACTTGGTACACATTTTGTATGATTTATCACTTTTAGGATCTTAGATATGTCATTTATGATGGCATTATCATTTTTTATATCTAAATTTGAGGGATTGTATTCTTACTTATCATTATTCCATTATTTTATAACTTTTCTTTTAGAGTTTTGTGCTTTGTTGAGATCTATCCTTTACCCACCCTAGCTGCCCTTGCCAATCCCATTAGGTTTCCATTTTCATGTCTAATATACCACTAATTCTAACCCTAACCCTAGTTCTAACATTGGAGTTAGTGTTAGGGCTAGGGTTAGGGTTAGGTTTGGGTCATTTCAAATGCTTTAGTTGGTGTAATATTAATTCCCAAATTTATATTAATATATAAAACCATTTGGTATGGAGTAACTATTTAATGTCATCATTTGACACCATAAGATAAACATATAATATGAAGTATTCCAACGCATATACATTGCCACCCTAGTACTTGTCCACATAATATTCTTATCTATTTCTTTGCAAATTCTCTTACCCTTAAAAATTACACTTTTGGTTCTAACTTTGCTTATTTAAAAGCCAAAATAATTCATATATTAAAAATTTTAGTAACTATTATAATAAGTTTGTAGTCTAAATATTTCCATAATTTGGGTGCATTTCTTTCCAATTAGTAATCTATTTTATATTGTGTTGTGTGTTTTTTCACAATACAATTGAATTGCATACATAAACAATTTGGTATGTAGCTTGTTAAACCTTGGAAATGTTAGTTCTTGTTCAAACAATTTGGTATGTAGCTTGTTAAACACTTTTTAATGGTGTTTATTCTTCATATTTGTTCACTTTGATAATCTTTCATGCATCATTGACATAATTATAATATTTGAGAATTGTATGATTCTAAGCTCTTTTTACAACATATGATGTTTGATAAAATAATTCAATTGAATGTTTTATATGTATTAAGAGTTGATAGAAATAGAATAATTAATATAGTACTTAGAAATTTTTACTTTTTGGAGGATCATGCATTTAATATCTTTGAAAGATAGAATTCCCAATGTAAAATTTTAATATCAACATTCAATAATCTAAAACCAAAAATATCATGCCTTTATAATTTCAAAGTTTTCATCTTAGCTTCATTCTCTTGGATGTATTTCCAAATGAGTACAAGGCTTCTTAGAAGGAGGAAATACAAAAGTATAGTGCTCTGGATCTAGCCATTGATCAAAATAATTTAAAAGAGTGCTTTGTGCTTGTTTTTTAATGAAATCCTTGAGCTTAGTAGTTTGGAAAAGGTGTGGATGTTTGTTTTTCTCTTTTGTGAGCTTCAACATCTTCTCTAGGCCTTTAAGGAAAATTTGTGTAAGGCCTTTGTTGATAGGTGTAATCATATTAGTAAGGAGATTTATACAATCCAGATCGACAAAGTATTCCACTTGCTCGTCACTACCACCTATAATACCACTAACAATAGCATAAGTTGCTTCTTCCTTTATACAATCTATTGCATCTACAAGGAGCCCCACAAGTGCAAAAATTACCATTGTCTTTATTGTAAGCTCAATGTCATCTTGGGTGAGTGTTGTGATATTGGAAATGAACCTACAAATCTCCATATGAAGCTGCCTCATTATGTTCAAATCTCTCTTGTCACCACTTGAAATGATTGCCACGATACGTAATAGTACTCTATCATTCACAATCTCTTTATAATTCCCATACTCTATAATGTTGGCCATAGTTTCCATGACAAAAAGTAGTATATGAGGAGATTCATGAAAGAGAAGCTAAACAAGGCATGGACAAATATTATTTCTAATGCTAAATTCAAAACTGTCACCTTCTTCAGAAAAATATTAAATTATCTCGCAACTAAGCTTTAGCACTTGAAAGTCTTCCCCTATTTCAAGAAGGGGCTTTACAATTGTAAAAGCAATAACTATGTGATTAGGTTTGCAATGAACAATGTATACGATTAATTTTAGGGCAAGCCAAAAGAGCTTAAAAGGACCTTGAGGACGATAGAAGAAAGGCAACAAATCAAAAAAAATATCATGAGGGATGGCTTCAAAGTTGTGGGAGTGAAAAGCATGGTCTGCAAGAATGGCTAAGGCATGAAGTGCATGTTCTTGCACTTCTTCACTGGGGGAAGTGAAAAGGTTTCTTGAAAAAGGAACTTGCTCCACACTATCTTTCATCCTTAGCTCTACCATTTTAGTAGAAACACCCTGACCTTGACAACATAATGTAAATTGGTTAGAAATATCCATCAAGATAGATATATTTAATCAATTTATAATGCATAATATATTTGTGAAATAAGTTAATTTCCTAATTCAAAATAACTATATAATGAAATTAATTAACACACTAAAATAAAATGATGAAAATACAATGTACATTTAATGACTACATATCCATTCTATGACATTAAGTTAAGATTCACTATTACTAACCCAATAATATAAAACTAACATTAGCATGTGGAAAGAATGAAATAATACAATCTTCAGGGAGAAGAATAGAACTTCTTTGGAAATTTTTCAATATTTCTTCAAACTACTGATTGAGAACATTAACTCCTGCAAGTTTAAAGTTGTAGATAGGCCGCCAGGAAGAGAAGAGCTAAGCATGATAAAGAATTGGAACATTGATTCCTACTAGGTGGACACTACCAGAAAGCTTACCTAGGCAAGGATCAAATGGACTCCACCACATTAAGGGTGGTTCAAGCTTAACTTTGACAGTGCGGCCAAAGGAAACCCAGGTGCTACTAGTGGTGGAGGTATTATAAGAACTGATGATGGGGTGTGTGTCACTGTTTACTATTGAGGGATTGGTATTAAGAGTAATAATATTGTGGAAGCCATGTCTATGCTTTGGGGAATCAAGCTTGTTATCTCATTGAATATACAAAGACTGCATATTGAAGGAGACTCCTAGCTTATTGTCAATGCCGCCCTAGGTCTATCTCAGATCGGGTGGAATCTGGAGAACATCATGGGGGATATCAAGATCCTCGTTAATGGTCTTGAAGATTACAGGATTACTCATATTTATAGAGAAGGTAATGTTGTGGTTGATGCCCTGGCTAATGCGGGTAATGATAAGAATGGGTGGAGATGTTGGAGGAACACTTCCAATTTGTCTCGAGAGATTCTCAACCTTATTGTGCAAGATGGAAAAGGCCATGAAGTATAGGTGGCTTGTGATGATGGTTACCCTCTGGTGTTACCAAGTTGATGGTGGGCTAGAGTTTTCTTCTCCAACTGGTCGAATAGCAGTGAGAACTTTAGAGGAGGTGACATTAACAATTCAAATTTTCAAATTATTCTTGGTGGGCTAGTTACGATCATGCTTGAAGGTGAGGTGGCTAGGCTATGGCCTAGCCAATGGTGCCCCATTAGCAAGAGCCAGAGGAGAGGCGTCCACATAGATATAGGGAATGACATTGCTGATCCTACTTAATGGAGATTGATGGGAAAGCTAGGTTGGCATGATAAAAGGCACACGAAGTTTGATATTGGAAGAGATCTAGGTATTGGATCCTACTGCCTAATAAGGATGACATGTGGCTATGTGGAAGGAATAAGGAGGATGGATTGGACAGGTTTCTTCATGGTGAGTTATGGTTGGGTTAAGCTTGCAGCTGGCATCGCCTATCTTCACACGAGGCGGCGGCCAAATACTCTCCCCGATGAGATGTATCTTGGTGGAAAACTTGAGGTGTATCATAATAATAATTACACTACCATCATTACCCTTACTTAGCAAAATTACCATTTTAATGGTCTCCTTGCTAATTCCAAGACTACCACTTGCAAATATTTCTATTTTGAATGGTTCCAAACCAGCTTCTTCTACTATTCTCAGTTTGGTGAGATGGGAGGGGACATTGTTAAAATTGAACCCATCTCAGCAGAGGAATTCAAATAAGACCCTCTTGTTTGGAATATAATTCAGGAAGGAGAGATAGTGCCCTTTCTTGAAGGAATGGTAGGACATAATGAGAACCTGTCACGACAGTTTGCAAAACCTAGGATGAGGAAACTAGAGAGGTCAGAATTGGTAAAATTGGCTTTCAAGTTTCTAAAGAAGTCATTGGGTAAGCCACAGGGTTACCTACAAAGGGCAAAAAGCACTTGAGGAGAAGCAGAGTCTTTGACCCTGAGCATATGAATATTTTCTTTCACGAGGGCGAGGCGCCTGTAAAACCTCATGGAGGATTTGAGAGGGAGAAGTTGCCGAAGCCATGGGGTAAAATCTGCCTAATGATAATGAAGTTTTTTACATTGGAGGGAAGATTTCGGGTATACTATCATTACCACTTTGCTCTTTTAAATCATTTCAGGAATAAGGTTGAGATTAGCTTTCCCTTCTTTTTTATCTTTTCATTGGACAATTCTGTTAAGTCTATTAGGGAGCTTAGGGACAAGAATGCCAACTACCCTCTTATTCATATTCACCAAGGTCTTATTTTGAGGTTGTATCACTTCCATCTTGCTCTATGTCCACCTAAAAAAATCTAAGTTAAGATTCTTGAGGGCCCACAGCTAAGTACTTCCCATGGGGGTGTTGGCAAAGTGAAGATTTACATTGGGACCCCTAAGATTAAAGGTGGCCCCCATACAGTGGAAGAGACCCCTGTTGAAACCCATGTTATTGCTAAAAATAGGAAACAGAAGCACACCACCCCGATAATAGAAAGGAAGAATGCCAAATGGGTTAAGATGGAGGTTGAGGAAATGAAGACTACCCTGAAGAAAAAACATAAGAAAGGTAAGGGTGTTTCTAATGTGGATGCTCCTATGAAGATTGTGGAAGTGGATACTGGGCTGGAACCAAAGGATAACAATGAAGGCGGAGAGACTGCTCTTCTTAGAATTCGTCGCTCCAAATGGATTATTGGGAAACCGCTGGTGAACACTCTAGGTGTGGAGGTTTTCGATGAATTGAAGTTTGTGGGAGAGACAATGGAGGAAGGCGGGGATGAAACCCCCATGGAGTCTGTGCATGAAGTGGAGGCTACCAGCCACTTTGCCTCGATGAACAACACTAAGGGTCAAGAGGATACTGCGAGGGCTACTGCTAGTAAAGTCACTATTAAGGATGTTGGGGATCAAGTCAGTAAGGGGAGCTGTGCTTGGTGTGAGAAGAACATGGAGGATATTTAGAGCCTCTAGAAGAGAATGGATTCTATGCAGAAAAAGTGGAAGGTTATAGCTGAATTTGCGGCCAAAGCTTTGCATCGAGCTGCTTCCATCTTCGTCGCGGTCAAGGACATGGATGATAAGGTCAAACAAGTGGGAATTGATAGCTTGGGTGACTATAAGGAAATGGTGGACTTCCTGGCTAATTTTGGGGTGACTGACAACCCATAGTTCCTTGTCTCTATTTATTTTTTGTTGTTGTCATCGTTTCGGTGATTTTTGGTTAGTTGTTTTTGGTCTATTGTTTATGTGTTGTCCATCTGCTATTTCTGGCTCATTGAAGGCCTAATGCCCTAGGGGCTATTCTGTTAAAGGGATCTGGACCCTCTTTTCTAGTTCAACTAATCAAAAACATTAGCTTAGAATATTAAAACAAATCTCAACCAATTATTAAAAAACTTTTAAAAAGTGAAAATTTAATATTGTGGATACAATTTTATAATGTTATTTTTTTTTAATTGTTTCAATTTATTTAGACTAATATTTTGTAATAATTGGGTGTGTTTTAGGAGAATAAACTCTTTTAACAGTTCCCTATTTGTAAGAAAGAATAAGAATAAACTCTTTCACGTAATTTTTATAATAATTCCTCACTCAACTAATAGAAAAGTAAATAAACTTCAATTAGATGAATCTTTAATTCTATTCACTAAGTTAAATAATTAGTGTATAAAAGATTATAACTATTGTTTACTTTTAGATAGTTTTTTTCCTAGACATATTTTTCATTTAACTTGCTACTTTGTTCAATCTTTTAATCTATTTCTATTCTAAGTTAAATTAAAAATAATTTAAATTAAAACTCATACATCTATTAAAAACAACCATTTAAAACAAATTTTGAAAAATAATTATTTAAAGGACTAATTGCTAACGTCTTGTAAATAAATAATACACCGATTTAATTAAGACTAAATAGATCATATTATTCTACAACTAATATTTTAACCTTTAATAAGTGATATCTAAATATTTATATTCTTAAATTTAAAATAAAATAAAATAAAATAGATCATATTATTCTACAACTAATATTTTAACCTTTAATAAGTGATATCTAAATATTTATATTCTTAAATTTAAAATAAAATAAAATAAATTATTGTATACAAGAATTGAATAAATCAAATTTAACCCAAATTAATAATTTTATTGTTTTATTCTAAATAACCTCCTTGCCTTATTTGATAAATTTTAAAACCTATCAATAAAATCTGATATAAATCTTTAATTTAATCTTATTTAATTGTAAGGATAATTAGAACCCTATATATAATAAAATAAAAATAAAAAACACCTAAATGTTAATATTAATAGAATTGTATACTAATTTAATTATACACTTCATAAATTTTAAAAAACATGATCATATTTTTAAACAAATAATAAAGCAATTCCTTACTAAAAAACTAACTGAAGTTAGCTACAATTAATAAATAAAGAAATAATTATCTTTTTCTATTTTGAAAACTTTCATTATTTAAAACTTAAAATACATTTCATTCACAAGAAATTATTCATTTAGCTTTCTTAATTTTGCTTTATTTTATTCTATAATTTTTTTTAGAATTTCTAACTAATTTATTTTCCCCAAGTTCCGATCTGATTATGATATGAATTGCATGTTGTAGGAGGGAGGTTCAAAAACCCTCTATGAAAAAATCACAGGCATATACATGCATCCATCCAGAGTAAGGAAAAACCCTTTATATTAAGAGACCTACAATTGATTTATTGGTTCCATTAATAAAAGAAAACCAATACCGATTAAAATAACCTTTGAAAAAAAAAATTTCCTCCAAAGGCGATCCTTTTGTTTTCTATTGGCACTCACTCACTTCAAATCTTGCAATTTGAGATGCTCCCTGAGTTATTTGTCTCTGTTGTGTGTGAAAAAAAACCGTACCTATTTAATTGGTAGTTTCTGTAACGAAGTTAACACGTTCCCTAGTCGACCTGTGTTTTTAATTCATTCATTTATATGTTGTAACCCATGATTCACGAATATTTTAGTTTTTTTTCCTTATGATGCCGTGAAGGAATTTTTAATATTGGAGTCTTATTTTTTTCTTATTTAGTTTTTTGGTTTTTTATTTGTGGAGTGATTATTTGTATTATTTAATTTTTTTAATAAATATTCTATATTGGAATCTTACAAGTTTACATAGAAATTCCAAAATCTTTCAGCTCCCATTCGTGTTGTGAATGAGAAATTAATTGATATAATATTTGACTTAATTTTCTTCTTAGAATAAATATTTGTTGTATAGACAAATTGGATTCCAATAATGTTAATTTACATTATTCTAATATTCTAATATTTTTATATAGTATTATTTTATATTTTTGTATATTAATAGTATTATTAATATTATAACTATAAATAATAACGATTTTGTACCTTTGACAAAAAGTAATTTTGAAGTTTTAGGTAATGAAGTAAAAATTTAAATTTAAAAAATTGATGATTTTTCACTCTCAGAATTATAGCCATCCGTTTAGGCATGACTTAACTCGTGGGAGGTAAGGTTAGTGTTCATAATTTATTTACTTGCCACATCCTCCCCTCAAATGGAATTTCTCTCCACATTTATAGGTATTTGTTGCACTCTCGGACAATCCGTAGAGAAGAGGTCATTTTTTGAGCCAATCACAATAGAGATAAATCATTTTTCAATGATTTTTTGTTAAAATTTTATCATTTTGACATAGGAAAATTTCAAATTTATATCAAATTTGCCTAATAAGAAAAATAATCTTTTGTCTTGATCGGTTTACTATTAGTAGATTAATAACTAGATAAGCCTCAGCCAATGCAATAGTACTACCAAAGGTAGGTACTAATAAATAAGATTAGAAGGCTCAAGAAAACTTACAAAATTGCAATGTCAAGTTGCATTATTGCAAGTTGCAATAAAGCTCAAGTTTCATGGTATTTGAAAAGATCTGTCCTACTTTCTAAATGACTAGTGTGCAAAGTTATGAGATGCATTTGTCAAATTTCAAAGTGCTTCTAAGTGGCACTGATCTAGAAGTCCAAGGAAATGTTGTAAAATGTTGAATGTAAAATTATAGAATAACCCCAAACCTCTAATAATGAAATCCTCTTAACTCCATAAGGAGGTTTAGGAGTCTTGAAAATCCCAAAAAACTAAACTTCAAGGATCAAGGTGATTACAAATGTCAACACATGCCAACAAATTAGTAGTAGGCACATCCAAAAATTTCCACCTCATTCAGCACCATTCATTGGAAACAAATAATCAGAGATGGTGTAAGAATCCCAAGTAGTTCTACCGTAATTTTCTAATTTTTGTCTTGAATTTCTGATTAGGTTTTCTTGATGAATTGAAGGGTTTTTTTTTGTTTTCAATGCATGAATGTTTTTTCCATGATATGATAACAATATAGAATCATTCTTGCATGAAACTAAAATAAATAGATGACTAAAAATATAAATCAAACCACTGATATAATAGGAACAACAATTAGATTATTTCAATTTGAAGATGTTACATCAACAACATACCTAGAAGATGATAACCTGCCCATCATACACATACATGGAAGTTGATTACATAACAGTCATGTCTAATTTGCAAATCAGATCTGATGATAATGCAAATGTGGTCCTCAATGGCTGAGAAACCCTCTCCAAGACAAAGCAATGATTCCCAAGGATACTTGCCAAGGTTGTAGTGATGGCTAATGACAAAATGGATGATATTTTGTTGTCCTAAATTCTGATTTCTGATCTACAGAGACTGATGTCAAATCTTATTACAAAATGTTTACCAAAACAAACCTTAAACTCCTCCAAATGGTGGTGGCTAGGTCTAGGGATGGAACAATGGAACCTTAGATGAGAGATATGTCAATATAATGCCAAAAGATGTCACCAAACCCTTTGATCTGCAACCTGCTATGGATTTGCAAAGGTCTAAAGCTCAAATTTTCATACAAATGAATGATGCCAATCACCAAATTGCCCTCCAAAATATGGTGCTTCACCCCCAAACCCTAGCAATACATTTGATGATGAAAATGTGTCAAGGAAACCTTCAGATCTACAACAATTTGTCCTCGACCTACAATAAACTTCAAACCCTAGCCAAAATGATGAATTCCTTTCCAAACCCTAGTTGATATGAAGCTCCAACATGTAGAAAACTTCCAAATATGCTCAATGATAACCCCAAATGGATCCACCTCACAAAGTGGGTTGGGTTTTTGTCCAAACCACAAATCCTAAGGATTTTCATCCTTAAAACTTCGCTGAAACTCTGTTACAACCAAGAGAAAACTCTCCAAATGACAAAAGACAATAACTCAAGATGATGAAAATGACCTCCAAACTCTATCTTTTATAATCCTTCACTTGGGCACCCAATTGCAATCCTTTTTATTTCATTTTGAAGTCCACCACCAAACAACTATATTTTATTTTAATTTTCCTTTTATTTTTCTCAAGTTGGATGGCGAACAAGGAGATAATAAAATAATAATATTATATTATTTTTCCTCTTCACCCTTGAGTAGCCACTTTATGGAATAAAATATAATATTTTAATTTTAATCAAATATTATTTTAATTGTCACTTCTCTTATTTTTCATTTTTCCTTATTTTTCTCTAATTTTCTCATCTCCAAGTGGGTCACTTTTCCTCTAGGCAAATTATTTAATTAATTTTAACTTTTCCAAAAATATCACAAAATACTCCAAGTCAAATGCCGACTTCATTTTTCCAAGGAAAAATAGTTTCTAAGTCAATTTAGTTCTAAATGAGTTATAGTAACCAACTTTCCAAATGTCAACGTCATTTGTAACAATGGCTCAAAAGGGGGACATTACAAATGGAAGATTTATCAAGGTGGTAATCACATTGTGAGTCATATCTATTCCATATGATGATAGTTTTCAATGTTGCTAGATGCACTCCGAAGGTAATTCAGTTGACTTTCTAGTAAGAAGCATATTCACACAACTTGATTTTAAACTACATCCAAATTTTTGACCACTATCCCAACTATAGGACATAGAATGTTTAACTACAAACACATGGAGATCTCTTGAGCCATAATATTCCCTCTTCACACTTGTGGTTCCATATTTAAAAATCAGCACTTCTTTGACTTTACAAAAATATAATGATGGCTTAGCAGTACTTCAACATCAAGGGAAACATAGTAGTGCTGAAATGAAAAAATAATTTTTAGAAGGGCGTGGACATAAAGGATTACTAAATAATTCAAGATAAAAACTCCAAACACATTTCAGACTACTCAGTCCTCATCAACAGAGTGAGAAAATACAATGAAATTTAAACCTATAAATAGGCCACTCACACCACAAAAGGTCATGACCCATCGAGGGGTCACATTATGTCATATAAAATAGGAGAGGGACCATGGCCTTCTTGAGAGGTCACCCATCCCAAGACTACTCTAGCCCGTGTATTCTCAATAATGGAGTTCTAAATGGGATCCATAACTGGCAAGACAAATAGGAATACATAAATAGTGTAGAGGTTAGAAAAATATGAATAACAACAAGGCCCATAATGAGGTCTAAGTCTCTCAATTAAAGGTAGTTTTTACAAAGAAAAACATGCAATGGCTTGTGATTCCTCCAATAAATAAGTCCTCGGGGAATGTGTCGCAGTTTAGGATTAGAAGACCACAACTAAAATATAGGAAGGAGCACATCAACAATAAGATTTAACTTCTTGACAAAATGGCTATTGTCCATTTTAAGAACAAGAGGGATATGCTTAGGCTTGAGACCGCGACGTGCAGAAACTCTGGCAAAGACTTGAGCAAGCAAAGATGGTCAATCATCAAACTGAATCTTATCAAACAAAGGTAGAAGAAAGTGCACATTGTATCCTCTAGCTCGAAGATGATTGTAGAAATAGTTACGAATGACTAAGAATCCATCATGATCACTTTCTCTGGTGAGGAAGTGCTTGAAGGAAGTATTTTGGTGCAACTGATGGTGGGCGGAGGCTAGGATATATTGATAAGCATTTAGTGGTTTCTAAAAGAACTTGGTGCTCATAATACAAGATCAATTAAAATCCTTACCCTTGAGAAGAATAACATCCAAGAAGGCAACTTCAACTTCAGAGACTAGGGAAGTAATGTTGATAGTGTCATAAATGGACCCGAACTATGACAAGAAAAGGTCCAAGGATGCATGAGAACCATGCCAAACCCTGATAGCATCATCAATGAATATTTTGTAGAAAAGGAGATCCCGTGTATCAATATAATCTCAAATCTGTAGCTCTAGATAACATAAGAAAAGGCAAGCATAAACAATAACAAAACTGCTACCCATTGCAGTACCACGACTTGCCTATAAAATTTCCCATTGAACTCCAGGTAATGTTGTATGAGAACCAATCTAGAAAGATTGATAATGAAATCTGTCAAAGGTCCTGAGAAGACATCCTTGCAAATATGTCGAAGTACAATGAGGCTTGATGCAGTAGGAATACTAGGATACAAACTTTCGACATCAAAAGTGAATAACAAAATGTCCCAAGGAAAAACTTTGTCATGAATGAAGATCATTAATCAAAGATAGGGAGTCAACCAGGTGGTTATTCTAGGCAAGGAGGATAGGAATAATAGTATGATGAAGCCAATGTGAAGCCAGTTTGAGTAAGAAATCACAATAAGAGAAAATACGTCTACCCACCAAAATAGGCTTATGAATTTTAGGTAACAAATAAAAGACACAAACCCTGGTTGAATCAGGATTAACTTTGAGAAGGTAAGACGCAGGTTCAAAACCGAGCAACCCAATGGAGTAGGCATGATCAACCAATCTACTCAAGGAGGAGAAGAGGGAAGCCCATCGAACCACTAGGACAACTTCATAAACATTGGTATCAGATAGATGGTGAAGCCCTTCATATACAATGCAGAGATCTTGAGCCTACTGTGTAGCTCAACAAAATTATCCACAGACGAGCATAGATTATAGATGACTTGTTTAAAGGCATCCATATATAGCTTCAAGTAGGTCTCCTGAAATTTGGCAATCTCTTTTTCAAGAGCTTCTGACAAAGAACTATGCACTGAGTCATCCAGAACCACAAGTCGAGGAGCATGGATTTGTAGACTGTTAGGAACCATACCCTTAGAAAAATTAGCCTCCATGGTGATGAGGCAATGAGAACATCTCTTTAACCTTTTGTTAAGGCCAGCATAATCTTTCCAAACCACTTCCATAATGATATCCAAGGTTGGAGGGATAGGTGGAGGTGGTGGTTGACCAACAACCTCAGTAGAGCTAGAATTCTCCTCATCGATGGCATCCAGTAGGGGGGCAAGGTGACCTGAACTCGCAGTAACGTGAAGAGAATTATCTTGCCTTCCACCATGAGCCTAATGGGTGTTAGGATCATGGGAGGGGAGGGGATGGTGGGAACAGGGCTGAGTTATCAGAGGAAGAGTTAAACACATAGGGTGAACCATGGTAATCTTAACTCTTTTGTGAAGAAGTTCCTCATTAGGGGTATCAGATCTGACACTGTCTTCCGCAACCAGAGCTAAGGCAAAGCTAAAGACCTCCTTAGAAAGTAAAGAAACAAAAACCATAAAAAATCCTAGATTTTGCAAAAACATAATGATGGCTTAGCAATACTTCAACATCGAAGGAAACATAGTAGTGCTGAAATGAAAAAATAATTTTTAGAAGTGAGTGGACATAAAGATTATGCTCAATAATTCAAGGTAAAAACTCCAAATATGTTTTGGATTACTTGGTCCTTATCAGTGCAGTGAGAAAATACAATGAAGTTTAAGCCTATAAATAGGCCACTCACACCACGAAAGGTCACGACCCATTGAGGGGTCACATTATTTCGTATCTCGAAGAGACCTTTTAGGGAAAATTAATTAAATAAACACATATTAACTAACCAAGGTAGCACCAGGCAAAGAAATAGGAGAGGACCAGTGACCTTCCCGGGAGGTCACCCATCCCAAGACTACTCTACCCAACATGCTCAATAACAAAGTTCTAAAGGGGATCTGTAACTGGTGAGACAAATAGGAATACATGAATAGAGTAGAGGTTAGAAAAATATGAATAAAAACCAAGCCCATAATGAAGTCTAAGTCTCTCAATTAAAGGTGGTTTTTACAAAGAAAAGCACACAATGGCTTGTGATTCCTCCAACAAATAAGTCATCGGAGAATGTGCCACAGTTCAGGATCAGAGAACCACAACTGAAAGATAGGAAGGAGCACATCAACACTAAGATTTAACTTCTTGTAAAAATGGCTATTGTACATTTTAAGAACAAGAGGGATATGCTTAGGCTTGAGGCCACGACATGCAGAAACTCTGGCAAAGACTTGAGCAAGCAAAGATGGACGATCATCAAACTGAATCTTATCGAACAAAGGTAGAAGAAGGTACACATTGTATCCTTTGGCTCAAAGATGATTGAAGAAATGGTTAGGAATGATTAAGAGTCCATCATGATCACTTTCTCTGATGAGGAAGTACTTGAGCTTGCTAACAATGAGGGAAGTATTTTGGTGCAACTGATGGTGGGAGGAGGCTGGAATGTATTGGTAAGCATTTAGTGGTTTCTAAAAGAACTTGGTGCTTAGAATACCATGGCAATTAAAATCCTTTCCCTTGAGAAGAATAACATCCAATAAGGCAACCTCAACTTCAGATACCATGGAAGTAATGTTGATAGTGTCATAAATGGACCCAAACTATGACAAGAAAAGGTCCAAGGATACACGAGAACCATGCCAAACCCCAACAACATCATTAATGAATCTTTTGTAGAAAAGGAGATCATGTGTATCAATAGAATCCTAAACCTGCATCTCCAGATTACATAAGAAAAGGTAGGCATAAACAATAGCAAAACTACTACCCATTGTAGTACCACAAATCTACCTGTAAAATTTCCCATTGAACTCTAGGTAATGTTGCATGAGAACCAACCTGGCAAGACTAATAATGAAATCTATCAAAGGTCCTGAGAAGACATCCTTGCAAAAATTATGAAGGGCAATGAGGCCTAATTTAGTAGGAATACTAGGATACAAACTTTTGACATCAAAAGTGAATAACAAAATGTCCCAAAGAAAAACTTTCTCATGAAGATCATTAATCAAAGACAGGGAGTCAACCAGGTGGTTATTCTAGGGAAGGAGGATAGGAAGAATAGTATGATGAAACCAATGTGAAGCCGGTTCAAGTAAGAAACCACAATAGGAGCAAATAGGTCTTCCCACCAAGATAGGCTTATGAATTTTAGGTAACAGATAAAAGACACAAACCCTGGTTGAATCAGGTTTAACTTTGAGAAGGTAAGACATAGGTTCAAAACTGAGCAACCCAATGCAGTAGCTGTTAGCAAGAGACACATTGGAGCTTCATGATTGTTATCATTGATGGCAACAAAGTTCATCCCACACATTCGCAGGACATGGTGTGCCTATACTGGAAGTCAAATTGAAGAGTGTTGTGATCCGGTAAGCAAGAACAGAGCATGTGGCAAGGTCCGACAGTCAAGTCCAGATCTCTCAAAGGAAGTATTTTTGGAAAGTGCGGACTTGGGGAAGTCAAGAGGAGTACCTTGACTGATAGATTCCAAGAATTGAGCCTCCGGTGATGAAGGAGTGAAGAGATATGAGCATTCAAGTATTGGGATCCTGTTTGGTAGAACATACAGAGGAAAAACTGACCGGCAGAGCATCAGACATTATTCCGGATAAGATATTGATGATGATCAAGGTTCCTAAGGTATCATTCATGATTGGCCGACATGTTAGATGACTTCTATAAGTATCTTTTTTATCCGCATCACTTGGTAAGCAAGGATTCAGCCGACAGACTAAAGTCTGGGAAATACTGACTATTCCGGATGCCGACTAGAAAGAGGATGAAATCCTTTGTGCGGATATATATATACCAAATGGATTTCAATGAGAGTTGTTGTTGTGGTGTTGTGTGCGAAGAAAAGCAGCAGAGTAGAAGGAAAGCAGTAAGGAAGGTCCGGTATGTGAAAGGACAACAGCATAAAAGAAGAGAAAGGATGAAGTGCAGTAGATCAATATACTGAGCCTAACCAAAACTAAACTCCAGCATGTGTGGATGCTTCTCATCAGTTCAAAGATCCTGTTATTCTTCTTACAACTTGTAGACAGTGAGTCTCTTGTAGGCAGTGACCCTCTTGTAAGCAGTGTGCTCGGGCAGTGATCCCTAATTGGCAAGTGTCATTTTGTAATTCTATTCTTCTAACAGAGAATACAATCTTGGGTTAATCACCCTATGGTTTTCTCCCTTAACAGGGTTTCCACGTCAAAAATATTGTGTCATGTGTATTACTATTTCATGGTTATGTTTGCTTATTTGAATTAATACTGCATTAATTATTAAGAAAGTTCAGAAACCTGAAATAATTAAGATAACTGATTCACCCCCCCTCTCAGTTATCAACAATTGGTATCAGAGCCAGGTTCCTCCAAATAGAACCTAACAGCTTGAGGAAGATCTGGGAATTAAAATGGATGTGTATGGTATGAGGGAGCAACTTTAGTCTGCCCTAGATGATCTTGAGCAACCTAATTCTAAAGTCAATGAACTGAAGGAAAGACTCAAACAAGCTGATGATTTCATAAATGAACTAAAAGGGAAACTAAGTCTCTCTATGAAAAAGAGAAAGGATCTACTTCAGGAATTGGCAAGTCAAAGTGAAGCAAATGATACAAATGAAGATCTGAAGGAGAAAATCAAGTTATGTGAAAAGTTATCAAAAGAGATCATTATGGTAAGACATGAAATGGAATTAGGAGTTATGAAATTTACTCAAGAAATTGAAGAGAAAATAAAAACTGAGGATGATCTAAGATAATCTCTCAAGGAGAAATCAGAACACTGCCACAAGATGGATAGAATAATCAGACATCTTGAATCTGATCTTGAAGATGCTAAAGAAAATGAAGAAAAATGAGGATCAAATTATCTCTCTTAAAAGGGATCTTCAAACAGCAAATGAATATAAAGAGAAATTCAAGATAAGTTCTGCTCAACTTGAAGTTCTTCTTGAAAGCCAAAAGAGGGTAGATGACAAGTGTGGTTTGGGATATGAGAAAGGTGAAAGCTCCAGATCTGGTCAGAAGAAGTTTGGATCAGAAAATTCAAGGAATAGGCCTAGAAGACCTCCGGTAAGGCAACCTAATGCTCAAAGATATCCATCCTTCAATGGACACTGCCACAACTGCAATAAATTTGGTCACAAAGCTAATCAGTGTAGAAGGAGAATGAATCAGACTAACACATCCTTCTTTGGACAGTGTTTTAACTGCAAAAGGTATGGTCACAAATCTCATGAATGCAGAAATATGCAAATGAACAATTCATTCAATGGTAGATGCTTTGCATGCAATAGAATGGGTCATATGGCTAATCAATGTAGATCAAGAGGACATCGATCAAATATGCAAAGAAATGTTGTTTGCCACAATTGCAATAGATCCGGTCATATTGCCAAATTCTATAGAAGCAAGAAGTAGGACAAAAGAGGTCCGGTACATCATAATCAGAATCAAGACAAGGGAAACGGAAAAGTGAATGTGGATGAAGTCAAAAGTGAGATGAACAAGATTTGGGTGAAGAGAAGTACAGAAAATGTAGGGGATGGATCTGCACCAGAATTTGGTGTTGATATTCCTTCCAGAAATTAAAAGGTGAGCTCTGGCTCAGGGGGAGACACAAAGAAAAACATTTTCCCCCAGCCAGTTAATTGGTGCCGGAACTAGCACAAGGAGAGTTGCGGATTAAAGGGTTCACAAAGGGACATCCAAATAAGGTTTGGTGAAGAGATGAAAGATCTGCAATAAGTTTTGAACAGGTTGAAGACTAATCCAGTTCGTCAGTCATCCGGTGAGTAGTAGGTTTTTTCACAGTTAAATCTGACATGATTCAAACTATGGAATCTTGATCTACGGATAGATCAAATGATTAAGGAAAGGAAGATAGATTATCACTATTCTCCAAGAATAACTCTAAGTATATCTCAGTGATCCGGAAAAGATCTATCTCAGATTAAGATGAACAAGGCAACCAAAATGACTTAGGTTGCGCATTTATTACAATATGAAATTAGGGCTTTCCCAGAAATAAAAGAGTTTATTCGTTCGTCATTTGCACATTTGCACTCAAGAAGAAAAGAAAAGGAGCTCTACAACAAATTGTCTCAAATTCTCAAAGATTAATCATTGAAGTCGATTCATCCAACAAATTAATCTGGCACATTCAGCGAACCCTAGAAGCATAAAAGGTATTTTCCATTGTTGAATATCTCTTTGTAAATTTTTTGAAAATGGCTACTCCGAATGTGGTAAAGATTTCTGATAGGCCACGCCCTAAATTTAAGAAGCACCCATACAAATCTCTAGAAGTGGATCCCTCAGGTGCTTTTTCCAGCATTCTGCATGGTATTTTGTATGTAGAAGATGTTAGGGTTTACATTCATGCGAACATTGAAGATTTTGGGGAATCCAAGCTGGCAGACATCTATTACAATCATTTAATAGATGATACTTTTGAACTCAAACCACAGTACCAGGCCATCCGGGATAAACATTTTGGTCAGTGCATTCATTTCCCCTATTTTGAGAAGTATGAATGGGTCCGGTATGTGTTGAGCAGAGCACATGATAACTTCTTATGGTTGAATAGACCATTTAAGATCACTAAGGATGCAATTAGGGCAGTAACTAGCTTGCACTCATCCGGAGGGATACCAGTTCTCAAATCTGTCAAAAACCAAACTGTGAGTGAAGCTACCGGATCAAAATTTGATAAGAGAGCAATGACCATAGAAGATATCTCTAATCCGGATATCAAGTTTGCATCTATGATAATTGGTTATAAGATATATCACTCCAGCAGGGAGAATTTAGTACCCAGAACTGCTGTGTATACTGCTTATGAGATGTTGAGAAAGAATGCAGATTATGACCTCTGTGAACTCCTTCTAAGCCAACTGATGGAAAACTTACAGAAGATTAAGAAGGACAAGAAGAACTCTTTTAAGTATGGTGGACTAATATTGTGTTTGTTTTTCTACTTTATGAATGAGCTGCTCGGATCCAATGGTTGGGTATGGCAAAATGACAGACCTGTTGCCATTCAAATTAGAGACTACCTGCATGGGCTTGGGAATGCTAAGGCAAGAAATACAGCTCTGTGGGGTTACTTCAAGAACTTTTAGAGTATGATGCAAGCAAGGGAGAGAATTCCAAAATCTCTAGTTGAAAAGTATAAGGATACAGTTTGCCTTATGGTAGAAACTGATCAGTGCCTAATGGAGGCTGTGGAACCAAGGATAGTCTGGATCATGCCCATGGGGTATGAAGTAGATGAGAAAATTGTTGAGCTACATGTTCAACACATGCTTAGTCAACCCAAAGATCCTAAGGCAGAAAGGTTTGGAACCTTTGAAGAATTAGGTATAAAAATCCATGTTGAGCTCAAACAACTGGAGATGAAGAGAAAAGTGAGAAAAGAGGTAGAAGAATTTGCCAAGAGGCATGGAATCTCAAAAGAGGCACTTGATGCACATAGAGAAAAGATGGAAAGGGCAGAGAAAGAGAAGGAAGAAGCAGAAAAGGAAAGTGATCCGGTAGAAGCCCCCTCCCAGACCAGATCCTCTAAGAGGTCTGCACCTCCAACTGCTAAGACCTCAAAGGCATCAAAACCGGAAGCAAAATCATCTGGTAAAGCAGAGAAAAGGACTAAGACAAAGGCCACAAGGTCTTATATCAGTCAAAAGGATGAAGAAGAGACAGAATCAGATGAGGAGGTAAGGAAAATGAGGAAAAAGAAGAAAGTATCTGGTGAACCCTCTACCGGTGAAGACAAGGAAAAGATGGCATAAGAGTTTGTTGAAAGGCCCACTCTGTCCATTGATAATGTAGTCAAATTAGTCACTGTGGATGGGAACTTGAAACCAATGACTAAATTTTATGACTACTACAGTGAGGCTGATCAGAAGATCCTGCAAGAAGTCACAGTCAGGTACCTTAACATTTACAATAAAGCATTCATTGAGATTATATCTTTAATTCCAAAGAGCCTAGAGAAAGAACTAGAAATCAGAAAGAACAATGCCAAGGCCAAGGGCCTTGAGATCAAGGAACAAATAGCTATTCAGCTCTATCCCTCAATCACATAGAAACAAATGAATATGATTTTCAAAGATTGCAAGGATGAGTTCCGAAGAAAATCTAGAATAAATTAGCTTATGCTTGGAGAAACTGACAAAATAGCTAAAGAAACTGAAGAAATCCTCTGGCATGCCTACAAAAGGTTCAACATTCCTATCATAGAGGACATAAGTGATGAGCCCTCTGCCATGGATGACAAGGAAGAAACTACTGAGACAGTAGTAGAAGAGGTAAAGGAGACAGGTGAAGAAAAAGGTAAGGACTTTGATTCTTCTGCTCCAGAAGAGGAAGTCCAAGGAGAAGTAAATCCGGACTCTCTAGCAGTCTCCGGATCTAAAGGAGAAGAAAGTATAAAAGAAAAATCTAGTCAAGAAGAACACGGAAAGGGAAGAGAAGAAGAGTCAAAGATAGAAAAAGCTACAAATGACAGTGGTAAGGCTGTAGAAGGGGAGAAATTTATGTCTCCGGCAAGAGACACAGCAGAAGCAGTCAAGGATTTCTTGACCAAAGAGATGATGGAATTTGATGAACCAGAGTTACTTCAAGGTCCATTCAATTTTGATTCCCTCTCTCCGATGCAAACCATGAAGCTAGCTTCCTTTACTCAAGCAAAGGCAAAAGAAAAAAATGATGAAGTCTCACATGGAAGACTGTGAACTCATAGAAACTGCATCCAGTGTACTGGAAAAGATCATGCCATCCTTCCAAAAGGATCCTACAACATCCACATCCGGTAATCTAAAGTCTCTTGTAAATTATGTTAGTACACATTTTTATTCTTTAAAGAAAGCAGCAGAAGAGAAAGTCCGGAAAGAGTTTTTGGATAAGAGATTCTCGGAGTTACAAGGACTCTTAACCAATGATAGGAGAAATATAGATATTGGGACAAAGATCTTAGAAAATGCTCTTAAAGATGGTGGAGATATCTATAAATTTTGTGTATCTTGGCCTAATGTGACCAAGGACATTGAGAAGAAAGTAAAGGAACAAGAGGATAAACTGTCAAGCCTCACTCAGAATTTTGATCCTCTCACTGTATCCATAGTAAACCAGGAATGTCAAACTATTGTAGTCATGAATGAGATCAAGAAACTTGAAAAGGAGAGGAAGAACATAATAAGCAGGACAGGTGAACTTAGAGGGATCATTATCCCTAAGTTAGAAGCCATGCATGAGGCTCTAACTGATGCTCAGACCACAGCCCAGACCAGTGATCCGACAGATCTTAAGAGGGCAGAAGCTTTTGCATTCCTATTGAGTGGTCACATCTCAATTTTGGACAGGATGAAGTAGAGTTGGGCGACAGAAGTTGCACAGTTGAAGACAACTTTTGCAGACATATTACAGTATATGTAAGTATAACCTGTTTATATACTTATGCGGCTAAGTATAGTTAAATTTTTGGGCAATTTTGGTGTGCGGACCCTACCCTTTGCCATTGATGTCAAAGGGGGAGTGAGGAACAGTGAAAAATGTGGAATCCAGCTAAGGGGGAGCTCCGGTAAAGTGTACATTAGAGGAGAGCATCAACCAAGGGGGAGTATAGTATAACACTTAGTCATTTTTCACTAAGTGTTGCCATCAATGCCAAAGGGGGAGATTGTTAGCAAGAGACACATTGGAGCTTCATGATTATTGTCATTGATGGCAACAAAGTTCATCCCACACATCCGCAGGACATGGTGTGCCTATACCGGAAGTCAGATTGAAGAGTGTTGTGATTCGGTAAGCAAGAATAGAGCATGTGGCAAGGTCTGATAGTAAGGTCCGGATCTCTCAGAGGAAGTATTTTTGGAAAGTGCAGACTTGGGGAAGTCAAGAGGAGTACCTCGACTGATAGATTCCAGGAATTGAGCCTCCGGTGATGAAGGAGTGAAGAGATATGAGCATTCAAGTATTGGGGTCTTAGTTGGCAGAACAGACAGAGGAAGAACTGACTGGCAGAGCATCAGACATTATTCCGGATAAGATATTGATGATGATCAAGTTTCCTAAGGTATCATTCATGATTGGATGACATGTTAGATGACTTCTATAAGTATCTTTTTGATCTGCATCACTTGGTAAGCAAGGATTCAGTCGACAGACTAAAGTCTGGGAAATACTGACTATTCTAGATGCTGACTAGAAAGAGGATGAAATCCTTTGTGTGGATATATATATACCAAATGGACATCGATGAGAGTTGTTGTTGTGGTGTTGTGTGTGTGAAGAAAAGTAGCAGAGTAGAATGAAAGTAGTAAGGAAGGTCCGGTATGTGAAAGGACAGCAACATAAAAGAAGAGAAAGGATGAAGTGCAGTAGATCAGTATACTGAGCCTAACCGGAACTGAACTCCAGCATGTGTGGATGCTTCTCATCAGTTCAAGGATCCTTTTATTCTTCTTACAACTTGTAGAAAGTGAGTCTCTTGTAGGCAGTGAGCCTCTTGTGAGCAGTGTGCTCGGGCAGTGAGCCCTAATTGGCAAGTGTCATTTTGTAATTCTATTCTTCTAACAGAGAATACAATCTTGGGTTAATCACCCCGTAGTTTTCTCCCTTAACAAGGTTTCCACGTCAAAAATATTGTGTCATATGTATTTCCATTTCATGGTTATGTTTACTTATTTGAATTAATACTGCATTAATTATTAAGAAAGTTCAGAAAGATGAAATAATTAAGATAACTGATTCACCCCTCCCATCTCAGTTATCAACAGTAGGCATGATCAACCTATCTACTCAAGGAGGAGAAGAGGGAAGCCCATGGAACCACCAAGACAGATTCATAAACATTGGTATCAATGAGTTGGCGAAGCCCTTCAAATATATATCGATCTTGAGACAAAATGATAACCCCCAAAAAAATGTATGTAGGGTGAATGATGATAGAATGATCATTAGCTAAAGAAAGGATGGGCTTCTTCCAAGCATAGGGAAAAGGAGGAACAAAAGGTGAAGAGGTTGAGATTAATTTCTTTTCCAGAAGAGATTTGTTGAAGGCAATGATCTTTTATAAAGGCCTGTATTTGTCCTTAGGCATCCAGTCGGGCTTGGGAATTCTAAAGGGTGAGATAAAATCAAGATCTTCTTTGGGTGGGCCACCTCAAGGACCAAAAAACCAACGACGTCAAAGAAGTCTATAAAAATCATTAAACTCTACATGAACAGCCTCTAAAGACATAGGTGGTGGTTTGGGAAGGTATTTGAGACCAAGGCTCAAAACATCAACTTCAGTAGAAGAGAGAGGCCTGGCTGAGAAATTATGAACAGCAAAATTTGTAATTTTACCATCCACTTTCTAGATGTTACTCTGATAAAGGAGAAGGCAACGATAACAATCTAGAAAGAATATAGAGGCCCATTTGTTTAATTTTGGTCTTCGCCGCCTCTACGACGAAACCCATCCTGCCCAGGTGGCTTGAGAGCAAATGGGGCAGAGTTCACCCGAGCTTGATTGGAACTAGTATGATGGAAACTATTTCCACCACCCAAACATGACTACGGCTATGTAGAGGGGGTACAGTTCTACTGACCATTTTGTTGTCTCCTTCGATGATGTCTCTATGGGTGGTGCTAGCCATTTTTTGGTACAGAAGGAGGATTTGGTTTCTCAGGCTATTACTATTGAGGCTTCTTGCATGGTATAGAGGATTCTAGTTGTTGTTGTTGAGGATTAAGGCTTCTACTTTTACGAGGCCCTCTCCTATTATTCTTACCCATAGAAGAAGTAGGGGGAGGAGCAATAGAACAATTCTTAATCCTAGAATGAATCAAACTTTCCAACTGGTTATATTTGTCCAGGAGGGGGCTTATTTCTTTCTTGACTAAATCAACAATAAATTTTAGAGGCCTCTCCCATATTAATGTTAGGAATGTTTTTGGCAGCACGGGTTTGAGAAGCAGCTGCTTCAGCATGGATATTATCTTTAATGATTTGTTCATCTAACCATGACTCGCGTTTAGAATGAAAATGTGACATGAGAACATCAAACCAAGAAATACCCAATTCCTGTGAGATGGTGGAAGAGACAATAAGAGGATCCAACACTACAGAGATATTGGGCCTTATGTGTAGCTCAACGAAATTATCCACAGAAGAGTACAGATTATAGATGACTTGTTTAAAGGCATCCATATTTAGCTTCGAGCATGTCCCTTGAAATTTGGCAGTCTATTTTTCAAGAGTTTCTAAGAAAGAACTATGCACTGAGTCATCTGGAACCACAAGTTGAGGAGCATGAATTTGTAGACTTTTAGGAACGGTGATAACTTTAAGGAAACCCTATTGTTATATGGAGCCTAATCAGACTTGGAGGTTAAATTTACCTAACTTTTATCAGTGCAATTTCCCCCCAAATTCCTACGGGGTCAAGGGGTAACGCCCCCAAGATAGGGTCAAGGGACAAAGAAACATGGTTTTTTATTATTTTATTAAGGCGTTGGAAGTTATTTTTTCATTAGTCGACATAAAAAAACTCTATTTTGTAACCGACAAAAGTCGTGATAAAAATGGCTAAGGGTTAGGGTTTTTGTTGATGTATTGTAGCATTTTGTAGCGATATTGAGTTGCAAGGATTGTTGGTTGTAATCAGTTTCATTTACTGGATAATAATATTAAACTCTCGATTGGTGGATGTAGACCGAGTTTGGGTGAACCACATTAAAACTTGTCTCTCACTGTTATTATTTCTATGTATTTTTATTCCTCTGTTTAATCTTTATTTGCATTTAATTGATATCTTCTGTCAGCTAACCCTAACAAACCCCCCCTAAAAAGACCTATAAAATTCAGGCGAATCCTAGCTAAGTGCTATAATTTTCCTGGCAAATATTTCCTTTTTTTGAAAAAACTATTAATTTTCTTGGTGAATCTATGCACATTATTAAAAAATTTAAAAAATTGCGCTGAATCCTAATGAAAACTCGCTAAAAAAATACAACAAATGGCAAATATTAGAAAATGATTACTAAAGAAATTAATTATAATGGTGAATCCTTCCTTTAAAAAATTGCATATTTGGTCGATGCAGTCCCCCGTATATTCTTTTTTTTTTGTTTAATTTTGAAGCAGGGGCCTGGGAGTAGTAGCCACCGGCAGGGTCAAGGGGCAACACCCCTTGTGGGGGTTAAGGGGGCAACGCCCCCTTGCAAGGGTCGAGGGGCCAGCACCCCCTCGCGGGGTCACTATCCAAAATGCATTGGATTAAATATTTTTTAAATATTTCACTTTTAAAAAAGACTAAAATAAAACTAAATTGTTGCCATTGATTATCATTTTGATCATACGGATGTGGTTGAATTTTGTAACCCCTTTAACATGTGCCTTTTAAAAGGCTTACTGGGGCCCGAAATTTATTTTGGGCCACAAGATCATAATCTAATTGTGTGGCCCAAAACAATATTCGAGCCCCAGCAAGCCTTTTAAAAGGCACATGTGAAAAGGGTTACAGAATACAACCACAACCATTTGATTAAAATGATAATCAATGGTAATGACTGAAAGGCATAATCAAAGTGAAATTAGCCCTAAAGTATAGGATCATGTATTATTATAATAGCGATATTACCTCGAAAGTAATGACAAGAATATAATAGTAATGGAGAATCTAATTAAGATCTATGAATTTATTATAAACTATTAGCGAATCAACTCTAATTAGACACAATTTACTTGGTGAAACAATTTAATTTATTGGTTTACAAAAATAATTCTCTGGCAATTTAACCAAGAAAAAATATTTTTTTTAAAAAATAGGGAATTTAGCACCTCGCTGGTTACAATATATTCACCAAATTTTCATTTCCAGATTCAAACTATTCACCAATTGGCAAAGATTCACCACTAAAAAAACCCTGGTTAGGAACCATACCCTTAGCAAAATGAGCCTCCATGGTGGAGAGGTGATGATAACATCTCTTTAACCTTTTGCTAAGGCCAACATAATCATTCCAAACCGCATTCATAATGGTATCCAAGGTTGGAGGGATAGGAGGAGGTGGTGGTTGATCAATAGCCTCACTAGAGCTAGAATTCTCCTCATCGATGGCATCAGCAGGGGGCCAAGGCAACATAAACTCATAGTAACTTGAAGAGAATTATCTTGCCTTCCGCCATGAGCCTGATGGGTGTTAGTATCATGGGAGGGGAGGGGATGGTGGGAAGAGGGCTAAGTTACCAGAGGAAGAGTTAAACCCATAGGGTTAGCCATGGTAATCTTGACTCTTTTGTGAAGAAGTTCCTCATTAGGTGTATCAGATCCGAGACTATCTTATGCAACCAAAGCCAAGGCAGAGCTAAAGACCTCCTTAGAAAGTAAAGTAGTGTGAGCCATAAAAAAATCTTAGAGTTTGCAAAAACATAATGATGGCTTAGTAGTACTTCAACATCGAGGGAAACATAGTAGTGCTGAAATAAAAAAATAATTTTTAGGAGTAGACATAAAGAATATGCTCAAAAATTCAAGGTAAAAACTCCAAACGCGTTTCGGACTACTCGGTCCTCATTAGCGGAGTGAGAAAATACAATGAAGTTTAAGCCTATAAATAGGCTACTCACAACATGAAAGGTCATGACCCATCAAGGGGTCACATTATTTCATATCTCGAAGTGACCTTTCGAGAAAAATTAATTAAATAAACATATATTAACTAACCAAGGTAGCAATGGGCCAAAAAATAGGAGAGGGCCCGTGACCTTCCCAGGAGGTCACCTATCCCAAGACTAGTTACTCTAGCTCATGCTCGCTCAAGAATGGAGTTGTAAAGGGGATCTGTAACCAGCGAGACAAACGGGAATACATGAATAGAGTAGAGGTTAGAAAAATATGAATAACAACCAAGCCCATACTGAGGTCTAAGTCTCTCAATTAAAGGCAGTTTTTACAAATAAAAGCATGCAATGGCTTGTGATTCCTTCAACAAATAAGTCCTCGAGGAATGTGTCGTAGTTCAAGATCAAAAGACCACAACTAAAACATAGTAAGGAGCACATCAACACTAGGATTTAACTTCTTGGAAAAATGGCTATTGTCCATTTTAAGAATAAGAGGGATATGCTTAGGATTGAGACTGCAACATGCAGAAACTCTTGCAAAGAATTAAGAAAGCAAATATGGATGATCATCAAACTAAATCCTATCAAACAAAGGTAGAAGAAAGTACACATTATATCCTTTATCTCGGAGACAATTGAAGAAACAATTACGAAAAGCTAAGAAGCCATCACAATCACTTTCTCTAATGAGGAAGCACTTGAGCTCACTAACAATGAAGGAAATCTTTTGGTGCAACTAATGGTGGGAGGAGGCTAGGATGTATTAGTAAGCATTTAGTGGTTTCTAAAAGCACTTGGTGCTTAGAATACCAGAGCAATTAAAATCCTTACCCTTGAGAAGAATAACATCCAGCAAGGTAACCTCAACTTCAGAGACCATGGAAGTAATGGTGATAGTGTCATAAATGGACCCAATTTGTGACAAGAAAATGTTGAAGGATACACAAGAACCATGCCCAAACCCTAACAACATCATCAATGAATCTTTTGTAGAAAAGGAGATCCCGTGTATCAATGGAATCCCAAACCTCCAACTCTAGATAACATAAGAAAAGGTAGGCATAAACAACAACAAAACTACTACCCATTGCAGTACCATGAATCTACCTGTAAAATTTCCCATTGAACTCCAGGTAATGTTGTGTGAGAACCAACCTGGAAAGATTGATATTGAAATCTCTTAAAGGTCCCAAGAAGACATCCTTGCAAAATAGTTAAAGGGCAATGAGGCCTAATTAAGTAGGAATACTAGGATACAAACTTTTGACATCAAAAGTGAATAACAAAATGTCCCAAGGAAAAACTTTGTCATGAAGATCATTAATCAAAGACAAGGAGTCAACCAGGTGGTTATTCTAGGCAAGAAGGACATGAACAATAGTATGATGAAGCTAATGTGAAGCTGGTTCGAGTTAGAAACCACAATAGGAGCAAATAGGTCTACCCACAAAGATAGGCTTATGAATTTTAGGTAACATTTAAAAGACACAAACCCTAGCTTAATTAGAATGAGAAGGTAAGACGCAGGTTTAGAACCAAGCAACCCAATGGAGCACGCACGATTAACCAATCTACTCAAGGTGGAGAAGAGCAAAGCCCATGGAACCAGTGGGATAGCTTCATAAACATTGGCATTAGATAGCTGGCAAAGCCGTTCAGATATATACCAATCTCAAGACAAAACGATAACCCCCAAATTTTTCTCTACAAGGCAAATGATAATAGAATGACCATTACCTAGCGAAAGGATGGCCTTCTTCCAAGTGTGGGGAAAAGAAGGAAGAAAAGGAGAAGAGGTTGAGAATAATTTCTTTTCAACAAGAGATTTGTCGAAGGTAGTGATCTTTTCTAAAGGCTTGTATTTGTCCTTAGGCATCTAGTCAGGCTTGGGAATTCTGAAGGGTGAGATAAAATTAGGATCTTCCTTGGGTAGGCCACCTCGAGGACCAAAAAAACAACAAATTTAAAGAAGTCTACAAAAAGCATTAAACTCTACACAAATAGCCACTAGAGACATAGGTGGTGGTTTGGGAATGTATTTGAAACCAAGGCTCAAAACATCAACTTCAATAGTAGAGAGAAGCCTAGATGAGAAATTATGAACAACAAAATTTTTAATTTTACCATCCACTTTCCAAATGTTACTTGGATAAAGGAGAAGGGAGCAATAATGATTTGGAAAGAGTATAGAGGCCCATTTGTTTAATTTCAATTTATGTCACCTCTGTGATGAAACTAATCCTTCCCAGGTGGCTTGGGAGTAGATACAACAGAGTTCACTCGAGCTTGATTGGAACCAATGGGATGGAAATTGTTTCCACTACTCAAACGTGACTGTGGCTACACAGAGGGGGTATGGTTCTGCTGACCATTTTTTTTCTCCTTTGACAGTGTCCCTATGGGTGGTGCCAACCATTTTTTGGTACGGAAGGAGGATTTGGCTGCTCATGTTGTTGTTGTTGAGGCTTCTTTCCTGGTACAAAGGATCCTAGCTATTGTTGCTAAGGATTAGGGCTTCTACTTTTACGAGGCCTTCTCCTATTATTATTACCCCTAGAAAGAGCAGGGGAGGAGCAATAGAACTATTCTTAGCCATGGAATGAATCAAACTTTCCAACTGGTTATATTTGTCCAAGAGGGGGCTAATTTCTTTCTTGACTAAATCAACAACAGAATTAGAGGCCTCTCCCATACTAATGCCTAGAATGTTTTCAGCAACATGGGTCTGAATAGTAGCTACTTTAGCACAGATATTGTCTTTAATGATCTAGTTAGCTAACCATGACTGGTGTTTAGAATGAAAATGCAACACGAGCACATCAAACCAAGAAATACCTAATTCCTGTGAGATGGTGGAAGAGGTAATAAGAGGATCCAACACTGCAGAGATCTTGGGCCTAATGTGTAACTCAACAAAATTATCAATAGAAGAGTGCAGATTATAGACAACCTGTTTAAAGGCATCCATATATAGCTTCGAGTAGGTCTCTCAAAATTTAGCAGTCTCTTTTTCAAGAGCCTCTGAGAAAGAACTATGCACTGAGTCATCTAGAACCACAAGTCAAGGAGTATGGATTTGTAGATTGTTAGGAACCACACCCTTAGCAAAATTATCCTCCATGGTGGAGAGGCGATGAGAGCATCTCTTTAACAAGTTTTTCTAAGGCCAACATAATCTTTCTAAACTGCATCCATAATGGTATCCAAGGTTGGAGGGGAGGGAATGTTGGGAAGAGGACTGAGTTACAAGAGGAAGAGTTAAACCCATAGGGTGAGCCTTGGTAATCCTAACTCTTTTGTGAAGAAGTTCCTTGTTAGGGGTATTAGATCTGACACTATCTTCTGCAACCAGAGCCAAGGTAGAGCTAAAGGCCTCCTTAGAAGGTAAAGAGGCATGAGCCATAAAATAATCCTAGAGTTTGCAAAAACGTGTAATGATGGCTTAGCAATACTTCAACATCAAGGGAAACATAGTAGTGATGAAATGAAAAATTAATTTTTAGAAGTGAGTGGACATAAATAATATACTCAATAATTCAAGGTAAAAATTTCAAATGTGTTTCATACTACTCACACCACAATGAAAATATAATGAAGCTTAAGCCTGTAAATAGACCACTCACCACGAAAGGTCATGACCCATCGAGGGGTCACATTATTTCATATCTTGAAGTGACCTTTCGGGAAAAATTAATTAAATAAACACATATTAACTAACCAAGGTAGCAACGGGCCAAAAAATAGGAGAGGGCCCGTGACCTTATTGGGAGGTCACCAATCCCATGACTACTCTAGCCCTTGTAGGCTCAATAACAAAGTTCTAAAGGGGATCCGTAACCAGTGAGACAAATGGGAATACATGAATAGAGTAGAGGTTAGAAAAGATATAAATAACAACCAAGCCCATAATGAGGCCTAAGTCTCAAAATTAAAGGCAGTTTTTACAAAGAAAAACATGCAATGGCTTGTGATTCCTCCAACAAATAAGTCCTCGGGGAATGTGTTGTAGTTTAGGATCAGAAGACCACAACTAAAACATAGGAAGGAGCACATTAGAACTAAGATTTAACTTCTTGGAAAAATGGCTATTGTCCATTTTAAGAACAAGAGTGATATGCTTAGGCTTGAGGCTGCGATGTGCAGAAACTCTGGCAAAGACTTGGGCAAGAAAAGATGGATGATTGTCAAACTAAATCTTATTGAACAAAGGTAGAAGAAAGTGCACACTGTATCCTCTAGCTTAGAGATGATTGAAGAAACGGTTACAAATGCCTAAGAAGCCATTGTGATCACTTTCTCTGATGAGGAAGCGCTTGAGCTTCCTAACAATGAAGGAAGTATTTTGGTGCAAATGATGGTTGGAGGAGATTGGGATGTATTGGTAAGCATTTAGTAGTTTCTGAAAGCACTTAGTGCTCAGAATACTAGAGCAATTAAAATCCTTACCCTTGAGATGAATAACATCTAGGAAGGCAACCTCAACTTTAGAGACCACGAAAGTAATGTTGATAGTGTCATAAATGGTCCCAAACTGTGATAAGAAAAGGTCTGAGGATGCACGAGAACCATGCCAAACCCCAACAACATCCTCAATGAATCTTTTATAGAAAAGGAGATCATGTGTATCAATAGAATCTAAAACCTGCAACTCTAGATATCATAATAAAAGGTAGGCATAAACAACAACAAAACTACTACCCATTGTAGTACCACGAATTTGACTATAAAAGTTCCCATTGAACTCTAGGTAATGTTGCGTGAGAACCAACCTGGCAAGATTGATAATGAAATTTGTCAAAGGTTCCCGAGAAGATATCCTTGCAAAAATGTCAAAGGGCAATTAGGCTTGATTTAGTAGGAATACTAGGATAGAAACTTTCGACATCAAAAGTGAATAACAAAATGTCAGGAGGAAAAACTTTGTCATGAAAATCATTAATCAAAGATAGGGAGTCAACCAAGTGGTTATTCTAGGCAAGGAGGACAGGAAGAATAGTATGATGAAGCCAATGTGAAGCCAGTTTGAGTAAGAAACCATAATATGAGCAAATAGGTCTACCCACTGAGATAGGCTTATGAATTTTAGACAACAGATAAAAGACATAAACTCTGGCTGAATCAGGCTAGCTTTGAGAAGGTAAGATGCAGGTTCAGAACTGAGCAACCTAATGGAATAGGCACAATCAACCAATCTACTCAAGGTAGAGAAGAGGAAAGCCCATGGAACCACTAGGACAGCTTCATAAACATTTACATTAGAGAGTTGGCGAAGCCCTTCAGATATATACCAATCTTGAGACAAAATGGTAACCCTCAAATTTTTATCTGCAGGGAGAATGATGATAGAATGATCATTAGCCAGAGAAAGGATGGCCTTCTTCCAAGCATAAGGAAAAGAAAGAACAAAAAGAGAAGACGTTGAGAGTAATTTATTTTCCACAAGAGATTTTCCAAAGGAAATGATCTTTTCTAAAGGCCTGTATTTGTCCTTAGGCATCCAGTCGGGCTTGGGAATTCTGAAGGGTGAGATAAAATCAAGATCTTCTTCAAGGACCAAAAAACCAATGAATTTGAAGAAGTCTACAAAAAGCATTAAACTCTACATGAATAGCCACTGGAGACATAAGTAGGTGGTTTGGGAAGGTATTTGAGACCAAGGTTCAAAACATCAACTTTAGTAGCAGAGAGAGGCCTAGCTGAGAAATTATGTACAACAAAATTTGTAAAAAATTTTACCATCCACTTTCCAGATGTTACTCTGATAAAGGAGAAGGTGGCGATAATGATCTAGAATGAATATAGAGGCCCATTTGTTTAATTTTTGTTTCCGCTGCCTCTGTGATGAAACCCATCCTGCCCAGGTGGCTTGAGAGCAAATAGGGTAGAGTTCACCCCAACTTGATTGGAACTAGTGGGATGGAAATTGTTTCCACCACCTGAACATGATTGTGGCTGCACAGAGGGGGTGCAGTTCTACTGACCATTTTGCCATCTCCTTCAATGGTGTCCCTATGGGTTGTTCCAATCATTTTTTGATACGGAATGAGGATTTGGCTACTCAAATTGTTGTTGTTGAGGCTTCTTGTATGGTACAGAGGATCCTGGTTGATGTTGCTAAGGATTAGTGCTTCTACTTTTACGAGGCCTTCTCCTATTATTCTTACCCCTAGAAGGACCAATAGAACCATTCTTAGCTATGGAATGAATAAAACTTTCCAACTAGTTATATTTGTCCAGGAGGGGGCTAATTTATATCTTGACTAAATCAGCAACAGAATCAAAGGCCTCTCCCATATTAATGCCAAGAATGTTTTTGGCAGCACGAGTTTGAGCAATAGCTACTTTAGCACGGATATTGTCTTTAATGATCTGTTCAGCTAACCATGACTGGTGTTTAGAATAAAAACGAAACACGAGCACATCAAACCAAGAAATACCCAATTCTTGTGAGATGGTGGAAGAGGCAATAAGAGGATCCAACACTACAGATATCTTGGGCCTAATGTGTAGCTCAACAAAATTATCCACAGAAGAGTGCAAATTATAGATGACTTTTTAAAGGCATCCATATATAGCTTCAAGCAGGTCTCCCAAAATTTGACAGTCTCTTTTTCAAAAGCTTCTGAGAAAGAACTATGCACTGAGTTATCCAGAAGCACAAGTCGAGGAACATGGATTTGTAGACTGCTAGGAACCACACCCTTAGCAAAATTAGCCTCCATGGTGGAGAGGCGATGAGAACATCTCTTTAACCTTTTTCTAAGGCCAACATAATCTTTCCAAACTGCATCCATAATGGTATCCAAGGTTGGAGGGATAGGAGGAGGTGGTGGTTGATTAGTAGCCTTAGTAGAGCTAGAATTCTCCTCATCGATGGCATCCAACAGGGGGCCAAGGTGACCTAAACTCATAGTATCTTGAAGAGAATTATCTTGCCTTCCACCATGAGCCTGATGGGTGTTAGGATCATGGGAGAGGAGTGGATGGTGGGAAGGGCTGAGTTACCAGAGGAAGATTTAAACCCATAGGTTGAGCCATGGTAATATTAACTCTTTTGTGAATAAGTTCCTCATTAGGGGTATTAGATCTAACACTGTCTTTGGCAACCAAAGGCAAGGTAGAGCTAAAGACCTCCTTAAAGGTAAAGCAACATGAGCCATAAAAAAATCAGCAATTCTTTGACTTAATTATTAAATTTTTAATAACTATTGGAAATTAATGCCCATTTTGCTAATATATTGTAAAAGTGGTATGTGTTGTTGTAGATAAAGTGTTCATTCCTAGCTATGGGACTATAAGACGTACATTAATCTAGGAGAAAAGGTATAATCATGTAGAACTCATTAGGATTCTTGGAATAAATTACCGAATCTTATATTTCAATCTTCTAATTCATAAAAGGAGAATTATATGACATGTAAAGGAACTTAAATTTGTCACATGAAAGAAAGAACAAATGCTACTTTGGTATAAGATAAATCATGAAGTTAGTTTTGAAGTAATGACAAGTAGCTTTCTTAATTTAAGTATAAAGATATAGTGATTCAAATGAAAATGGAACTTTCCACCTGTAATTTGGCTTTATGCCATTTTTCATTTATATTTTGAAATTGAAATTATGATTATTTGTCTTGGAATGGATGCATTCCAAATACCTTTACAATTAGTAATGACTTTCAAATAATGTTGGTGTCATATTTGTCTTGAAATATCATAATATGACCTCTTTGAGTCATACTATAAGGAATTAATTTTAGAAGTTCTATCCCATAAACTTGAGTTTAAAATCAAATAAAATAGAGGGATCTCTATTCATTTCTATTGTCCAAGCTAATTGGATATAATACTCATTAACTCTATTAAGGTTTATATTTTTCCATTTAGATTACCCAAGTTAGTAAAACACATTGAGGATTGCTTGTCACTATAAGATAATAACAATCTTTATAAAATTCATTTATTTTTGTGTTTAGCCTTGCTTCAAGTTGTCATTAGAGTTTTTAGTTAATGGGTGGATTAAAATGCATCATCATTTCCTTTGTGTTAGAGATGTCATTTATCCCTTCTCTTCCATAAATATTTTACTCCTTAATCCATTTGTATGAAAGACCTACCACTCTCGTACAAGGGAAGGAAAACTCACTTCAAGTTTCCTGGATCTTGTCTATATCTATTAGGTGTAAATTCAAAACTATTTTAGAGGACAAAAATCTAGGATACTAGTAAATGGTGTGTTTGTTACCAAGCTGATTAGCTTGAAAAATATTTTCCCTGACAATGTATCACCTAATAAATTTACCTGAACCCTCTCCCAAAATGATTCTATTTTTGATGTTGTAATGTCATGGATGATGGAGAATGGATGAAGTCAACAAGTTCCCCTAGAACTTTTGACTTTAAATGCACTTCACTTTGTTAGGCTAGATTTCCAATGATTCAAGCAAAGGAAAAGAAGAATGTGTTGTTCATTTTGCCAGTTCTCATTTAAGAGATCCCAAATTCTGGCATCTTATAAAGAAGTTAAGGGCATGGGAAGTTTGAGAAACATAGCATAAGGTTGTTGTATAGAGTTGTCAAATACTTTAAGCAAATTGGGAAGCTATAGTTCTTGAATTTATAGATTACAAGTATGCTCTCAAACCTAGTTGAGACAATGAAGATAGTATGTGTAGCTTCCTTGACTCAAACAATCAAGCTAGTTTCTTCTTCTCAACTATGTTTTTTTGCAGATACACATTCATTGTGTTTCATCAATGTTTAACCTAAAATGAATTATTCTTTGTTTTCTCCTCTTGTTTCCCTACACAGCCTGCAAGAGGCACTTAACATTTTGTGATTGTAGCCAATCTATTATGATCATTCCCCAACTTCAAATAAGTAAAGGACATCTTTTCCCACAATCTCAATGGAAATTAGATATCTTAAAATGTTGATTGTACAAACATTTAATTGTCGTAGCATATACTTATATCCAAAAGAAATTATTATCATTTAAACAATCTTAACATATCCTACTATACAAGGGATATGATTAACATCCATTTTAATTCTTTTATGATAATTTGCACTGATTTGGAAGTCCAAAAAAATCTATAAAAAATGTAAGAGCACAATGTTGAATGTAAAATTATAAAATAACCCCAAACCTCTTGTAATGAGATCTTCTTAAGTCTATAAGGAGGTTCAAGAGTCTAGGAAATCCCTCAATGTTCTGAAGTTACATTGATTGGCATGAGTGGGTTACAGTCTTATAATTAAGCCATCTAAATACTAGTGTAACTTTCATACAAATAACAAATCTATTCACATTGCCAAAAACCTAAACTTTAAGGATCAAGGTGATTGCAAATGTCACCACATGCCAATAAATTAGTAGTAGTCACATCCAAAAAAAATTCCACCTCATCTAGTGCATTCATTGAAAACAAATAAACAGGGATGGAAGATTTATCAGGGTGTTAATCGCATTATGGGTCATAGCTACTTCATATGATAATAATTTTTAATATTGACAGATGCACTATAAAGATAACTTAGATGACTTTCTAGTAAGAAGAATATTCACACAACTTGATTTAAAATTTTATCCACATCTCCAACCACTATCCCAACCATAGGACATAGAAAGTTTAGCTGCAAACACATGGGGATCTCTTGAGCCATAATATTCCCTCTTCACACTTATGGGTCCACATTCTAAAAATTGACACTTCTTTGAAGTAATGATTAAATTTCAATAACTATTGGAGAATTAATGCCCATTTTGCAAACCTATTGTAAAAGTGATGTTTTTCTGTAGATAAAGTGTTCATACCCACCTATGGGACTATTAGACATATGTTAATCTAGAAGAAAAGCTATATTCATGTAGAATTCATTAGGGATTCTTGGAATAAAATGCAAAATCTTATATTTCAAGCTTGTAATTCATGAAAGGAGAACTATATGACATGAAAAGGAACTTAAGTTTGTCACTTAAAAGAAAGAATAAGTGTTACTTTGGTCTAGGACTTGAATGATGAAGTTAGTTCTGAAGTAATTACAAGTAGCTTTCATAATTTAGTTATAAAAGATATGAAAATGGAATTCCACTTATAATTTTTCTTTATGCCACTTTTTAGTTGTATTTTGAAATGGAAATTATTATTATTTGTCCCAGAATGGATGCATTCCAAATGTCTTTGCAATTAGCAATGCTTTTCAAAGAATTTTGGTGTCATATCTATCTTGAAACATCATGAGCTGACTTCTTCAAGACATATAGTAATGGACTCATTTTAGTAATTCTATCCATTAAACTTGAGTTTGAAATCAAATGAGATAGAGGGATCTATGTTTCTATTGGAGGCTAATTGCATAATTACTCCTCATTAACACTATTCAGGTATATATCTTTCCATTCTTACCCAAGTTAGTAAAGCACATTAAGGAATTGCTTGTCACTGTAAGATAGTAACAGTCTTTGTGACATTCATTTATTTTGGTGTTTAGCATGGTGCTTCGAGTTGTCATTGGAGTTTTCAGTTATGGGCAGATTGAAATCTATCATTTCCTCTGTGCTAGAAATGTCATTTAGCCAAAAGTTTTTAACTCCTTAATCTTTTTTTATGAAAGACCTGCCACTCTCATAAGCAAAGGAAAACTCACTCCAGGTTTTGTGGATCTTGTTTGTATCCATTAGGTGGAAATTTGAAACTCTTTTAGGATATAAAAATCTAGGATATCAATAAATGACGACTCTGTTGGAAAGTTGATTAGCTTAAAAAACATTTTCCCTAATAATTGTTAGTGTTAACTCAATTGTTCGTAGTATGTCTGCCACTTAAACTGTTTAATTTAGTTAGTTTCAGTAGGTGAAATAGGTGAAGACATTTATTATGGAATTCTCCAAACTCCTCCAGCATTAGGAACTTCTATCTTCTAGATTATTCTCACAGCAACTCTTGTAATTATTTTCTAGCTGCTTCTAGAGGTTTGAAAAAAGATCTATAAACATTGTATTCTGAAAGTTCCAAATATAATATAATATATTTTTCCCTCCAATTGTGGTTTTTTCTCTACTTCATTGTTCTTATTTTTCCTCTGCAATTATTGTCAGGGTATTAGAGCTGAAGCCACAGGTCCCAGGTTGTGTTAGACTCTTCATATATTTATGGAGAGCAGCTAGATCATTCTGTGGAAGAGAATTGTGGAGAGTTAAGGGTCTTTGTTTACATAGAGATGAAGCCTTTTTTAACATAGGCTGGAGAGAAGCACACATCAAAGAGGGATCCAGATACGCAGCAATGGTATGATAGGTACCTTGAAATATCTCTTCTACATTTGAAATATTTAAAGGCCATATGGTCTTAAGGAATTAAAGAGCTCCTATTCTGTCTTGTTGTGAATATTTTTATATTCAAAAGGGAGATCATTTAATATTGGAAGTGGATTTTTAAATTATGGCTACCTCTAGTAATTTTCCATAGACTCCCATACTTCTTCGTAAAAATTATGAATTTTGGTCCTTGAGAATGAAGTCTTTCATACAAGCTCAGGAATGTTGGGAACCTAATGAGAATGGCTACATAGATCCCACTCCAGTAGACTTAGCTACTATGACTAATGCTCAAAGAAACACAACTACAGAACAGAGAAAGAAAGAGAACAAAACAAAATGTTGGATCCAAAATTCTGTTGATGATTCTATTTTCTCAAAAATCACAATCGTAGCAATAGCAAAAGAGGCCTAGGATATTCTCAAATCTGTATACAAGGGTAATGATAAAGTTAAGACAGTCAAACTGTTGACCTTACGAACATAATTCAAAACACTAAAAATGACTAACTCAGAGAATATTGATCACTTTATAACCAAAGTCATTGGCATTGTAAACCAGATTAGGATTAATGGTGAAACCATTGAAGATCAGAAGATTGTTGAGGAAGCCCTTAGAAGCTTTCCAAGGAAAATTGAAATGGTTGTTGTTGATGCGCAAATTTGTGGGTTTAATCCATCAGCAACATGGGAAACTTCAAGAATGTGGGATTGATCCCTGAAGTAACCTCCAGATTTTAAAGAAGCTGGCTCTTCCTTTTTTTATGGGGTTTTGGGAAAGGGAAGAAAAAACAACATTGCAGAAATAAATGCCTAAATTGCTAAGGCGATGCACCGAATTTACCATTTAGCCAATAGCATAGTGATTAAACCTTAAAAGATTAACTGGAAAATTAAAGAGCAAAATGCATGGTCAATTACCTAGTATTTAAAACAGATTTATCAGAGGCTTAAGAAATAGAAAATAAGAAGCAAGAAATAGAGACACATTCAGATTTGCACAAAACACCACACTTTTTTCATTATTTGGATGGGAACAAACTACAAAGGCAAGATTTCTACACAAAATATAATGTTTCATCCCTCATGAGAAGCACTACTGAGGCCAAGAAAATATCTCTGTTGCTTCTAAAAATCTCTATGTGTGTCTAACTATAGAACTCTAGAGCTCTGTGGAACTGGCTTTCTCTATCTTGGATCTGTATTTATAACCCAGAAATAAAGAATCTCTTAAAATATTTGCAACTGCCTCAAAAATGTCTGTAACTGAAACCCATAAAATCTGCCCAAAATCTAGATCCGGTAATGGCTCTGGCAACTAAACGTGTTGTTAACTGAGTCTTCTGTGGCTGAAAAATATCTTTGCTTCCTCAATCTTTGGCCTGCATGAAGAAAACTTCCCGCTCTCCTCTTAGCTGCTACCATGAAAAATGAGAGCCTGCGTGAATAAAATTAGGGTTGCGTATGTTTCTTTTGTCTACCGTGAGGCATGAAAGTCAAATGAGTCATTTAAATTTAATAAAGCCTTGGCTTTATTATTTTGTTGTAGCTTGCCTTGTGTCCCACCATGTCTCATAAAATGGACTTTATCATTTATTTAAATCTGCTTCATCTTCACTCCTGTGAACTACAAGAAAGACTCTATTTAATATTTAGAATTAGCTTCTTTAAAGGAGGGTCCCACCACATTGGATAAAAGACTCAATATTAAAATATACTAGCTCATCTAGTCTTTGCTTAATGTGACAACCATTTGATGCATTTATAAAATGAAATAAAACATTTGATTTATCTGAGCTCTACTACCTCCACGTGGAAGATGGGTGCTTGTTTGGAATGAAAGCTTCTTTCTTGCCCCTCAAAGGCCCGCAGTACTGACCCCTGGAGGCTTGCGCATGATTTCTCTCATTGTTGCCCTGAGTCATTGATCTCCTTTTGCATCAGATGGTTGATGTGTCTTTCATCTGCATTTCATTCTTGGTTGATCCTTTGAAGTAGTTGCTCCATTTAAATGACTGTCTTGTTTCCAGAGTGGTCGTCTCATGAAAATTAGTCGCACCATCCCTTCGGGCTTGTGTAGTGCTTAGTTATGATTCATGATCAGAGAGGTTGCGTATCTTCTTTCCTTTATGGTATTTTATCCTTAACAGGTCACCATGCTTAATAATAGATGAGCCTTCATATCCTTGACAGTATTTTATGAAGACTACTTCATATTTCAATGGCTGCAAACTCAGTTTTATATTGTTGCATTTGATATTAGAATGGCTCACACCTTCTAACCTTTACGCTTCTTCTCTAGTCATGCCAGTATATGGAAGCCGCACCAGGTTGTATGTTTCTCCTTTGTATCCAGCCTTAGATTTAATAGTAGCTCCATACTTTAAATCTTGTTGTGCCTTTACTTTGAGAGGTGATGCCACTGTGAATGATGGAGTAATTTTTACATGGAAAGAGGCTGCCTTCTATGGAGATCACCTTCAATGGTCTGTTGAGTGCCATTCTCATAATGATGCACCTCATCCTTTAGATTGTTTCAATTGTTCATCGCCTTGAAGTTGAATATTGGTTGTGTAAGCTTCCATGAGGCCGATCCTTTGATTCTTATGTTTTCTTGGCATGTGTTCAACATGGATGGTAGTACCTACTTGAGGTCATGCCTTTATGCTATTGTTATGTGCCTTTATGCTATTGTTATGTGCCATCATCATACAATTTGGATGAGCAGATTCACCACTATACATGAAGTTTAAAACAAAGCACAGTAGAACTCTTTTGCAATTTGCAGTTTGCTTCTCAAGAGAGAGTATATCTATGAAATTCTCATCATGCAGATATTGATCCTTTGATTTATGTTCTATCCAGTGGGGAAATTCATTTGCATAAACACTCACCTCTTATAAGGAGGGAATATCCTTGAACCCTTGGCAAAGCCCTGATATAGAGACACCATAACCACTTAAGTACAATGTCTTCAATGAGCTCAACCCTTCAGCTCCTGCCAAGCTTCTAACCTTTCTACATCTTGATATGTTAAGAATCACTAAAGATCGACATGATTTGAAGTCTGGTAACCTTATCAGGCTTTCACAAATGCATAAGATCAAGATTTTAGAGTTTGCAAATGGGACATATCATATATTGCCTTCAGTATTGGATAACTTGTGCTCTATTTCTTGCTATATTGAAACCTTATTTGACAATGTCATCCATTAGATGGCCACCCAAGTTTTTGCATTGAGAACTTTCCATATGAAGAGAGTGTTGTTATATTATACTTGGCTGCACATATTTACTTGCAATGGCACCTTTATTTGATATGCGCAACACTTTATCTTGAATAGCTTGGGATAGGGTTGTGTGAGCCTTTAGAGGCTGAACCTTTTACTCAAGGATGTGCCTTAACATTTACATTGTACCATATTTATCAATGCTTAACCTCCTTGGTGCTATGATTTGCATAGGCCGAGCCTTCTTTACTGCACTTCTTTCTTTCATAGGTAGCATTGCAACCATTTGACTATAGCTACCCATTTATATGCTGGTGCTATCTGATTCTCATGTTCTTCTATGTTGAGATTTATAATGATTACTGAGCCACTATTAGTATGTGTCATCCACTAATATACACATGATTGTGCCTCTGGCTGAGCTTTGACTCCAATAGATGATGCAGCGTCTCTCATTCACAGGAGTGTTTTAATAAACTCATTATCTTTGTGCCTCTAGAAATCTTTTAGTAGTGATATTGAAAAGAATTTTGAAATGGTCTAAAAAAAATATCACCAGTTGTAACAGCCATTTTGGAGTCCAAAGATCTCACTACTTTTTTAGCAGTAGAGCTAACTGGATCACTTTTGTCACATGAGACCAAACTGAATCTGGAAGAAGAGTCTTTGGAACAAGATTTCAAGACTCAAGCCTCTTTCAGTAGAGGTAGAGGCTGAGGAAACAGAGGCAGAAGCAACAAAGGCAGATCAAGTCAACACGAAGAAGAAAGGCTAACACAAGAATAATTAGGGCAATCTAGAAACTCTCAAAATCAGGCACAAAGAGGGACAAAATGGACTGATAAATCTAGAGTCCAATGCTACTACTGCAAGAAATTTGGACACTATGAATCTAAATGCAGAAAGAAATAGTTAGACCAAAACAATGATAGATCACATGTCTCCAATGATGAAGGAGAATCTTCTGAAGCAATCTTTCTTTCCTACCATATTTCTGAAGGAAATCACACCAAGGACCTTTGGTTGCTGGACAGTGGATGCAACAATCATATGACAGGTAACAAAGATTTAATTTCATGCATTGATATTTCTATAAATTCTAAAATTACTCTCAGTGATGATTCTTGTGTAAAAGTGCAAGGGAAAGGAATTGTGCATGTTCTTACTAAACAAAATTGGCAAAAAGACATACATGATGTCTATTATGTTCCAAACTAGAAACATAATCTCATAAGTGTAGGTCACTTGATGCAACATGGTTATGATGTAATCTTCAAAGGTACAACTTGTATTTTTGATAAACCTCCTAGTAGAAGACTTATAGAAAATGTTGAAAAGACCAAGAATAGAATGTTTCCCCTGAATCTTAGGAATGTCATTCTGTCACAATCATTTGCTCACAATGTCTCAAACATAGATGAGTCACAATTATGGCATTCTAGGTTTGGTCATCTTCCTTTTAAGAGTCTTAGTCTTCTTCAAAAGCAATCTATGGTCAAAGGTCTCCCTGTTTTAAAATCACTTGACAGTCAATGTGAAAGTTGTATTCTTGGAAAGCATAAGAGAGACAACTTTCCACCATCCTCAAATAGAGCAAAAGAACACTTAGAGCTAGTCCACACAGATCTATATGGACCAATGCAAACTCAATCCATTGTTGGTAGCTTTTATTTTCTGACCTTTATTGATGACTTTAGCAGGAAAATTTGGATTTATTTTCTCAAAAATAAGTCTGATACTTTTTCGAAGTTCAAATAGTTCAAAGGCAAAGCAGAAAGACAAAGTGGTAAATATGTAAAAGTGCTCAGATCAAATAGAGGAGGGGAATACAACTCAAAATATTTCACAGACCTTTGTAAACAACATGTCATTGTTATGCAAACCACAACAAGATATACTCCACAACAGAATGGAGTAGCTGAAAGGAAAAATCAGACCATCATGAATATGGCTAGATGCATGCTTAGAGAAAAGAATTTGTCTAATGAGTATTGGGCTAAAGTTGTTGCTACTATAGTTTATATTTTAAACAGATCTCCTACAACTAGTGTTCAAGACAAGGTGCCACACGAGGCTTAGTCTGGTACAAAGTTGAAGGTATCTTATTTTAGAATTTTTGGTTAGAATTTTTGGTTGCATTGCATTTGCACACATTCTAGAGGAGTTGACACAGAAACTTGACAATAGGAATGAAAAGTGCATCTTTGTAGGCTATAGTGAACAATCAAAAGCCTACAGACTCTACAATCTTGTCACCAAGAAATTTCTGGTGAGCAGAGATGTCAAGTTCTTTGAGAATAAATCATGGATTGATCAAGAAAATGTAACTTTGAATGGTCCAAATTTCCATTACAACTATTTGATGAACCTTCAGATCAACAAGTCCATCCACCAAGGCTACCAAGATTGCAGGTACAAGGTCAACAACAACACTCCAGAAATAGTACTTCTCCTAGCAATGATTCATCTTCCTCTGTAGACAACCAGAGAACTAGAAGCATAAGGGAAATATATGAGTAGGAAAATGCAATTGAACAACAAGATCATTTTGCCTTTCTTTCATATTAGCCAACCCACTTTGAAGAAGCAATAAAAGAGGAACATTGAGTTGATGCAATGAATCAAGAAATTGAAGCCATAGAAAGGAACAAAACTTGGGATCTAGTTGATCTACCAAGTGACAAAACCAGCATTAGTGTGAAGTGGGTATATAAGACAAAGCTGAATGATAAAGGAAAGATAAAAAACACAAAGCAAGGCTAGTTGCCAAGGGTTTCTCTCAGTAACTTAGCATAGACTATGGAGAAATCTTTGCTCTAGTAGCAAGGTTAGACACAGTCAAAACTATTTTGGCTACTGCAGCTCAAAATAAATTGAAGGTTTTCCAAGTGGATGTCAAATCTGCATTTTTAAATGGCATATTGGAAGAAGAGGTATATGTAGATCAGCCACTAGGGTGTGAAATCAAAGGACGAGCATAAAGTATATAAGTTGAAGAAAGCCTTCTATGGCTTAAAACAAGCTCCAAGAGCTTGGTACAGTTGGATTGACTCTTACCTCATCAACAGTGGATTTAGCAGGAGCAATCATGAACCAACTCTATATACAAAAATAGATCATGAAGGTAAAATTCTCATTGTTTGTCTTTATGTTGATGACTTGATCTATATAGGAAATTTGATGTTAGAAGAATTCAAAGCTGCCATGAAAAAGGAGTTTGAAATGACTGATCTTGCATTCATGAAATACTTTTTGGGCATTGAAATTAACCAATCTGTTCAAGGTATTTTTGTCTGTCAACAAAAGTATGCTTCATAAAATTTGAAAAAATCTACAATGGACAGTTGCAAGCCAGCAGACACACCCATTGCTCAAGGAACAAAGTTGAGAAAACAAGATGATGGACCATCATTTGATTCTACTTTGTACAAGAGGCTAGTTGGTAGTCTTTTGTACCTCACTACAACTAGACATAATGTTTGATGCAAGATTTATATCCAGATTCATGGAATCTCCAAAAAATTCACATTGGAAGGTAGCAAACAGAATTCTAAGATATGTTGTAGGGACAATCAACTATGGATTATGGTACACTCAATTTGAAGATACTTCACTCTCAGGATACACAGACAATGATTATGCTGGGAGCATAGATGATAGGAAAAGTACATCAGGATATGCTTTTCACTTGGGAACAAATCTCATCTCATGGGCATCCAAGAAATAGCCCATAGCTTCAATATCTTCTACAGAGGTAGAGTGTGTAGCTACAACTACAGCAGCTTGTCAAGCAGTATGTCTAAGAAGAATATTGAATGGTCTTGCACATATTGAAACGAATCCAACTCTTATTTTCTATGATAACAGCTCAATAATTGCCTTGTCTAAAAATCATGTCTTCCACAAGAAAAGCAAGCATATTGCCACTCACTTTTACTCCATTCAAGAGCTTGTCCATAATGGAGAAATTTCTATTGACTTCTGTGGATCACGAGATCAGCTAGCAATCATTTTTACAAAACCATTGGGAAAGAATTCTTTTAAATTTCAAAGAAAGCACTTGGGGATAGTAAGTGGTGATAACTGTAACAGTTGAGATTAGGAGGGAGTGTTAGTGTTAACTCAACTATTCGTAGCATGTCTACCACTTCAACTGTTTAATTTAGTTAGTTTCAATAGGTGAAGTAGGTGAAGACATTTATTATGGAATTCTCTAGACTCCTCAAGCATTAGGAACTTCTATCTGCTAGATTATTCTCACAGCAGCTCTTGTAAGTATTTTCTAGCTGCTTCTAGAGGTCTGTAAAAGATATATAAATATATTGTATTATGAAAGTTCCAATTATAATATAATATATTTTTCCCTCCAATTGTGGTTTTGCTCTCTTTTGCATTATTTTTCTTTTTCGTCTACAATCATTGTCAATAATGTATCACCTAGTAGATTTGCCCAAACTCTCTCCCAACATGATTCTAGCTTTGATATTACAATATCATGGATGAGAATTGATCGCTAATAATGTTCTACAAAAGAATCAAATCAGGCACTTAAAACTTGGAGCTACTCTCTCATGTTCTATCAACTTCGAGAAGACAATTAAGAAAAAGATGCCCAAACACAAGAATCTATCAAGAATGGAGTAAATCAGCAGGTTCACTTGGAAATCATAAGGTTGTTGTGTAGAGTTGTATAATACTTTACTTGGAAGCTACATTTCTTGAATTTACACATTCTGAGTATTTTCTCAAGCGCAATATATTAAGATAGAATGTGGGTAGATTATTTCACTTAGACAATCGAGCAAGTTTCTTCTTCTAAGTTGTGTGTTTTGCATATACACATTTAATTTGCTTCATCAGTGTTTAACTTGAAATGAATTATTCTTTGTTTTCTCCACTTTTTTCCTTGCACAACCTATAAGAGGTGCTTAAGATTTTGTGATTGTGGCTAATCTATTAATCATCATTCCCCAATGTCAAATAAGCAGAGCATATCTTATCCCCACAGTCTCAATGGAAATCAAATATGTTAAAATATTAATTGTATAGATGTTTAATTGCCTTAGCATCTTCCCATCTGCTGCTATCGAAAGAAACTGATCATCATTTAAACCATCTTAGAACATGTTGCTATCCAAGGGAAATGATTATCATGCCCTTTTTGTTCTCTATGACAATTCAAAGATTACATGGTTTCATGCCATATTGATTACTACTAGTTATACTAGAATTATAGAGATTGCTACATGCCTCCAATTACACAAGTAGACACAGAGATACATAGAATATGATAATGTAATTAATCTCATGCCTCATACAGATTATGCACTGACCATACACTTATGATACTTTATCTACTGACAACCTTCACAAAAATTAAATACTAATCCATTCGCATGTTTATGTTAGATGCCATGCTAATATATTGTCATGTAAGCATTTGATAACATTAAGGAGTATTATAGGAGCGTGTAGTGTGCTTACTCTATAACGAACCAACTGGCCTACTAAAAAATTCCCTTATAATCTAGCACTTATTCATCTAGAACTTATTCATATTTTTCTAACTCTGATTTCCCTCTTGATTCCTTGAATCCTTACTAGGTTACCTAGGTCATCTAAACATTCCACCCTCTTTTTGTATCAATCCACTTTAGCTCTGTGTCGCCAAAGTGAATTCATGCCCAATATGACATCAGGGTAATCTAACCTCATCTTCAAACAAACATTTCTCTCCCTGAGCTCTTGATTGATTAGAATATTCCACCAACTAGGAATTTGCCATAAATCATGCTCACTTTTGAATCTTGCATAGCAAGTTGGGTGAAATAAAACATTTTGTTTCTCTGGTATCTATTAGAATAAAAAATGAGTTGCCAAAGAGATTACATGTAGTCTCTATTCGAGCAATTTGATATTTAGCTTGATGATTGTCGACAGTAGCATGAATTCTTTGTTGGAACGTTGTCTGCTGGGACATTAGGGCATAGCCTCGATTCTAAACTATGCTCTAATACCACATGTAATGAACCAATTGGTCCACTAAATAATTCCCTTATCTAAATCCATCTAGCACTTATTCATAATTTAAAAAAAAAAATTAATATTGATATTGAAAAAAATCTAGTCATACATCATAATGCATCCATGTAATATATTTAATATCGTTGACCAAAACATTTTCCATAAAAGATACATCACATAATCTCATGAATTGTACATTTCCTTAATGAATAAAAGCTCTTATCTTTCAAATAGCATATCATAGTATTTCAAATTTACAAATGAATTTCAACATTATTTCTATCAAACAACCATCTGATTACAATAGAATATAAATCACTCAAATCTAACTCTGTTGACTCAAGAATTTGGCAATTGATCTATTGTGAGGGAGAGCATCAATGGAGTGATTTTCCACCCAACCATGAAGCTTTCGCTTCACCAGTATTCTTCAAACTAGAAGAACCCGATTTGTCATGAGAAAAGTAGATAAGGACATTCCTTCTAGAACCACGCCATCTGAGAACTAGTGATGTCCTTTTACGTGCAATCAATTATACAACTAAAGAATACTTCAAATTGAGTATAACATTTTGACTTAAATGTAATCTAAGGCATAGTGATTCGACAATGCATGCAGTCAATGCATTACTTTGGCCAAAGATTCATAAATAAAACATGATCCATATTAGATATATGTGTCGACCTATCACAAACACCTATTTCTCAATCTTGTCTATAGAGTTTTCCTATGTTTTCTATTTTGACTTTCTAAATCTTCTTTCACTCAAGTGATGACTTCACTATAAGAAAACAAAAGTATATATATATATATATATATATATATTGTAGAAAAATAAATGATCATACATCTGAAACTCTTTGAATATAGTTTTTTCAACATGCTTTTAAACACAAAGAGCACATTTCTGCATTATGTTATCTCCACATAGCCTCTAGAGTTTTTATTTTTTTATACCAACTGAGACATAAAGGAGTCATAAATATGTGTATTTCCGAAGAGATATACTTATTCTCTTATAAAACAAATCAAAGACTTCAATCATATTATTACAACTTACACATCTAATTGTAAATGTATAACTCTCTTTTATACATTTGTAGTTCTATGTATAGTTGTATAATATTTAACTTCATGCTAATACATTTAAAACTGTATAAACAACCATTTAATAATTTTTACCTTATAGAAATAAAGATTTCTCACAACATTAAACTATTCTTTTGTAACTGTATTTAGTATTTCAACTATGTTTACCACTATTTTTTCAAAGATTATGTCATGTCACTGCAATCAATGACAAAGTTTTCCTTGGTTGACTACTGTTTTTATCACATCTAATTTGATATTGTGGTCTTCAATGAAATAGAGATTTCTATGACAGTCATGTAAAGATAAGACCTCATGATACTTTAAGAGGCACCAAAACATGTTATTAGATCCCTTTTGAATTGACAAAGCATGTTGAGTCATCCCTTATTGGGCCAAACTAGTATGCTGGGCCAGTTCCCTCTATGGGAAGCATCATTCCTACAAACCCTGTGCGGTCTTAAAACAACAACAGTTCATCTTTTCAATGCGCAAGATTTTTCAAACAAACTTTAATTAATCCCATAGGCTATTTTTTTCAATGGTGAAAACAACATACAAATAGTTTTCAATGGCATTCAAATCCATATGAACCCTATAGTTTTATATTGTTGTTTTTCAAATGAAGAAATCATAATACAAATAGTTTTCAATGGCATTCAAAGCCATATGAACCCTATAGTTTATTACTATTCTTTTTCAAATAAAGAAATCATAATGCAAATAATTTTCAATGACACTCACACAATGTTTATGTTGGCATAACAATGGTATTACATTGTTAATTGTCATTTAATATGTTGCAGTTATAACTGTTATACAGTTATATTTAAAACTATTATAAATAGTTATGTGAACTGCATCGTACTGCATCATCCTTGCCTTGTATAAATTATCTGCATTGTATCATTTCATGATATCAATAAAACATACTCTCCATTATTTGGTATTAGAGCTAGGTTTGACAGATCTTGTGCAATGTGAGGTGTGTGGAAGCATGCGCTAGAAGAAGTTACAGAAGAAGGCATTTCAATCATTCCAAATATGCTACGCATAATCCATCTGTGGAAGCCGTTGGAAGAACATGTTGTATAAGGCATGAAAGAATATTGTTCAGTGTACATTCATTCTTGATGACATTTGAAGTTTGTATTGTATGTTGCAGTGAAAGAGGAGATACTGCCAGGGTCCCATCACTGTAAATTACCCTAAACTGTCACGCTTTATTTCACAGATTTTGCCAGGCGTTGAAGAATACAACCATGTCAAATATGATTCCTTCTTGAGCAGTCATTGGTTATTTGCATTGGAAGTGGAAAATACAAAGGAGTGGTATCTATTCAAAGGCATTGTTGTTTGCTAAGATCCATGCTCAATTCATTTGTTTCTTGTTTAAACTGCCATCAATCACTTCTAACTACCAATTGTTGTTTGAGCATTATTCTTCTTTGTATACTTGAATGCTGATAGTTTCTTGGAGTGGAATGAAAGTATGACAAAGGAGTGAAAGGTGCAGATTTACCCCATTTTAATTACCTAGTATTTGATGATCCTTGTTGGTATGTGCAGATTTGTGAAGTTAAAATCATTTGTAAGTGTTTTATGGTCAGGAAGAATAGATTAATACATAGCTATAAATGAAGTTGAAAGTTTTTATTTGCAAAAGAGTTGAGTAATGCATTTCAAGAAAATTTTGGTCGTATAAGGGAATCTCTTATCTTGTTAGAGGTGAATGGTTCTACACTTGCAAAGTTCCTTATAATTATAAATTCTTTTACTTGGAGATAAGCAAGATACGGGTGAATTTTGTTTTGTGAAGGTATAATCATTCTCAGATATTATTTTTATTTGGAGTAATAAGGTAAAAATTGTTGAAGGCTTAATTTGATGAAGGTTTAATAATGTCTTAGAGATATAAGGTTGATTAGTGTATGGGTCTATCATTGGTTCAAATTGACATTATCATCATGAATGCACATATGTTAAAGATAGCTTATGCTTTCAGGGCCATCTTTTCTATTCCTGATGAGGCCTCCAAAGACTCATCCAAAACATCAGTTGGTTAAAATGTAACAGGGTCATATTCGAGGCAGACGGCATTGGAGGATGGAGGATTTTCCATCATCTCAAGTTAGCTTCTCACTTTGAGATGATGCTTTGCATGAGAAGCATTTTTGGTTTTGGTTGTTTTGCGTTTCTTTATTGATGCTAATGGATTTGAAGAATGTATGTTTTGTGAAGATTTTGTTTTGGAGATGGGTTTGGGATTTGGTGTTGAGCTCAATATGGATTGTTGTCCAGCAAGCTTTAGAGTATATGATCGAGAATTATACCCTTTCACGGTCACTAGACAATGATAGAGATATGTCGTATCTCTTAGGGATTATTGTCGAATAATTCAAGACTCTATGATTTGAGAGTTCAGGACTAAAGAGCTCAAGAACATAGCTCGAAGCTACACCTTTTCAAGGGTAGATGAGATAGCATGATGGAGCCCTGCTTGGTTCAGGATTTGTTCTTTGGGAGAAGATCTTCTATAAAATATATATTCATATTATGTAATCAACTTTGTTGAGTATATTAGCATTCAAGGGGGTACCTTGGTACTATTGTAGGAACAATGTAATAAGGGGGGAATGTTGGCATAACAATGGTATTACATTGTTAATTGTCATTTACTATGTTGTAGTTATAACTGTTATACAGTTATATTTAAAATTGTTATACACAGTTATGTGAACTGCATCGTCCTTGCCTTGTATAAATTCTCTGCATTGTATCATTTCATGATATCAATTAAACATACTCTCCATTAGTTTAACCATGGCGGCAATTTATACTAGATTTTAGAAAACTTAAATGAAACCCTACCACTATTTTTAAAAATGCAATCATCTGAAAAATAATTCAACACATACGGAACAAGAAATTCTTTATATACAACAATCTTTCACAATCAACAACCTTTTGTATTCTATGCCCAATAAATCACTAATACATACCATTTTTTGTCAACACAAATATTGCAGATGTAGAGATTGAAATTCTTCCTAGTCAAGCTGCTTCTACTCCACGTTTTTTCTCTTCAAAGTTGTTTTTTTCATGTTCTCTGTCACCCTCTTTTCTACCCAAACTCAATACATTTTACTCCCTTTAACTCTTACCAATATCTTCCCAATTTATGGTGTACCAAACTGAGTTTTCATGTCCTTGAAAACTACATTTGAGAGTCCTCTGCCCTCACTCTAGTTGGAGTTGAATTTTTACTTAATTCACTTCACTTTGAATGATAAATGGGAGCCACCATCCCCTTGTTCTATTAATGCAGTCAACTATGTGGACTTGATCTTCTCTTTATTACCATGTAACTAGTGATTCAAAAATGAATCAACATGATATTGACAAGAATTAAAATTACAATATTATTATTATTCATAAGAATTGAAATAACAATATTATCATTAATATTAATAGTGATAATATATAAATAACTTAAGTTATTTTATATTATCGTTATTAATATTATTAATAATCACTCTCATTATTATCATTTGATATTATCGATTATTATTATTATTCAATAATAATAATATTATTGACTATTATTATTATTATTCAATAATAATAATATTCATTAATTGTTGATGGATTGCAAGATGCTAACTGATAGTTAGGTTCCTTTTTTGGGAGTTTTTTGATTTCGTTAAAATGTGTATGTATCAGTTGAAAATTTTGTAACAACATCTTTTTGACAAAGAAGTCAACTATGTATTATTCACAATCTCAGACTTTTCTTGACAGACTCATCCTTTTGAGTCGTTTTTATATTTAGTTATGTTTTAAAAGGCTACAATCGAAGGTTTTCTTCGCCTGATTCTTTCCTACCGGTATGCCTCCTTGAATCAGGCTTTTTATAATTTCCCTTTTTTAATTAATATATTTTTAGTGGCTATGCCACTTTTTCAAAAATAATAATAATAATAATATTCATTAATTTATCGACATATGTCGACTATTAATGATATCATCCCTATTAACATCTCTTGTGTTAATAGTGATGGTATTATTAATGTCGATAGTCAAGGTAAGCATCATACATCAAGATAACTTGTTAAACTAACCTTTGCAAACATGATCACATTACACACACAAGGAAAACATTGATCAACAAATTGATCCTGAAGAAGATAAATACAACTATATTCAAAACAATTATGAATTGTATACTACGTGTGTGTGTAGTTTTCAGATATCATGGTTTTATTAGAATCCTATCCCGATTTGCAATTCTCTCCTTAGTGATACTCTTCCTCATCTTTGGGAGGGTACCATATACCCCTGTATAGACCTCACATTAGATAAAGGTAGTTAGTCCAAATCTTGTTAATCTGAATGAGATTAAAATGTCAAATTTAGACATAATTTTTCATGAACAAATTGATATTCAAATATCTCTATGACATTTATCATACACATGCATGCTCATGTGAACAAAACATGACATCATGAACTTTGTTCAAATTGTATTCATGAAAACATAATTAATCCATTTCCTTTGTAGTCTCACATCATTAAACAAGAAAACTAATTTAAATAATAACATGTTTTAATTGTCCACAAAAATGGGGTGTGACATCTCCTCCCCATTATAACTCATCATCCCTGATGATTAGTATAGTCTTGATATGCAATAACTTATTATGAAAAATGAGTTCTTATATATGCAAAAAGAAAATCTTTCTTGTTCAAAAAGATGTGGAAATTTTCTATGGAAATCTTTGTAGTCCTCCTAGGTGGCACTGTCTTCTACATACTTGTCCCACTAGACCTTACATTGGGTTACATCTTAGTTATACAAGTGGAGCTTGCAAACCTTGATCACTCTGAGAGGCTCAATTGTGACCACCTCTGGATCTTAGACTTGGATAGAATTCCAATCAAGTATATGATTAAAACCAGCCACTTACTTTTTAAGATAAGATACATGAAAAACATTATGTAATCTAGCAAGAGCAAGGGTTAGAGCTAGTCGGTAAGCTACTGGGTTGACTACTTTAGGTGCTCCATTTGTTAGATTCCCAAGAATGAAGTGAGCAACCTTGGTAAGTTTGTCTACTACCACTAATAAAGAATCATGTCAGTTTCTTGACATTAATAGACCTTGGAAGAAGTCCATGCTAATCACTTACCACTTCCATTTTGGAACTTCATGAGGGCATAATAGCCTTGCTAGATGTCGATGTTTAGCTTTGAATCATTGACACTCTAAACATTTGACCACAAAGTTTGCAACATCCTGCTTCATCCCTTTCCAAAAATATAGCGGCTTCAAATTTACTAGCAACTTAGTTACTCTTGGGTGTCCTGAATATGGTGTACAATGAATTTCTCTTAAAACTATTCTTAAATCATTCTAATATGGAACATACATCTTGTTTTTATATCTTAATAATCCATTAGTCTCGGACTGATACCTTTCATATCTAGCATCTCGAGGGTTCGTTGAAAGCTTCTTTCTGACTTGTTCATAAAACTCATCACTTGAATAATTTTCCAAAACTTCCTCTCTAAAGGTGAGCTAGATAGAGGTCATCGCTGCTACATACCTCCAAGGATTAAGAGCATCGACAACCCAATTCTCTTTTCCTTTAATAAATTTTATGTCAAAACCATAATGCAACAAAAGTTCTATCCATCGCCTTCAGTGAGCATTCAGATTTGGTTGCGTGAAAATGTACTTAAGTCCTTGGTTATATGACTTATGTTCAAAATGCTTGCGCATGAAATAATGCCTCCAAACTTGTAAGGCATGCATGATAGTTGTTATCTCTAAATCATGTGATGCATAATTTTGCTCATGTGGTCTCAACTTTCTAAACTTGTAAGCTACAATCTAACTTTCCTGCATAAGAACACCTCCTAATTCTTCTCCTTATGTGATAGTTACTACCACAAAGTGGCCTTCTGGATCAAGAACTCTAAAAATTGGTGTGGTTGTTAACTTCTCCTTGAGAATATGGAATGCTTCTTCACATTTCTTAGTCCATTCAAATCATTTTCCTTTCATTAGAGGGTTGTGATTGGATTAGAAATATTTAAAAAAATTAGCACACATTTCATGTAGTAACCTACTAATCCCATGAATATGCATACTTCATGCACATTCTTAGGTGTGGGCCACTCTAGAATAGCCTTATTCTTTGCAGGATCTACTGCAATTCCTTCTACTGAAATAATGTGTCCCAAATATTGTACTTCTTTCTGAAAGAAAGTACATTTGGATATAACTTACCAAACAAATTGTGTTCCCTTAACCTTTGAAAAATGATTCTCAAATGGTGAATGTTCTCTTCTTCATCCTTTGAATATATCAAAATTCCATCTAGAAAGAATAGGATGAACTTATCCAAACAATCCCCGAAGACACTATTCATTAGGTTCATCAAAGCAACATGAGTGCTAGTTAAACCAAAAGGTAAAAGTGTAAACTTGAAGTGTTCATATCTAATTCTAAAAGTAGTTTTATGGATGTCCTCATCTTTTACTTTCAATTAATGATAGCCTGCTCTTAAGCCAATTTTAGAAAAGACCGTTGCACCACACATTTAATCAAATAGATCATCTATGCGAGGAAGTGGGTACTCATTCTTTGTTGTTGCTTTGTTAAGCATTTGATAATCAATGCATAACTGCATGGTTCCATCCTTCTTTCTCACAAAGATAACTAGTGCTCCCCAAGGTGACACACTTGCTCGTATTAACCCTTTTGATAAAATCTCCTGAAGCTAGGTTTTAAACTCAACCAATTTTTTAGTTGTCATTCGATACTTGGTGCTTTAGAAATAGGTTCTGAACTAGGTATTATGTCAATTGAGAAATCAAACACATGCTTGGGTGGTAATCCTAGAAATTCTTCAAGAAAGACATCATGAAAATGATAGAGGAATGGATAATCGCATAATGATGATTCATGCGACTTTTCTATCAGTTTAATTTTGATCAAAAACATTTGATATCATTTTCTCTTAGTTTCTTGAGTTGCATTTCTAAGATTTTCCTAACTTTCGTTTCCCTCTTGATTCCTTACCGAGTTGCCTAGGTCACCTAAGCATTCCACCGTATTTTCATAGCAATCCACTTTAGGTCTATGTCACCAAAGCTAATTCATGCTGAAGATGACACCATATGACCCTAAGGGGGCTACGTAAATGTTTACATCCATTGTTAAGGAGGGTAATCTAACCTCATCTTCAAACAAACATTGCTTCACCTGAGCTCTTGACTAGATAACATATTCCACCAACTAGGAATTTACCATAAATCCTGCTTGCTTCAGAATCTTGCAGAACAAGTTGGGTGAAATAAAACATTCTGTTTCTCTGGTATCTATTAAAATGGATTTTGAATTACCAAAGAGATTACATGTAGTCTCTATTGGAGCAATTTGATATTCCACTTGATGATTGTCAATAGTAGCATGAATTCTTTGTTGTCCAGAACGTTGTTTGCTAGGATAGTAGGGAATAGCCTCGGTTTTGACTCCCATGACCTTTAGTCAGACATTGATTTCATAGTGATCTCCACCACATATGAAACATCCACCTGGAGGTCCTTTGTTCTCACCAAGGCGATCAATTTTATTTTCATGTCTCCTTTTGAAATCATTTCCTTTATTTTCATTTCAATTCACCTCCTTGTTGTTTCTTGATTTCTTCTCATCAAATTTATACTTGCCATCAGTTTTGGAATCTTGGCTCCAATTCATTTTCTTAAAGGTGGTAGTACTTTTTGACCAACCAAATTTCTACCTTGTCTTGTCGTGATAAGCAACATCAACCTCTAATGAATTCAAAAATAAGCATTTATATTTTATCCCTAAAAAAACTTTTCCTAAAATCTTATACCAGTGATATTCAAAATGACTGACTTCAAGGAATCAAACATAATATGCTTACAAGAAACATAAACATAAGATTCGTCAATCTACAACAAAAGAAAAAAATTCAATTTCATTTCAATGTATCATATCCATGCTCTCGTGATATGCTTTAAAAAATATATTAAAATGCTACAATCAAAAAAATATAAAATACACAATATCAAAGCTATATGAGTAACATTATTTACAAAAAAACTTATATTTACAATAATTAACTTATATGCACCCTCAAATACAAAATCTTCTAAAATAATTGAAACCATTCCAAAAACATTAATTGACATATATTTAATTGCTAATACAATAATTCTTGGACACTTCAACATTAACATGAACAATCTCTTCCTCAGACCCTGAGTATGTTGAATTTGAAGAGGAAAAAAAACCTGTGAATAGAAAAAGAAAGTTGTAGGTTGACACCCTAAAACTTCATGTGAAGAAGGAGAAAGGTAAAGCAAATACCTCATGGTCAGAAGGTTTCAAGACTGAGAGTAAGAAAAATGAGGGGAAGAAGACTAAAACCACCACAGTGATCAGAGAGAAGGGAAAGAAGAAGTTGCAGAATGAGAAGGGGAAAGTAAAAATCCAGGAGTCCAAGAGTCTTGGAATGGAAATTGAGAAGGACCTTAGTTAGGAAAAGACCAAGGAAGGGGAAGAGGAATTTACCCCGGGTACCAATGATAAGGGTAAGGGAAAGATCATGGTAGAACTTGATGTGGATGTCCCTTTTCCCCATATCTCTGACCCTACGATGCCTATACATGAGGATTTTATGGATCATGTTGCTAATGTTGATAACTAAGAGGATATTGCTGACACTTTGACAACTGTGAGGGAGGTGATTATGGCTCACAACATTATGTCCAAATGGTTATATTTGGAGATTAATGGTTATATTATATTCAACTATTTCATTCAGTATAATAATGCGCTCCTAACAAACCAAGTGTTTAGTATAGATACTTGGAATCAATAGACTATGGCCAGATAAATAGACTATGATGAAATATTTACTCTATTTCATGCAAAAAAACTTAAAACTTTTGTGCTTGTACTCTAATAATTCAAAAACATTAGAAGATATTTACTTCAATAATCTAATTACCCTCTTTCATGTGCATCAACAATAAATTTACAATTCAATTCACATACATCCCACTCAAATATAATGTTTTTACTCTACAAGTACAATAAAGATTTCAAAAACATAACATAACATAAGATCATGGAGTGTGATCCCAAACGATGAGGGAAAAAACTTGCACACCATTATACCCTGAAGCACTTATTTACAATACTATGAAATGTGGAAATCTGATGTTGAACATAAGATCTTTACCAAAAAAACAAATCAACCACAAACAAAAGACAGGTACTTGCCACTTTGCAGCACTAGTTAACAATGTTATTGTGCAAATGTCCCCCAAAAATGAATTTTAACTTTAAACTTGTAATATACAGAAAAATTGTTGTTTTTTTAATTTTTTACAAATACCGTGCAGCTCAAATTCGAATCCATTTGCACTGTACATACAATGCACGGCAATGGAGTCACAAGATTTACACACTGTACTTTCCTTACGCATCTCAGATTATCTTGGTATGTGCATACCACTCACAAGGTGAGCTAATTAATTAAAGCTGGATAACGCTCTATTTATTGTAGCAACCAAGAATTTGGGTCTCTTTTACAATTATACTCGCACAGAAAGTGAATTGTCCAGATTGTACTCGCACTAAGTAGGAGCTCAGCAAATCTCCCTTCAAAATTGAAGTCAATTGGGAATGCGCAGGTCTGATTTGACTTTTTCTGGAGGAGGAGAGGCGTATATACCTGTAAGCCCTAGATACATATCTTGTACTTTGTCCTTTCATTTTAAATGCAAAAGATTCTTGAATGACCTAGGCATCACTTAGTACAAGTACATATCCTATAGATATCATAATATGTACGGGCTAAAACTAAAATAAATGTGGAGGGAAAGGTGATATGTAGAGGAGGTAGGTAGTTTTAAAAAGTTTTGTCAGTCTTTTACATGCTTTTTAGTTGGTTGTACGCAGTATTTGTAAGCTTTATAAACTTTCCCTTATGATGGTAGTACGTATGTTGTCCTTTGATAACACTCCTCTTTGTAGACATTGAATGATCTTCGTGAAGGACACACCATAAATGAATGCACCACATGTTTATTGAAGCCACAATCAAACATTGCATGAAGCCACACACCAACCCAAGGAGAGAAAACATACAATATTATAAGGACACCTCCATCTTCATAAAAAATTGTGACCCGAGATGTTCATCAATACCATGGATAACAAAGAGAATGGGATTAACTAAAGATAGTACCAACCATAAATAAACATAAACACCCCATACAGAAGAAAGAAGGTGAGGCACCTTCACATAACCCACTACCATGCTAATCAAGGCGGACAACTACTTCGAAAAATGTTTTCCAACCCCAACTATGTGTCTCATCGATCACTAATCAAATCCAAAAAGGGTTCTTGATCAACTCTCAAGTTTATAGGAAAGTTTGTAGCACCATTACATTCATGAAACTAATGAATAAATTTGGTGTTGACAAAATTGGAGCATAAAGATTTTGATTCATCTAAAATTTTGCAAAGCCACCAGTTCAAACAGAAACTACAAGAGAGACCATTGATTACAACCTTCGATTCACCTTCCACTATCGGTTTATGGCAATTCAATGATATGGCCAAGGAGAGACCATGTACCACCACCTCCCATTCTACATCTTTATTTAATTGAACACTCAAGAAGAAGGATCATCCCTTAACAAAACACACCTTTTAGATCACGACCCATGCCCCTCGAAGCTCTCGGATTTCCTTGAATCGCTCTATCAAATATAATTTTATTAGGAGGAGGAGACCACTTAGCCTAACAGTGATCTTTATTGGCAATTATTACCCCATTAACGAGGCTCTAAAATATAATGCTAGACATTGTTTGTCAATATTATTATTTTAGATTTTAAAAGAAAATGAAATTGCATTAGTAATTAAAAGATCCTTTTTGTACTGACTAGTGTGCAAGTTGGTATATTTTGCATGGAAGTTGGCAAATAACATTATTATATCATGTCCCCATCATCACTCATCCTTATTATATGGATTTTATTCTACATCTAGCCATTTTGTCACCCTAGATCAAATCCATATGTCTAGAGTTCACCCAAGTCATTTTTATGAGCATTTGAATCTTGAACCTTCAAATTCATTTTTTTAAAATTGAACCCATGTTTTTTTTTCCCTTACGAGTCATAATGAGTTGAGTAAAATGCAAATTATTTCAACCTATATGTTAGATGGTGTATTTAAGGACTAACTCTAGTTCATTTGAATCATCTAGGAGGAAATTAGGATTGATTTAGGACTTAGTAAGAAATAAATTTTGTAAAAAAAGTGTCACACCAGCATTACATCAATATTGTAGGATAATATTGTATGGTTGTTTGTTATTTTTTATACTTATTTATTGTTATCGAATTGGCCCACTTAGGGACTTGACTTTAAAGAAGAATAAATCTTCATCTAGCAAGTTCCCAAATAGTGTTTATTGACACCACTTTCCACATAGGTATATCAAAGTGAGGGGAACCTTTTTCAATCATCAAAATTTTGTCATATCATTTCTGTAGGGGAAGTTCAGATCTATGTGTCAAGTTCACTTCCACGCTCACTAAGATAAGATTTGTAGGTGCATCCTTCAAATTGATAGTCAATAGAAAATTTTATTGTTCTAAGATTATTATTTGTTAGAGCATAATATTTATTAGAGGTCATATCTTTCAAAAGACCTAAATAAATAATTAATAAGACTCTACTATAAGGTATAAACCTTTTAACATAAATATGTTTTAAACATATGTATTATAAAAAAATTATTTAACTAATTTATTAAATAATTCTAAATGTCTTTTATAGAAAGGTGTAACTTCTCGTATGAGAATTACCTACAAGTTCTCATTCATGGGATTATGATTATTATATGGAGAATATTGCAAAAGGTTTGAGAGAGGCCATTTGGAAGAAAGAAAGAGATTTTTAAACCCTAAGTTCTAACTCTATATTTCTACAACATATGTAAGTTTTTCATTTAAATGATGCATGTGGTGTTTTTTCACCATTTATGGTTTTCCCCACCATAAATCTTGTGTTTCTTGTGTTATTTATTTGATTCATATATTTATTTCACATTAATTAATTAATTTACACACCTAAAGTTAATTCATTATAATTTTATTTTTATGAAAATGCATGTACCTTCATATTAATTAAAGATAATTAATACATTTTTACAAAAAAGAGATGGGTGGTGAAAAGGCACACCCCGACAAAACATGGGCAGATCCCAGAAAGAAACTAAAAACAGTAAAAAGTGAAGCTTCCTTCCCTGCCAAAGAAGGAAGCAAAAATAAACAACTGGTCAAAAACAGGCACCGACAAAACCATTTAAGGCACCAACATAATTGGAAAAACCAAGCACAAACAAAATCATAGAGGCTCCGACAAAACCATAGCCGTCACCACCATTACCAAACACCCCACAGCCACAACTCCATCTGCCATGAGAGTAAGGGCAACGCCGGCACAACTGCCACCGACAAGCAGGAAACTACTACACCCCGCCAGCCATGAGAGCAAGGGTTTCGCCGCCACAACCGCCGTCGACAAATAGGAGAGAAGACAAAACTGAAACCCACAACAAGAAGCAGAAAAAAACTAACAGGAAACCACTTCACCACTTCTGCCATGAGAGCAAGTGTTTCGCCACCACAACCACCATCGACAAACAAGAAAGAAGAAAAAACCAAACACAAACAGGAAACCACCACCGACAAGCAAAGCAACAAATCTTCTATTCTCAGCTCACGCTCGTTAGAACAACACACCACAAAACCCACTGCCACCATAGCCACAGGCAAAAAGGCAAGAAATAAAATCTCGCCACTGCCATCAGGGGAAAAAAAAGTGTAACCCTACGAAAGAAGACCACTTCGTCATACCAAGCTGCTCAAATGGACATGACTACAATCCACAGCAAAGAATGGAGAAAACCATACTAGTTCCTCCCCCATGGAGAGCACCGCCAATGGCAAAGGTAGGGTTAGCGTTTCTCCCCCATGGAGAGCATTGCGAGAGCTCTCAACTTGGCCACTATCAATATTCATTATAAATTTCAACATGGTATCAAAGCTCATTTGATCTGTGTTTATTATTGTTGTAAAAACTAAAATCAAATATAGAACCAAGTGGTTTATAAAAAAAATATTAATACACATATATTATATATTAAACAAAAATAATAAAATATATTAATATATAATATATATTTATAAAAATAAAAATAAACTTAAATTAAAAATCAAATTAGTATTTATCTTAATTTTTTGTCACACACACATGCATGCACGCATGAGCGCGCGCACGTTAATGGGAATAACAGAGTTAATTCTACTAGGAACTTGAGAGAGGATGCAAAATGGAAATCACCATCGAAGGGCTGGGAAAAGATGAATTTTGATGGTGCAACTAGAGGTAATCCTGATAATTCTGTAGTGGAAAGTCTAATTTGAGATTCAAAAGGGAAGTTGATTAGCGTAACTTTAAAGAAGCTAAAAAATGGATTGAATAATGAGGCTAAAGCCCAAGCTTTGGTCCTTGGTCTTCAAATTTCTCATGTGCATGGGTTTAAATATGTGGAGATCAAAGGAGATTCAACGGTAATTATTAATGCTATCTGAAATCAAGGTTCAACCAATTGGAAGATCAATAATATTCTACACATTAGTTGGTTGTTGCTTGATTCACTAACCACCTTCATTATCTATCTAGAATGTATATAGAGAGGCTAATGGTGACACAAGCTTCTTGGCTAATTATGCAATCGACATGGAGAAGGAATGCATTATTAACCAAGATACAAATTCATGGGACTCTTTCAAATCTAGATTTAATTTAGAACATATGGCAATAAGCTTGATTGATGGAATATTTTTCTAAGGGGTTGGTCATGCTAACCATAACTCATTTTAGAAAGCATCAAATTCAATGATGTCCCCCCACTTGGTAAGCATTTCAATTTTATAGTATAACACATCAAATGATATCTTGGATATCTCATTCCTTGGATTTGAGAGAGAAAATTATGTCAATCGCATGAGTCGATTGAGGCTTCATTGTAACAATAGTCTCACATTTCTTTGGCAATGAATATAGGGTATGCATTCAATCGGATAACCATTATAAGGAGATAAGGAGTGTTAGGAAGCCTCCAAAAGGTTGGTTATTTCTAGATAAATAGTTATTTCCATCTCATATGCCTTACTCTATCAAAATGGATACTAGTGTGTGTCTAGTGAGCAACATGCATGCCAAATGGAATTTTTTAGTGCCATCACAAAACTAAAGCTAAAGAAAGTTTTCAAAACTATGTATGTTTACTCCTCTATGCAATCCAATGGCTCCTTGGTGATGATTTTTTGAAAACTAGGCATCGATTTTATGTCAACTCAAATATAGATTCAGTGTTTGTTAGAATCCTTCTAGATTTTGGGTGAAGATAAGGAGGTCATTTTCCTTAACTGGTGAATATTTTAATCAAAAAATACCTCTTGGGTAGTCTTCAAGGTGTATTGTAGGATGCAATCCCTGGTTTTGGTCTTCCCCCACTTGCAAGCAATCCAATAGTTGAAAATGATAAAGTGATTTGCCCATGGAGGCCCTTTGTCATTATAGGGTATGGTCATTTATGGAGAGTCAAAGGAAAAAGAAAGCATCAAGGTTGCAGATTTGTTTGAAATAGGTAATTAGTATAGTGTAGAGAGTTTGAATTGAATGGATGATCTCCCTGGTTAACAACAACTTGAAGAAGATGAAGGTTAGTGATCATCCACTAAGGTTATAGTATAGTATGTTCTAGGTATTTTGTTTAATTAAGCCAGTATATCTTATTCTAGAAATTTTTCTTATTTAAGCCCGTAGATTTTAATAAATTTGTTCTAGGCTTATAATCTATTTTGAGCCTTTTGTATGCTTTGTCCAATAGTATTTAGATATTTCCACAGGCAGATCTACCCCTTGGGGACAACGATATGTAATTTTTTACTATACTTTAATGCAATGGGTGTGATCCCCTAGATCATAACTTACTGATAAATAAATAATCTACTATACATATATTGATAAAAGAATTGGGCCTTTGGCGACCCCCCAATGGGAGGACACGACTTTATGAGTTGAGATGGTCATGACTCATAGAAATATATAGAATAATAACATTTTTAAAAATATATAAAACTCTAAACAAATTTCAAAAATTTATTAATTTTAAACACAAACCCTAGCTGCAAACAAAATAAAAAGAAATGGTGTAATGCTAACATTTGAAGCTTGAGGGAAAACTTGTATGAAACTCTCTTGCCACCATTTCTTTCCATCTCAATTTCTTCTCTACCTCCATTTTTTGGCTTTCAAAGGTAAATTGTAGAAAATGTTAATAAGCAAATGGAAATTTTTAGAATGAATCACTTTAATATATGAAAATTTTAGGTTGTTGGCCTAATTCCACTTTTCAATTTTTATGTATTTATTTCTCTTTAAAACCACATGTATTTTTATCTAGAAGGCTAAGCTCCATACTAGATGTACCAATGGGCATGCTTAAGACATCCATTTTACATGATTTTACACATGTCTCACATGCATGGGCATACCAACATATAGTCAACACTTTCGCTAGATACTTAAGATATTTTTGAAATGTGTTGAAAAATACACTGCAGTTTTCAACAAACTTGTTAAAAGCACATGATTTATGTAAATCACTCTGATTCAAACCTGACCTACATTTTATTAGCACACACATCAACCAACCATGTTGCATAGGAAATGATGCTTCCAACTATAGTGACTCACATTTATTTAACAGTAAATGATATTTTGACTTTTTTTTGGCAATGATGCATGGTATGGATGCATGCATGATGACCATACATGCATGTGTGTGTGTGTGCAAATAGTATGGAGCTTAGCTTTTCCCTTTTTTAAAAAAAAGAGGGCTAAATATTTATTAATAAAGAAACCAACAACACACACCAAGGAGAACACCAACCCACAAAAACAACAGTGGGCTAGAAAACACAATAGAACAATAGTCCAACCAACCGAGAACTAGGGGAACACACCCAAACACTAAAACCCCCAAAAAGGAACCCAACTAACTAGCAACATGCTTAGAAATCAAACTTTCTAGACTTTGGACACAATCTTGGGATAAAAGATCCTGATCACTAACATTCCATTCCCTCAACTGATTCAAAGCCCACTTAGCCAAGCAATCTGCCACTTTGTTCCATTCCCACGGGATATGGACAAAAGAAACAAAATCCAAAGAATGACTCAGGAAAAGAATCTACCTGACCACCGAAGCCAACTGCCAATGCACGCTGTCCACATTATGCTCATTCAACAAATTAATCACAATATGAGAGTTAGACTCATAGATAATCCTACACTAGCCAAGGGCACACCCTTTTTCTATAGCACAAAGGATAGCTAAGGTTTCCATAAAATTGTTCTTCTGATGCCCCTAATAAATAGAGAAGAACAATATGATAGCACCAGAGTTATCCCTCACTAATCCCCTAATTCCTGCATGACCAGGTTTCCCCCCTGGAAGAGCCATCAATATTAATCTTAAAGACACATGGAGGTGGGGGAGACTACCTACCTTCCCTCTGAATCTTTCTCTTGGGTTGACCGCTTCTCCTGAAAGAAAGGCAAAATCTGTGAACAACTAACCTCAAATTCTAAACCACTTCAGAATCCCCAATATCTAACTTAGTAGATAGATCACACTTAGCTACTAAGGTCTCCTGAAGCATACTAGGAATTCTCTGCCACACTTATTGAACCACTAACTTTCTCTCTTGAAAAATTCTTCGATTTCATTCCCACCAGAGTTGTCACAAGATGAAGGAGGGACCAATATTGTAAGCAACTTGCAAAAATGAGGCCTTAGTCGGGGGTCTACCCAAACTTCTCCAAAAATACCATAGAGAAGAAGCATGAATACAAGCTTGTTTCCAAGCTCCCCACCAAAGATGCCAAATCTCTCTAGCCAAAGAACATCGAAAAAACAAATGGGAAGCACTATCTTTACTACTATTACAGAGGAAACAAATAGGACCCTGAAAACCCCTCTTCTGTAAATTATACCAAGTGAGGCTTCGATTACAAGAAACCAACCAAAGGAAGAAGTTGCATTTAGGCCATGCAAACTTATGCCACACAAACTTCCACCAAGGTGTAATTCCTTCATCACAAAACAAGAATACATACGAGACAAAAATCCTCAAAGAAAATTCTTGACACGATCTTAACAAAAGCACCTAAATTAATATTTTTTTTTATATAAAAGAATCCTTACATCTCAACCTGCTCAAGTGCAAGAGGGCACAAGTCCAAAATAAATTAATTTTAATCCTTAAACATTTAAGGTGCAAGGCTAGTTACAAAATTTGGTCTTCCATTATTTATAATAATAAACTACATAATTACTTGACCGAGTCTTTTGGAAACTAAATTCCCCTTTGAAATAAGAAAGGATTAACTTAATTAAAAGGTATTACTTAAAGGTGAAACCTACAAATGGTTTATTTACTCATCGATATTTGAAAATACTTCCTAAAATCTTAGGTAAATCTAGCAATGCATTTTCACCAAAGCAAATTAAATTCCACATAAGATACATCGTAAGTCCTGAGCCCTCATTTTAAAATCCAAAAGGCAATATAATAATATAAAATGCCAAACCATAATGGGTGGCCTAACGGTGGAGAAGAAAAGAATAAAAATAAAAGAGATTAAGGAGGTATTAACAAGGGAATGGCTTCAGATAATTAAGGAAAAAGATTAGAAGAGAAATAGGTTTTAATTTGTCTCCACTCTCAGCCCTAACCCTAAAAAGGACACTCATGGTAAACATATTTCCTTACCTTCTCTTTGTTTTCTTTTATCCTATCTCTTCTCTGCATGTCTTCTGTTGGCCGCCATGGCTAAGGGTTTTTGTTTTATTTATTTATTTAGCATGAGACAACATTCTAGCAGCTGGTGTTGAAAGGTAAATTTTCCTTGATGAGAATCTTGTACATGGGTGCCCACTGTGTTGTTTTGTTTTTATTAATTTTTTTTTTGTTTTGTGTTGCTGCTCAGGCCGCCAAGATGAGCAACGACCTCAAAGGGCTTCTACTCACACGACAATGGCACCGACCCCACTGGTGGATCTGTGCCACTACTAACATGGGGAAAATGATCTGTTGTAATAGATTCACTCTACATATCCTTTAGAAACTCATTTTTTTGGGTTGTTTCCTCGAGCATGTAGGTTGCTCTGGCGATCCAATCCTGTCTAATTCTACTAGTTTTCTATAGCATGGAGAACTTTCTATTTTTTTTGTTTTTGTCTTTTGTGTTTTGTTTTGCCCTTGCAGGTGATGGTGGTAGGAAAATCTTGTGCCTCCAAGAGGCAGATTCAACTAGCCAAAGCACAGCCTCTCTGCTAGGCATAGGGGCTAAGTCAAGAAGGGCTTATATATATTCTGCCAAAACCCAATGCTATTGGGTATTTGTTAAACAACGAGATTTAGCTTTGTTTTATTAGTAATGTTGACATAACTGTACATAGTTCAAGTCATTGTGAACATAAATAAATACCAAACTTCCCCTTATTTTGAGTGTTTCAAGTAGAGGTGTAGTGTCGATCAACAGATCTATCCCAAGAGAAGCTTTTCTCTCTTTTTTTTTATATGTACTGTTTACTCATTCTCCATTCTATGTTTCTCAGGTTGCAGTAGAGAATTTTATAAGGAAAGTAGGAGGAAATAGTTAATTACTATAGGAAATTTTCTTTATCTTTCATATCAGCTGAAGCATTTATGCTTTAAATCTGAAACCCACATTGTCATTTCTACACATTGCTAAATCTCTATTTTAAAATAGAATAAGGAGAAAGAACAATTTTAACCTTAGTAAGGAAAGTTTGGTGTATTGAATAAATGCTCTACAACTACATATTTAAAAGAAAATATCACTACAGGTTTACAAATATTTTAAGAAAAACTAATACCATAAAATTCTATAAAAGGGTCTACATATAGAAAATAAAATCTCATAGGCTTTCTTAGTTGACTTATTCTAAATATATCCAACAATAACAGTCCATAGGGCTACATGTATATCACTCAAGGTGGCTACAATCTCTTTAGTTATCAAAATAGAAGAACAACTTCATACAACAGCACGAGGGTAGGATTATTATTTGGTAATAGGATAGACTCCATTTTTTTTTCTTGGTATGAGAATACCCTTGACAGCTGTGTAAGTCATCACTACCACTTCAGACATCCAATCTCCCAAACTTGTAGAGACCTGCAACAGGACATAACACCTTTTTTGTACAGCCAGTGGAGGCTCACCTCCCAGCCTAGGGTAGTATTTGCCCACCCCCGAGCTAGGGAAAAACACAAGGAGACCGGGGAAAATAGACACATACCCAAAAACCATCAACAACAATGCACACACAATAACACAGAGAACATTTACAAGTTTCCCACAAGTTAAACTTTAGAAGATTCTCTACAAACATCTTCTCATAGGGGAAAGAAGGAAGTGATTAAGCCTGTAGAGAGATTAAATAGCATTGATTTACAAATCTTATTTTATTGGTACTCTTACCCATTCAAGTCTGTAACAAGGTACTCATACCCATTCTAATAGGGTACTCATACTCATACCCATACAGATATCTCCCTCTCAAGACAATAACCTTTCTCTAATTTCCCCATACAACAACATACAGCCAACTAACCTTTCTCTAATTTCCCCATACAACAACATACAGCCAACAATTTCAAGTTCTTTTGTATTTACAATAGCAAACATATATCATTCTTTTCTACACTGAACCAATACTAAAATTGCACTCTTCATGACAACACAACTTCCCTACCATTTACACCACATAAAAGGTTTAAGCACATGTAATTTTAAGGAAAAATCACTGATTTTTAAGTTTTAAATTTAGGGGCCTACCTAGTATTTTCAGTAGAGTTAGAGGGTTGATTCAGCTCCACTATGATCTCCCTTTTTGTTGCTCCTTTCCATTTTTATAGGATATTCTTTTTTTTTTTAGAAATTTTCCAGAACCCCTTTACTTTCTCCCAGCCCCCTTGATATTCTTTCCTTTCTCCCTTCATGTTCTCCACATGTCCTCCATGATCAGCTTGAGGCATCTAGGTGTATACAAAGTGTCTTTTTGTGGTAGCATATGTCAATTTTGCTGAACCACTTGGCATTCTTTTCCCATAGACACTTATAAAGAATTACCTTTATACATTATCATTTATTTATTTTATTTTCTTATTTGTATTTTATCATCTTTTTAGAAGGGCCCACCTGCACTTATAGGTTAGCTTTAGTTAGTTATTTTATTTTATTTTATTATATATATTTTTTGTTTAGAAGGTATAAATTTAAAAATGAACACTTGATTAAAGTAATGGTTTTATTTTCCTTAACACATACTACTTCTCAAGTCAATCACACCACATAAGTACAACACATCACACCTGTTGGTGATTGTTTTGATGCAATCATAACAATTAGTTAAAATTCACATAAAATGAACCAAAACTGACTTGAAAGATATGAAGGAATCGGTTAAGATTCACTTAATCCCAAGTTTAATATGGTCAGGTCTTGACCTGTTGGGCAAATTCAGTTGGTTGATGTGAAGCTGTAATCTTCAAGAGGCCTTACGTAGTTTAGGGTTTCTTGATGATCAACTAGACTCAAACTATGCAAAAGATCATAAATATCAGCAAGTTGTTCATTCCTTTTGCATAAAATATTTACTATGCTGCAAAACTTTTGAATGGTCTTCTTGAATTATTGCAGCTTTCCTGTCTTAAATATTTATGAAAACTGTCTTCTTCAAACTTAGTTATACATGCTTTTCAGATGTGAGACAATTTCCTTTAGATTTCTACGTTTTAAGCTAAGTATTTTCAGATGGGTTGGGAAAAGTTAGAAAGATCTAATTTAAACTCCATTCATTCTACCAAAAGATCTAATTGTTCTGTTATGCACTTTATAAGTATGGCAGCAAATTGATCAAATCCACAGACAAAAACCTTAAATGTAAGTTCTGAGCATTTTCACAAACATACACTTAAGATTGCAAGCTCTAAGAGAAAATGTTTCAAACACAATGAAGAGAAAGAAAACACTCAGAAGATAGATGCAGAATTCCAGATTCAATTGTATTAGAAACAGACAGTCATATAAGATTTACAATGTCTGAATGACTCCTAGCTTCAATGATCAAATTACAGAAAACTTACAAGCTTTACAAATACAGTAAGGAAGCTAGATGTTCCACGCATTCCTTATTGTAGACACAGGCGACCTCCTTCTTCTACTTCTAAACTAAAAGGTCCCTTTAATACAACTACTAGCTATTTTCTAAAAATCCCTGTGTAAAGTTTTACAAAGTAGAGAGGCACAATATATAGACTTTTTGATTGTCCTCAATACAACTCAAAACCCTAGTTAAACAATGGTTTAAACCTCTGGCTACAGCAATAAATGTTGAAGAACATGTCTCCCAAAATACCTCTGAGCATACATCTAATCTGGGTGAAATATGCCACTCGAAAACCCTAGCAGCTCAATAATAACTTTTGTGGTCTGCTACAGTAATGTCTTCAGCTGCATTTTGTCATTCATAAATGAAGACCCTTGACTTCCTCGCCCTTCATCCTTATCCTCCCCTGCTTCTGAGATCGGATTCCCCTCCTCCGTGATGTCATCATCATCAAGTTTCAGCCCTTCTTCACCTGCAAACCTATAAAAAAAGATAAGCAATAAGTATTAACATTTAACAAACCTGCAGGAAGGAAGACAATCTGCCAAATCTAGTCATGACAGTGTGAACGCATCAATCGGGTCCCAAATCTGTGAAAATTGAGTCCAAAATGCAAATATAGTGTTAAACTGGTCAAGTCAACCATTGTTGACCAAAAACATGCATTCGGACCCTAAAATGCCCTTAAATTCCTATTGTTCTGTCCTTCCCGCCTATTGGTGTGAGATCCACTCATCGAAGAGTCCAAGAAAATTTCATACCGATCGCTCAACTTTCAGCGAAATAGCCTTATTGACTAGTGTTTCTTTCCTATCGGCATGACTTCCATTCATCGGCACGGGCTTAATGTTTCATTCCAATCGCCAACCTTACGCCGATGCCCCCGTTCAAATTCTCTGTATACTGTTCCCCATCCATCGGCGTGATATCCACGTCGGAGTGAGCTCAAAATCTTATACCGATCACTCAACTCTGGTCGATATCCTTTGTTTCTTTCTATCGGCGTGACATAAGATATCTTCCGCCAATGCCCTTAAATTCTTTCTATCGGCGTAACATTGCCTATCGGCACGGGCTCAATTTTCTCCACCGATTGCCATTGTCTGGCCAATGTGACTCCCGCCGATACCCTTTGTTTCTTTCTATCGATGTAACATTGCCTATCGGCACGGGCTTAATTTTCTCCACCGATCACCATTGTCTGGCCGATGTGACTCTGGCGATACCCTTTGTTTCTTTCTATCAGCGTAACATTGCCTATCGGCACAGGCTCAATTTTCTCCGCTGAACGCCATTGTCTGGCCGATGTGACTCCCGTCGATACCCTTTGTTTCTTTCTATTGGCGTAACATTGCCTATCGGCATGGGTTCAATTTTCTCTGCTGATTGCCATTGTCTGGCCGATGCGACTCCCGCTGATACCCTTTGTTTCTTTCTATCGGCGTGACATTGCCTATTGGCACGGGCTCAATTTTCTCTGCCAATCGCCATTATCTGGCCGATGTGACTCCCGCCGATACCCTTTGTTTCTTTTTATCAGCGTAACATTGCCTATCAACACGGGCTCAATTTTCTCTGCCAATCGCCATTGTCTAGCCGATGTGACTCCCGCCGATACCCTTTGTTTCTTTCTATCGGCGTAACATTGCCTATCGGCACAGGCTCAATTTTCTCCGCCAATCGCCATTGTCTGGCCAATGTGACTCCCGTTGATACCCTTTGTTTCTTTCTATCGGCGTAACATAAGACATCGGCAAGGCAAAATAGAACTTCACTGATACCAAAAGTCTCACTGATAGCAAAATATATGCAACTCCCCGCACCATTGGCAGGACCAAACCCTTCAGCGTGAAATTATCATCCAACTCCGATAGCCACAGTTAGGCCGATGAGGGGGGGGACCCACGCACTGTTCACTTTGTGTCCAACCTCACATACAAGCAAGGATACACACAAGGATCAATCTTTATTTAATAAACTCGGGTCTGCGCATGCATGAAGTGCCCTATATATTTTACCTGCCAGACATACAAATGTGGGATACAAAATGGATTTAAAACAACAATTTTCTTTAACCTAAAACCACTTCGGGTCCACTTGTATGTATATATCAAAACTTTCATCAAATGCATACAAGGAAAAAGAAGAAAAAAAGACAAATAGGCCTGTATATGAAGGCGATATACAAACTCGAATGTACACTTCACCAAAATGATCATAACTTGCAAAATATGGCAAATTTTAAGATGGTTCAAAAAATAACCCTAGCTCATTTTTCACAAGGAATCCAACCATATCATGCACTAGTATTGAAAATGCATTTTTTCTCTATTTTCAACAAGGTTTGTATATTTTATCCCATTTCCCCTTTACCACCAAGCAAAACAACACACACAAAAAGCAAAAGCGACAGCGACAGCAGGGGTCCTCATTTTGCTAAGGAGTAAAATGGGGCGTGTTGTGAACACCACAACAACTAGCAACCAAACAAAATAATTAAATTCAAAGCATTTAATAAAACTAAATGAAATAAATCCATAACTTCCAACTATCTTTCTTGCAAATTGTTATTCAACTTGAGACATAAGGCATTCAATAAGGGTGCATGAATTTTCATTTTCAGTTTAAGCATGTGCACGTGATTAATTATCCTCATCTTGAAGATCGGTTGAACAAACCAGTGACTGACATTAGCCTACGTAGTTGACGATATCCCCTCATAGCCAACCGGATAGAGCCTTGCTGCCAGCGAGCGTCTATAGCCCCGGCAAGGTTATCGTTACAATTCTCCTAAATAGAGCCCCACTGCCAGCGAGCGTCTATAGCCCCGATAGAGTTACTTAGATGGCTTAATCTAGATTTTTAGTATAATCCGCTTTATTCATTTTATATTTTATATTTTCTAATTTTTGAAAGAGATTTCACAAGATATTGCAGTTGTAACTTCATGATGCAAGGAGTGAACGCTTACTAAAATTAAGCTGAGAATTGTAATAGTAGCAAGGGTGACCTCAGATTTTTCACCTAATAGCTACACTGGTAGGTTCAACAAACCCAAGGATTTTAGGTGTGTCATCATGAGAAACCTCCCTTGAATTCTCAATCACATTTATTGAATACAAAATTTTAGAAGGTAAACAACTCTCTACATTCATGACAGTCACAACAAGCTATGCATAAATTGCAAATAATTAACCTGAATATTCTGAATTTTATACTATTTTGAATGGTTGTTAGCTTGCTCCTTAATACTCTACAGGAAAAACAAAGATCCCTGCTAAGGAGAAAACAACGAACCAAATAGCAGACTGTACAAGAAAAACAAAATAAAGCAAAAGAAGACTGTACAAACAAAAGAACAGAAACAAAACAACAAAAGAAAACTGTACATTACTTACACTACATTACACAAAATGGACTGCCCCTTTACCTCAGACCTGGAAGTAGTGTTTCAAATGTTGGCCATTAACTAGTAATGGCACATCTTCTCTTGTCAAGGTCTTGAGTCTAAATGTGTTGTCTCCTATTATTTCTGAGATTTGCAATGGACCTAGCCATAGTTTATCAAATTTTCCATGGCTCCCTTTCTTTTCATGTGCTTTATCCCAGCACAGCACTAAGTCTGATATCTTAAATGTCTTGACTCTTGCCCTCTTATCAAACCACCTCTTTACTACTGCTTGGTGTTTGGCAAATTTCTCGATGGCTTGACCTCTTTTCTCTTTTAGTTGTAGCATTTGTACTATCCTGGCTTCCCTATGGTTATCAAAGCCTAGATACTCATTGGCAAACCTCCAAATTGGTATTCTTAGATTTATTGGAAGTATGGGATCAGTCCCATAAACTAAATGATAAGGTGTACTACCTAAAGCTATTTTGAACTTGGTCCTATCTACCCACAGTGCGTATTTTAACAAGGTATTCCACTCTCTAGGACTCTTTGCAATTAGCTTTTTGATTATAACTAATAAAATTTTGTTCATAGACTCAGCTAATCCATTACCTTGAGGGTAATAATTTGAAGAAAAATTTAAAACAATCCCATAGTCAAATGCCCATTTAGAAAACTTTAAAGAAGAGAAAGCAGGGCCGTTGTCACATACTAATGAATAGGGAGTTCCAAACCTGGTGATGATGTTTTCTTCAAGAAACTTGATAACTACTTTAGTTGTGGAGAATTTGTAGCATGCAGCCTCAGTCCACCTTGTACAGTAATCCGTCACCGTCAGTATGAACTTGTGTCCTGCAGAAGATGGAGGATTGATGACTCCAATAAAATCCAGGCCCCACTGTGCAAATGGTCTTGATTCAATCACAGGTTGTAATGGGTTGGCCTGATTTCTTCCCTTATTTGCTGCAGTCTGACAAGTGTGGCAACTCTTAATGTGACTCTCTGTATCTCTGAACATCGTGGGCCAATAATAGCCCACCCTTAATATCTTGTGCATTGTAGCTAGATGGGAACCATGACCGGTTCCGTACTTGTCATGCAGTTCTATTAAAACTTTATCCGCTTCAGCTCTATTTAGACATCTCAAATAAATTCCATCATGGTTCTTCCTGAATAGAAGACCTCCTTGTACCATATATTTTTGTGCTTTAATCTTCAAAGCTCTCCTCTAAGAATCTTTCATCCTATTTGGGTATTTTCCAGCTATTAGAAAAGTATTTGAATCACCATACCAATCTGATATGTGATAAGAATTCAGCACATACTGCTATTTTATCAGATCTGGGTCTGTGTTTGCTATTGTTTGCACCAACGCCTGCCCTCTGACCAGCTTCATTGGAATGATTTCCATGTCGAACTCTTGTAGCGTGGTGATCCATTTGGCTCTCTTTTCTCCAGGTTCGTTCTGCATCAGCAGCATCTTTACTGCTACGTCTAGCACTATAGCTTTGATTTGGCTATGCAAAATATAATGCCTAAATTTTTTCACGACCTTTATTAATGCAAATGCTTGTCTTTTGGTATCTAGATATCTTAATTGTGCATCTTTCAGAGGTGCGCTCATAAATGCAATGGGTTTTTCCTCATTGTCTTCACCCTTTTGTGTCAAGGCAGCTGCGACTGAATGTGAAGATGCAAAGGAATAGATATAAAACATTTTGGTGTAGTCTGGGCTCACCAATACAGGAGCATAAAAAATGACCCTCTTGATATCTTTGAATGTAGCCCTAGCCATAGGCGTCCACTCCATCTGCGCATCTTTCTTCAACATGGCGTTTAACAGTTGCACGATCTCTATAAAACCTGTGATAAATTTCTGAAAAAAGTTAATCTTACCAAAAAATGATTTTAACTCTTTCCTATTGTTTGGTATTTGCAAACTTTTTATTGATTCTATTCTATCTGGGTCAATCGATATTCCATCTTCAGAGATGACATGCCCTAGTAATTTACCTTCAGTAACTCCAAATGAACATTTTTAGGATTAAGGGAAATTCCATACCTCTCACATTGCTTAAGTATTTTCCTGAGATCTTCAGCATGAGTGGATGCATCCTTGGAATACACAGTCAAATCGTCCATATACACAATAATGCACTTACCTGATAACCCATGAAATGCAATGTCCATGGCTCTCTAAAAAGTGGCACCTGCATTGATCAGACCAAAAGGCATTCTCCTATATGCACAATTTCCCCATTTACAAGTGAAGGTGGTTTTTAATCTGTCATCCGTATCTATTAAAACCTGGTTATAGCCTGAGAAACCATCTAAAAAAGACATCATCTTTGCTCCATTTACTGCTTGCAGCACTTCATCTATGGGAGGCAGAGGATAATTATCCTTTTCAGATGCTTTATTCAAATTTCTAAAATCTACGCATAATCTGATGTCTCCATTTTTCTTCCTTACTGGCACTAGGTTAGCTACCCAGATTGAATGTCTAATTGAAAAAATTATTCCAGCAGACAACAATTTTTTTACTTCCTCAAAGATTAAAGGCTCTAGAATGGCGTTCACAGGCCTTTGTTTATGCCTGAATGGCTTAACCTCTGGTCTCAAAGGTATTACGTGAGTTATGATGGACGTATCATAGGTTTTCAAGTCTTCATACGTCCATGCTATTACGTGTTTGTATTATTTCAAAACGTCAATAATTTTTTTTCTTATTTTCTCAGAACAAACCTTTCCAATTGGCACATATTGTGGATTTTGCTGTATTCCTAGGTTGTGTAAATCACACTTACCCCTTTCTATTTTGGGTAAATCTTTTTGTCTTATTACTCCATCGAAGTCAAAAATATGTTCTAGTTCAAATACCCCTTTGGGTAAGAAATTGCTCTTCAAGTTGATGATATCTTCTTCGTCCCATGTTATCTCAGGTCTTTCTTGTTCATCGATGATCTGTGCCTCAAATACCTCATTACAAGTTAGAAAATCAATAATTTGTTGATCCCCTCCAAATATCTGAAAATGTGTGACATTGTCCGGGATACTAGGAACATTAACTAATTCAACAGCAAATCGTCTCAAACCTGACAGTGTCAAAGGTTCTAATGTGCTAGCTGCAACTGCTAGTGCATCCGGCCTGTGGTTCAGCTCTCTAGGGATGTGCTCTATGTTGAAAGCATCAAATAAATCTATTAAACCCCATACTCTATGTCTGTAACAAATCATTTTCTTGTAGTTGCAAGCATATAGTTTCCTTACTTGTCTGACTACTAGTTCAGAGTCTAAAAATACCTTAATTGTTTTCACCTTTTTCTTAACGGCCATGACAAGTCCCAAAATTAAGGCTTCATATTCAGCAATATTGTTAGTACAGGAAAACTGTAGTCTATATGCTGCTAGGTATGACTTACCCTGAGGATCTATAAGTTCAACACCTGCACCCACGCCCTACTTTGACTTGGACCCGTCACATTTTAATGTCCACATACCATCTTTACTTTTCTGCTCTTTCCCCTTGGCATGCTTCGTCTCTTCTATTACTTGTGAGGTGCTGGTATATTTATTCATGGGTATTTCTATTTGGTTAACTTGCATATGTGTATTTTTAGCTTGCAAATAAGAAAGACAACTACCCTTGTCCTCTATTCCCTCTTCTAAATTTGAAATCAGAGCATCTACATCACCCTGAACGTATTTTTGTGTTTGATCAGGATTCACATTTTCCTCTTGTAACCCTACCCTCTTCATGCATTTTTTGTATTCATATTCGATGATGTCCTTGCACATTCCACAACTCTCCTTAGAATGTGGCCTATCGTGAAATCTACATTTGTTTTTATACAATTTACATTGGGCGGGTAGACTTTGCTTAATGCACTCTTCCACCTCTTGTGTAATGGCATGACCAAATTTGCCTATTGCACTATTTTCTTCATCCGAAGAATTTTCATCAGACTCAATGAATAATGTTGTCTCCTTGTTGACATGTTCTTTTCTAAAGTTTAACATCATGATCTCTTCAATTTGTACCCCATTGTTAGTAATTCTATAAACACCAGGTTCAATAGCAGCATATAATATTTCGTTTGTTTGATTATATTCTGTTATCATATGTTTCATCCTGGGTTATGCCTCTATTCTAATCTAGTTTGGGACACCTCTCCAAGGTAACCACATATGTGAAAAATTAGTGGCCATATATCCGTTTAATGTTTTGGACCAATCCCTACTCAGCAACATTCCATAATTTACAGGTATATCCACAATTTGAATGTCAATAAATTGGCTTACCCTGGGGTCTGAAGCTAATTGCATCTGAATGTTCATTAGTTCCCCTATCATGCTAACCTCAGTCTTATCTAACTGTGTGACAACCTTGGCAGATCTGGTGGGAGTCAGCCCGAGAGTTTTACATATCCCTAAGGGCATTACATTGGCTAATGCACTAGAGTCCACCATGCAATTGTGTATGTTCTTCCCACACAATCTAACAGTTAACAAGAAAGGAGGAGCATCCTTCTTATCAGCATACATTACTACATTTGTATTGGAAGGCAGCTCAACTTTCTTATTTTTCTCTCTAGGTAGTGAATCTCTATTAGGAATAGCTACATCAGTAGCAACCTCATTTGCCACAGTTGTATCCAAAGATTTTATAAAAGCATTTCTGATCCCTGGAGTTTTCAATAATTCATTCAAAGGTATACTGACCTTAATTTTCTTTAATTCCTCTGACAAGTAGCTCATTAATCTTGTTGTCTCTATTGTTTCAGTCTTACTTGTTTGGGTCTTTTGTACTATTGTTCCACTATTTGCATGAGGATTAGCCTTAAGTATGGCAGGATTGTTGCTAGCATTTTGATCTGGGGGTGTATTGAAGTTGTTAGGAGGAATGGAAGTGGTGAAAGGTCCTCCTGGCCTAGTGTTGTTTCTTAAATTGTAGGTGTAGATTTTATTTGTCTGTTGAAAAGCCTGCACCTCCTCTATTTCAATTAATACTTCATTTTTAGTTTCAAAGGGAAACTAAAAAGCATTTAACACAAAGGCTGATTCAGGATAAAGATTTTCACAAAAGTATGGTTCATCTTCCAACAATTCATCCTCTTTCTCTTCTGTAGTTGCAAAGGTAAAGGTTTCTAAAACTAAAGTTGTATCATACCCTAAGAGTACTACCTCATTACCCTTGGGAATGAGAAATTTAGAAGTAGGAGGCTGCACATCTATATTAAAAATGCTGGCTGCTAAATGAAACTGTGGACAGTCAAGCTCAGCATGGGCATTGGTATTGTGAAATTTGCACTAGTTTTTCAGTGATGTATTGGCCATTTGGATGCCAGCCATTTGTTTTGCATCATGATTATCTATATTCTCAAAAGGAGAAGCTAGAGTACCATTGTTTGGTCCAGTGTTCCATGTTTTGGATGGCCTAGGCTGATTCTAATTTTTGTTATTATTACCCCAGGCCCTATTGTCTATCACTAGCTCTCTATTTTGCATTGGTTGCCCTTGGTTATGACCTTGATGCTGATTATAGTTTTGATTCTGATTTGAATTTTGGCCTTGGCTATTATTTTGGGTATGGCTCTGATTATAGTTCTGATTGTAATGTTGATTTTGATTTGAACTATAGTTCTGATTTTGATTGTATCCTTGGTTACTTCTTCCATAGAGGTTCTCATTTCTTAGTTGTGTTACTTCTGTGGTCAATCTTTTCAAATGCGCAGTGATCTCTTTAATTTCTTCCCTTTCCTCTTGCGCTTTTGCCACAATTGTATCCCTAGGAGGTTGGAAGAAAGACTGACCATTATTTTGACTGTTATTAGCAGTGTTACCTGTGTAAGGAGCTATGGCTTGGATTTGGGTAGGACTATACATAGGTGTGTATGTAGGAACCAGATTTAATAGTGGAGTGTGATGCATAGGGACTCCATTCCAAGGTTGTGCCTGATTTTGCAGCCCAAAATTTCCTCCATTAACAAATGGACTATAAGTTGTATGCCTCATCTCTTGATTTACTGAGGCTGCCTCTTTATAGGCTTTGGATATTGAATCTATGTCAGGTTTTCTTTTGACAAACATGGCAGTTAAAGGATCTAAGGCTGCATAGTACATAGCTAACAAGGTATCATCATCCACGGTGTAAGGGGCTACTAGCCTAGAGTAGGCTTTTTGAAATCTGTCATTGAAATTATCAATTAACTCTCCCTCACCTCATTTTATAGTAGCCAATTTGTGATACAGGATGCAAGGATCAATGGGTCCTCTAAATCTAGATAGAAATGCTTCTTCCATAAGTGACCAAGAAGAAACGTAGCCATTGGGTAAGTTTACATACCAGTTAGAGGCTTGCTCATTAAAGGTGTAGGGAAACAATCTACACACCACGTCCTCGTGTTCTAATCTGGCCCTAAAGCATGCCTCCTTGAATATTCTAATGTGGTCTTCTGGGTCTTGGTGTAGCTGGTATTTGGGACATATCTTTTCTGGATTTTTGGGCATCTCATTATAATCATTGAAGTGTATGGGGGATTGGTCATTGAAATAAGCCATTGCAGGTGCTTGAGCTTGACCTAGATTTCCTAGGGGATTAGGATCCCTAGGAGTACCTGAACCAAGATTTAGAGATCTGAATGAAGATCTATCAGGACTTACAAAGCTATGAATAGTATAAGGTGATCCAAGGGGCATTCCAGATGAACTTCCTGCTTGTAATATTTTAGGATTCCAAATCAAAGGGCTCTTACTTCGCCCTCTATCAGGTAATTGCACAAATATATCCCCTGAACTGGATCTAGATCTAGTCACTCTATCATTGTTATTAGCTAGTTTGGAACAAACCCTAACTCAAATCAGCCCTCCTTCTAGTGCCAGAAAAATTGGTGGTGATTGTTTTGATGCAATCATAATAATTAGTTAAAATTCACATAACATGAACCAAAACTGACTTGAAAGATATGAAGGAATCGGTTAAGATTCACTTAATCCCAAGTTTAATATGGTCAGGTCTTTACCTGTTGGGCAAATTCAGTTGGTCGATGTGAAGCTGTAATGTTCAAGGGGCCTTACGTAGTTTAGGGTTTCTTGATGATCAACTAGACTCAAACTATGCAAAAGATCATAAATATCAACAAGTTGTTCATTCCTTTTGCATAAAATATTTACTATGCTGCAAAACTTTTGAATGGTCTTCTTGAATTATTGCAGCTTTCCTCTCTTAAATATTTATGAAAACTATCTTCTTCAAACTTAGTTATACATGGTTTTCAGATGTGAGACAATTTCCTTTAGATTTCTACGTTTTAAGCTAAGTATTTTTAGATGGGTTGGGGAAAGTTAGAAAGATCTAATCTAAACTCCATTCATTCTACCAAAGGATCTAATTGTTTTGTTATGCACTTTATAAGTATGGCAGCAAATTGATCAAATCCACAGACAAAAACCTTAAATGTAAGTTCTGAGCATTTTCACAAACATACACTTAATATTGCAAGCTCTAAGAGAAAATGTTTCAAACACAATGAAGAGCAAGAAAACACTCAGAAGATAGATGTAGAATTCCAGATTCAATTGTATTAGAAACAAACAGTCATATAAGATTTACAATGTCTGAATGACTCCGAGCTTCAATGATCAAATTACAGAAAACTTACAAGCTTTACAGATACAGTAAGGAAGCTAGATGTTCCACGCATTCCTTATTGAAGACATAGGTGACCTCCTTCTTCTACTTCTAAACTAAAAGGTCCCTTTAATACAATTGCTAGCTATTTTCTAAAAATCCCTGTGTAGCCCCTGTGTAAAGTTTTACAAAGTAGAGAGGCACAATATATAGACTTTTTGATTGTCCTCAATACAACTTAAAACCCTAGTTAAACAATGGTTCAAACCTCTGGCTACAACAATAAATGTTGAAGAACATGTCTCCCAAAATACCTCTGAGCATACATCCAATCTGGGTGAAATATGCCACTCGAAAACCCTAGCAGCTCAATAATAACTTTTATGGTCTGCTGCAGTAATGTCTTCAGCTGCATTTTGTCACTCATACATGAAGACCCTTGACTTCCTCGTCCTTGGTCCTTATCCTCCCCTGCTCCTGAGATCGGATTCCCCTCCTCTGTGATGTCATCGTCATCAAGTTTCAGCCCTTCTTCACTTGCAAACCTGTAAAAAAAGATAAGCAATAAGTATTAACATTTAACAAACCTGCAGGAAGGAAGACAATCTGCTAAATCTAGTCATGACAATGTGAATGCATCAATCGGGCCCCAAATATGTGAAAATTGAGTCCAAAATGCAAATATAGCGTTAAACTGGTCGGGTCAACCATTGTTGACCAAAAACATGCATTCGGGCCCTAAAATGCCCTTAAATTCCTATTGTTCTGTCCTTCCTGCCTATTGGTGTGAGATCCACTCATCGGAGAGTCCAAGAAAACTTCATACCGATTGCTCAACTTTCAACAAAATAGCCTTATTGACTAGTGTTTCTTTCCTATCGGCATGACTTTCATTCATCGGCGCAGGCTTAATGTTTCATTCCGATCGCCCACCTTACGCCGATGCCCCTGTTCAAATTCTTTGTATACCGTTCCCCATCCATCGGCATGATATCCACGTCGGAGCGACCTCAAAACCTTATACCGATCACTCGACTCTGGCTGATATCCTTTGTTTCTTTCTATCGGCGTGACATAAGATATCTCCCACCGATGCCCTTAAATTCTTTCTATCGGCGTAACATTGCCTATCAGCATGGGCTCAATTTTCTCCACCGATCGCCATTGTCTGGCCGATGTGACTCCCATCGATACCCTTTGTTTCTTTCTATCAGCGTAACATTGCCTATCGGCACGGGCTCAATTTTCTCTACTGATCGCCATTGTCTGGCCGATGTGACTCCCGCCGATACCCTTTGTTTCTTTCTATCGGTGTAACATTGCCTATCAGCATGGGCTCAATTTTCTCTGCCGATTGCCATTGTCTAGCCAATGTGACTCCTGTCAATACCCTTTGTTTCTTTCTATTGGCGTGACATTGCCTATCGGCACGGGCTCAATTTTCTCTGCTGATCGCCATTGTCTGGCCGATGCGACTCCCACTGATACCCTTTGTTTCTTTCTATCGCCATAACATTGCCTATTGGCACGGGCTCAATTTTCTCCACTGATCGCCATTGTCTAGCTGATGTGATTCCCGCCAATACCCTTTGTTTCTTTCTATCGGTGTAACATTGCCTATTGGCACGGGCTCAATTTTCTCCGCCGATCACCATTATTTGGCCAATGTGACTCCTGCTGATACCCTTTGTTTCTTTCTATCAGTGTGACATAAGACATCGGCGAGGCAAAATAGAACTTCACCGATACCAAAAGTCTCACCGATAGCAAAACATATGCAACTCCCCGCACCATCGACAGGACCAAACCCTTCAGCGTGAAATTATCATCCAACTCCGATAGCCACAGTTACGTTGATACTAAACATTTATCGGCGAAACACAGGATATCGCCAAGACAAAACAACCCCCCGCCGATATCAAAAGTTAGACCGATGAGGGGGGGGACCCATGCACTGTTCACTTTGTGTCCAACCTCACATACAAGCAAGGATACACACAAGGATCAATCTTTATTTAATAAACTTGGGTCTGCGCATGCATGAAGTGCCCTGTATATTTTACCTGCCAGACATACAAATGTGGGATACAAAGTGGATTTAAAACAACAATTTTCTTTAACATAAAACCACTTCGGGTCCACTTGTATGTATATATCAAAACTTTCATCAAATGCATACAAGGAAAAAGAAGAAAAAAAGACAAACAACCCTGTATATGAAGGTGATATACAAACCTGAATGTACACTTTACCAAAATGATCATAACTTAAAAAATATGGCGAATTTTAAGATGGTTCAAAAAACAACCCTAGCTCATTTTTCACAAGGAATCCAACCATATGATGCACTAGTATTGAAAATGCATTTTTTCTGTATTTTCAACAAGGTTTGTATATTTTATCCCCTTTTCCCTTTACCACCAAGCAAAACAACACACACAAAAAGCAAAAGCAATGGCGACAGCAGGGGTCCTCATTTTGCTAAGGAGTAAAATGGGGCGTGTTGTGAACACCACAACAACACCATGACTCACAATTCATGACACAAGACTTACATTACTAATGCTACCTCTTACAACATGATGTTATGGTTACATATTCCCCACACTGACACGAAAACACATGAATATGACCATGTTATGGACCTAATCCTATCCAATAGGTTAGGTCAGCTTACGAGGGAACCACAACAGGTCTCCAAGTGTTTTCCCCGATTCCACTAGCACAAACCTGCACACTTATTTCACAATGTCAGTCACAATATCAATAGCCAAAGAAAACTAGATAAAACCATCCATTATTACATACACATATATTTAATCATTTAACAACATATAAATAAGAATCTTTCTTCAATAGATTCCAATGCACATGCGAAATTATATTTATATAAGCAATGGAACTAGACATAAAGCAACAATTATCACAATTTAATTGTAACTACATATATCAATGAGCCCTATCATCCACAATGAGGTACATGAATCCACACAGCATAATCCAAAAAATTATATAATGCCACATCTCAACAAACACCTAGTCTGCTAAAATAAGATACAAGACATAGTCTAAACAACATCGTGTAAAATCAAATAAGGATATGCATATATAAAGTATGTATCAATCACGGTCTGAATCAAAATCGTATATCTCAAACTAGTCTATAACACATAGCCATAATTAGATGTTTGGAAGAATCAACATAAAATATCTCATTATAGAACTACAGTAGAAAAATGTAAAATCACTTCCATCATAATGGCGAGTATTGAGGAGGGCCCTACATGGACACAATAATCTCTCTAGCATCTAAATAACAATAATCAATATGAACTAGTATTGCATGACATATCTCATGGAGCAATGCAATGCTACACATCAATGAATGGTATAATCCATGAGTATAATATATGATCCATAATCCCGAAAGCATCGTATAGATCTAATGAGGATACAAGTATATGCATAAATATGCATCAACCATGGTCCAAGCTTACATCATATGTCCAAAATAGTATGTGCACCATACTCATAGCTTGATAAACATTAAAGTCAAATGTATGAAGTTTCATCATAGTATCATAGCAACAAAATATGAAACCACTTCCCACCGTAATGGCAGTACCAAGGAGGGGTCCTACATCAATGGAGATGCGGGACCTTACACAAGGAAAATCAATCTCCCCAAACTTTTGCCCATCCAACTCTCGATATCCTGAAGCTATAGAATACACACCTTTTAGATTAGGACTCCAAGCAAGAGTATCACTCTCCCTTAGAGAACTACAAACTCTGCTAGCAAGAATCCTAGCTAGCTCTTCACGATCTTCCAACAATCCCCCCAACGGCCACTCAAAGGACTCTTTCCATCTACCCACCTCCACCTGACCCAAAACCTGAAAAGATTTAAAAATGCTCCACCCGAGACCACCCCACTTCAAGAAAGAGGTTGCACAAGGGTTGTAAGTGCAGATACATAGACAAGATAGGTGAACAACCATCCCAAGAATCATACCAGAATAGAGCCTCAAAACCTCTGTTACAAATCCAAAACAATCCCTGCTTAATAAGATTAGTGCCTCTTTTAAGAGTGCCCGAGATCACATATCCATTACCTGAGAGACTAATCCTTATAACATCACCACTTCCCATATCCCCCCCAAGTACTTAAATTGAGTATCCTAGCCCAATCCTAATCCTGACAAGTGCACCACCTCCAATCCAACTTGGTCAATAAGGCCTGACCTGACAGGTCTCTTGCCTGACGAAGACCAAGTCCTCCCTCCTACTTCAACCTACAAATGGAATCCCACTTAACCAGACTCCACTTTGAAGACTCTAAATTACTAGCCCATAAGAACTGTCTGGAAAGAGTATCAAATTCATTAATAAATCTTGAGGGAGCACCCTGAACAAAGCACCTGTAAATGGGGAGGGCTTGAATCATAGATTTCAATAAAGTCACTCTACTAGCAAAGGAAAGCCATCTACAAGTCCAATGACTAACTCGCTTATGAAACTTGTTGAGAATATCCTACCAGAACCCCCTGGGCAAGGTACCAACATGAATGGGTCCCAATCTAAAATTTGAGAATCTGAGCAATCCTAATCTGAATAAACTGAGGAGTATGAAAGAAGAAGATGGATGACTTGTCTTCATTAATCCTCTGCCTCGAGGCTGCCAGATAAATATTCAAAACTCTTCTTAAATTAACCGCCTCATTGACTCTAGCCAAACCCATTAGAGCAGTATCATCAACAAATTGTAAATGAGAATGAGGAGGCAAACTATTGCCCCAGCTGTAACCTTGGATCAAGCCTTGACCCAAATGAGATTTTATAAGTTTGCCCAATCCTTCAGCTAAAAGGATAAACAAATAAGGAGACAAAGGGTCCCCTTGCCGAAGGCCTCTAGAATCACCAAATAACTATGTAGGCTCATTGTTAATAAGAACAAAGAAAGAAGTTAAAGTAACACAACTCATAACCTAATCTACCCAATCAACCCCAAATCCAAATGCCAAAAGAACCTTACAAAGAAAAGTCCATTTGACATGGTCATAGGCTTTGGCCATATCCAGCTTAATGAACATCGCTTTCTCCTTGGAAGAGGCCATGGAATGAATCACCTCAATCACCACAACAACCCTATCAAGGATTTGCCTACCTGCAACAAATCCTCCCTGCTCCTCAGAAATCAACCCATTGAGCCATGTTTTAGGCCTCTTAGAAATCAACTTAGTGATGATCTTATAAACAACATTACACAAAGCAATGGGCTAGCTAAAGAGATTCAGTGAGAATGTTAGCCCCTTCTGTCTTAGTAACAAGAGCCAGGAATGTAGCATTTAAGGCTCTCAATATTTGTTTACTCCTTTGTGACTCCTTAACAACCTCCCAGAGGTCAAATTTGAGAATCTCCAAAAATTCCTGATAGAATTTAATCAAGAAACCATCAAGCCCAAGAGCTTTCACTCTCTTCAATTGAAACACAATCTTCTCCAATTCAACCAAGGAGATGGGGCTGAAAATAGCTTATTTTGACTCATTAGACACCAAAGATAGAATACAATCTAGAATAATATTTTCATCATCAACTAAAACAGGAGAATCCTCCAAAAACAAAGAAGAGAAGAACCGAGAGGCCTCTGCTGCAATCTCCTGACGAGAGGATAATTTAGCCCCTTGGGAGGACACCAGAGAAGTAATCACATTCCCATGCCTTCTATCTTTGATGGAGTTATGGAAGAATGAAGTGTTTCTATCACCTTATTGAAGCCAATCAATATGCGACTTTTTCTTCCAAAACATTTCCTCATGCAATTCCCACTCTGCAAGCTCCTTCATAGCTTCTGTTTCCTCTCTGAGATTCCCCAAAGTGAGGAAAAAGTCTCTAATTTGTTAGGTAATGGTTTCCAAATAGGATTGGGCAACTGCCTTGGCCAAGAAAATGTTACAAAAATATTGTCTATTCCACTTCTTAAGTTGGAACTTCACATACTGAAATCTCTTAACAAAGGAATACATAGTAGTTCCATAGGCTAGTTCACCTTTCCTCCACAAACCTACCATAAAATCCTACAAAGAAGGATCTCTAAGCCACGTAAGTTGAAACTTAAATGATGGATTCTTAGTAGTACCATACAAAGAGGCAGAAAATTTAATAGGCCAATGGTCCGATCCCCGCCAATCCAAGATCTTTGAACTCGTAACCTAGTTGTTGCCAACCCAAAAGATAGAAACTAGAAACATGTCCAACCTTTCAGAAATAGAATTCTCTCCACATCTTCTATTTCTCCAAGTGAACAAACCATTAGAGGGATTTAAGTCTATCAAGTTCAAGAGAAGAATATGATCCCTAAACAAGGTGGAAGAAGGTTCAAGCCTATCCAACCCCCCTTCTTTTCATCCAAAATTACAATAGCATTAAAATCTCTTGCCATAACCTAGGGAAAATAAGGGGCTAAAGAGCACACATAGCAAATATGAGACCAAAGTTAAGATTTTCCTAAAACATCAACCAAAGTATACACATTAGTGAAAAGAATAACTTCTCTCGATTCAAAACTAGATGCCACCACCGAAATAGAGGATCTACTAGACATCCACCACAATCGAGAAACCTTGCATGGATCCCATAACCAAGACACACTGCCTACACGGTGTTATCGCCTGCATGAACAGTCAGGTTACAAGCAATTAACATGCATGCGCCTTCCCAAAAAATCCAAAAAAGTTCTAAGTCTTCGGGCCTCCTCATCATATTTCAAATATAGCATCATTTTTTGAAGGAGGGGGTCATCATCATGTTTCAAATATCGGGTGATCTTTGTTAAGATCACCCCAGTGCTATTTTATCACCCGATGCTGCTGATGCCGAATTTTATATGACGGTGATGTCTACTTGTCTAATGCCTGCATCATTTTTCGAAGGAGGGAGTGATATCCCAAATATCAGTCATATTCAAAGATCACCTCGATATTACAATGAAGCTATAGTGCAGCCAGACGTTTTGCGAAGGGGGTGATATTCCAAATATCGTGTGATCTTCCGAATATCACCCTATCTTGTCAGTATGATGGTGCCGTCATCTGGAGCTGACTGGATATCATGTGGGAGGACTTTTTTATGACATCATTAGGATCGATGGGGTGATATTGGTTATCAGGTGATGCGGTCAGGATGATACTTTCCTGCGGGGTGATATTTCCCGCGGGGTGATATTTCACATTAGGGTGATGTGAAATATCGGGGTGATATTTCATATCGGGCGAACATGCAAGTGGCTCGCCGATATCAAGGGTCTGGCCGACGGGATATTGAACATGAGGATCATCAAGGTGGAAAGCAATGTCAGGGTGATGTTCAATATCAGGTAAGGAGTGTTGGCTCGCCGTTGGCGCGGGTCATGATGATGAGGCTCAGGGTTGGTGCCATCAGGAGCAAAATCACCGACATCATATATGTTTGCGGCCCAGTTTATAAAGTATTTAGGAGGTCGCTGCAGGGTGCATGTGGGATAAATGACTCCCACATGATTTGAAATATCAGGGTCATGTATCTTGGCGGGAAAGTTTCAAATGCACAGTATGCTACATTTTCCGATGGCCGCGGGTTGGTATGCCATTAATGGTGTATGTTATAGGGTATGGGCGAAGGCGTGGACAGATCAAGTACCCGATTGAAGATGTGAATCCCCAGGTGGCGGCGCATGGCTCGAGATCTCCCTGTCTCCTCTCCCACCTGCTGCATTCAATATTTGAGCGTCATTTTCTCAGGATGCACTGTATCTGGCAATTTTTTGAGTCAACCATGTATTTTCAATGTGAAGTGCACTTTCCTTGCTGTATATAGAAGGTGGTGTTACTCATTTGTGGTGTTTGGTAAACTGGACGAATTTTGGTGCTATGATAAGATACAACTTCATTGGTGGCCTTGTTCTGGATGTCTTGTGAGTTTATGAGTCTCATGTTGTATGTCTCATGCATAAATTTACTAGTTTCATGTTGATTTAAATGAGTAATGCTATATTGCATGTGTTCTGTTATCTGTTTCCAAATTGAGTGTGTTTTTTTCTGAATCTAGGCATCTAAGGGGTGTTTATGATTCTAGAATATAGGTTTACTATACTGAATGCTTGATTTCTTACTTCTGCTCAAGGAATAGATTAAATGTTTTAGATCAAGTGTTGGGAGGAATGTATTGCAGTGAGGATGTTTGTAAGCAGAGATAACTGAATACTTAGTCTTAGGAAGTGTCTGTAAGGCAGGTGCTAAACAAACCCCCTTGAAATCCAATCTTTGGTATATGTTTATGCTGATCATTCACATGTGTATGTCTATTGACTCCAAGCCCTGGATAGGCACCAGTCTAGTATTGTATTGAAGTTACACCCAGGTCCTAGTTTTGCATCCAAATATAAAATCAAACTTAAACTTTAAATCAAACCATTAGGACCTTAGAAGTAGTTTTAGGATCAAAATCCTCTGTCTCACAACTGAACATAGGCCCAGAGCTAGCCCCTCTGCACTTATCTCACAGTTTTGGTCTATAAAAAGGAGGATTTATCTACTTTGCATCAACATCCCAGTCAAGCCATGAGCATATTTCATGGATGTTGAATAGAGAATACCCCCCTTGGTTTTGCAGAGCCTAAAGAAGAAGAGGAGATATTTATAGAGTCTATCTCCTATACTGTTGGCCACTGGCCCAGAAATCCTGTTAATCATTGATGGCTACCTTGTAGGGATAACTAGGAATAAGCATCCAGTCGGATTGAGAAGCAACAGAAATTGGTGACTCCACTGGGGACTTGAAATCAAAGTGTTATCTTATCATCCCTAGTGTTAATTTGTGCCCATCTGAGTCACCAATAGAAATTGGTGATTCTGCTGGGGAGGTGAAGTGAAAGAACCCTGATTTTAAAAGAGAATAATTCCTAGTAATAGGTGGCAACTCCGAACTAATCTCCTAATTAGTAAAGTAAAAATTTGTATGCAAGGGAGAAGATCCTTGCGTAATCCTCTGTTTGAAGAGTTACCCATCAGAATGATGTACAGAAAGAAAGGGACTGCTCGGGCCAGTCAGGATGGTTCTCCCAGCCCCAGAAAATATGATAATAATCAAAACAATCCAGGATCTTCAGAGAGGATAGAGCCTTATTTTTTAAACACAGAAGCTAAAATCCAAAATGCATATGAGAAACAGCAGGGTGGTGCTCTAAGAACAAGGTCAGACGTGTTTCAAGAACATCCTTTCCTTGATTCCCCTGATAGATTTGAAGAAGCTGAATCCCTAAGGGATGATAATGATGGTCAGAATGTAATAAATCCATCTTCTTCTATGCCTAGAGATGAGAAGTTAGCTGAAGAAATTAAGAGCTTAAGGGCAGAACTAGAATATTTGCAAGTAGTACAGATCAGAGATGACATGAGACAGAAAGTGCAAGCTCTAAGAGTTGCTCAGAATGATTCAATTCCTACCCTTGAAAATGCAAATATGCAGAGAAACCAGTAAAGAAATGAAATACAGGATCGGCATAATGATCAAAGACAGAATGCAAACAATGCTAGAATACCATTAAATAGTGTAAGAAACCATAATGCAAATAGAAATGCTAATGCTAATCAGTTTGGTAGACAACCTATGCAGCTAGACAGATTCAGACAACTGGTTTTTGATGGCATTCTTGGTTACCCAAATCCTATTGACAAACATGTGAGGTTGCAAGTGCCTAAATTTTTAGGAAATAACACTGTGTCAGGAGAAGACCATTTAAAAGTTTTTCAGAATATCATGGACAACTTTGAGGTTGAGCATGAGGATGTTTTCATGAAATTGTTTATGCAATCCTTAGTTGATGAGGCCAGAGAATGGTACAAGGGTCTGCTTGACAGAAGTGTTTCATCATGGGATGAATTCAGGAGAATATTCAAAGAACAATATGGTGACAAGATTGATCCTAGTTTCTTTATTAATGAATTCACTAGAATCACCAAAGGATCAAATGAACAGGTTGTTGATTTCAATGCTATATTTACCAAGGTATTAAACAAATTGCCACATCACCTGAGGCCTAATGAACCTATGTGCATAGTGTTATACATAAATGATTTTGATGCCAAAATTGCTTATGGATTGAGAGATAAAGGTCCTCGTAGCCTCAGAGATGCTTTCAAAATTGCAACAAATATTGAAAATAATAGAAAAGCATCTGGTAAGACAAATAGAAGAGATGATGTGAAAATTCTGCAAAGTCCAAATACTAAAGCTCAAACTGTTCAAGGCAGTGCATCTACTTCTGAGGATAAATTAGACAAATTGACAACTATTGTCAAGGACTTAGGTTATAGAATGGCTAAAAATGAAAAGGGGATAGGTCCTGACAGACCAGTTTACCATAGGCAAGAAAGAAGACCATCATTACATGATATGCCATATAACACCAATTGGCATAATGGTAAGCCTATTCTTCCAAATAGTAACATAAATCAAAGGACTCAAAATACAAAGGAAACTCTTGATCCTTTGAGGAAGGCTATAAATATTGTTAATGACACCCATGGTGTATCATATGTCAAATGCCTCATTCACAGTCACAATGCATGATTGCTCAGTCTTTATACAATAATGTTGTTGCCTGTGATGAGTACAATGAGCCACATTGCATGGAAGATGAGAATGTCAATATGATGTCTACAAACAGAGAATACTCTTCTCACGATGCTGATGTAAGTGCAAATGATGAGATTCAGTTCTATCAGCAGTTTCCTCATGATGAAGATGATGAAGACAACTATGCCTATGCTCAGGATTCACACAATTTTCTAAATAGTCTGAGGAGACCTTCTGATGAAGAAATTAGAGCCTTCACAGTTGCAGCAGTAGCTCAAGTTAAAAGCAATTACAACCTAAGAGGTAAAGCTCAGGTAAGTAACTCACACCAACCAGAGAATACTTTTGTAAACCAACCTGTGCATAGTCATAAAGGGGCTGAACCATATAAGAAACAATGGAACAATACTAGGCAAAACTTTAAGCAAAAAATAGGTCATGATCCTCAAGGACCAGAAAATAGAATTCCCCAGGCTGAGGATCAAAGCAAAAATTTTCAGGTTAAGAATGACAGTCAGGGGGTTTTAAAAAACAAAGCTGGATCATCTCAGGATAGAAGTAAAATTATGGAGCAAGCTACAACTGTTATTCAAAATTATGCTCCATTTGACATGACTCAAGTCTTATCTCAGATAAAAATCTCGGTTCCATTAATGGAGTTGATGAAGGTTGAAGAATTTAGAAATAAAGCAGTATCCTTGATTCAGGAGTACCCTGTCAAGCTAATCAAAATATTGAGACTCAGGGTAAAAAACAAGTCATGTGTACTGATGAAGATGAGACTCCTGAAGTATATTTGGGAGTGACCATGACATAATGTCCTTCACAAGTGGAACCGTTTTATGTCTCCCTTGTCATAAATGAAAAAATAATTAAGAACTGTATGCTTGATTCAAGAGCGTCAACAAATATCATGCCTTTGGCTATCATGCAGCAAGCTGGGTTAAAAATAGATAAGGCATGTGGGAAGTGCTATGCCATGGATGCTAGGGAGGTACCTATCATTGGAATTATGAAAGATGTGGATTTCAGACTGGCAGCATATCCAGATAAAACTTACAAAATGAACATAACAGTTGTTGACATCAAGCCACAGTATGGCATGTTGTTGTCAAGAAGATGGGCAGCACTGATTGGTGGGAGTATGCAATTAGATCTGTCATATGCTATGATCCCTATGAATGGCAGGGATGTCAAATTGATTAGAGAAGAAAGATCATCAAAAATAGTTAAGGACCAGGAGTCAGAGGAGCATATATGTTTTGTGGACACTGACTGTGAAAATTTTAGGGTTGTCTCAAATGATCAAGAAGGTAAAGAGAGAAACATGTGCATTCAAGAAATTGATCAACAGGGTCTTTGGACCATGCATTTTGATGGAGCTTGTTTGAATGAAGGCTCTGGTACTGGAGTGGTGTTTTTGTCTCTAGCTGGTAAACTTCTAAAATTCTCTTTCTTGTTGAAGTTTGCCCGTACAAACAATATTGCAGAGTATGAGGCTCTGTTATTAGGATTGAATATGGCCTTAAAACATGGAATTAAGATGCTCAAAGTATTTGGCGATTCAGAGCTTATTGTTTCCCAAGTTAGAGATACGTATGCATCAAAGAATAAGAGGTTAAAACAATATAAACATGTTGTTTGGGATACAATTGAACTGTTTAATGCATTTTCAATAAATTGGGTAGAGAGATCAAAAAATTTTAGGGCAGATTTTCTAGCTAATGTAGCTATAAGGCCAGATGATATAACTTTGTCAGATGTCACAAATGTTGAGGTCAAACTTAGACCTGCAGTGCCAGATAATGCATGCAGCTGGTAGGTATTTGATGATGATAAGGATTTACTGAGATTCCTACATTGCATTGATGAGTATGAGAACCAAGAAATGGATTTTCAGAACTTTGTAGAGGTTGTAGATGGAAAAGAAACTCTCTTAGGGAAAGAAATAATTCAACTCAAGATAAATAAAATCCCTAGAGGGCTGGTTGCTTTAGAGAGAGCTTTTGACAATAGGGACCAATGTGTTACAAAGGCATCTCCAACAAATAAGAATGATTTAGAGGAGATAAACTTGGGGACACCTCATGCTCCCAAAAGGGTATATATTGGCAAACAGCTCAAGCCACATATTAGAACTATGCTGATTGCATTACTGAGAAAGTATAAGCATGTTTTTGCCTGGTCCTATGAGGATCTGAAAGCTTATAGAGAGGATTTATTCCAGCATGAAATCCCATTGAAGCCTGGAGCTAAACCATTTAGACAAAAGCAAAGGCCTATCAACCCAACCTTAGCTCCAAAAATGCAAGAAGAACTTATGAAACTTAGGGAGGCTGGAATAATTATGCCTATCAGACATTCAACTTGGGTGTCTAACCTTGTCCCAGTTAGAAAAAAGAATGGTGACATAAGACTGTGTGTGAATTTTAGAAATCTGAATGTATCTTCTTTGAAGGATAATTATCCATTGCCAAATATGGAGGCCATGCTGCAGAGAGTGACCGGCTGTGAACTTCTATCCATGATGGATGGATTTTCAGGATACAATCAAGTGAAAGTAAAAGAATCTGAGTAATACAAGACTGCCTTCACTACTCCATGGGGAACCTATGTTTATGTGAGGATGCCATTTGGACTGACAAATGCAGGTGCTACATTTCAGAGGGCTATGGATGTTGCTTTTGCAGGATTAATTGACTCAATATTGGCGGTGTATCAGGATGATTTGATAGCTTATTCAAAAAAGGAAGAGCAGCACTGTATGCACTTGGAGTAGATTTTTATTAGAGCATTAGAGTATGGCATCTCACTCAACCCAAAGAAATGTGCTTTTGGGGTAGTGGAAGGAAAATTGCTTGGACACATTGTTTCCATGGATGGAGTCAGGATTGATCCTGAAAGCGTGGCTGCTATAGATAGAATTTAGATCCCTAAAATAGTGAAAGGTGTTCAGTCCTTCTTTGGACAAATTAATTTTGTAAGAAGATTTGTGCCTAACTTTGCAGAGACCACAAAAGATATCTCCAAAATGTTGAAGAAAGGTGCAATTGTCAAATGGGAAGATGAAGCAACCAAATCGTTTCAGAACATAAAAGAGGCTATTAAGATGGCTCCTGTACTAAAATCTCTTGATTTTTCTAAACCATTTCAATTATTTTCATTTTCTTCTTTCCACACTATTGCTGCATGCTTATTACAGAAGAATGAAGAGGGTTTTGAACAGCCTATTGCCTTCTTTAGTAGGTCATTATAGGCTGCTGAATTAAAGTATGACATCGTGGAGAAACAGGCATATGCATTGGTTAGAGAAGTCAAGAGCTTCAGGCCATATTTAGTGGGCTCTCACATAGTTGCATATGTGCCTCATGCAGCAGTTAAAGATATATTTACTCAATAGGAGGTAACTGGAAGAAGATGCAGATGGATAAATAAACTACAAGAATTCAACATAGAGATACAGATCACAAAGCTGGTAAAGGAATAAGGTTTGGCAAAACTGATGACACAGTCAAATCTAGAGGCATGGCAAGTGAATGTAGTGCATAATGAAGTTACAAATATGTTAGAATCTAATTGGTATAAGGACATTGTGTATTACTTGCAAAATTTGAATTATCCTTCCCACTTTAGTGATAGTCAAAAAAGGACCTTTAAGTTACATGCAATCAAGTACATAATTCTTCAAGGAGAGTTGTATTGGAAGAATCCTGAGGGTGTCCTATTGAGATGTGTGGATGAAAATTAGGTTGCTAATATATTAAATGATCTACACACAGGACGATGTGGTGGACATTACGCTGCCAAGACAACAACCAACAAAATTCTTAGAGCAGGATATTGGTGGCCAACTCTTTTCTCAGATGCAAAAAAGGTGGTAAGAAAATGTGATCCTTGCCAAAGGTTCTCAGGGAAGCTAAAATATGAAGGTGCATTGCCCCTTAGGACTGTAACTGTAGAAGCTCCATTTCAGCAGTGGGGGATTGATTTTATAGGGGAAATCTCAGAAAATCCAAGCAGGGGACATAGTTGGATTCTGGTTACTACTGATTATTTTACCAAATGGGTTGAGGCCATTCCAACTAAAAGAGCTACAAGCAAAGTGGTGATAGATTTCATTCTAGAAAGTATTATTATCAAATTTGGAGCGCCAGCTACAATTGTCACAGACAATGCCATATGCTTCAGATCTGGCGAATTTATTGATTTTTGCAAAAAAATATGGGATCAATCTGTCATATGCATCACCATATCATCCACAGGGGAATGGTCAAGCAGAATCAAGCAACAAGAGCCTCATGAAAATCATTAAAATGATGGTTGATAAGAACAAAAGGGCGTGGGATTCAAGGTTAAAGATGGCACTATGGGCCAACCAGATGACAGTGAAGGAATCAATTGGAAGATCACTTTTTGAGTTAGTGTATGGTGCATCAGCTAAACTACCCGTGAATAACCTTTTCCCAGTCTATAGATTTATACAAGAAAATGATACAGAGGTGGAGGACTCAATGACTGAAGGATAAATCAGCTGGTCACATTAGATGAAATAAGAAGACAGGCACACATGACAAATATCAAGAAACAATAGAAGATGAAATATTTGTTTGATAGAAGAGCTACTGAAAGGAGGTTTCAAATAAATGACTTGGTCCTTGTTTGGAATACAAAGAGCCAAGATAAAGGTAAGCATAATAAATTTGAGCCATTATGGATGGGTCCATATCAAATTGGCAATATTCATGGAGAAAATTCCTACTTCCTCCAGGCCCTGAATGGTGAAATGTTGGAATTGCTTGTGCATGGTCAATTCCTCAAAGCTTATTTCTCATAAGTACCTATTGTGCACACTGTAAATTAGTTGTAAGTATTTTGTACATGCCTTGTATAGTCGGTCGTTTTGAGTTTTGGGTTTTGTCTGATCTGCCCCAGAGTAGTCTGGTTCTCATTGTAGCCTTGCGCCTACACGTCCCCAGTCGGAGCCTATGTTACCACCTGCATGAACAGTCAGGTTACAAGCAATTAACATGCATGCACCTTCCCAAAAAATCCAAAAAAGTTCTAAGTCTTTGGGCCTCCTCATCATATTTCAAATATAGCATCATTTTCTGAAGGAGGGGGTCATCATCATGTTTCAAATATCAGGTGATCTTTGTTAAGATCACCCCAGCATTCTTTTATGACCCGATGCTACTAATGCCAAATTTTATATGACAGTGATGTCTACTTGTCTAATGGCTGCGTCATTTTCTGAAGGAGGGGGGTGATATCCCAAATATCAATCATATTCAAAGATCACCCCGATATTACAATGAAGCTATAGTGCAGCCGGACATTTTGCAAAGGGGGTGATATTCCAAATATTGGGTGATCTTCTGAATATCACCCTATCTTGTCAGTATGATGGTGACGTCATCTGGAGCTGACTAGATATCGTGCGGGAGGACTTTTTAATGACATCATCAAGATCGGTGGGGTGATATTGGTTATCAGGTGATGCAGTTAGGACGATACTTTCTCGCAGGGTGATATTTCCTGTGGGGTGATATTTCATAATGGGCGAACATGCAGGTGGCTCGCCGATATCAAGGGTCTGGCCGATGGGATATTGAACATGAGGATCATCAAGGTGGCAAGCAATGTCAGGGTGATGTTCAATATCAGGTAAGGAGTGTTGGCTCACCATTGGCGCGGGTCATGATGATGAGGCTCAAGGTTGGTGCCGTCGGGAGCAAAATCATCGACATCATATATGTTTGTGGCCCAGTTTATAAAGTATTCAGGAGGTCGCCGCAAGGTGCATGTGGGATAAATGACTCCCACATGATTTGAAATATCAGGGTCATGTATCTTGGCAAGAAAGTTTCAAACGCACAGTATGCTGCATTTCTCGATGGCCGCGGGTTGGTATGCCATTAATGGCGGATGTTACAGGGTATGGGCGAAGGTGTGGACAGATCAAGTACCTGATTGAAGATGTGAATCCCCAGGTGGCGGTGCATGGCTCGAGATCTCCTTGTCTCCTCTCCCACCTACTGCATTCAATATTTGAGCACCGTTTTCTCAGGATGCACTATATCTGGCGATTTTTTGAGTCAACCATGTATTTTCAATGTGAAGTACACTTTCCTTGCTGTATATAGTAGGTGGTGTTACTCATTTGTGGTGTTTGGAAAACTGGACAAATTTTGGTGCTATGATAAGATACAACTTCATTGGTGGCCCTGTTCTGGATGTCTTGTGAGTTTATGAGTCTCATGTTGTATGTCTCATGCATAAATTTACTGGTTTCATGTTGATTTAAATGAGTAATGCTATATTACATGTGTTCTGTTATCTATCTCCAAATTGAGTGTGTTCTTTTTCTGAATCTAGGCATCTAAGGGGTGTTTATGATTCTAGAATATAGGTTTACTGTATTGAATGCTTGATTTCTTACTTCTGCTCAAGGAGTAGATTAAATGTTTTAGATCAAGTGTTGGTAGGAATGTATTGCAGTGAGGATGTTTGTAAGCAGAGATAATTGAATACTCAGTCTTGGGAAGTGTCTGTAAGGCAGGTGCTAAACAAACCCCCTTGAAATCCAGTCTTTGGTATATGTTTATGCTGATCCTTCACATGTGTATGTCTATTGACTCCAAGCCCTGGATAGGCACCAGTCTAGTATTGTATTGAGGTTACACCCAGGTCCTAATTTTGCATCCAAATATAAAATCAAACTTAAACTTTAAATCAAACCATTATGACCTTAGAAGTAGTTTTAAGATCAAAATCCTCTGTCTCACAACTGAACATAGGCCCAGAGTTAGCCCCTCTGCACTTATCTCACAGTTTTGGTCTATAAAAAGGAGGATTTATCTACTTTGCATCAACATCCCTGTCAAGCCATGAGCATATTTCATGGATGTTGAATAGGGAATACCCCCTTGGTTTTGTAGAGCCTAAAGAAGAAGAGGAGATATTTATAGAGTTTATCTCCTATACTGTTGGCCACTGGCCCAGAAATCCTGTTAATCATTGATGGCTACCTTGTAGGGATAACTGGGAATAAGTATCCAGTCGGATTGAGAAGCAACACACGGCTCTAGGCCCCAATACATTGACACTGACCTCTACTCCACAATCTAGAAGCTATGTTGGAGATGCCTTTCATTGACAACTTTGACTCTTGAATGAAGACCATATCAAGCGAATGAACTCAAATCAAATTATGAACAACCTTTTGTCTAGAGATGCTATTCAACCCTAATGTATTCCAAGAAAGAAAAATTATATTTTAGAGATAGAGAGTGGGAATCAAGGGTTTTCACTGACCTTGATTCCACCAAAGTCTCACCTATCATCTTAACCTTCTCCTGATCTTTCTTCTGCCCCATCTTGGGAGGCTTCTCCATAGAATCTTTTTTGAGATTCTTTTGTTGAATTCCAAGGGGTGGCTAGGCTCTACTGCCAGTCTGAGGAGTTTGACCTTCCTTCTCAGACTGCAGGCCCAGAGGTACCTGAATCAAACCAACCTCTGCCTCTACTACTTAATTGGGTCCAGATAATTGGGAACCCTAGGATCCTAATCTATTTCCATCTGAGCACCTGCAACTTCTACTTGAGTGTTATCACAAATACCATCATACCTTAAATCCTCTCGGTCCATCCCCATGGGACCTAATCCATCATGTAACTCTTCTGGTATCATCCCTTGCTGATCACCCGCATCTAAGGCATCAAATTGGTTGTATAACTCATCAGCTTGTCTATCCTTGAGATTCCTCTTCTGGCCTCTTCCTTTGTTGTGAGGTTTTACTAAAATAAAACCCTCTGTATTTGTCTCCTCAATCGTCATTGGGGCTTTCCCCTTATCCATCTTAGGAGCAATCGAAAAAGGTTTATTAGTCTGAGACCTTCCAGGGTTAACTCTGGGACACTTCTTTTGCAAATGACCATACTCATGGCAAATTTGACATCTAAATGGGAGGGCCTCATAATCCAACTGTTGAGTCCATGAAGATGCTCCTAACCAAATTTCTACAGAATCTGGTAAAGGATTATTTAAATCTATTTCAGCACAAATGCGGACAAAAGATATTACCTTTTTATCCAACGTTTATTGTGAAGGGCCCACTAGCTTGCCTAGCAGCAACATAACCATATGCAAAATATCATTCCTCTAGAATTCAAGTGCGAACTAGGAAAGCTGAAACCACACCAGAATTCTAATGGGGGCTCCTCAGCCAGATTAAATCCAGTATGCCAAGGCTTAATAAAAAGCCCAACCTAATTGTAAAAGTATGACCCTCCCTCAAAAGCCTTATTATGATTCGTCAAATTTGAAAACACCACCGAAAAATAACTATTTGCCACCAGCATAACCTCCAAATCACCTTCAGGGTTCCAGGTATGTCTTACCTAGGATTCAATAAAGGGCAGAGAAACATGGATCCCCATGAACTTACAAATTAATGCATGATTATCCAGGTAAGTCACATCCTCCTCCACAGACTCCAGTTGGATCACTAAAATCAGCCTTTCCTGGCTCCTCTCAAAGCACCCATTCACCTTGGAAACCCGAGGGCCTCCGAATTGAGCTACTTGCTCTCCATGCAAACCTTGAAGAAACTTAGATGAATAAGGATCCTCTCTATTGAGAGCCTCTTGAAAAGATACCTTAGATCCATCTAACATATCAATAATAGACCCCATTGTGAATAGAGGCAAAACCCTACACCAGAGAATAGGAGAAAAAGGCACCCTAAAAATAGGACCTAGCAACTCAAAACTCCACGAAGCCACAACAATAGAAATGACACACCCCATTTAAAGAAATACCCAACACCCACAAACAACAAAAAGCCCCAAAAGCCAAACAGCCCCTCAGCAAAGACCGATCCACCCCCAAACTCTAGTAGCTGCCCCCCTTATAGCAGTCAATGCACAGCAAAAAGGTGTCCTAGAACACACATAGCACATTAGGGCTGAACCTTGGTTAGCTACAATCTGCAGACACTCGCTCGCTCCATCCTCCTCGAGCATGTCCAATCTAGCTTTTTCCTTTTTATCTTGGGTTTCATTTCAACTTTTTTTTTTATCAAAAGATTTTTGCATGAAAAAATCAATTTTGACCTTCTTGTCTATTTTATGTCTCATATTTTAAGACCTAGCTTCTATAATAATATAACAAGTTTTAGGCCATATAAAATTATTATGAATACAAATAGTCCTTTTTTAACATGTGAAGAGAATCAAGTACATAATTTGTTTAGACAAGTATTCCCTTGAAAAAAAACTCTAGTTTTAGTCAAAAAAATAGATTAATATTCTATGTACATAAACTAGTTCTAATTAAACAATAGATCTTTGTTCTTATGAGAAAGACTCCACATTTATCACATAATCCTTATTTTGAAGAATTTATTAATACATTAGCATTTATATATTAATTTTGTCAATTTCTTCAAAGTTAATTTATAATATTATTAATATTATAATTTTTAAAGGAAATAAAGTATGCCAATAATAGGTGGTGACTGTGTAACTATGACTATAAAGTATAATAAATCTAGAAAAAACTTTGAATAGATTATCCTTTGGAAAATATCAAGATGCTTGTAAATGCAATTATCATCTTTTATTGTTTGCTTGTAGTGGTATGGCAAACACTTGTTAATAAGATTATGAAATACTTACTCAATCCTTCAAAATAATTATACCTAAAGAAATCAAGTGCAACTATAACACTATGTCTTAGTAATTGAAAGAATTTATGTCTATTATAGTGTTTATTTGAGCTAATTAAATCTCCCTTGTACTATTATCTGAGTTTAAATAAAGCTTGATAACATAGTTTTTAAAATTTTGTAAATAATACATTTCCTTTAAATCACATGTATGATTTAATAAACTTCTTGGGTATATGGCACCTAATTGTAACGGGTGGCTATCGCCTTAAGAATTGCTTGGGGAGCAAGCTTGGAAAGGATGGCTCATCCTTTACTAATAATGTAATCTATATTCTGTAAAATGAATATTGTAGACACCCAAAATTGACTCATTATCATTAACATTCAAATATCGCATTATCATACAGCTGCATAAGTCTAACACACTTGTTTAATATCCCTAATACATCTATTTCTTCTATTAATTAAATAAATTTATATTTATTTAATTAATTCATTAGTTATTTCTTCTATTTCTTCTAAACTATAATTAAATAATCTTCAATTATTTAATTATCTTCATTCTATCTATTTTTAATTAAATAAATCTTATTTATTTAATTAAAGATTCCTTTCATAAACCCACTTTCTAATTAATTAAATAAATTGTATTTATTTAATTAATTTATCTTATCATTTATCTCATGAGTTGACATGTGTGCCTCTTTCATTTAAAAAGATAAGTGGTACTACATCCTTTTATTTAATATCTTTCATATGTAGTACTTTTTATGTACACAAGCACAGATGAGCCCTATCTTCCTGCCACTTGTCATCTTCATGCTCATCTATGCCTATCTTTCAATCTTAGCCATTCACATAGCCACTGAATCTCCATCATTGCTTGATTTTGGTTGAAGTTCTATATAAACACCCTCTCATTCCATACTACGATCTATCCAGCATTCGTATAGCATCCACATTATCATCTTGAGCATATTGAGCATTTTAGAATCCATATCATCCATTGAGCTTTCATCATTATCATCTATCATGGCAGATTTTATCTTCATAATTGTTCATTGTTGAAGAAGCAATCCACATCATAAACAAGGAATCACACAATCTAGGTGATGTTGTGCTTGAATTGCATTACTCTTTGATTTCATTTAGATTAGATTCTTTGATGATGGTAGGGTTAGGTTTTCATGGCTATGCTTGATCTTATTAACCTAATTTTTTACCTATCACAAATATAATTGTCAATATAAAAGAACTAAAGCTTATAATGTAAGCTTGTTTAGGCTTCATGGGAGGATAGTCGGGTTCCTCAGGCTTAGATACTAAAACTTACAAAGTCATGAATCAATGTTTGGTTCCTTGTTGTGCGAATAGATAATTTTTACATAACCTTCTATAGATTCTTTTAAAATCACTCCACTTTAGGTTTGACTTCCAAGATTGGGAATAAATTAGACCTTGCCCATCTATATGCATTCTTAGAATTAAATGAAAATAAGTCTAAGGATTCACGATTGAGCTTAGGTCTAAAAATTTTTAAACACATATTTTGTTCTAAATAAAGTTAATTAAACATGGGGCAATTTTATAAAAACCTAAAAGTTTGGAACCGTTTATTTAGAATGAAAGTTATAGCTTGGATTATACTATTTAATGAAACTTTGCATGGGATTAAAATGAATAAATTTGGCTTCACTAATCATGGTATTAGACATAGAATTAGGCAAGCAAGTAGTAGTGCTTTGTAGATTTTTATGTGTGTTTTTGATATCAAAGATTTCACAAAGAATTTAAAATATTTGACTTTTATGTTAAGCCCTACACTTGAAATTTATTGGAACTTTTATTCAATAGGTAAATTATCATAGATAGAAGCAACTTGTTTATTATACACTAGGTTCTTGGTATTACAATTATCAATTTATTCATTCAGACAATACAATTAAGAAATAAATCTTGCCACTTTATTTGTAAAAGTGAGGAAAAACCTAGAATAGGTTAACATTAAGCTTCTTCATTGAAAGTGGCATATCCTAGTATATGGAATGTCATTCCAAGTTAATACTACCATTATTAACACACTTGATTACTCTTACAGGAAAATTCCTTAAATGGAAAAGTACTACAATTTTCTTATTTTTGTAAAACTTGCTTTAAGATGTTTGTAGATATGGAGGTAAATCAATCATGTATTATTTGATAATTCTATCAATAATTATTTTAGAAAATATATGTTTTATCTCTAAGGCTTATCCTAATAGATTTGCAAGATTCAAAGATATCTTTTTTTACATCGAAGTTGAAAAAAAGGAAACTTAATTTAATAAATTGACATTGCAACTGAAGTAATAGATGGTTTACTTCTCAAGCCTATCTATGTTAGACCAAGAAAACTATATTTATCTATTGATTCAACAAGAGTATTGCTAATTTCTTCAGGGACCTATCCATTTACAATTAGCACAATCTTGTACAAAGTCAGAGCCATTTACCATTTGGAACATCTTTTGTCTCACATAAGTGTCCTTTAACCCTTTCTTGATTGGTCAAGCATTGCATGTATTACAAACCAGGTGAAAGTAGAGATACTAATTCTCCTAACACAAATTCATAATATGCTTTTGAACAATTTTTGGTAAACTATTTGGGACATATGTGGTCTATTCAACCTTACTTTTTAGTTGATTGGACAATCCCTTTGTGATTATTCTTTAGGTGTTTGGGTCCTCTTGGCCATTTTTTGGGCATTCCAGTTTCTCTTTGGGTGAAAACATATCATAGAGAAATTGAGATATATTTGAAATCACAACATGGTCTCCCTATAAAAAAGTGAAGATGACCAAATCATCATCATTTTGAGTATTCATTTATTATTTTGGTTAGATCATTATAGATATGTTATAAATAGATTACTTTCTTTTATAAGTAAATTGAATCTATTTTTGGAGATGACTAATCTAAGTCTTTTTCATAATTTGGAATTGTTGTATTCTATATCAATTATAGTATCTCAGAGTAAGGTATGCACATGATTTACCTAAAAATGTAATACGATGAATTGTAAACTAGTTGTAAGGTTGATACTAATCCTAAGACTATCGTGTAAAAATACCAATCCTACCTTGTAATAATCCTTATATGGATCATTGGAAATGACAAAAAGAACATTAAATGTATATCAAGGGTACAACTATGGTCTTTATTACTCTTGCACCAAGAATAAAATTTATTTAATTATTGTTATATTGACTATGCTAAATGATCCTATAATAGGATATATACCTCAAGTTATGTCTTCAAAATATGGTGTAGATGCTATCACATTTAGTAATACAAAGTAACCTCCTATGAGTCTTCTATCAGTAGTGGATTAGTATACGAAGTGCCACTAAAGGAGCTAAAGCATCAACATGGATTAATCATCTATTATCCAAGCTTCATATGGGTACTACAAGTCATGCCAATTTATTTTATGATAGTCAATTTTTTATTACTCTTCCAAAACATTTCGTTCAATATCAACAAATAAGGCACATTGAAGTATATGCACACTTCATCCACAAAAAAGTTCTCCATGGGCATATTTACTTTACAATTTTGTCAACATTCTTCTCAAGTAGCTGATAACTTTACCAAACCTCTTCACAGTACAAAATTATCCACATTTCAAATAATGCTCGACCTCAAGGAGTTTCCATTAAGGGGGAGTGTGCATGATAATTCCACCTCCTAGAGGATTCCTATTATATGTAAGTCCTTTGCTCATCATATAATCTCTCTATAAATCTTCTTCCACTTGTAAACAATTGTATTTAATGTGTGACCTGACTTGGTGCTTGTAAAACCTTATGGCATTGGTAAGACCTAAGGATATTGTATTGTATGTAAGAACTACGAGCATTATATAAAGAACCTAAGGGGGAGGCTATTTTGAGGAGGCCTGAGCTCTAATAAGAAACTTTATAAGACCTCTTTATAAGCATCATTGAGAAAACTAGGATTTAAATTGTGACAAATAGTTTATCATGTAGTCCAGAATACACCATCTTCCTCTTGGCATATATTTTATCCTTGTTGTATGTTTATCAACGAAGTCCTACATTACTAGGGTTTTTTTTTTCCAAAATAAATTGATAGGATAGCCTCCTATAAACATTAAGGGGAAGTGTTATATCATAATGTGCTCTATCTTTAATTGTATAATGTGCATAAGGTTATGAGCAGTTAGCTTGTAGCTACCTTAACTCTTAATTAAGTTATACAATAATTATTATAGTCTTATGTAGTTAATTAAGTCATCCTAGGTGTTAATATTTAGGTATCTAAGTCAACTTGGGTGGTATCCATGGCATAATTAGGTATATATAAGTGCTAGTGGTTAGTTTATTATCATCATACTATGTATTGTGTTCTCATTGAAGACTACTAGAGATACCCCCCTCAAAGTGACTTATTATTATCATTTTTTGTAGAATATATTTAATATTATATTATTCTCTTGTGCAAGTTATTTCATTACAAGTGGTATTAGAGCATGATCTTGGCATTTAGAAGTTCAGAAACAAGGTAAATTTTATTTATTTTGGAGGTCAGATTGTGAAGTACATATCTCTATCAATTTGGTAATTTTTTTCTTAATTTTTGGAGGGTTGATCAATTACATATTGAAGTTACTTCAATCCAAATTTATGATCATTTGGAACATATTTGAATGAGTTATTAAAAAATCAGGGTTTCCACCAAATTTACTTCCAAGATTCTAAATCAATGATTTCTTAAATTTGATTTTTGGAGGGGTGATCAAGGACATATTGAAGCTATTATAGTCTATATTTGAGGTCATTTGGAGCATATATGAGGAAGTTATTGTGATACTACCACCAAGTCTGCTCTCAAAGTTGTAAATCAACAAATTTCTTGGAGATTTTTTCAGAGAAGTGAGATCTAGGCATAAGTTACAATAAAAAATTGATTATTTTGATTTGTTTTGAGTAAGTTATTATGAAAACTATTTTAGTGGCATCATGGCAGGGTCTTCAACAAGATGTCAAAAGAATACATTCACTCTTGGTAGTACTACTGACAAAGATAATCCAATAGTTGATAAGATGGATACTATGACCAATGAAGATATTAACAAGATGAAGGAGGAAATCAGAGGAGAAATTAACAAGATGAAGGAAGAAATCTTGTCCAAGATGAAAGCTAAGATAGGACATCTCACTTGGAGATGCTTGAACAAATAGTTTCTAGCAAAGGTTATAGAGATTCCCGACATATGGATCCACACAACAAGACTTGGGAAGAAGATGAGTCTCCTAAGTGGTGTGATTCTTTTGGGTTTGACTCAAAACTAAAGATGGACCGTCACCTAAATAATTCAATGGCTAGCACTCATATGGGATCTCAAAACCTATTACTAATGAAGAATATGCAAGAAGAAGAAGAGGAAGAAGAGGAGAGAGAAAGGGAAGAGGAAGCGTAAGTAGAAGCAAAAGAAGAATGAGAAGGAGGAGAAAAAGGAGGAGGATAAGGAGAAGGATAAGAAGAAAAATAAGGAGAAGAAATCAAGCTAATAATATCTTTCCATGCATTATCACTACTTGGAAAAATTTGAAAAGGATTGCCTCCTAAAAGAGATCATGATTAAGCCATCCAATGAATGCTAGGGTGTCATCTACCATCCTTCACCTCATCTTTAAAGATACATCAAAAGGTTATAGAAATGGAACAACACATTCAACACTAGCAATAGGCACCCTCCATTCTCATGGAGAACAAGGAAAAGGTATAAAATCAAATGAAGAGACAAGAAAATCAATGCAAATTTCTAACACAAGTAGTTCTAGTTGAACTAGATGCAGCTCGGGAAAACCCATCTTGGAGCTTGAGTTAATTTTCTAGACATGCATGAAGAAATCAAGGACTGGGACAATCACAAAGTAACTCATTAAATGAAAGTATTTGCTAGTCAAAGTTACCACATGGGAAGATAAATATTTTATGTAGAAACATCTATAATTGATTAGCATTGAAGATAACACTTGTGTGAAGAGGGGTCATGGTATGCCCTTAATCCTATAGTGTGCATATGGTTATGAATAATCATCTTGTGACTAGTTTAACTCATAATTAAGTTATATGATTATTATTATAGTCTTATTTATATAATTAAGTCATCCTAGAGTATTTTATTTAGGTATCTAAGTCAACCTAGGTGGCATCTATGGCATAATTATATATATATATAGGAGATCGTGGTTAGTTTATTATCATCATATTATGTATTTGTGTTCTTATTGAAGACTATTGGAGGTAGACCCCTTGAAGTGGATTATTATTATCAAGTACATTTGCAACATATTTACTATTATATTATTTTCTTGTGCATGTTGTTCTATTACAAGTGGTATCAGAGTATGATCTTGACATCTGGAAGGTAAGAAACAAGGCAAATTTTTATTTATTTTGGAGGTTAAATTGTGAAGCGCTTATTTCTCTCAATTTGGCAAGTTTTTACTAATTTTTGGAGGGTCGATCAAGTACATATTTGAAGCTAAGTTTCATTCTAGATTTGAGTTTATTTGAAGGAAATTTGAACGACTTATTAAAAAATTAGGGTTTCCACCAAATTCACTCCCAATATTGCAAATCATTAATTTTTTTCTCCTGATTTTTGAAGGGTTGATCAAGGATATATTGAAGTTGCTATATGCCAAATTTAAGGTCACTTAGATTATATTTAAGAAAGTTATTATGAAATTAGGGTTTCCACCAATTTCTCTCTCAAGACTACAAATCAGTGATTTTCTTAGAGATTTTTTCAAAAAAAAGTGAGATATAGGCCTTAGTAAGTTACATTTAAATATTTTAGATTATTTTAACTTGTTTTGAGTAAGTTATTGTGAAAACTATTTTGGTGAATTTATGGCGAGGCTTCAATAACAAGCAAAAATAATACATTTACTCCTAGAAGGACCCTTGACAATTATAATCTAGTAGTTGAGGAGATGGATACTGCAACCCATCAAGACATGAACAAGATGGAGGAGGAATTCAGGAGAGAATATTGCATGGGTGCTTGCTATTTTTATCCTTATTTATTGTTGTTGAATTGACACACCTAGGGGATTGACCAAAGGAGAATAAATATTTGTCTAGCAAGTTCCCAAATAGTGTTTATCAACACCATTTTCCTAGACATAGGTATATCAGAGTCAAGGGAATCTTTTTTAATCATCAAAATTTTGTTAGATCATTTTTATAGATGAAGTTGAAATTTATGTTTTAGGTTCACTTCCACACTCAAGAAGATAAGATTTATAGGTGAATCCTTAAATCTGATAGCCAATAAAATTTTTTATTGTTCTAAGGTCGTTGTTTGTTAGAGCATAACATTTATTAGGGGTCATACCTTTCTCTTCCTATATTATAGGGAGTTCCCATTTATGGGATTATGATTATTATATGGAGAATATTACAAGAGGTTTGGGAGAGGTCATTTGGAAGAAAGAGAGAATTTTAAACCCTAGGTTCTAAGTTTGTATTTCTACAATATATGGAGTTTTTCACTTCAACTATGCATGTGGGGTTTTTTCACCATTTATGGTTTTCCCCACCATAGCTCCACATTTTTAATGTATGTGTTATTTATTTGATTGGTATATTTATTTTTAATTAATTAATTTACACACCTAAAATTAATTATAAATTTCAATATTATTTGATAGATCCATACTCCACAACGACAAATCAGTTTGTGACATTTGTGACAATATGTTATTCATCAAATTGAGAGATATAAGTACCTTTTGATTATTTTTATTTAATTCTTAAAATAAATTTATTGTAATCCTAATCATTTAATTATTTACTCAAGGTAATCTATTTTCATTATAATAATAAGATAAAATATTGTGTATAAACAAAGAACTAGATTGGTTTAAGAGCATTTAACAAAAATAAGAGAAAACTAGAATCCTTGATCATGTTTGTAACTCTAGTTTATTTGATATCAGTAATCATATAGTCTTATTGCTAAGAGTTAGTTTATTTGGAATAAAACCCCACATAAAGGGTAATTAAAATAATATTACTATGGAGTTAAATAAAATTTATGGCTTTTGAATTAACAATGAAATATTAAGGAGGAAATTTAATATTTTTTTAGCTCATTTCTAACTTTGAAAATAAATTTTAGAGCTAATTTACGTACCATTCTTTTCTTTAACTCTAATTATGCTAGAGGTGTAACCTATAGTGTTATAAGAGGATAAGCATATGATATCATAATTAGGAAAGTGAAATGAAAGAAAAACTATTTAGACATATATTTATTTTCAAATATAAAGACATTAAAATTTTAAATAATGTATACTACCTACAAATGAAAGTATTAAAAAGTAACACATGAGTATGTAAAATTTACTAAAATAATGAATGGTGGTTTTTCCAAAAGAAAATTAAAATTACATACAATAGATCAAATAAAATAATTCTTAAATTAAACTTAAAATTTGTGTCCATGTATGTATGTAGTAAATAAAGTAGTTCTAAAGTAAAATAAAATAACTTTTAAGTAAATAAAACAACTTTGTGTCTTTTTTCATCTATTTACTTATATATTTGTGTATTTGTAATAGTTTAAATAGATAAACATTTAATATTTATATAAAAATAAAATAACTCATTATAGTAATTATTTATTAAACTAAAAAATTCTTATTTTATATTCTTGGCACTTTGGTTTCCTTTTTTGAATCTTTATATTTTTATTAATAAATCTCTTATTTAAAAAAAATAGCTATAGAGTTCTTGTCTACTTGGGTGTGTCAATGTCCTTCCCCTAAACACCTGCCTTAGATTATAAAGAACATACACACATTCTTTCCCCTCTTGAATATCTTATTATGCAATCTATTTTAGTGCAATCTCAACTTTGTAGTGTTTGAATGTTTTAAAATCATTCAACCATACATATATGTATGTATAATTAAATCCTATGGGGTTCTATATGAGTCCTCACTCAAGATGCAAAAAAACATAAATACAAAGTATATAAAGCTAAAGGGAAAATTCGCTATCCAAATCCATGCAATGGTGTAAAAACATCAAATATTAGATCACTAAAATGTACTAAAAACTAAATCATACATGGGTTTGAAAACATAGCAAGCAAACCACTAAAACACACCATCATTAATTGCTACCGAGCAACCCCAACTATCAATGCTAGAGCCAATACCACCCACACCCACTTCAGTTACAACCTAGATTCCAAACTCCTTACCAACTCCACCTCAAACCCCAACCACTATAGTCTTAGGGCTAATGAGAGAAATGTTGTAATTGTTCACCAAATTTGAGAATTGGATGCCATGTTTAATTTCTTTACGTTGTTGAGAAAGAAACAATTCACACTTATTAAAGGAGGGCAAAGTGAAAGAAGTTGTTACCTTCATAACTTATTAGAGTGAGCAAATAATATATTTTTAACTCCTTGCCACAAGCCCATACAAGAAACTTATAAATTTTCCATTTTATGGTGAATTGCTAAAATCAACCTATATATCAAATTATATTCATCCAAAGACTCCAAACCAACGACACTACCACCCTTAGGGGTTGATTCACTTGCATCATTGAGTAGGTAATTTTGTTCAAACACTTCTTTGGATTGAGTTGAACCATCTCGAACTCCACCATTGATGCATATTCACCACGAGAATGACTAACTCCGCCTTCTCCAAAAAGCCCTCCATGATTGATTCGTGCAACCTCCATAGACCACTGTCCTCTAGACTTTCCTAGGCAAGGATACTTTCAACAAGATTAAGAGAAATAACATTAGGACAATGGAAGATTTATCTTAGTTAGTGATTAAAAAATTTCCCATGGTGGTAGATATCACATCCTTTGACAATATTCCTCTTTGTAGCCATTGAACGATCTTCATGAAGGAAAAACCATAAATGAATCCACCACATGTTTATTGAAGCCACAATCAAACACCACATTAAGCCACATAACATTCCAAAGAGAAAACATACAATAATTAAAGACATCAAATTTCCACAATCCATAATATCATAAAAGAGCTTTTCTAGATTTAACATTTTATATCATCAACGTTTCAAATTACACTCTATGATCCATCATCAGGATGAAGAGAGCAAGATAAGATAATGATAAAAAATATTACACAATTAAAATCCAAGAACACTCTTTTCTAACATACAATAATATTAGAACTCCTCCATCTCAATAAAAACTTGTGACATGAGATGCTCATCAATGCCATGCATAACAAAGAGAACAAGATTAATTGAAGATAGTACCAACCACAAATAAACATCGACACCCCATAAGAAAGAAGATGAGGCGCCTTCACATAAGCCACTACCATGCTGGGCAAGGTGGACAACTACTTCCAAAAATGTCTTCCATCCCCAACAAGATGTCTTATTAGTCACTAATCAAATTCAAAAAGTGTCTTGATCAACTCTCGAATTCATAAGAAAATTTGTAGCACCATTCCATTCTAAAAAACAATGAATAAATTTGGGGTTGATGGAATTGGACCATAAAGATTTTGCTTCATGATCTAACAAATTCCAAAGCCATTAGTCTAGACATAAACCACAAGAGATACCATTGATTACAACCCTCAATTCACCTTCCACCACCAAGATACAACCAAGGAGCGACCATGTACCACCACCTCGCATTCTACATCTTTATTTGATTTAACACCCAAGAAGAAGGATCCTCCCATTACAAAACACCCCTTAGAATCCTGGATCACCACCCATGCTTGCTTGAAGCTCTTGGATTTCCTTGAGTCACTTTGTTAAAATATAATTTTAGGAAATCATTAAGAGGAGAAGACCACTTACCTTGACGACAGTTACTACCCAGATACTCTTTGTCATTATTATTTTAGATTTTAAAAGAAAATGAAACTACATTAGTAAATAAAAGTAGATCTAAAGGTCTTATTTATTAGTTACAATAATAAAAATATAGAATCAATTTAAGATGTACATGTACACATTTTTTTAGGTGTTTTTGATTTAAATATTGTTTTAAAAAGAGTTTTCAATGACAAAAGAAGAAAGGAGAAGCCAAGCAAACACATATATTTGTTTGCAATCTATCAACCATTACATTAAGTTTCTACAAATTTGTAGCTAACAAGCAACGTATAATTTTAACAAGATAACGATATATACAATCCAACATATTACTTCTATTTAATCTATAGACCATTATATAAAACTCACTTTATAATTCCCAAATTTTATAAAACATTTCAAAAATTTGATTTTTATTTAATTAAAAAATATATTTTTAATTATCAAATCAATTTATTCTTTAAGTGTTTCTACTTATATAAATATTTCTACTTAGATCTTAATTGAAATTCTTCCCTGCCACTTATATATTCAACCAATGAATTATTATATCAAAATTGTTTAAAAACACATCTACCAAGGAACAAGGGTTTAACACCATAAGGATATATATATACTTATTTCGCCCCTAGTAAACCAACCCGTAAAGAGATGCTTCTGCATTACCCTGATTTCTTCATCTGGTTAGGGTTTTCCACCGAAACGTCGAACATTTTTCCCTGTTTGCCGGGTTTCTTGATGCATCCCACTCTTTGCTTGCTTGCCTGCCTGCCTGCCTACGGCCTGGTAATCACTGGTCCGGCCGGTAATCTATGAACAGATTCCCATTGCTACCAAAATATAGCGTTTGTAGTCGTTTCACATATTTCTGCACCATTGTGCTGTGACCCAGATTGAAAGAAAACTCGCTTTGCAGATTTCATGAACAAATACTACCTTGGTATTAATAAAATGTGCAGATTTTATTAGAGTACTGATAAGAATATTTTTTTTTTTTTTTTTTGGGTTTTTGCCTTTGCTTCACATTTTTGTTGCAGGGTTTTTTTTGAAAAGCTGTGGTTTTTTATTTTTTTGGTTGTGTTGTGATTTAGGGAGTGTGGTTAGCGGAGGAAGTGTGCCTGAACCCAAGGCTAGCGCTGCAACGTGGTTCAATATGGTAAACGAACTTCAGAAGCAGTGACATCTCAATGATATATGGCATCAATGCTGTGAAGATCCCAATGATATATTTCCCCACAATGTTGGCATTGGAGTACCAGGCAAGTAAAACTGTAGAAACCTCTATTTTCCGAACAGGGGTTTGTCTACCCAATATAAAAAAAAATAACTTTCTTACATTTTGTCTTGAGTCTTTTAAATTTGCTTATATTTTGGTAATGGGTGTATGGACGGATCCTCATCTAGTGAAAAGAACCGTCTCTTTGCTATTTCTCTCAACACCTGGACTGTACATCTGTGCAACGTGAGTAGATATTTTAAAAAAACAAGAACCTCAATCATCTGAAAAGTGTAAATTTATGTTATCCCTAGGTTCTCACCTTATGGTTCTATGGAGCTATTGTTTATTTTTCAGGGGAGCAGATGGTTGTATGGGAAGAAAAATATAATATAATGTATAATAAGGAATCTTTTCTTAAGATAGTGGTTCACACACTAGAAATCATCCAGGGAAGATCAAAAGTCACTTCTTAGAAATCCACTTTATTTAAAATCCACGTATACATTCAATGTCCCGTGGGGATTTGATTTTGGGTCTCCTCAATGAGAACCCAATATTTTAACCAATTAAACTCAACCCCTTGAACTTAAATTGGAACTACATTTTTAGCTGTTAGTAAATAGAAGGCTGGAATTTTAACTAGATTGGTAGATCCTTGTGATTTCTTTTCTAGTAACAAAGACCTTAATTTGAATGTTTATAGCTTTTAGCTTACCAAAAGGTGACTTTGCTCCTCATTTATTTGGAATCACTTTCTTGGAGTTCTAAAATGAAAATCCATAAATAATGAAATCAATTCTGTGCACTCAAATCCGTAATCAACTAAAATCCTTAATGCAAGGGGACCATTTGCAATCTAATGTAATCTATTTCAATAGTACAGGAGGGTGTTGTGACCCATAAGACAATAATTCTTGACTTATTTAGCAGCTGCTAATTTGTCATCCAAAAGTACCTTGATGAGGTGCTTCTGGAGATCACCCTAGGTGGAAGTAGCATTGTTTTCTGCAATGCTCTCGACATCCTAGATATGTGATATACATTCCTTTGACATTCACAATGTCCGTGGATGCAGAGGAGGCATCCCCTACCCCTGAAGATAGGTGTACTCTGGTAAACTTGAGATGCACCCACATACCTTGGTAACTATGTTTACATTTCCAAAGTAGTTTTATTTTTGCATTTAACAAATTTTGGCATCCTATGCCTCAATATGCAGTTTCTTTCTGGATAAGTCCTATTGGTTTGTCGAAGAAGCTATGCAAACAAGATAACATGTTAGTGTATTCTGTGTGCCTAAGACAACAATGATGATGCTGATGTTATGTTACCATTTCTCTTTGGTCATACCTGGATATTTTTATAGTTTTTATTCTCTCTCTCTACTATGGAGACAATTCACATAATTTAAAATTAATGCTTGATTGTTTAGTTGCCGCAGGATGCAGTAGAAGATATGTTTCTCGCACTTACTGAAAAGGAAGAGTGGAGTCAACAATGCTCTATTTGGCTACGACAACTTCTGCATTATTGTATCAAACAATATTGATATGTCATCTTTTAGTAAAAAGTCACGGTGATGCACAAGAATTCAACATAGAAATTATCGAAGAATTCTTTGAATGCCTCTTACCAGGGGCATGGTTAAAGTTAAATGATGGAATAAGTCCTTAGAAAGTTATTGCATCTTTGTTTTTAACCATGGTAAGAGGCATTGACAAAATTCTTTAGTAATTTCTATGTTAGAACTTTTGTGCATCACCAAGACTTGTTACTAAAGGAAAACATGTCAACATTGAAGATTTAGGCCATAGTTAGCCTATTTTCAGTTTTAATTTGTGAAAAAAAGCGAACTCTCGGGGATTTGGAAGGAAATTTTGTAAATATCGTATGGAAGAAAATCAGTACTATGAATGTTTTGTAGCAGTTGGCCCAGCCTACAAGGTAACAGCCATCTTCTTTTGCTTTGGTGCAATGCATGCAATATTTGTACAATTCATAATTTTGTTGACAACCTACTAACCTAGTCATTTGTGCTTTGGGGATTTGGGAAAGTCTTTGGGGTTGGAACTTATGAACATGACAGGGACTTGTGAAGGCTCCTTATTGGCAATGGGGCCGGGTTCCTCTTCGAATTGTGCCAATCCATCTGGCAGAAGTATTTTTCACATGTCAATTGATTTCAACAAAGTAAGACTCTTAAGATTGAATGAATTTGTAGAAGCGGACTCATGGATCGCTTCTTTAAAATTTTTAGGTCTCATGGGAAGAGTATTCTTAGTTGTCACATTGTTTAACCCATATGATTAACACACAAAATCCATCTCTCTTTATTTTTTGAAAGCACACATGCTGCATCAAGTGGATTTTCCTCAATCTATATTGGCCTTGTTGGTGTTGATGCCACTATGAATGGATCATAGTAACTTAGTAAACAATGTTTTGCTTCTGCAACACTCTTCATTCCTTGGTAAGAAGACACGCCCTTGTTTCTCTTAGAAAATAAATGACCGAATTCAAATAGAATAACATATACCCAGTTCAATGACAGGCAAGTAATGATCACGTAATGATCTAACTGTTTAAGGGGTGTTTAAGCAGCTTCCACATAGACCAAAGTGACCAAAACCCCTAGTTGAAATGAAATCATTTGAGGTTGTGGTTTTTTCATGACTCTGTAGCTGATTCCAATAAAAAATATAGCAAAACGCTTTCTGCTGTTTGCTCAGGATTTAGTCAACTGGAAACGGCACCTCTCATAGTATTTCTATTAAGGGTCCCGAGCATTTGGATACAGAAAAATTCACATGTTTTTGGCATGTGTACGGTAGTTTCTGCATTTCATTATTTTTGATATTGTTGTACCTCTAGAATGCAATATAGTTTATCAAATATGCAATTTGGGGATATGTGTTCATGTTGAAGTTTTCTGAGACACCACGTTGTAACTTAAACAGGTATGCTTGATCAAACAATGGCAGCCTCAGTTTTTGGCAACCAGTCTGACGAACTAGATATTCAATACCCAGTGGGTTTTAAGGAATTTTGGGTTCCTGTTGGTTTGGCTGATAGACCTTTTTATTGTCACAAACAAAGAATTTACTTAAAAGCTATTGATTACTGGCAAACCAGGAGGTAATCCTCACAATTGGCTTTCTTGTTCAACGTATTTGTCTAGCTCATAATTTCCTTAATTGAGTTGTTATGCAAAACAGTTTATCATTTAATTTGATTTTGTTTGGTATTTTGGAAGTTAAATCTCTTCGTCTGTGGAATTTGTCATTCCTGTTCTATAATTTGAACTGGTGTTTGGTACTTCCTAGTAATGGTAGTGTAAAATTTGTCAACTTATTTGTATAGCACATAAACTTCTTCAAGTGGCAATGCAAAATATATTGTCTTTCATCACAAAATTTGATTTGGTTTGGTATTTTGAAAGCTCGATCTCTTGTTCTGTGAAAATTTTAATTCTGGTTATATAATTTGAACTGTGTTATTTGGTATTTTCTAATAATTGTTGTGTAAAATTTTCACAAGTTCTAATAGGGAAAACTATACCCAATGGTTGGTTAGGGATCATCTCATCAAAGAAAATGCTCCTTACACTTTTTTCAATTTAGACAGGGAACATGTAAGCAAAATTAGTTAGTATGGTCTGTATAAATCGGGGTGTGCTGGAAATGATCGCAATTTTCACTTTGCAGTGGATTCAATGTTCTCAATGTCAATCGGCTGCAGCATGTGTCCTACCTAAGAGATAAAAATCAAAATAGAAACCTCTAACAAGAAAGGAGGAACTGAAAAGAACAAAACAAATGAACAAATCATTGGCCAATAGACCAATAGAATAAACAAGGGCTGCCGTGCAGCTGCAGTCCCTGCCTCACTGCAAGATTTTTTTTGTGCAAACCTGTGTAAAACAATTTACTGTTTATAAGATTGTTGAGATAGTATAAATAAACAATTCAGTGTCTTCTGTTAAGTTATTTGTAATGTATACAATTATAAAAGCACTTTTTTAGCCTCAAAGAGATATGTCCTTGTGGACTGGGTATGCAAAAAATGGACTTCTTGAAAAGGCTTTAGAAACTTTAAAGCAAATGCAATTGGCAGGTGTAAATCCTGTAGGAGTGATCGGCTCCTTCCCAGGAACTTAACCTGCGATATCAACCTTAGAGAAGCATAGCTCTTCCATCAGGAAAATGATTTGATATTGAGATGAGATCAGTAAAATATTTACAATGATTGGCCTTATAAAGGCAAGAGGGATGGTCGGTGGTTGATAACCGCCATTGACAAATATTAAATGCATTTGCAAATAACCTATGTTTTATTAAATGCAATGCACCTATTACTAACGATGCATTTAATGTTGGAGGCCTAAGTTAAAACCTAAGCTATGGTAAATGTGAAATATCATTTACTCCAACAAAGCCACACTATGCTGGCCATTTGGCCCTGGAACATCTCAGACATACCTAGCCCAAAGGTTGAACCAGTCTCAGGGATTTAGCAGGAGTTCCTGGCAAAAACCAGTTATTTCCAACAACAATTGCAATTGTTTACCTCATAAAATAATCACATGAAACAGTCATATGTCCCAGCAAAGAACACACATAATGCATTGCATAATTGTTTGGCATGTAGAAACTTTCCCAAAACTGATAAATGATTTTCCAATGTTAGCAGTTGTTGCTAAATAACAATAAGTCGCATGTATAAATTATACTGATGGCATATCACAATTCATAAATGCCCAAAGAATCCTTTCTATGAGGATAATGCAATATGTTGTGGATGCTAGCCTCTAATCTAATTTTCTAAAACCAAGTTTGCAAAGGTGCAGTGGAGAGCATCTTGCTTTCATATAAATGAAGTGCCAGCTTACCCAAAAAAAACTGAACCACCACAATAGCTTGATCAAGAAATTCGAGTATACCCTTTTTTAAAATAATGCCTGCCACTACTAGAGGTCAAAATCCTATCTATAACTTACATAATACCTTCTAGCTCAGAGGGCGTGGCAGTATGTAAATGCCATTCGAAAACAATATCTATAGTGATATGGGGTGTTCAAAGCTGCAATGATTAAGTACTCTACATTCAACAAATTCGGAGCTTTGAACCATAAAGGATATAGAAACTTTATCAGATGTTGTCCTTATGACTACCCAGTAGACATGTATGCAAAATGTGAAAGAGTAGACACGGCACGTGAATTATTTGACAGAATGCCTCAAACAGATGTGGTTTCATGGACTAGAATGATTGCAGCCCAGTATATGCACAGTCTATAGAAACTTTCAAGCAAATGCAAACTAACAGGTGTAAAGCTAGACTTGTGCATTTCTCTCTATAGCCAAATGCAGTTCTCCAACAAGATTATTCATCCAAAACAATAAATGATTATGTTAATAACCATAGCAGAATAACTGGGTATGTTTCCAGAAAATGAGCTATACTAGTGCCTCAATGGAGGGAGATTGGAACTATGTAAAAATGTATTAATGGGTGGAAGGACTTAGTAGGTACTTGTCAAAATGCAACACAAGTCAACAATTGAATGGTATAAATGCGTGGAGTTTTTGTTTATGTATGCAAGTCAAGAGTGCACTGAAGTATTGAAGGACAGGAATGCGATTCAATTTACAAAATCACATACAAATAGCCAAAACAAAATCAAAAACATAATATCATTATCAAATTGCCAAAATTTCATATAGCAACCAGCATATGATTACATTATTAAACCGCCATCCTGGCTTGATAAAAACAAACATAACATAAGAAACATGGAGTGAGGTGGGATTTTCATATAATACCCCAACTTGAAGCCTGACAAGAATGAAACTGCCTAACTCATACTCATGTGCCCATAAACCTTGAAGCAAACATTGGCTATGGACTTTCCAGAAAGAATGTATCCCATTATGTATTTTGTTATGATGTTCAACCCTGGTGTCTATACAACAACTTAAATTAGGATCTTGTATGCATTGAAAGAATATACAACAAATTAACACCCTTAACCATTCTTCTTAAATATTTCTCAGTTTTACCTGATTAGCGGTGGCAGTTATAAAATTGATGGGTAGAGTGAAAAGGGATGCTAAAGCGCAAGCCAGGAATAAACCCCACCATGTAAGCTGGACTTGTTCCTTGTAAGACTCGCACAATGCAAAGGAAACAATGTCGCTCATTGGAAGCCCAAATCAATATGCAGTTGGCAGGTGTAAAGCCAAACTCTAGAACCCCATCAAAGCATAAAAAATATAGAAATTTGTCAGATGCTGCAGGTGCGCTGGTAGAAATGTATGCAAAATGTGTGAGCATATAAAAGGCATGTGAATTGTTTGACAGAATGCCTCAAAGAAATGTCATCTCATGGAATGCAATGATTGCAGTATATGCACAAAATGAATTTGTTGAAAAGACTTGAAGCAATGCAATTGGCAGGGGTTAAACCAAATACCTCAACTTTAGTAATTTTAAATAAGTATGTGTGTCTTCCCCACAGCACCATCCTCCACAATCACACACTAAATAAATCTTGCAGTACTCATGGCTGCTCTGACTCTTCAGAGGACCCACTGTATTTGTTAATTTTGTTTACACATTTCCTGCACTGAAATGACCCCAAAACTGTCAGTTTTCCCACAATGTAGACCTATTGCAGTTCTGTTTCCAAAAGCCAAAAACAAGTTAGTTTTACACAGTTTTGTCCTATTCCACTACTACTTTTTCCCTTCCAAAACAATTGACAAAGCTTTCCCCTTGGAAAGGGATACCCCTATCCTCCCCTTCACTCTCTGTCCCCCAAAACACACAGTAGATGCTAAATGGACCCAAATGAGGTCTAGAATAAAAATACAGACAGCCAAATGGTTGTAATGCTGCAGACAAATCAAAACAGAAAGGCTATGGAACAAAAAAAAAGCAATAATACCACATACCATGGGTTCACAAGGGCTACATTTTTAGGCTTGGGGTTCAAAACTGGCAAATATAAACTGATACAGATAGGCTTGACTACACACCAAAGAATGGATGCTGGATTCAACTTTTTAAAACAAATCACATTACAAGGCAAACATGTGCTAATTTAGCCAATGAAAGCTTTTATTAGTATTATTCATTAGCACGCTTTAGTGTTTTAGTTCCCAAAAATTCTTATGAAGGTGCTTACAAAAAGCCCCATTGATTGTAAACAAAGTTAGTAGGTTCAAAATCATATCATGTTGGGTACAGATTGGCTACAATGAATAACCAGTACCCTGAAATCCCAAGAACAAGTGAATTCTTTGAACTGGGCCTTCTAACTACATGTGTTGCTATAAATGGGCATATAGTGAATGATGTATAAGGAATGCCCAATGATGTGGTTCCTAAATTCCCATCCTGCCATCCCAAACAATAAATTTCTAAAATAAAATAACAATAACAGATCAAATTATCAACAAAAAATAACAGCCCACTAATTTTCTTTCAGACAAAGGGCAACTTATTAATTTTTATGATCAAAAAATATATTGAGTATTTTTCAAGCAAAATTTAAAAAGAAAAAGAAAAAACCTCGCAAAATGTAAAGAGCTTTGCAAATTATGAGCTGCAAAATAAGTCAAGAATACAAAGAGAAATGAAATGGTTCCAACTTCACAGCGTATAAATGACAAAACCTTGAATAAGAATGATACTTGCAGAAGAATACGCTGCTGTATGTGAAAAGAAACTTTTAAGTAAATGCCATGGGAGAATCTTCGCCATCCTCCTCATTGCCTGTGCCAAAAAACAGCTTCCCCCGCCGAATACAGACATCCTTCTGGCCTCCTGGAGATTTTGGTTTTAGATATTGAAGTTGGAATTACTCTTGCTCGACACTTGTGCTGAATATGGAAGCACAACAAGACGTGTGTATTTGTGTGACAGAGCGCTAATAGAGGCCTCGCTCATCGATGACAAATTTGTCACCCACAAATAATGGTGAGACAGAAAATGATACACAACCATCGCATCAGCAGAACTCACACTAAATAAAATAGGAAAACGAGGTCTGGTAAAGTGCACTTAGTTGCTTCCAAACTATATCAGCAAAATGGGGTTTCTGCAAAACAACCAATATGAGTGTCTTGGAAGAGGGTATGGACGTCTATAAAAGCATAATAAAATGTTGGTGAAGCCACCCAAACAGAAAGATGTCTGGCTAGCATATACCCTACTTGCGCCAAAATGGGGTTTCTGCAACATGCAAATCACTAATAAAGGGCTCATCGATGACAAATTTGTCACCCAGAAATAATGGTGAGACAGAAAATGATACACAACCATCACATCAGCAGAACTCACACTAAATAAAATAGGAAAATGAGGTCTGGTAAAGTGGAGTTAGTTGCTTCCAAAATATATCAGCAAAATGGGGTTTCTGCAAAACAACCACTATGAGTGTCTTGGAACAGGGTATGGACGTTTATAAAAGCATAATAAAAGGTTGTTGAAGCCACCCAAACAGAAAGATTTCTGGCTAGCATATACCCTACCTGTGCCAAAATGGGGTCTCTGCAACATGCAAATGCAGCCTGTGAACACAACCAATTTGTTGAAAAGGATTAGAAACTTATAAGAAGATGGTAATAAAACCTGCTCTTATGCCTTTCGCAAAAACATTCGATACAGGGAAAAACAATAGGGGAACTTGCAGACAAAGTCAAAAACAAACAAACTCACCTTCCTTTGCTGAAGAAAGCCAATAGATTCGAAATGGAATGTAAAATGAAATTTCCCACAAACCCTTCTTCTATAGTGTCTGCAAGGGAAAACGGGCCACACGCGTCTATGCTGAAACCCTCATGCAAATCTCAAACCAGCCACGAGTTGAAGCTGGATCACACGTCGAGACGCAGCAAAAATGAAAGGAAACTCTATGCAAAGACAATAGGTTTAACTTTGATTATTGTCCGGGAAAATAATACCAAGGATAGACTAAAAAGCTTAGGCTAAACTATCTCAACTAAATTGCCAATGGGCAAACAAATTGCCAATGCGACTTAGGTTTAACCTTGATTATTGTCATTGCACAGATATCAACGAGAAAATAATACCAAGGATAGACTAAAAAGCTTAGGCTAATTTTGATTATAACACTTGCACAAAGTCCAATGTCCAAAGAAATGCCAATGCCCAAAGAAATGCTAATACGGTGAAAACAATAGTTACCCTGCCGAAGGCAGGGACTAATTATGGAATACAGTAAGACAAGGTTATTTGTGGATGATTCAATGCCAACCATTGCAATGTGGCTCTTTTGCACATTCAATAGTTATAAGATTCTGGTGGTACTTACACTATTTAAATTAGAAGGCCAGAATCAATATTAGTAAGAGCAAAATGGTTTTAAGATAGCAACTACTCCAATGGCTCTTTTGCACAATCAATAGTTATAAGATTCTGGTGGTACTTACACTTTAAAGCAGGAGGCCAGAATCAAAATTAATAAGAGCAAATGGTTTTAAGATAGTTTTGTCATTTACTTCATATATTGTTAAAATTTGTACTTATTTAGGTTTGACCCTTTGAAAAGGCTTGTTATAAATCAAGGCTTGTGGATCCATCTACTTCATATATTGTTAAAATTTGTACTTATTTAGGTTTGACCCTTTGAAAAGGCTTGTTATAAATCAAGGCTTGTGGATCCATCTAAGGTTAAGGTTACTAATTTGAGGAAAGCCCACAAATTACCTAATTTGCGAATGAAATAACTCCTAAATTATAGAGTATTTGCAGTAGTAAGAAGCAGTATACCGGAGATCTACTTTTAAAATCAACTTGAAATATCACCTAATAACAGATCAACGTAAGATGAAGTCATTATTACAGTGGTTTGATAGCCACACTCAAATTGTAGCAGCAAACAGCGTTTCTAGCAAGTGTGGGGTGCTGTAAGGTAAGAAATTTTTAAACTGTTTGCAAAAATAGTTAATTTCACTGGTATAATTTATGTCCACACAAATAGATCATTGTAGTGCCCTCTCGTCGATCCCTTGTGATAGCGGTGGTTCTGCATTGCTCTCTGTCAATCGGAGACAATTACATTGATTCAGTTCTAAGAATAGTTGATTAGTAAGTTATGATGAACTATGTTTGACCGATATAATTAGACAGGTGTTATGAGTTTAAAATGGCACTACGATTATTTTAGTTATGATGCGAATTAATATCGTCATGTGTCATTTGAATTGTGGTGGTTGAATTTAGATAAAAGTTGTTATGATATTGTTTCAAGAGTAGAGATGTTGTAGTACTACTTGTTTCGAGTACCCTAGTACGCCGCGATTCTCTGACTCACTGTGTGTGTTGATATATATATGTGTTGGTTTTTATACAACCAATTGCTCGGATGCAGGCTGTACGTACTGAACCTCTACTCCACCTGATATAACAGGTTTGAGCGGGTTCTTTCACCAATGGATATTAGTGATGGGAGATAACACGAGGTTTAATTCACTAGGTCGGTCCTTGTCTTCTGTTGGGGTCTCGAGTCGTGTTGTGTCATTTGGTCTTTGCCTTGTTATTATTGGTTGTTTTGTGTTGTGGTGTAGAGTTGAGTTGTGTTTTATAATGTTCAATTTGTTCATGTGTGGTTGGAAGATACTTTATTGAATTAGTGTTATTAATAATGCTCCTATTTTGTTGTTAGATAATTATTGAAGTAGCTTAAAGTTTTGTTTGACATCCGGGATAAATTTTATGATATTCTAGAATTAATTATCTCCTACTCAAGGATATTCATGTCATAATTTGGAGTTATGGGTGGTTAATTTATTATTGGTGCAGTATAGTCTTGATATGGGAAATAAATGCCTTGAGTTGTCAAAATTTGAATTTGTAGATTTGGGATTTTTTTTTATATCAAATTTTTGTAATTTCTCGAAAGAGTGGGTTGTTGGGTAACGGATGCATGTCTACATTTAATTTATGGGTTGAATCATTTTTATATGGGGGAAAAATCCTGTTTAGAGGGGGGGTTGGAAGAAAGAAAGCAGAGATATTGTGGAGAAGAAAAAAGAATTTTGGGTTGTAGGAGTCCAAGAAATTTTTGAGGAGGGACTGAACTTCAGGTATGAGATTGTATCTCTCTGTGAAAATTGCAATTGTGATGCTTGTAAGTTAAATTTTATGGTAGCACGTTCTTTGTGTGAACTAATTTGTCTTGTTTGTGAAATTTGCATGTAACTTGGAACTTAATTTTCCTTGTGTGCCCTGTCCAAATCCTGTAGGTTCCTCCAGTGATGGATTCTTCTATTTGAGCCTTTGTCTTAATCCTACTTGTGCTCATAATCTGTAACTTGCATTGTGATCTCACATTTTTACCTCTCAGACAGATGTGGATTGTCCAGTATGAAGAGGATCCAAATTGCACATCAATGTGCCATCCTCTAATTACAAATTTCTTTTGCTCTTATTCTGTGACAACTTGATTGAGTTGATTTCTTTTTTAGGCTAGGCTAATGCTCCACCATCCTGCAGATGGCTTTACTTATAATACTTTTTTCTTATGCAATCTGTGGTGCTTGCAACCTTTTTTGGCCCTCCTGTATATTTAATTCTTTACCTTGGAGTCCTTGCCTTTATCCTAGTAACTTTGATGCAGATCTTGTACCATCAACACTTCCACCATGGAGCTATTACCCTGCATTCGTGTCTAGAAAATTTTTGTGAAGATTCTTTCGGAATTTCTTCTTTTCTGCCAAAAAAATTTCGGGTTGGCTTTGAGACAACTGTTAAATTCATCATTTGTTTAAGAAATTATACTCAGCTTGTAGCGTATAGGAGATTACTTTTGGTTTGGTCGCATGGGTTTTCTCTTGATGTAAGTTTAGGAAATTGGAGTTCCTTGTAGAAATTTCCCATTTCTATCTTATAGACCACTTGCAGTTTCTCTTTTCATTTTGCTGTCCCTTTTAGAAGGTTTTGTGTAAACATAGTTTAGATCAGAAAACTGTGGGTGGAGTCGACGTATGGCAGTGGTGGCTCTTGGCAGTCTGGCTGGTATTGCTAACCATGAATGGTTTTTGGCAGCGAACGTTGTAATCTCTTTGTGCTAGAACCACGAGTTGTGTAAAGCGTCGAGTTCTTCTTTTTAAAAGAGGTTTACCTTATATCTCTAGTCGCTTGTCGACCACCACAACAATACCATAGTCATTGTTTATATCCCTGAAGTCACGGTTTTCTCTTTTGGTCGCTGTTGTTGACCCTCCTATCGTTGTAATTTAGGCCTCTTGTTAGAAGGGTCGATGGGACCCAAGTGGCTGGGAAAAGAATCCATCTTTTTCTGTTAGGTTATTACAACCTTCCGTGGTAGCCATCGTCGGTGGTGGGTTCGATGGTGCCTCCTTCGAATAGTCTTTTAAACTGTTACACTTTCTTTAACCTGCGGTTTAGTAATCCTGTTTGGTAGCAGATTAGTTAGAAATTCTTTGCTCATAGTGTTTGCTTGAGTTGTTTTTGGCACGATGTTAGTAGGAACCTTCGCTTTATGATCTATGTGTATGTTTTTTTTTTTTGAAGTCTTAGGGGTAGCACCATTTATGGGAAAATCACCAACTTAGGAGATGCTTTTGGTTTGTTTGAGATTTGAGAGTAGTGTTTTATTAGGAAACAAAGTATAAATGTTCTTGTAGGAATGTTGTTAGGAAATTTTCCTTAATGTTAGCTTGGTACCCATACTCTTGGGGAACCTTATGTATTTGCTTTAGTTGTGGTTATTAGTAAGTAGTGTGAAATAAAAGATAGGAACATGTAGATATATATATGCATATTGTGATTCTTTATGGTATCATGATAGTTAGAAATTCAATTTTTTTTGAAAGTGGTTAAATGGTAGAAATTTTTATAGTTCATAGAAATTGTTAAACATTAGATGGTAAATTAAGGATATAGAACTATTAAGGTTATAATGTTGATTGTCGGAGATTGGAATTCGTAGAATGTTTCTTTTTGGTATGTGATTGGTCTTTGTGGAAGATCTTTTTATGAATGATGTTGTAGCATGTCATTGGGTGATACTTGTGCTTTTAGGAATGAGATGTTGAGAATCAATGTAGAGCTTGTAGTTAAAGCTTGTAAGGGCATTTAACGGGTTAAATTAGTAGATTGTGGTAAAGAGTCTAATTCGATAGTAACTTATGCAATTAAAGTTATTTCTCGTGTTCATTAGAGTTTGTAGATTTGAAGGTGCTTGATGGAAAATATGTGTTTTTGGAAAAATATATCTTATAGATGTTTTAATTAAAAAGGGTATGTGGCCAATCTTAAATGGTAAGTTGCACTATTTAGGTTTATAATGTTTTGATTTTGGAATATGTTAGTAAGATATGCTTAAAGGGAATTATTGTTATAGATGTTGTTTTTACAAATGATAGTGTTTAGAATTGTTATAGGTAAAAGTATTTTCTTATGGATGTGAGTAAAGGGTGAGATACTAGGAAAATATTCGTATATGTTGTAGTGTTTCATCAGACATTGTGATGTCGTGAACTGGTTCCGAATTTTGTAATGAGCAGGATGACAGAAAATTTTATAGCAATATATTTATAAATTGATATCGAGTTTATCTGAAATAGTAATGGTTAAATTTTAGTGGAAGGAGTTATGCTTGGACAAGAGGTCTATTTATAATTGTATATAGTGAGATATTTTAGGTTATTATAGTTGTTTCTTCATTAGAAATAAATGTTGTAGCGAATAGATTGTGTTATAATTGTTAATGTTGTGGACTTGAATGTTCTTTTAAATTGTGGTTAATTCTCAAGTTGTGTTTATGATTGAATTCGGGAGTGCATTAAATATCTTATGTTCATTTATCCTTATGATCTGAGTTATTTGCTCGTAATGGATTTTGTGTTCACCATGGGTGGAGTTTATGTCTATATGTTGGATTGTTGTGAAGTAGGAATCTTGTGAGATGTCATGACCACTTGTTGTCAATGTGGAAGCATTGTCCTTGTCTGATAATGGTTTCTTTATCTTGGTTGTACCTAACTTTAGAGGTGAGGTGTCTTGATCTTTGGTTCAGATAGTGGCATGTCATTGTAATGGGTTCACTGGATTTTTGTATCTTGTAATGAATGGGGATGGTCTCTTGGATATAGTTTTTGGTTTCTTGATGGTATTGCTTCAAACTTTGAAGGGATTTTATGGACCTTTTGTTGTGGCCTAGTGAATGGCATAAGATATGGCTCGGAGCTGAATTATAACTATTGTTTATGTTTGTTGTGGTATGAACGCTAAGGGAGTGGCTTTCATGGTGGGGCCAGTGCCTAGTGTGAGGCCGCCTGGGTAACCCCATGGAAGTTGTAAGCATGTGGAAAATTTAATAACTTAATCAAGAGGGTAGGGGGTATTAAAACATTTAACAAGATAAGTAAGAGACCTCACCCATGCCTTGAGTGCTTTCGCAGGCTAAGGATGGGATGAGAAGCCTGGTTGGCAAGGCCGACCTCCTTGTCTCCATGAGAAGACCTGTCGGTTCCGCATGTGTCACCCTATGGGGCCGGTGCCTAGAGAGAGGCTGCCAGGGTAACCATAGATGGGGGCCGGCTTCTGGGGATAGATAGCCTGGGTAACTCATGTTAGGACCATGCGATGACACTCTCCTTACGCAGTGATGTCTTGTCTTGGTAGTGCCTCTGGAGTGATGTCTTGTCTTGTGCAGCTTTGTTGATATGGTCAGTTGTGTCAAGTCTGTTGCCGTTTGGTTATTTTAGATGTTGTTCTTTGGCTTGGTAGAATCCTCGTCGTTATCTCCTAGCTCGGAGGGGTGGCCTTCAGGGTTCCACATGGTTGGGAGGCAGAGCTATCCATTGGTCTTTTTGGATATGCGGTTCGAGTTCTGTGCAGAGGTGTTCCAGTTCTAGTTTGCTTCCTACCTTCGGCAGTGTTGTATATTTTCTTATGTATTCTTTTGTAAACCGACGTGATCGGTCTTGTAATCTTGTATTGTAACTTTGTATATATTCTATCTTGCTAATGTAAAAGTTGGAACTTATCTGTAGAAGAAGTATAATGTATTTCACTTGTGTGGTTTTAATTTTCTATTCTCTAATGCAGTTGTGTTTCCCTAGAGGAGTTAGAAGTGCACCTTTCTTTATGTTGCATATTATGTTATCTTGGTTTCTGTTATTGCATTTACTTGCTTTAAAAAAAAAAAAATTTCTATATGTTTGCACTTGCTGATCTTCCTCTCTAGGGTTTCATGACAGGGCATTACAATCATGATTGATTGGAAGAAACATATGAATCCTTGGTATTACATTTGTTTGATTTTAATTTGTGAGATGTAAGCCACAAATTTGAATAGTCATATTATCAAAAGAGGAAATGTTTTCAATTGTCCACTGTCTCTTCAACTGATAATTCTCTTATACAGATCTCATCGTATGATCTATTTATTCCTTTTAAGGAAATTGTTTCTCAATATTTATGTGCAAAAATTATACATTCTATTAATGCTTGATCTTGAGTAAGATATACACAAACTGATGTAGATATTTGGTGTCGCATTGCTATTTTCCAAGATCTAATAACCAAACACCCACAATGATTGCTTATATATTGGCTTTCAAGAAGTGGCACAGAAAAGTAAAGAAACTAATAGTTGTCCTCGAGTGACAAAAGTGTAGATGAGATTGAAAGAATTTCAAATCTAATTAGTGCATTAGTGCCAAAATATCTAATAGAATAAGCTGTAAAAATATGGGTATTATCTCCAAAATATGTTGAGATTGCCACAATGGAAGGAAGACAATGATTCATCCAGGTGCATAAGGGTGAAATTCTAATGAGAAGAAGGCATATAATGAAAGCTTATGGTATACAATCAAAGAAGACTACTATACTTCGATTGAATAGCTAATAACAATTATAAAAAAATGAGCTAAAAAATTAAGGTTAGGAAAACTACATACCAATACGTATTTGTTAGATTAGTTGTGATTGATGTCAAAGTCATGGCATAAGGATATCGTCATTAATATATAAATGAGATTGTTAGAAGATTGATTGCCATTGATGTTAAAGGCATATGGATGAGATTATTAGCAAGATGGTTGTCATTGATGTCAAAGGCGAATGTTGTCATTAATGTCAAAGGTAAATTGATGCTTAGTATGTCATTAATGCAATTTGTCAAAGGCCAAAGACCATATATTCGTTTCATTTAGATCATCCAAAAGATGGCCAAATCCAGATTGATATATAAGAACAACTATTAACATATGTGAGAAGCAACTATAATTTAAAGGAGCAACAATTATTCATGAAGCAACCATTATTGATAATGGTGTAATACACATTAGAAGGAGCAGCGATGAAAGTTAGAAGACAGTCATAAAAGTAAACAAGGCAGCAATGAAAGATAAATCTACATATAACTAATGTGGCCGACTCCCTTGACTTTAAGCCTTATGTTATGGAGGATTAAAATAAAGCTTAATTGATGTTATGCAGGCCGACTCTCCTAAATTAGCGCCCAAGTTGTGTTTGAAAAACAAAATTTAAATTAGGTCGATCCAATAGTTGGCGCCACATTTTGGTTTTGTTTAAATACAAACAAATATTTGTTTATGGGGTTGACCCCTCTATAAGGCATGCTCATATATATATAAGAAATTCATCTTATTTAATTGACATAAAGAGGTGCGATTAAAAGTATATAAAGGGGTGCGATTAAAGGATAAACTTAAGTGAGATTTGTAATATCCTCTTTTTGGATATCTTGATTTCTTTGCCTCAATACAATAATAATTACTAGAAAGGGACGTTAGTAATATTAAATCAGTGAATTAGATAATTATTAATGAGATCAATACTTCATGATATAAATAATGAGATCAAATCATCATAGCATAATTAATAATGAGTTCAAAACATGTATTAACAAACACAAAGTATACACATCATACATGGGTTATTCGCAATGTTCAACCACATAATGAAATTCCATGAGAAAGCATATAGGGCATTGGGAGCCTGTACTCCTCGACCAAGCCCAAGGGTGGGTATGTCCATCCTAGATAATTCACCCCCTTGACCCACGAGTGGCAGGAACCCCTGTCCATCCAACTTGGGGTGGCCTATTTGATGAAGGGACTAGTGTTGTTGCTTGCCCCCTAATATGCATTTCACATTCATTCCAAATGTTATGGCCCTTTGGGTTAAATGGGTAATAAAAAGTAACTCTTGATAAGTTTAGTTATAACAACAGTTGAACCTATTGTAATGGTATTTTACAAAGGCGCTCTGCTTCTTTTACAAGGCGTAACTACCTTCGATTAATATTCTATGAATGGAAAAACTGGTATTGCTTTTAATCAGAAAGCAAGACAAAGGCGATGCTTTTAACTAGAAAGTAGTTAAGGCAGAGTACATCCAAATAATCAAAAGCTCAAAGACTTTCACTAGGCTAACATCTATGAATCAATAAAATAAATACCATATACCACACAATCACCACCATGAACCATATATCAAAAGATAAATAATTTCAAGTAGTGAGCAAGAATTAGAGATATCCAACCACTTCAATACACAAATATCATCAACATCAACAGCAACACATCTATCATAGGAAGAATATGAATTCAAATAACCATAACACAAAGTTTACGATCATCCAAAACTTCACTGCATTGATTTTTATTTCATGTATATAAAGCAATTGAATAGAAAGCCAAAATTGATCTATCACCAACACACAGTTTGCCAAAAGATCCATACATCGACTAGCTAATTAAATTTATAGCTAAGTCACACCATATTCGTCTTTCAACCTTAACAACTTGTTGAAGACAGCAGATTAAAAGAAGTTTAAACAATAATTTAAAGGGCCCTTTAGAGACAATAGTTTTTGAGCAAATATTGAAATATAACTAAAGCATAAGAAAATAAATTCAATTGAGGATTACCACATCATCCTCTCCAGTATCAACTTCATACGTCGCTTCCTCGTCCTTCGCCTATTCATCTTCATTCCCCATGTCGCTTTGTGCCATTTGAGATGCATGTGCCCGCAGTTTCGCCTTGTATGTCCTGTACTTATTGATCACATGTGTCAAAGACATTCCAAATGGAGTCCTAGTCATCCTAATCTGATGTTTCCTTTTGCTCACTTCTCTATCTGCATCAGCCACCTTTTGATGGACATCATCAAATCTACTTCTGACAATTTTGATATAGGCAGCCATCTTTGCAAGTTTGCCAAGTGATTCCCTTGTTATAGTGTCGTAGTTCATCACTTCCTCAGTTACCAATTTCTTGAAATTCTGTTTGATTTCCTTAATATCTAATAGCTTCTCATCATCATCCCCATTAGCTTCAATTTCTATAACAACAAAGTTTGTTTTGATCCTCATCATTTTTGAAAAATAAGTTGCAATTGCTTTTCTTATTTCGTCCTTAGTAGATATTATGAGACATAACTTCCATTCAACTACATCAACCCGTACATCTGTATTCAATTCCCCAAGATCATTCAAGACTTTCTCAGCCACTAGGATACTAACATCTATATTGGCCATCTCATGTATCTCTTTAGTTGCTAAAGATAGGCTGTTATGGTCACTCCTAGCCATTTGGAATTCTACTATTAAAGCCTCCCTCTTTCCAGAAACATAATCAAACAATTTAATAGCCTCCTCAATGAACAAAAGACCATAAAACATGACTTTTTCTACCCATTGGTCCATGGCATTACTCAAAGATAAGGATCTTTTTATTTGTTGTAATAGATTAGGATCAAGGGTACTCATACTCATATCAGAAGGGGCTTCAGCAGAGGGTGTTGTTATCTTAACAATTGATTGAACAAATAATGATAGGGAACTTACTCATGCTTGCAACTTATAGTTCTCCTCTTGTTGTCTCTTGACCCTTTTTGATAGATTATTGACTGAATATTTAACATGATAGATATCACCTTCTACAATAGAAGGTCCCAAGTCCACTCTACTCATTCTGAAGTCAACTTCGGTCACTTCATCTTCGTTCTTATTCCCCACTGTTTCTGCAATTTCTAAAAATTGATTCCCCGAGGCAGGATTACTCACCATTCTTGACATTCTCCTGGCACGTTTAGGCTTAGGAGTGTCTTGTGGTAGCTTAGCCATAGTATCTATACAGGTATCTACCATTGGTGTATACCTTTTCTTCTTCTCAACCGTTTTTTTAACCAGGTGGGAGACAAAGAGGGAATATTAGTAGTATTGACAATAGTCATTGTACCATCCATACGCACAGGTGGAGAATTATGCTCTGGGTTTTCATTTAGATTGGGGGAAGTCAAAGTACTCAGCAAAGACTGTAGCACACTGTCTTCTCCTAATTGAGTAAAAATGAATGAATCACTATCACTTACAAGGTTATCAATAAATGGCACATGGTCTGCTTTTGATGGGGAAGCAGCCAATCTGGTGTTTCTCTTCACTAGTTGACTATCTTGTTCACACGCCGTCTTTAATTTACTGACCTCTTCAGGGGGCTGATCACCATCTCCATTCGATTGTGAGCCAACTCTATGGAGAGTTGGATCCAAACTAGATGATCTTTGCTGAGAGTGTGCAGTCTGGGATATATTTTGACCTGGAGAGGCTGATTCTTTAGGCGCTGCTGAGCCAACATGTTCTTTCATCTTTCCTTTCAACCATCTCTTTGTTCTTTTTATCACTTGGAAAGAACAAAAATTCATATCAGTGATCTCCTTTTTAGACCACTTCACAGGAGGTAGAGGTTGTAGTGAAGCATCATAATAGCCTTCATCTATAATATTGGAGTTGTCAACCATGTTAGAAACCTAAATATGCAACACAAAAGTGCAAATCTGGTCAGTGGTCAATCTCATCCAACTCCTCTGTACTTCCCTCTCATCCAAACAATCCTCCTAGAAATCCTCAAGTTGGGGTTTGTGCAGATACGAACCTCCTCCGTGCATGTTTTCTTTCACATAATTTTTACTGTCAAAGGCTGCACGAGCTGACAAACTATGGAGACTGAACTCAAACAACAATTTATCCACACTTCTGGCACTATCATTACTTTTACAAGAATAAAATCAAAGAGTCACAGGAAAAGAGTAACCTTTCTTTTTAATAGCATGGTACCTTGTATTCATAGCCACCATTTGACGACATACCTCTAGAAACATGAGGTAATCTGATGGCTACCATGGCAATTTCAATGGGGCATTTTCATAACCCCCAATTCTCAAGTAAGAGAAGTGATCAAATTGGACATAAAAACTTTCAAAATTCATAACCAATGCAGCTGCCTTAGCAGAAAACCTTCGTTCTAGTGATCCATCAATTTTCTTAGCCAACCACATGGAAAAGACACCATTCACTCTCCGGAAACCTTTCATACCTTCATTCTTTTGTAACTGAGGAAAAGTTTGATATGCAGGCATACCAGTGGCGGGAGTTCCTTGAATCCTTAAGCTAGGCCAAACAGCTTCTCTATGAGATAACACATAAACTAGCTGGGAACACATGTAAAACCTTACATCTCACAGGAAATTTATCAGCGGTTCATGCATACTTTCATTAGTTATTCTTGTCCAATCGATATGATGGTCTCCACAGATTAGCAAAATAAATCTACACATCCAAAAGGTAAAAGTATCCGATTCTGAGCTCCCAACTATGCGGTTTAGCATAGTTATCATGTATGAAATCTCCTTTTTGAAATGACTCCTCTTTAGATTGACAGGGAGTCGTGATTTCCCTTTTTTCTCAACTTCCAGCCAGGTTTTGGAAATACAATTCTAGCACTAGTCCTTTCTTTCATGATAGTACGTCCATGGAGAAGACACAGAGACATCAACATTTTCTTCATACTCGTCCAAATTCAAGGCTAGGGCAACCAATTCAGAATCAATTTTAGAAACAACAGAGCCATTTGTGGCTCTAATTTCTTGAAACTTTGGAAAGTAATTATTGGCACATGATACTACCAATTCAGGACAATGCACTGTAAGTGGAAAGCCCCCAGATCTGTCTAATCCACTACTAACAATTTTGTTTGCCAGGGTAGTTTAGTCTTTGGGCTGCATCCTCTTCTAGAAATCCTCAAAGTTGACATGACCCAATTCTGTATCCTTCACATCGGATAAACCATTCTCCACAACAGGAACCATAGGGGCCCCTTAAAATTTGAAATTCATCTTCACCAATTTGAGAAACCAGACAACCAAAAACTCCGAAGCATTCACAAACAAGGTAGGAAAATGCAATGCACTTACAGGGGATTCTCTATGCAGATACATGAAAATAGAAAATTTTTACCACTAGAGAGAAATGTTGTGTTTTTATAGTAGAGGAAAGCAAGAAATAAGATAGAATGACCAATCATGCTAACCTGTAAGTTTAGAATTTCGCTGATATTTCTCACATAGTGGATTAGCTGTTCTTCACTCTATAATGCATTCCCTTAGCAAAATGATAAAACTTCAGGTGAGGTAGGTAACTTAATGAAATTTCATGTCACTTCTCATAAACATGTTCATAAAGAACATTAAATTATGGCGGCAGATCAATCTTTGAAATTCGTAAACATCTGCCTTGAGTTTCCCTCTGAAAAATGTGCCAATGTATTCGCACGTACTTCAAATTAAATGCAGCATGACAAGTGTAATTTTATTGTACCACATGCCAGCTCAGAAAAGGCGCCATAGGCATAGTAAGCACTTGAAGTCGGCAAGTTAGGGACTTTTGGAACCTTTGAACCGTAACATTGAGAGTTCAGAAGTTCAAAAAACTTTTGACCTCCCGACAACATAGAGCCTTAATAACACAAATGACTAAGACTAACGCAAGGGAGAACTATAGACATTGAACTCAAAGACAAGTCAGGAAGTCAGGTAGTTCATAAACTCTTGAACCCACCAACTTTGGTTAAAAAACACAAAGGATTTCTGACGACTCGTGAAATGACTAAGTAAAGCTCAACTCGGGAAGGAAGAAAAAGGAAATGGCAAGTGAAGGATGAAAAAAATTTCTAAGACGTGAGTGCTTTAGTAAAATTTTAGACATAGGGTAACACAATGTTAATATATTTTTGTTGTTACTGTATATGGTAGTGCTGCTATTGTAATATATATATATATATATATATATATATATATATGCTATCACAACTATAAATATATATCACTGTTGATATATATTCATGTTTGTCTTTTTATATTTGTTTCTGCTCTTTATATTCTAGATTGATTCAATAATAGAATAGAATGATAGAATAATAGAAGGGTAAAATAATCGAATGATATAATGATAAATTATAGAATAATAGAAGAGTAGAATGATAGAATAAAAGAATGATATAATAATAGAATGATGGAATAATATAATGATATAATGATAGAAGAATATAATGAGAGAATGATATAATAATAGAATAATAGAATGATGGACTAATAAATTAACAAAATGAGAGGCTGATAGAGTTATAGCATGATAGAATGGCTACAATAAATAATTCTTTGCTGTTATCCATTATTGCATGTATATATCACTGTTGATCTCTTCTTGTAGATTTATCTCTACTAAATATATATTTCTTTCTTATTGCTTTATTTTTTACTCTTGTTGATCTACTCTTTTAAATTCAGAAATAATTCGTTATTGTTTTCCCTTCCTAGCCACACCACCTTTATGCTTTTATATCTCTCAAGAGAAGTGACTCTTGTCAATGAATGTACCCCTGTTTAAATGAAAACAACCTTTTATATAGTCACACCTTTTGTTGATTGCTCCTTTTTTGTAAATCACATCTTTTGTGTCTTAAGCGCTCCATTTAATGTCATTCTTTTTACAAAGATGGTGCCTTGAAAAAAAGGGAGTTGGCCACAATATTTAGGAGGTTGGCCTTCATTTTGAAAGAACATTTAATTTATTTTTAAATTCACATATGGCGCTAAGGCTTGTTGGCCATCATGGAGAGGTCGATCAACATAGATCCTCCTTTTTGTTTTGATTTATCCTTTAAGCAAATTCACCAAGATATGAGGGAGTTGGCCACTATGTTCTATTCAAAATAGATTAAATTAAATATTCCTTGCTTCATGATCACTTTGCACAATATAATTGATTAGTGGCCTTATTGCAATTTCTTCTTCTTTGTAATGTCCCACTGGGACATTACAGTCCGCCCTGCCTTAGATTGCTTGTCCTCAAGAAATCACCAACCCGAATCCAATCAATCTTGTAGATTTCTAATTTCTAGACATTGGTTACCTTTAAAGAATTGTTGTTAGCATGCCTGCCTCAGTCCAATTGCCAACATAGTCTCTTAGGGCTATAAGTGTGATATCATTCTTTAAAGTATGAGGATAATTTATTATCTGAAATTCTTCTGGTTCATGTACTTGTATTTCCCAATATCTCTCAACAACAAAACCAAGAGTTGGTAACTGGTAAGGTCCCTAACTTAACACAAGTTTTCTCTCATTCTTAGAGAGAAGAAACTAAAAGACATCTTCATTAGTATAGTTTGAAACCAAGTAAAGGAAGCATCAATTCGAAAATCAATTACTTCTTTGGTATCAACTACATCTTTAAAGAACTAATTAAGTTGGACCAACCTTCGTACATGGATATCCCTTTGAGTCCAAGCGGGAAAGTGAACTTTCCATATATTAAGAGGGGAATTAGAAGCATGACACACATCTATGACCTCAAATGCAATGTTCTTTTATGAAATTGTTTTATATCTTTTATGTCTACTTTCTTTTTTTTTTTATAGTAGCCTTGATGATCCGCTAATGGAGTGTCATGGTATGTTTTTCTTTAATTTTTGATCCTGGGATGAGATATATTTGACCTTTGTAGAAAATGAGCTCCTCCACCACCTTGTACTTGTCCATGTCTAAATTCTCTCTCCATCCTTTTAGATGACACAACCCCTGGATATCCATCCGATAGACCTTGTAGAATTACTTGTTTAAGAGATGATATGATCTATGGACTGTCACAACACTTTGGGACCAATAGGTTGGATATGTCTATTAGAATGCATAAGACAACTAAGAGGGGGGGGGGGTGAATCAATTGTGTATTAAAACCTTAAACCCTTATAAGCAATTTCAATCATAAACCTCTTAACATGCATTAGCAAAATGTAAACATATGAAGCATCAATGTAAACACATAACACCAGATTTACATGGAAAACCTAATAAGGGAAAAATAATGGTGAGGATTAGCTCACATATATATGAATAACAACACTGAAAATCAATAGGTTCACTGTCTAGAAGAAAGGCCCTTTACCAAGGGCTCACTGCCAAGAAGAAAGGCTCACTACCTAGAAGAAAGGTTCACTGCCAAGGGCTCACTGCCCAGAAGAGAGAAGAAATAAGAAGGCTGTTACAAAGAGATTCACTATTTCAAAGTAAGAGGAGAGATCCACCACTGCCACTCTTTTCCATCCGCAACCTTTGGCTCACTGCCTCCAGCAACTTCTAGCACACTAAAATGTAGACACCTTCTGCTCACTGCATTCCAGAGTCCTAAGCATTTAAGTTCGTACACCACTTTATTGCCCTTGATTCAAATTCACATTATCATCTATGCCTTGCTCCACTCAACTTCATTTTACATTTATACCATCTACAACCAAGACCTATCTCAATTAGGTCAGTCCTAATGAAGTGTGTGCATTATACACATGCAACATCACTTAGGTCAGCACTAAAGACTTTCGTGATGGAAATAAGTGTAAGTGGGCCATGTCAAGGGTTAACTAGGACTCAAATATGTATCACCAAGCTACTCATCACATCCACAATCCACGAGGTACCTCTGCAAATGGTGCTAGTAAGCTAGGTCAGCCAAACCTAAGTTAATGACCATATCCGCACTTCTCCAAGTCCAAAAATATCATGCGGACTAGAGAGAGACACTCCAAAGCATTCACACACCTTCACAAAATACTCACCATCATCATAAACTTCTACAACACTGCCGTAACCATCAGAATCAAAGAATGTCTTCATTATGCACATCAGGACATATTGCTACTAATTACCAACACAAGAGTTGAACTTGCGAAGCATCCCAACACTAGAAACTTCAAAGGAAGGTAGATATAGATAATCTAGGCACTCCCAAATCCACAAGATAGGAAAGCTCAATACAGAGAAATGTGGAAGATTCTCATTTCTCCTAGACAATCTCCTTCACAGTCAAATATTCTGTCAAACACATTTTCTACTTCCACATGATCCAGAACCTGAAACTCTGGATATAACACTTATGAACACCTCTAATCAACTTTTCCAAACTGCACAAACATATCTTTAATTAGGAAGAAATGTAGAGCATAACACCGAGAGTACCTCCATCACATTGTACACCTTTTTGTTAAATTTTTTCAAAAGCACTTGGAAACCAAGTGAACCATCTGCTGGGAGTTGACATCAATGACAACACCAATAAGTTTCCAACAATCTCCTCCTTTGTCATTGATGGCAACAGTAGCTCTTTGAAAAACCATTAAGACATAAAGCAATCAATCAACAGCTTTGCAATCAATAATACTCCCCCTAATAGAAATAATTCTTACTCTTCACACACCTCTCCGCACAATGGTTTTTCAATCACTTCAACTCTCTCTCCCCCTTTGACATCAATGGCAAAGGGCAACAACTTCAACACCAGCAATTATCTTCTCTATCTCCACTGCTCTCATGTTTTCTGCATTCTCCCCCTTAAGGTCATAGGATATGCTCCATCTAACTATACCAACCAATAGTATCACTACTTACTCCTCCTAAGAGGTAGTCTTCAACATCAGTTTAGGACCAAAAATGTATCTTGAAATGCTTACTGGACAAATGCACACAATTATGCATCTAGTTAAGAGGAGGGGCAATAACCCCTAACTTCTGTTGGAGATACTCAAAAGTATCCTTAGGGAGAGCCTTTGTAAAGATGTCTGCGACTTGATCTTTGGTAGGCACATACTTCAACTTCACCTCATTCTCTACAACCTTTTCTCTTAGGAAGTGATACTAGATTGAAATATGCTTTATCCTTGAATGCATTACTAGATTCTTTGAAATATTGATAGCACTTGTATTGTCACATTTGATAGGAATAGGTTCACCATATGACACTTTGATATCCTTCAATGTTTGCTTCATCCATAACACCTATGTGCACAACAAGATGTTGCTGCAATATATTCTGCCTCTATAGTAGATAATAACACTGAGTCCTACTTCTTACTTAACCATGAGACTGATGGCATGTTTGTCATTGATGTCAAAAGGGATTGGTTCAGTGATCACGTTGATGTTGAATCAAGCTAGTGACAATATTGATGGGTTGATGGTCATGTTACTTGTCATTTGATCCTGTTAATTTGTTATTGCTTCATATGCTTCATAGGATCAAGATGTTATCATTTTGGATGATGTTCAAAGGTGATTAAAGATGAGGTATTGTTGAGTTTGATGTTTGCTTTGATGATGTTGATTTGTGGCGTCAAAACTCAGAGGATGGTGTTTGGATAAAGTTAGGCATAAATGCAGGTTACTTGTTTGGTGGTAATTCAGATGTTGCTTATGTTTATGCCCTCAGTATGCAGGAGTCTATCAGAGTCTTTCATCTCATGTTACCTATGTTTTATGTCCTCAAACTTCATGTTTCAAGACCCTCTTTATTATGTTTGCCTTCATGCATATGCTATTATGTCTTGATGTTTCATCTCTCATATCATGGGTCATGTTGGAAGAGTTCTCATGTCATTATATCTTGGTCAGTTCTCATGTCATTATATCTTGATCAGTTCTCATGTCATCATGTCTAAGAACTACAAGTTGAACTTGCATGCTTTTCTCAGTCTTGTAAATCTAAGAAACTCTAAGTGTCTATGGCAAGACCTCAGGAAATCTTAAGTAGTAAAACCTATTTCAAAGAATCTCTGGACTGCTTATTATCTTTTGGGTTCAGTGGTGGAAAGTTTCCATGTGTTTTAGTTTTTTTTGAAGCCAAAACCTTAGAACTTATTCCTAACATTGTCTAAGTCTAAGCTGTCACCTATCCTTATGAACTTTGTTTATATTTTGAAGGCGACTTCTTGTCTCAGGTCACATCACTTAAACTAAGCCCCTAGAGGGTTATTAGAACATTAAGTAGACCGACCCCACCTAACTTGTTACTGATGGCACAGGTCATTACTATGGGTGCGAGGTGCCAAAAGCAAGATCAATGGTTCTGCTTAAAACTGTGAAGAGCATGTGAAGGCCAATCAATGGCTATCATTCAAATTTGTAAACCCAACCTCTATGCATTATCATTGATGATCATTAGAAGGTCTATTTGCATGACAACGAAAGATTTAATTTTTTAAAGCTATTTTTGAGCCTTTTCAAAGGCATATTTTTGGGAACTTTAAAAGCATTGTCTTAAATTATTTGTCTTATTTAGGTCATCTTGTGCAAAAGTTGGAGATATTAGAATGAATATTTTATTCTGAGGAAATATATGAAAAATTTATTGCTTTCAAAGAAGAGCTATTTTTAGCTATTTTAAGTGGCAGATAATAAAAGCATTTTTTAAGGAGAATGTTTCTAATTTCATCCTCTTGTGGCAGGGAAGACAAAAAGAAGAAGCTTATTTTTTTAAGGAAAGAAAACTTTTTTTGGAATTACCTTTTGTCTTCTTTCCTTATCTTTATGCAGATGATTTTTTTTGTGAAGAGATATTATTTTTTATCAGGGCAAAATTGATGAATATTATTGATAAAATGTTTTGAAAGAAGAAGAAGAAATTGAAGGGGTTATTGAAGTGCACAAAGGAATACGAAGAGTTATATTATTGCAAGAGAATGATTTTTGTTATACAGAGAAAATAAAAAAAATGGAATATGGAGAGAAATTGTTTTATTTTTGTAGGGGCAGAATGATTATATTTTCATTGAAGATTTATTTTTTTGTGAAGGTGAAAGTGAATGTATAGATAAGAGGAAGATGAAAGATTATTTCATCTTAATAACATTATGAATGAGATTATTTTTATAGGTTCTTAATGGATGAAGAATGTAGAGGATTCAATCAAGAATAGTATGTCTTGAAGAATGAAGATGAATTATGATATGAAGATGATTTTCAATGCAAAAGAAAAATATGCAGATGTAGAGATAATTGTTTCAATGTCTTTGTGAAGGAATTGTTAAGTTCATATGCAGAGATGACAACATACAAAAGTTAATGGAGCTATTGCAGACAAAGGAATCTGATGATTGTTGCAGAGAGAAATTGTTTTATGTTTGATCAATTCAAGAGCTTGTATATTGTGTCTTGAGATGGTAATTTGTAGAGATTGTATTTTGCAAGTTTTGATATGGTAAAATGTTGATTTTTTATCAGGTTGAATAGATTGTTATTGAAAGAAAATTTATCAAGTGAGGGTTAAAGGAGGAATAAGGTTTTGTGATGGAGTGAAATAGGGTAACCCCCTGAATTGATTTGTTTTCTTATGCACACTTGGATCAACAATGAGGCACAATGTATGGCAGTGAGGCATTTTGTAAAGCTAGTGAAGCTTCTTTGGTCAGTGAGACCTATTTGTAACCAGTGAGGTTTTGAATAAGCTAGTGAGGCAATTTTGAGTATTTTTTCTACCCCATGAGGGTTTTCCACTCCAGTAATTTTTGTGTTATGATTTGCCTTTATGTGCATGTTTTATAATGTTTTACACATAAGGTCTTGTTCACTCTATTCATCATCATACTTGTACATATGAATTTGATAGATTATTGATGTCTCCTTGATTCTCTGTCTTGTAAATTAAAAGGTGCAAAAAGATTTTTAAAAATTAGACAACACTGATTCACCCCCCCTCTTAGTGTTGTCTTAGACTCCAACAGAGACAAGTCTACTTCCTAGAAAGAAAGTACCACCACTTGTACTCCTTCTTGTTGCAAGTATGGGCCTAACCGGTGTTGTCATTGATGTCAACATACTCCTGTTGCATTGATGATAAGGATTGGATGAGCTGTGTGCTGAGGATATTGAGAAAAGTAGTCCTAACCAGGAACAGAGAAGAACAATAAAGACAGTGAGCTAAAGATCTCAGCTAAGATGAAGATCAGAGGATGCGCATCAAAGGGTTTGTAGATATGTGGCTTAAGATGATCCAGTAATGATTTTAGAGGTCCACATGAAGATCTAAAGAAGTTGTGGCCGCTCAAGTAAAACTAGTTCTAGTAGATGTTCAGAGGTGACAGAGTGACACAGATAGGTCCGGTGAGATCCAGAAATGAAATATCTTGTTCTACAGATTTGGTGAAGTGTTTAGGAAGTCAATGTGAATTGACAACTCAATTGGTTCATGGTCTGGAGGTCCGCAAACATCTATTCCATTGTGACAGTGATGATAGACTGTGTTCTTGAGGTTTTGGATGAAGGAGATAAGGATTCCAGAAAGCAGATGTAGTGCGGATGTTCTTGGTGATTTAGGCAAGCTTGTGGAGGTCTTTGGATCGTGTCTAATTCATGTTGGTGGTCTGCATTGGAGTTTGAGCTCGCAGTTAAAGAATAACTTCTGGATGATGATGTTCTTTCTAAGTCTGGCTGACCGGATGAGTTACACATCTTGTGGATGATCTTGAAGATGTTATGTGAGGATTGGCATGTTCCTAAATGAAGATTGAAGTCTCAGATCTATATGGCCAACAGTATGTTGATCTGTGTGAAGTCTTTTTGTAATAAGTCATGTTGTATCTATGTATTTGCTCTATAATGTTTACCGACTTAGATGATTATTCCTAAGTTGATGTCTTGCATAAATAAGGGATTGTAAAGTCATTTCAAATGTATCTTGTTGAGATGAGAGTGTGGTAGCGAGGAGGAGAGCAAAAAAGAAGAGCAGAAGTATTGGGCTTAAATGAAACTGACTCAAGCATGGTGACAATGCTATTCTTTAGTTCAAGTATGTAATACTTATTATTTTGTAGACAGTGTGTCTCATGTAGGTAGTGAGTCTCTTGTGAGCAGTGTGCTCAGGCAGTGAGCCCTAATTGGCATGTGCCATTTTGTTCTTTCTATTCTTCTAATAGAGAATACAATCTTGGGTTAGTCACCCCGTGGTTTTTCCCTTAACTAGGTTTTCCACGTCAAAATCTTGGTGTCTCATGTGTTAATGTGTTTCTGCTCTTGATTTAATGCATTGTATTTCCATGATTGATTTATTATTATGCCGCTGAATTACAAAGTGGATTTAAGTGTTTAATTGGAAGAAAGTTTTGGACAACTGATTCACCCCCCCTCAGTTGTCTATCCTGAATCTAACAATTGGTATCAGAGCTAAGTTCCTCTCAAAGAGCTTAACTGCTTGAGGAGATCCAGGATGTCGTCATATAAGAAGGATAGTCCGAGGTTTGATGGAACCAATTTCACTCTTTGGAAAAGTCGCATGGAATGTCACTTACAATGTATGGAAATGCAATATTGGACCATGGCCTCAAAGAAGTATACTCCTCCACAGAATGGTCTGAGATCCATTGATGAAATTAGAGATGCTGAAGACAATCTATGGACTAAAGAAGCTCTTCTAAGTGCCTTATCTGATTCAGAACTGACAAATGTTGTTGATCTAAAAATTGCATATGAGATCTGGCAAAAATTAGAACTTCTGCATGAAGGAGACAAGTATGTGAAATGTGCCAAGCTACAGAGTCTAAAAGAAAAATTTGAAAACTTGAAGATGAAAATATCTCTACATTTATGCCCAGAGTAAATGAGCTTGTGTGTGGCATTAGATGTGCTAGTGGAGTCTTGGATGAAGATGAGATTGTTGGCAAAGTTCTTAGATCTCTTCCTGATTCTTACAAATACAAGGTTGTTGCCATTGAAGAATTTAGAGCCCATTCAAGTGTCACAAGAGATCAATTAGTTGGTAAATTAGCTACATTTGAATTGACCAAGTTTGGAGATGCCCCTCCCAAGACTGAATCTGCATTCAAAGCTAGTGCCTCTGTGAAAGGAAAACAAAGGTTTGATCTGGGGGAGAACTCTTCAAGGAAACTATCATGGTATGAAAAAGAAAGAAAAGACCTAGAATAAGAAGAAGCAGAAGCTACTCAACTTGAAGCACTTATTGCAAAAAGACTGCCAAGAGGATCTGGTAAGTATGAAGGGAAATTGCCTTTTAAGTGTTTTAACTGCAATAAAGTTGGTCATTTTGCCTTAAGGTGTCCGGAAAGATTTTTAAGGCCAAACCCTAACAGATCAAGGTTCTAGAAGAATTGTTACTATGTTCATGAAGATGATGATAATGAAGGAGTAACATATGATGAATCAGAAATAGGAAACAAATCTGGAAGTGACTGGGTGTTTATTGCCATCAAGGAAGAAGATCTGATGCCCTTTGAATTTGTCAATCATAAAGTGGTACAAAGAGCCCTAGCTGCCCAAGTTGAAGAAAATGATGATTGGGTCATTGACAGTGGATGCTCCCACCATATGATAGGTGAAAAAAATAAGTTAATAGATTTGGAAAGGTATGAAGGAGGAGTGGTAAAATTTGGTGATAATTTCGCTGGTAGAATTGGAGGTAGAGGAACTATTTCTTTTGATGGAAAGAACAAAACTGGTAGTGTACTATATGTCGAAGGATTGAAGCACAATCTTCTCAGTGAATAGAAAATGTAAGATCTTTAAAAGTTTTGGAACAAAGATTGCATCCAATACTCAAACTAAAGGTAATATCTTCCACTTGGTTGGTACTGGTAAAAGTTGCTTATTTGTTCAAGGTGATCAGAGTAGGTTGTGGCATAGGAGAATGTGTTATGTGAATTTTGATAATATCATCAAGATAAGCAACACTCAGGCTGTAAGAGATCTTCCAAGACTTGTGAAGCCTACTAATAGCTTGTATAAAGAATGTCAGTTGGGTAAGCTGAGCAGAGTCACATTCAAAAGTAAGGAATAGTCTTCTACCAGATTACTGGACTTTGTTCATACTGATTTATGTGGTCCAGTAAGAATCAGAAGTGTGCAAGGTGATATATACTTCATGCTATTAATTGATGACTACTCCTGGATGATGTGTGTGACTTTTCTGAAAGAGAAATCAGAAGCTCTTGAGAAATTCAAAATATTCAAGGCTATGGTAGAGAATAAAACTGGATTAAAATTGAAATATCTAAGGTCTGATAGAGGTGGAGAATTCACATCCGGTGAGTTCATAGAATTCTGTGAGAAACATGGAATAAAAAGATAGTTGTCTGCTCCTAGGACTCCACAACAGAATGGAGTAGTGGAGAGAAAGAACCGAACCATCCAGGAAGCATCTAGAACCATGATGATGGAAGAAAATATTCCTCAAATCTATTGGAGAGAAGCTGTAAGCACTGCAGTCTATACTCTCAATCGAGTACAAATTAGAAGCAATACTGGTAAGACTCCTTATGAACTTTGGTTTGGCATCACTCCCATTGTGAGGTATTTCAGAGTTTTTGGTAGCAAATGTTACATTAAGAGAGATGAAGATTTAGGCAAATGTTATAACAAAAGATTGAGGAAGATTATTGAAAGTACAAATGTGAAGGTTGATGAAGGGATTGAAAAACCCTCAAGGTTTTATGAATGTGATCAGAATGATGTTTTGATCCAAGGAGTCCAAGCCCATTCTGAGATTTAGATTCAGACTGATCTAGTAAATCAAGAAGAAGAGATAAGTTTGAATGAACCTGTTTAAGAATCAAAAGTGCAAGAAACTTCCAAAGTTCCCAGGTATGTAAGACTGAACCACTTTGAAGATCATATCATAGGTGATAAAAGAAAAGGTGTATAAACAAGAAGAAGGATTGCTCAAGATTCAGAAGAGTATTGTCTGATTTCAAAGATTGAACCTAAGTCAGTAAATGAAGCTTGCAATGATGAAAAATGGACTAAAGCAATGGAAGAAGAGCTGATGCAAATTGAGAAAAATCACACTTGGGATCTTGTCCCTAGACCTAGAGACAAGAATGTGATTGGATTGAAATGGGTCTTCCAGAACAAATTAAATGAAGTTGGTGAAGTAATTAGAAATAAAGATAGATTGGTTTGCAAGGGTTACTCTCAAATAAAAGGAGTTGATTTTGAAGAAACTTTTGCTCCAGTAGCAAGAATTAAAGCAGTCAGATTATTTCTTGCTTTTACTACTTTTAAGGACTTCAAAGTTTATCAGATGGATGTCAAATCTTCCTTCCTAAATGGTGACTTGGAAGAAGAAGTTTACATTGAGCAACTAGATGGATTTCAATTATCTGATCATGGTGCTATGATCTGTAAATTGAAGAAAACACTATATGGACTCAAGCAACCCCCAAGAGCCTGGTATGAAAGATTGGATAAACATCTTTTGAAGATTGGTTTCAACAAAGGTACTGCTGACAGTAATTTGTATTTCAAAATTGATTATGAAAATATCTTGATTGTTGAAGTATTTGTTGATGATATCATTTTTGGAGGAAGAGATAGTATGTGCAAAACCTTTGCAAATCAAATGAAAAGTGAATTTGAGATGTCCATGCTTGGGGAAATGAATTTCTTCTTGGGTCTGCAAATCATTCAAACTAAGAAAGGAATCGTCATTTCTCAAACCAAATATGTGAAAGAATTGTTGAAGAAATTTGGGATGGAAGAATCAAAACCAATGAGTACTCCCATGGCAACTGGATGCAAATTAAGTAAAGATGATGACTCACCTAAGGCTGATCAGAAAAAGTATAGGTCAATGATTGGAGGATTGTTGTATCTCACTCACACTAGACCTGACATTATGAATGCTGTTGGTCTTTTTGCTAGATTCCAAGTTGATCCTAGAGAATCTCATGTCATGGCAATCAAGAGGATATTTAGATACCTAAAAGGGACAATTAAGTATGGTCTGTGGTATCCTAGAGATCATGATTTCTCTCTTCATGCATATACAGATGCGAATTGGGCAAGAGATGTGCATGACCGAAAAAGTACCAGTGGTGGAGCATTCTTTTTGGGAAAGAGATTGGTTTCTTGGTTGAGAAAGAAACAAGAGGTAATATCTCTGTCCACTGCAGAAGCAAAATATATTGCAACAGCAGGTAGTTGCACTCAAGTTTTGTGGATGAAGCAAATGCTAAGAGACATCAGAGTGGAGTATGAGGAACCTATCACAATCTTCTGTGATAATTCAAGTGCAATAAATATTTAAAAGAATCCAGTGTTGCATTCAAAGACCAAACATATATCCATCAAGTTTCACTTTTTGAGAGAGAAAGTGAAGAAGAATGAAGTTAGATTGGAGTTTGTACCTTCCAAGGATCAGATTGCAGATATCTTTACTAAACCTCTACCTAAGGACTCTTTTGTATCTCAGGGAGAAGTTAGGGGTTATCACCCCTCTGGTGATGAACTATGGTGCATTAATGTGCATCAATCCAGTGGATCTCACAGTCATATCTTGTGGTCTGGATTGATCTTTGGGAAGCTAATACTCAGGGGGAGCAGCTGGTATGATTCTAAATTGTTGGAGTTGCAAGTATGTGCCCTTTGCCATTGATGTCAAAGGGGGAGATAAGACATGTGAAAAACAAGTGGTTGCTAATCAAAGGGGGAGCAAGAAAGGAAGAGAAGACACGTGAATGGTTGTTGCTGATAGGGGGAGTTGTGACAATAAAGAAAAGTTCTTGTCTTGATTGTCAAAATAGTTTTTCACATCATATGTTGCCATCAATGACAACGGGGGAGATTGTTGCAAGTATGGGCCTAATCGGTGTTGTCATTCATGTCAACATACTCCTGTTGCATTGATGATAAGGATTGGATGAGTTGTGTACTGAGGATATTGAGAAAAGTAGTCCTAACCAGGAACAGAGAAGAACAGTAAAGACAGTGAACTAAAGATCTCAGCTAAGATGAAGATCAGAGGATACGCATCAAAGCATTTGTAGATATGTGTCTTAAGATGATCTAGTAATGATTTCAGAGGTCCACATGAAGATCTGAAGAAGTTGTGGCCGCTCAAGTAAAACCAGTTCTGGCAGATGTTCAAAGGTGATAGAGTGACACAGATAGGTCCGGTGAGATCCAGAAATGAAATATCTTGTTCTGTGGATTTGGTGAAGTGTTTAGGAAGTCAATGTGAATTGACAACTCAATTGGTTCATGGTCTAGAGGTCCACAAGCATCTATTCCATTGTGATAGTGATGATAGATTATGTTCTTGAGGTTCCAGATAAAGGAGATAAGGATTCCAGAAAGCAGATGTAGTGCAGATGTTCTTGGTGATTCAGGCAAGCTTGTGGAGGTCTTTGGATTGTGTCTAGTTCATGTTGGTGGTCTGCATTGGAGTTTGAGTTTGTAATTAAAGAATAACTTCCAGATGATGATGTTCTTCCTAAGTCTGGCCGACCGGATGAGTTACACATCCTACGGATGATCTTGAAGATGTTATGTGAGGATTGGCATGTTCCTAAATGAAGATTGAATTCTCAGATCTGTATGGCCGATAGTGTGTTGATCCGTGTGAAGTCTTTTTGTAATAAGTCATGTTGTATCTATGTATTTGCTCTGTAATGTTTGCCAACTTAGATGATTATTCCTAAGTCGATGTCTTGTATAAATAAGGGACTGTAAAGTCATTTCAAATGTATCTTGTTGAGATGAGAGTGTGGTAGCGAGGAGGAGAGCAAAAAAGTAGAGAAGAAGTATTGGGCTTAAATGGAACTAACTCAAGCATGGTGAAGATGCTATTTTTTAGTTCAAGTATGTAATACTTATTATTTTGTAGACAGTGTGTCTCCTGTAGGCAGTGAGTCTCTTGTGAGCAGTGTGCTCGGGTAGTGAGCCCTAATTGGCATGTGCCATTTTGTTCTTTCTATTCTTCTAATAGAGAATACAATCTTGGGTTAGTCACCCCGTGGTTTTTCCCTTAACTAGGTTTTCCACGTCAAAATCTTGGTGTCTCATGTGCTAATGTGTTTCTACTCTTGATTTAATGCATTGTATTTCCATGATTGATTTATTATTATGCTACTAAATTACAAAGTGGATTTAAGTGTTTAATTGGAAGAAAGTTTTGGACAACTGATTCACCCCCCTCTTAGTTGTCTGTCCAGAATCTAACACTTTTGTCATCTGTACATCGTGCCCAATTTGCATCTGTATATGCACTCAAGGAGAAATCAGTATCCTTGGGATACCAACTCTAGAGTGCCTTTCTAGTATCTGAATATCCTCTTTACTGCTGAAACATGTGACTCTTTGGGATCAGCTTGGAATCTAGCCACAAGACAGACTGCTTGCATGGTATCCGGTCTAGCAGCAGTCAGGTATGATAGTCCACCAATCATTGATCTGTACTTGCTCTGATCTACCTTAGGGGATTCATCATCTTTACTTAACTTACAACTAGTATTCATGGGAGTACATACAGGTTTGGAGTCTTCCATTCCAAACTTCAACATTTCCTTAGCATACTTTGACTATGAAATGAAAATCCCCTTTTCTGATTGACTGATTTGTAACCCAAGGAAGAAGTTCATTTCCCTACATATTGACATTTCTAATTCTTTCTACATTTCTTCTACAAGTCTCTTGCACATACCTTCATTTCCTCCAAAGATTATATCATCAACATACACTTCCACAATTAGGATTTGATCTTCTTCAACTTTGAAATACATATTACTATATGCAGTGCCCTTTTTGAATCCTTGCTGCAACAAGTACCTATCCATCCTTGCATACCAAGCTCTAAGAGCTTGTTTGAGTCCATACGATGCATTCTGCAATTTGTAGACCATATTTGAATCATCTGATAACTAAAAGCCTTCTGATTGTTCAATATATACCTCTTCTTCCAAGTCTCCATTCAAGAATGCAGATTTCACATCCATCTGATAAACTTTGAAGTCCTTATGAGCTGTAAAGGCCAAGAATAATCTAATGGCCTCCAATCTTGCCATTGTAGCAAATGTTTCTTCATAATCTATTCCTTCCACTTGTGAGTAGCCTTTACACAACAACCTAGCCTTATTTCTGACTACTTCCTCATTTTCATTCAATTTGTTTTGGAAGACCCATTTAGTTCCTATCACATTTTTGTCTATTGGTCTTGGGACTTCCCAAGTTTGATTCTTTTCAATCTGCATCAATTCTTCGTCCATAGCCTTGATCCAATGCTCATTTTTGCATGCTTCAATCATTGTTTTGGGTTCTATTTGAGACAATAAGCACAAATTTACCTGTTCATTTGCCATAGCAATCCTTCTCCTTGTTAAAACACCTTTGTTCTTACCTCCAATGATATGATGTTTAGAATAATTCTTCTACACATACTTGGGGGTCTTGGGAATCTTCTCTGAAACATCTTCTTCATCAACTTTCTTTTCCTTTTCCTTTTATTCCTCTCTTTCTTCTTCTCTGCAAAGGTTCTCATCTGATTCATATCCTTCTAATAGCACTAAGTTTTGATATGGTTCTTCATCCACTTTGACATTTGCACTTTCCACAAATTTCTTCAGCCTCCTATTGTAGCACTTGTAAGCCTTGCTGTTTGTAGAATATCCAAGGAAGATTCCTTCATCTGATCTTGTATCAAACTTTCCCAAGTTCTCTTCATCTCTCTTAATGTAGCATTTATTTCCAATCACTCTAAAGTATTTTACAGTAGGAGTTCTTCCGTACCATAGTTCATATGGAGTTTTTAAACTGTTGACCCTGGCTTATAGTATGTTTTGTATGTAGACTATAGTGTGAATTGCTTCTATCCAATAGATATCTGGTAGATTTGCTTCTTTCATCATTGTCTTTGCTACTTCCTAGATTGTCCTATTCTTCCTTTCCACAACTCTATTTTGTTGAGGAGTCTTAGGTGTTGACAAATGCCTTTTTATTCCATGATCTTCACAAAAAAAATTAAACTCATTGGAGGTGAACTCACCACCTCTGTCAAACCTCAAACACTTGACTTTTAGATCAATTTCATTTTCAGCCATAGCCTTAAAAGCTTTAAACTTATCTAGAGCTTCTATGCACAAATCTGTATGCACCAACTCTAGAGGTCCGGTGGTAGAATGTTCTTTGATCTTGAAATTGTTCCTTGTTTGCTTCCCAATCTGACATTCCTTGCAAGTTGTATTGGTAGGCTTTATAATTCTTTTCAGATCCCTCACAACTTGAGTAGAGATGATCCTCACTAGGCTGTCAAAATTGATGTGACACATTCTTCTATGCTATAGCCAACTTTAATTAATTTGAGTCATAAAGCACATACCATTAGCACCTTTGAGCTGATATATATTTCCTTTTGTCCTTGTTCCTGTAGCAATTAGAGTTCCAGAGTTTTCTTTTCTAATTTCACAACCACCATCCTGAGACACAAGGTTATATCCTCTACTACACATCTATCCTACACTTAGAAGATTATGTCAAAGACCCTTGACATAAAGAAAATAATCTATATTGTGCTTTCCATCAAAACTAATTGAACCTTTTCCACAGATCTTAGCAGATGCATCATCTCCAAACTTAACAAAACCTCCATCAAAGTTCTTAAGCTTTATAAACTTGTTCTTATCACTTGTCATATGATTTGAACATCCACTATCAATTAACCAGAGGTTCTCCTCTTCTCTTGTATGAAAAGTAGTTACCAGATTTCCTTTGATATTATGCTTTGTTTCATATCCCTTTCAGAATTAGTTCCAACATTCAAAGCCATGAACAAACATTCATTACCATCATCATCCAGATAGTCAGACTCATCATCAGAAATGCTATCATCTTCTTTAACATAATAACTTCTTTGGAATGATTAACCTTTGTTTTCCTTGTATTTGTCATTTAAAATTTTGATTGGACATTTTGAAACATAATGACCTATCCTTCCATAGTGAAATATTTGAAAGGTAACTTACCTCTATATTTTCTAGAGCTCTTTTTCAATTTGTTCACAAAATTTTCTTCCACTTCATCAAAGTCATCTGAATCAGATTCAACATTCTTTTTTGACTAACTAGCTTTAAAAGTAGTTTCTTTTCTTGAATCATCTTAACCAAACTCTCTTATCTCAAAAGTAGCTAGAGTACCAAACATTTGTTCCCTAGAGTACTTATCCAAATTTTGAGTTTCTTGACTAGTAGAAACTTTAGCACTATAAGATTTTGGAAGAGTTCTTAGTACCTTCTTTATCACTTCACTTTCCTCAAGCTTCCCACCAAGACCATTGATGGAATTGACAACCTCATTCACTCTCTGCATGTAGCTTGCAATATTTTCATCCTCTGACATCTTCAGGGTTTCAAACTTGGTCTTCAAAATCTACAACTTTGCTTGCTTGACCTTGTCATCTCCTTCATAGGTACTTTCTAGCTTCTTCTAAATCTCATGAGTAGTTTTATAACTCATCACCTTTACCAATTTAGAATCATGAGTAGTGTAGAGGAAAACTAATGTGTTGTAGACTTAACTAATTTAGGGGAAAACCTATTTGAACAGTCCACTCTATCATTATGTATTCCTACATTGAATTATCGACCAAGGAGCATAAGTTTATGATGGTACTTGCAAAGTATATGCCTTCAAGGCTCATATGGTTCCCAACTATTCTATCTTAACTTTAAACAAACAAATCTATCTTTCTAGAATTGATAGAATTATAAAACAACGAAAACAACTATAAATCCTAGTTGCTATGGGTACCTACAACAAGGTCTGTAGATAACTATTACAATAGGGAAACTTGTAGAATTAACTTAATTGAATTGTCAAGAATGAAATGACTAACTGCTGACCTCCAGAGGATTTGTGAAGACACTAATATGCAATTGTTCATGAACTATATCTATTTGATCAAAACATAATACCAACTTGAATTCAAATTATGTTTTAACATAAAACTAATAAACCAACATTAACTGAAATGAAATAAACAAGGAGAGAATCAATACCTTGAGTGGCCAGCTCAAGAGACTATCTTCCTTAACTGAAAGCAAATCTAATCTAGATTCTATGTATCTTTGTAACACATATAAAAGATTAACCTATTCCATACACAATCAACTCATGTAAAAGTGTTCAACAATGAAATCTCTTTTCTGTCATATCCAGATTGTATTCCATAAATGTAACATGCTCAAGTCTTTGCACATAGAAAAGGAAATGATAACTGAATCAAACTAAACTGCTAACAACTTGACTTTGCTACCTTATATATCTCATCTTCCCCCTTACTATACAAAATGGAGAGAGAGCCTTATTTATTAATTAACTGACTTTGATCATTTACCGCGCCTAGATACTAGGTCGTGGAGTCAAGATCACATTCTTATTCTAACTAACTATAAGAAGAAGAATACAAATCAAATTAGAAGTTTGATGCATGAACAACGTCCATAACCATATTTGAAACAAATCCACTCCTTAATTTATTACTATCCATGATGCTCCATAATTGTCTTCAGCTGTCTCTGCATTCTTAGCGTTGAAACTCATACTTCTATTAACTCCTTTGTCTGCAACCTGCTACAAATGCTTGATCTCATCGTGACACGTCCAATTCTGCATATAGAATTAGTTTCCAAAAGCATATACCACAAGCATGCTCTATGACTAACCATAAAAACATCTTATTTATACTTTTATACATATCTATATCTAATTCATTCATTAGATAATATGATCATCACATTCCACATTAATACTATAAGTTCAGGTCTTAGAAGTATAAAGAAGGTCAACATATCATAGTGCAAACATGGATAAATGTCTTAAAGGATGCCATGAAAGAAGTTTTTGGAGTATAAAAAGTAACATAAAAGAGACTAATTCTACAACCCATCAAGTAGTTTTATAACGCATCACCTTTCAGCAATGGGGTATTGATTTCATAGGGGAAATTCAAGAAAGATCAAGCAATGGATATAGATGGATATTGGATGCGACTGATTATTTTACAAAGTGCATTGAGGTTGTTCCAACTCGCAATGCCAAATCCAAGGTAGTGATTGAGTTCCTTTTGATCAATGTGATAACCAGATTTGGCATGCTATCTAGAATTATTGTAGATAATTCCATGTGCTTCAGATCTCAAGACATGGTAGGTGTGTTTCAAGTATGGGATAAAGTTGATTCATTTATCACCATACCATCTACAGAGTAATGAATAAGATGAGTCCAACAATAAGATCCTCATGAAAATTCTGAGTAGGACTCTAGGTGTGAACAAGAAAAGGCAGGATGACAAGTTGACATATGTAGTTTGGGCTGATAGGATCACCTACAAACATGCTATAGGCAAAAGTCCTTTTGAGCTAGTGTATGAGTTAGAGGTTAAAATGTCAATGTCATTAGAATTGCTTGTGTATCAACTACTGCACCAAATAAGAGAAGATGGAGAGGATGCTTTAGAATTAAGGATGCATGGGTTGATAGAATTGGATGAAGCTAGAAGGGTGGCACATGATAAAATATTGCTACAACAACAGAAAGTTAAGCATTCGTTCAATAAGACAATGGTTAAAAGGTGTTTTTAGATTGGTGCTTTGATTTTCCTTTGGAATGAAAAATCATAGGACAAAGGAAAACATGGTAACTTTGAATTGCTATGGATAGGACCATATCAAATTGATGAAAAGGATGGCCAAGCCACCTTTATATCAGAAATGTGGAAGGGGGACTTCTGGAGCTGCCTGTTCATGGACAACATTTGAAACTTTAATTCTCATAGGTAATGTGGCCCTTCAAAATTTTATGATGAAATCTTGACATATCTGTTATATCTTGAGCTCAAGTAGTCTTGACCACTTTTGGTCTTGATGGTGTTTGTCTTTCCATTCTTAGTGTGTTTTGTATTTTGGTCTGCCCCAGAGATCTGTAATTCTCGTTATGCCACTGCTTAGCACATGTCTCCAACTAGAGCCAGTGTTGGCACTACATTTTTCTTGTCCCCAATCTTGCAAATTTGTGTTTAAATTTGTTAAGATTCTTGTGTATGCCCCTTTGTACCCATATGATGATATCCGATCAGTGACTATTTTAGTGTGGATCAATTTCCAAAATTTTTCTAAGTGTTTCATCTTTGACAAATCCTTGAAAATGCCTAATTGTTGTCTTATTGGTAGGTTCAAAGGTTTGTAAACCTATTGATGTGCCAATTTCCTTTATGATTTGGAAATTCTTTGTTGATAGTTTGACCAGTTCGTTAACCATTGAGCATGCCAATCGTGGTTTCTCAGTTCATGGTTTCATTGATTGACTGATGAAGGGAAGAGAGAAATGAAGGCTTCATCAGCAAAGTGGATGGTTCATGAGCTGAGAGGTTTGCTGATGGCCCAAGTCATTAATGAAGGGAAGAGAGAAATGAAGTCCTCATTAGTGAAGTGGATGGTTTGTGAAAAGAAAGGTTCACCGATGGCCCAAGTTTCTGACAAAGGGAAAGATTGCCAAAAAGGAATAGACAAACAAAGATGAAGAATATAAGATAGGTTGTGGTGAGTTCACAAACTCATTGAAACATCGACACAAGTTTGTGGAAAGAGTTCATCGATAAGCAGAACTAGAAAAAGACAAGGGAAGATAGAGAAGAAGACGAAGAAAGAAAGAAACAAGAAAGAAATGAACAAATGAGTTTTTCAGCAATTCGACAAGTTCGTGAACCTGCAAACCTACTGAAATGGTTTGCCAAAGGGTAAATCGATTGAAACTATTTTCAAAAAGAATTTTTTAAAGTGTTCTAAAAACTACAACATACATTTTTGTTGGTTTTTTTCAAATTTGAAGATGCTCATCTACTTTTAGACCACCATGAATGTAGTTTGACCAGTTTTAGAGGTAGATGCAAATCTTATTGCATGGTAGGTGAGGTGGAAGTGATTGGTGTGGATTTGTTTCTATGCCCTAATTTTAATATTTTCTCCCTAATTATGATAATGTAATGTTTGATTGCTTGATTTTAATGTGATGATCATTTTCTTGTACCATGGGAGTTGGTGAGAGTTAATGCTAGTGCAGATGTGTAGGTAATTGGTGCCCAAATGTAGCATTGACTTTCTCCCTATATATGTGTGTTCAAAAGGCATTTCAGAGGGGGTCATTTTTTGGCATTTTTCAGACAACTGGTGTAGTGCAACTAGGGTTTCTATCACTGTGAAAGTTTTAGATCTTTAGGGGCAGATTTTGTAAATCATATGGATGAATCAATGCAAAATTTGTGAGAGGAATAATATGTCTCCATTGTTGCAGATGTTCATTTAGGGAATTTATAATTTGTTACAAGATTCCTCTTACCATGATGTGTGGTGTGTCGATTGTAATCTTCATTTGAAGGATTTGATAGGTCCATAATATATTACATGTTGTAATAATCATTTTAAGATTGCAAATGAATGAATATTGTGTGAGAAGGAATAAATAAGTATGTCTAGTTCTATCTTCAAATTTCATTCATATGGGTATTCCAATTAGGAAACTCATTATCATTTCCTTGTTGTTCTCCCTTTTGATTTGTAACTCTATAACCCATTGAAGGCACCAATCTAAATGGTGTTTTGATCACTAAAACATTTTATAAATCAAACAAATCAACTTAATGTGAGGTAGAAGTAATCAGATATGTATGTCTTGTGTGATTTCTATTATAACAAGAGAATATAAACTGTGAACTATTTTCAAACCATCTTAAACAAATCACTTATGCATATAAGCAATTAGCAGCCATGGAAGAGTGTTTCCATTAGCTTAGAATGAGGTTCGAATGTCTAGCAAGTTTGTTTCAATTCAGTGACAATTCTTAGGATTAAAATAATTATCTGGGTATTGCTGCAAAGTTACAAATTGGAAGATAAATAGTGTGTAGTTTTAAACTCTATTTAGGGATACATCAAGATGACCCTCTTAAGTTCAGATGAGCTTCAAGTGTAGAGGAGTTTACCCACTCCTGTAAGTTGGCCAAAATCACCCTAAACCTATTGATTAAACCCTTTCCAATCACTCTAATGACACCCCTGGCTTGGGTGATTGAGTAATGCTTTAGGGTTTTGGGTTATATTAATTTTGGGAACCAACACACCACAAGGAAGGATGACTAAAAGGTCTTAAACTAGGCTTGAACAAGATGTCTAGGGGAGTCTTTGATATACACTAGGTACTTTGAGGCTCAAGTTCATAAACTGCAACCCATATACAAGCATGTGACATAAGCACAAATGAATGCCACTTCAACTTGTGTCCTTACGAAAAGGTGTCCCAAGGTTGTGCCAGGCACAGTGATGGTTTCATAGAGGTATAATTTTTGCTCTCCCCCCTTTCTATACCCCATCGGAACACGTAGTTGAGGTTGTCCCTTGGGGTGATGAAATCCTCAAGAAGGCTTCCTAAAAGGAAAGAAATCTAAGTGTTTTTGATCTCCAAGATTGCTTTGTAGCGCGAGGAAAGATAATACACACTTAGACTCTTGGGGTAACACAAAATAAAATAGAACTTAAAGAGTGATTTTGATCTCCAAGATTGCTTTGCAATGTGAGGAGAGAGCATACACAATCTAAAGCTCCCAAATATGGAAAATAGAAGTTAATTCCCTTTAGATAAAATAGATGTGCCTAATTTAGTGAATTGATAGTCTTTGACATGTGATGCTCCAGAAAATAGATTAGTAGTTTCAAAAGTTTTAATCTTTGATGAGCATGAAGCTATAGGAAAAAGAGTTAGTGCAAAAGGATAAAGCCTACATTGAATCTAAAAATATGTCAGTACATAGAAAAATTAACTTCACCAATGGATTCTTTACAATTTTCTATGTAGTTTAAAAAAAAATTCATCAAATTTTGCTTCTGTTTGCAGTAGTTATACCTATTTAAAGTTTGGAAGGAAGGTCTAACTTTGGAGAGATATACTTAAAAAGTTTGAGAAGAATCTAGAAAAAGGTCTAGATTACTGTGTAGATCTCCAAGTCAGCTTTCTAATGCCTATAAGAACATGAAAATCTGATATGTGAGAAAAAGTTACATGCGATTGAAAAAATGTTACTTTTGGCCTCTGAGGGCTAACAGGGTCACTTTGGTGGTTAACTAGACATGTTTGGCAATTTGGCCTTCACACGTCACATGAGATAGTTATGGTCATGGTCAAGTTTAATGTCACTATCAGTGTAACATCAACCGGTTAGATATCCGGTCACATGAAAAATGTTTTAGATCCAACGGTTAGCACTGAATGCTAATGTTTAAAGAGAAATGCAAACCACAAACACTAACAACCATGGTTAATGTATTATGTATCAATTTCTATGATTACCACAAACAATTTGAAGTTTAGAAACAAGCATTATAGAGTTGGTGGTTACTAAAAGAAAATAGTATAAACATTAAATGCTAACATTAACAAGAAACATTGCATGTAATAATGTGGCCTACAAAATGTTAAGTCAAAGATTATCTTCAAGGATACCTACACGCACAGTCAATGACTAACAATGAAGATTTAATAGCTACCATTAAATTTAAAGATCACAATTTAAAGTTAGTTGTCACCACCGCATAAATGCCTACGGTTTGTGTCAAACTTGACAATAAATGTTGGTGCTAACTTAAATAACAAATGCTAAGAAACAAAGTGAAAGAGCAAATGCTAACCCAAACATTTATGACATATACTAACTATTAATTCAAAAACCTTACACTAATGATTAGCAGTGACTAAATATGCTAACTATTAATTCAAAAGTGGGATAGTGTTAACATAAAGCGACAGCTAATAAAATTCATTAACATTAACAGCAAGCTAGAACCACAAATCTCACAAAACATACAAGCTTCAAAACCTAACCACCATGAAAGAAATGATTAAAAAGAAAAGTTGTTATGCCAAGAACAAAAGATTAGAACCTGAAATCAATGAACTAGCATGTAAACAGAGGAACCAGTTTAAAAAGCATTACACTTTGCACACAAGATTTTACATAGGGATCAATGATGTAAAACCAGTAAATAAAGTCGAAGCATCAACTTCTTAGTCATTGGATAAAGACAATATTATTTTAAAACCAAAAAATAGAACCAAAAAAATGAAAGTATAGAGTGTACATGACTTGTAAATTGTACTATATGACTGCACAAACATACTAGAGGCTAGGGCCAAAAACTAAAAAATAATTAAAATTTTTCTGTTACGGAAATGTAAAGTGTCATATGTCGATCTTTGCCTATGATTTGTTCCAGATGCAATGGTGAGGTCGGTTTCAACCCAAGAGGACTCCTGCAAAAGTTGACCCCCAAGATTTGTCAAAAAATGCACTAAAAACTTGCACAAACTCTGTAAAAACACTTGCAAACAAAAAGATTAACAAGGATGGGGGTCCCATTGGGTGTGCCAGAAATGTCAACACAAAATATAGACCACAATAAAGATTTTAAACACAATTTCAAAACCATTAATCTATATCAAATGTGACCTTGAATTAAGCATGGAAATATAAAATATACAAATGAATAATCAAAACAAAGTTACCCAAATCTTGATTTCTATTGCACCACGAGGGTGGTTTTTCTCAAAATGATATGGATGTGGTAGCTCAAATCAGTAGCATGATGTTTCTCATAGATGATTCATTTAAAATGGGCTCCTGAAGGATCAATTTATAGACCTTCAGAAAGGATGATCAATGGTAAAGATTTGATGCTAGACGACCGATCAGGATTGAGTTGGTTAAGTAGTTAGGGGATCAATGGTGTAGGATAATTAGGATTTTTATTTGATTTTTGAGATTTTTGGGAGATGGTTATGGGGTAGTTATATGATGAATGGATGAGAATAAAAGGAACATTTAATTTATTTTAGTCATTTTTAGGTGGTTAGAGAGTGGGATTTAATTAATAAATGAAATTAGGCCTTAGGGATAATGGTTTAGGGTTTAGGGAAAAATTAGGGAAAATGAGGGATAATTAGGGAGAATAGGATAAATGATTGTATAATTAGGACCAGGTCTTGAAACTGGGATAATCAGGATAATGCAATCAATTAGGATGATGAGGGGATAATTGATTAGGATTAGGCTAATTACGATGGTTTAGGGTTAATTTGGGTGATTTAGGGAATCTGTAGACGAGAAAATTTGGACAAAAATGAAAGATAAAACATAACATGCAATACCTTTTTATCCAAACCCTTCGAATACCTCAGATTGATGAATGCATGGTTGATCGATGAATGGTTGAATGTTGATTGCTCACAGTCAGAGCATAACAATTGATAGGAGATAAACAGATGGAAGATAATAGATGAGGATGGATGAGAAGATTGAAGAATAATGATGCAAAGGTTCTAATGATAATTCGACAACATAAGGATATCAAACTCAATGCATTCAAATGACTGATGAGGGGGTATATTTATAAGCAAGGGTTGATTTTTGATCAATGCTGAGGAATAAAAGAAGAAATCAACGAATGAGGATGAAGGAGAGATAAGAATGAATGTGCACGTGCCAAGTGTCCATAAAAAGACACTTAATTTAGAAATCTTAGGTGGGTTATTGATGAGGATAAGATTCTTTTCTCAAAATAGCATGCTTTTTCTATTTTGAGATTTAAGTGATGAAGATAGTTGATTTTTTTCTAATTTATTAAATCTTCCCACATTTTTATTTTTCTATTTTATGGACAAGGGGGCCCACTTGAACGATTTTATAAGAAAATGATAAAGATAAGAGTGCATGAGATATAAATTAAATAAATAAATTTTATTTAATTTATGTGCATAATGAATAAAATAAAATAAAATATTTTATTTTATTTATTTTAGATGAAAGATGGGATAATTAAATAATTTAAAATAATTTAATTATTGATGGCAAATAGAAGAAATAAGGAAATTAAATAAATAAATAGAATTTATTTAATTAATTATGGAGATGAGGAAGAAATTGAGAGTTTTGATTATAAGTGTGCTAGACAAAATGAAGGTATGCGATGAAATATGAGTTTAATGCATAAATAATGAAATGGTCCAATTTTGGGTGTCTACATTTTGCCCCTCTTTGAGATGATGTTTGAGATGATGAAATTTGTGTCAAATAACATCATTTCAAAGAAGCTAAGGTATGGGTGGAAGAAAAGGAGTGGATGATAGAAAGATAGGATGATGATGTCCCTTGAGAGGATAGGCGGGTTGGATAAACACAGGTAGGCTCTCGACATGAAAGGGATTGATCAAAGAAGAAATGAATGATGTGTTATGCTGCAATGAAAGTGAGCAACCATGATGTTTGATATAGCACTAGACATTATGCACCAGGGTATGAGGACCAAGGTGACGATGTGTCTCGTGCCCCAGCATAATACAACCTTGTCTAGACGTATGAGGAAGAAAACTTAGAGCATTAAAGTCCTAATGCACAAAAGGTATGATGTGACCTTAGATGCAAAGGATAGTGTAATAAGCTATTGCAACATACACAAGATATGAATATTAGCTGGAATGATACGGATTAAGATAAAAATGATAACACATGCAAGAAAGCAAGCAAGCATGCACAAATGATACCAAAAACAAACAAGGTATTGCCCTTGTCAAGCTATAAACCAATGATTAATTATTTGATTAATGATGATGATAGTGTTGTTATGGTGGGGAACGATATATCCCTAGAGCAACACAAGGATGATGATGATTGATTGATTAATTGCTTGGGTTTACAACAAGATTAGGATCAAGACCAAGAATGCAATTAGATAATTTGACAAGATTGATTAACTTGGTTGGTATGGTTTGATGGATTTATTTGTATTTGAGTTTATTGCTTGGATTGATTAATAAGGAAGAATGGATTGAAGAATTGATTTGAATGATTGAATGAATGAATTGATTTTGAAAGATTGATGAATTGATGGAGATAGATGACAGAAGAAGATGAGAGATGGAAGAAAGAGGAATATTGTATGTGCTTGAATCTAGGTACTTCCTTCATACTCCAGACTGCCTACATACCCGCATCCACAGGATCAAGGCACCGCACAATGATGATGAGACATGATGATATGTAGTTCTGGGTGTTTATTGATGATGTGAGAGATGAATGATAGAACAAGATTAGATGAATGAAGAAGAGGATGATCGAAATAAGGGCGGAAGATGAAAGAAAGATATCACCTTGTGCCTGAATCTGGGTACTTCCTTCATATCCTAGATTAGCTACATACATGTGTCCACGGAATCAAGGCACTTAACGATAGGAATGACATGTAGTTTTGATTATGTTTTGTTGATGGTGATGATGGAAGATGGATGGATTGATGAGTGGATTGATTGGGATTGATTTGGAGTGATTTGATAGGTTTGATTGGATTTGATGTGATGGATTGATGATTAGATGAAATTTTATTGTTTGGGTTTTTGGATATTTGATTTTTTTTGTCTTTTAGGAATATTTTGATTTTTTTGGATTTTTGGGAATATTTTGATTTTTTGGTTTTTTTAGATGTTTTTTTATTTCTTTTGAAATGTTTTGATTTTTTTTTTTGGATTTTGAAATATTTTGGGATGTCAATGGATTTACAATGTGGGTAGCATTTTGTGCTAGATACCAATGACAAGGGGAAACCAAGTCTAGGTGTAAGGAGGTAGGTGGGATGGGTAGATAAATTGATAGGCAATAGTGGAGTGGAAAGGATGTACGCATAAGAGAGCAAGGATGTGATCTCCAAAGACTATGTCGCATAGGAATAACATGCCCCATTCTAGGTGCAATACTTAGGGTTTTACATGACAAGGCTCATAGCGATAGGATAGTGATAAGATTAGGCTTATGAAAATGGGATGATGATAGGATGATAAGATGGATTGGAAGGGACGAGGTATACCAAGAGTTTTTCCAAAGCTTGTTTCAACATTTGGTCCCCAATCGTTGTCAAGATCAAGATGAGGAAGGGAGGATGATTGGATGCAATATGATAGGTATGTGTATGTGGATGGATAAGGACATGGTAAGATAGGATATGATAGGATGGAAAATGATAAGCTGGAATATGATAAGAGGATAAGACAACGTGCCCCCAAGCATAGGTGACATAGAAGATCAACTTACACATGATGCCTATTTGCCAGGTTTTTATCATGGTACTTATCCAAGGTGCCTATTTACCAGGTTTTAATTTTTGGATAGGAGAAGGATAAGAGGATTTGGAAGATGGTGGGGACTCAAGTGTCTAGTTCCATGAAAGGTAATAGTCCCATTAGAGATGGATGTCATCGCATGGACCATACCAAGTGTGCTCATTGGTGTTGGTAGGGGATTGCATGAAATATGGATTAGGTAGACAATTGATTATGATGCGCATTATAAATGGATGGATGTGGATTATGATGCAAACTATGTAGGGATTATGCATGGAAGATGGATGGAAGGCTTATGCTAAAGCATGGACCATAGGAATAGGATGGGGAAGATATCTAGGATAGTGAAAGAAGGATGAGGAGATGGAGGTATGTGGAATTGTTGCATGATGAAATGGAACCATGACCAATGGTTGCACACACTGTGATAAAAATTGAATCTTTTGAGATGATGGTGGTGTAGGAAGCAATGGGGATTGTTGCTTAGTGGATGGGTGACAAAGTGCTTTAGGTACCCACATAGACTTAGTATTTTTATGATTTTTGCTTTTCATGTGGGATGGAGGAATTTGAGACTTTTAGATGGAATGGGATTTTTGAATGGAACGGGATGGTTGGGATTTTTGAGATGTAGATGCTTCTTTAGACGTGATTGCTTTTTGCTTAGGTGCCCACACCTTTTTAGTTTTGACCTTTTCTTTTGGAGGTATGGGCTTGGGTAATTTTTTGGATGGATTTTTGAGTGTACCTTGCTTTGATTCTTTGCATTTGTATCCTAAGGCATTAGGATTTGTAGGATTTTTGGCTTTATGAGTGTAGGCATCCAATATCTTGCTTTTGAATCCCATGGGTATGGTGGAAGAGGGGTTGGTGGAAGCTCCTTGTTTAGATAATGTGTGCATTTGTTGGCCATGGTTGGGATTTTTAGAGGATTTATGGATAGGTGGATAATTAGGTGTTGGAAGTAGTGGTGGAAAAGTGGATGGAGAGATATTAAGAGTTGGAAGAAGCAGAGGTAAATTGGATGGTGGAAGGTGTACAGTCACATGCTTTTCACATTTGTAAGATGATGGAGGTGGAATGACAACATATGTTTTCAGAGTATGATGTGATTTGTGATAGGAAATGGTGGACTTAGGAGGCATGGAGGAAATGCAAACATCTTTAGATTGTTTACCTTGGGGTGTGTATCCAAGGCCAAATGAGCATGGGGGGACCATGACATGGATGGGCTCCAAAATTCCTTGTTCAAGAAGGCCTAAGCCTTTACCTTGGTAATTCATGTTTTGGAGGATGCGATTGACTATGAGATTGTGTAGGTGGAACACTAGACACGAGTTCCTTATTGGATGAAGAATGTGAGATGGTGGACAAAGGTTGTTGTGTTCCTAGGGAGGAACATTCATGAATGAAACTGGAAAGACCAATAGGATGTGATGGCTTTGAACTGGAGTTAATGGTGGATACGGATGGAGGATCATTAGGATCTTGAATAGAATTATGTTCATTCAGATTGATTTGATCTTCTATTGATGCAGGAGCATCTAGGGTGTAAGAGCAATCTTGCATCAACCCAAAAAAAAATGTTGTTTCTTTTCAATAAGGGCTAAATTTGACAGGGTTACTATTTTTAATAAGTTTGCATTTGTGCATGGTTGGATAAAAAATCTTACACGGACCCCCAGAATGGTGAATTGAAGCTAATGGTGAAGAAATCACTTCAATATCATTTGTGATTTGTGAGATATTAAAATTTCAAATTCCAAAAATCCTATTGAAATATTCAAAGTCAAATTTGAGACAATTAGAGGCTCCAGATGGGCCCAAAATTTGGTGGGAAACCCAAGCAGTCTACCTTTAGGTACTCTTTCTGCACAACCATCTTTTCGAAAGCTTTCCGAAAAGGTATTATAATTGAAAATTGAACGGTCGGATCGAAAGTTATGGCTCCACGAAGTTGACCTATTTTTTGAGGGAGATGCAAATTTCAAAATTAAGCTGGTGGCTGCCAAAAAGGGCTATATATGACCATTTTTGGGAACTCTTGGGGTAGTAGAGTTAAGGGGTGGAAGTGTAAAATCAAGAAGAGCCGAGAAAATAGAAACCCTAGTTGATTTGGGGTTATAGAAGGCTGAAGATTCTAGAGTCTTAAGAGAGGGAGCTGTAATGTGTTGCAGCCTGTAGGGGATTCATCCTCTGATTGTATTTGAGCTTTTGTAATGTAATATTTTTCCCACATTAATAAAATATCATTCTATTTTCTGTGTGCAATTTCTGTTATTGTTTGTTTTGTGAGTTATCCCCCTTCATCAAGTGGTATCAGAGCAAGGGTTCCTGAGTGTGTAGACAGATCACCGACCGTGAGGCAGTTTGCACTAGGACATGAGGTTGTGGGTTTGCTGTGGAGATCAAGATGCCTCCATGAAGAAATCATATTAGGAGGAATGCTTTGATGGAAGAGGGTTTTAGATCCCTATAAAGACAAATCAATGCATTGCAAGAGGAGCTGCGAAGAGGGTTTGAGCTAAGAACAAGAGAAGAAAGCGAGGATGAAGCAGAAGAGGAGCTATCTGAGGAAGAACAAGAAGCTGCAGGAGATCTTGCAGAAGTTAGGTTGTTGAGGGCCATTTCTAAGATTGGAAAGAGGCCCAGGATCAAAGTTTCTACATATTCTAGAGATTTGAATCCAGAACAACTTATTGATTAGATCAATGATATGGAGGAATATTTTAAGTATGAAGATGTGGAAGACCTAGATCAGGTCAAGTTTATAAAAATAAAATTGAAGGGCCATGCTAGTATTTGGTGGAAGGAGGTCTAGTTAGAGAGGAATAGAAGAGGAAAAGGAAAGATCACCAGGTGGGATCGGATGGTGGAGAAACTGAAGAAGCAGTTCATTCCTGTGGATTATGAGATGGAGTTGTTGAATAAGCTGCAAGGATTGAAGCAAGACAACAAGTTTGTTAAGGAGTATATAGGAGAGTTTTATAAGATTACTATCAGAACTAGTCATGTAGAGGCCAACAAGGAGAAGGTAGCCCATTACATTAATGGGTTGAGGCTAAGTATTCAAGAGGAGTTGAGCCTGGTCAGAATGACCACCATAGAAGATGCATACCAGTTTTCCCTAAAGGTGGAAGAGAAGATGAATAAAAGATTTGACAACAAGCATAGGGGAAGAGGTCATGGTGGAAGACCTTATGGGGGCAAAAATTAAGATTCAAAGAAAAGTGAAGAAGTCAACACCAATTGAAATCAAAGAGGAGATAATTGTTAGACTTAGGGCACACAACTGAGAGGGGGGGTGAATCAATTGTGCAAAACTTTCTCCAATTAAACACTTAAATCTTCTTAGTGATTAACAATATATTAATCATGAAGCATAATGCATTCAAATCAAGAGCAGAAACACATCAACACATAAGACACCAAGATTTTGACGTGGAAAACCCAGTTAAGGGAAAAACCACGGGGTGATTAACCCAAGATTGTATTCTCTGTTAGAAGAATAGAAAGAACAAAATGGCACATGCTAATTAGGGCTCACTACCTGAGCACACTTCTCACAAGAGGCTCACTGCCTATAAGAGACACACTGTCTACTAAGAAATAAATATCACATACATGAACTGGAGAATAGCATCTTCACCATGCTTGAATCAGTTCCATTTAAGCCCAATACTTCTGCTCTACCTTTCACTCTCCTCCTCGCTACAACACTCTCATCACCACAAAGACTTCATCAAACTGACTCCGCGATCCCTTATTTATATAAGGCATCAACTTAGGAATGATCATCTAAGTCGGCAAACATTCATAAGATCATCCGCAAGATGCATAACTCATCCGGTCGGCCTATCTCAAGAAGAACACCATCATCCAGAAGTTACACTTCAATTGCAAGCTCCAACTTCAATGCAGACCACCAAAACAAACTGGACACAATCCAAAGACCTCCACAAGTTTGCCTGAATCACCAAGAACATCCACACATTTTTTGCTTACTAAAATCCTTCTCTCCTTCATCTGAAACCTCAAGAACACAGTCTGTCATTACTGTCACAAAGGAATAGATGCTTGCGGACCTTCAAACCATGAACCAATCAAGTTGATACACCACAAAGACTTCCTCAACACTCCCTTAAATCCACAGAATAGGAAACTTCATTTCCGGATCTCACCGGACCTTTTTTGTTACACTCTGTCACCTCTGAACACCTACCGGAACCAGTTTTACTTGAGTGGCCACAACTTCTTCATATCTTCATGCGGACCTTTGACATCCCTATTGGATCACCTACAAACACATATCTACAAACCCTTTAATCCACATCCTCTAATCCTCATCCTATCTTGGACTTTTGCCTTATTGTCATCACTGTTCTTCACTGTTCCTGATTTAGACTAATTTTCTCAATATCCTCAGCTCACGGCTCATCCAAACCTTATCATTAATGCAACAGGAGTATGTTGACATCAATGAAAACACCAATTAGGCCCATACTTGCAACAATCTCCCCCTTTGTCATTGATGGCAACATAAGATGTGAAAAACTGTTTTAACCATCAAGTCAAGAACTTCTTCTTACTGTCACAGCTCCCCCTATCAACAACAACCATTCACATGTCTTCTCTCCCTTTATTTCTCCCCCTTTGATCAACAACCACTTGTTTTTCACATGTCTTCTCTCCCCCTTTGACATCAATGGCAAAGGGCACATACTTGCAATTCCAACACTTTAGAATCATACCTGCTGCTCCCCCTGAGTAGCAGCTCCCATCAATCTGGATCACAAGATATGACTGTGATATCGACCGGACTGATGCACCTCAATGCACCTTAGTTCATCACCGGAGGGGCAATAACCCCTAACTTTTCTCTGAGATACTCAAAAGAGTCATTAGGTAGAGGTTTAGTAAAGATGTCTGCAATCTGATCCTTGGAGGGTACAAACTCCAATCTGACTTCATTCTTGTTCACTTACTCTCTCAAAAAGTGAAACTTGATGGATATGTGTTTAGTCTTTGAATGCAACACCGGATTCTTGATATATTTATAGCACTTGAATTATCACAGAAGATTGTGATAGGTTCCTCATACTCCACTTTGATATCTCTTAGCATCTGCTTCATCCACAAAACTTGAGTGCAACTACCTAGTGCTGCAATATATTCTGCTTTAGTTGTAGATAGAGATATTGCCTCTTGTTTCTTACTTAGCCAAGAAACCAATCTCTTCCCCAAATAGAATGCTCCACCACTGGTACTCTTCCAGTCATCCACATCTCCTGCCCAATCAGCATCTGTATATGCATGAAGAGAGAAATCATGATCTCTAGGATACCACAGACCATTCTCAACCATCCCTTTTAGATATCTAAAAATCCTCTTGATTTCCATGACATGGGATTCTCTAGGATCAGCTTGGAATCTAGCAACAAGACCAACAGCTTGCATAATATCTGGTCTAGTTTGAGTGAGATACAACAATCCTCCAATCATTGATCTGTACTTTGTCTGGTTTGCCTTAGGAGAGTCATCATCTTTTCTCAACTTACATCCGGTTTCCATGGGAGTATTCATTGGCTTTGAATCTTCCATCCCAAATTTCTTCAACAATTCTTTCACATATTTGGTCTGAGAAATGAAGATTCCTTTCTTTGTTTGAGTGATTTGTAGACCCAAGAAGAAATTTATTTCACCAAGCATAGACATCTCAAACTCACTTTTTATTTGATTTGCAAAAGTTTTACACATACTATATCTTCCTCCAAAGATGATATCATCGACAAATACTTCAACAATCAAGATGTTTCTATGATCAATTTTGAAATATAAGTTACTGTCAGCAGTACCTTTGTCAAAACCAATCTTCAAAAGATGCTTATCCAATCTTTCATACCAGGGTCTTGGGGCTTGCTTCAATCCATACAGTGCCTTCTTCAACTTGCAGACCATATCACCATGATCCGACAATTGAAATCCATCCGGTTGCTCTATATACACTTCTTCTTCCCAGTCACCATTTAGAAAGGCAGACTTGACATCCATCTAATATACCTTGAAATCCTTGAAGGCAGCAAAGGCAAGAAATAATTTGACTGCTTCAATTCTTGCCACCAAAGCAAAAGTTTCTTCAAAATCAATTCCTTCTATTCAAGAGTAGCCCTTGCAAACCAATCTGGCTTTATTTCTGATTACTTCACCAACTTCATTTAGTTTGTTTCGGAAGACCCATTTGGTTCCAATCACATTCTTGTTTCCACGTCTGGGAACAAGATCCCAAGTGTGATTTTTCTCTATTTGCACCAGCTCTTCCTCCATTGCTTTAGTCCAGTTTTCATCATTGCAAGCTTCATTCACTGTCTTAGGTTTAATCTTTGAAATCAAACAATACTCTTCTGAATCTTGAGCAATTCTCCTTCTTGTTAGTACTCCTTTTCTTTTATCACCTATGATTTGATCTTAGAGTGGTTCAGTCTTACATACCTGGGAACATTAGGAATTTCTTGCACTTCTGATTCTTGATCAGGCTCATTGAAACTCATTTCTTCTTCCTGGTTTACCGAATTAGCTTGAATCTGACTAACAAATGAGGCTTGGGCTCCTTGAGTCAAAACACCATTCTGATCATCTTCATCATATTCATAAAACCTTGAGGGTTTCTCAATTCCCTCATCAACCTTTACATTTGTACTTTCTATCATCTTTCTCAGTCTTTTGTTATAACACTGGTATGCTTTGCTTTAAGTAGAGTAACCCAAGAATATTCCTTCATCACTTCTAGCATCAAACTTTCCTAGATCTTCATCTCTTTTAATGTAACATTTGCTACCAAAAACTCTAAAATACCTCACAGTAGGAGTGATGCCAAACCAAAGTTCATAAGGAGTCTTACCAATATTGCTTCTGATTTGAACTCGATTGAGAGTATAGACTGCAGTGCTGACAGCTTCTCTCCAATAGATGTGAGGAACATTTGCTTCCATCATCATGGTCCTAGATGCTTCCTGTATGGTCTGGTTCTTTCTTTCTACTACTCCATTCTGCTGTGGAGTCCTAGGAGCAGACAACTATCTCTTTATTCCATGTTTCTCATAGAAGTCTATGAACTCACTGGATGTGAATTCTCCACCTCTATCAGACCTCAGACATTTCAATTTCAATTCGGTTTCATTCTCTACCATAGCCTTGAATATTTTGAATTTCTCAAAAGCTTCTGATTTCTCTTTTAGAAAAGTTACCCACATCATCCAAGAATAGTCATCAATTAGTAACATGAAGTATCTATCACCTCGCATACTCCTGATTCTTGCCAGGCCACAAAGGTCAGTATGAACTAAGTGCAATAATCTGGTAGAAGACAATTCCTTACTCTTGAATGTGATTCTACTCAGCTTACCCAACTAACATTCTTTGCACAAGCTATTAGTAGGTTTCACCAATTTTGGAAGATCTCTTACAGCCTGAGTATTGCTTATCTTGATGATATTATCAAAATTCACATGACACATTCTCCTATGCCATAACCAACTCTGATCAACTTGAACAAATAAGCAACTTTTACTAGTACCAACCAAGTGGAAGATATTACCTTTAGTTTGGGTACCGGATGCAATCTCTGTTCCAGAGCTTTCAAAAATCTTGCATTTTCTATTCTTGAACCGGAGATCATAGCCTTTGTCCACCAACTGTCCAACACTGAGAATATTGTGCTTCAAGCCTTCAACATAGAGAACATTACCGATTTTGTTCCTTCCATCAAAAGAAATAGTCCCTCTTCCTCTGATTCTACTAGCAGAATTATCACCAAACTTCACCACTCCTCCTTCATACCTTTCCAAATCTATGAACTTATTTTTGTCACCTGTCATATGGTGAGAGCAACCACTGTCAATGACCCAATCATCCTTTTCTTCAACTTGGGCAGCGAGAGCTCTTTCTACAACTTTATGAATGACAGATACAGAGGATATTGGTTCTTCTTCCTTGATGGCAATAAACACCCATTCACTTCTAGATTTGTTTCCTATCTCTGATTCATTATCTGTTACTCCTTCATTATCATCTTCTTCATGAACATAGTAACAATTCTTTTGGAACCTTGATTTGTTAGGATTTGGCCTTGAAAATCTTTCCGGACATCTTGAGGCAAAATAATCAATCTTATTCTAGTTAAAACACTTAAAAGGCAATTTTCCTTCATACTTACTGGATCCTCTTGGTAGTCTCTTTGTTATGAGGGCTTCAAGTTGAGCAGTTTCTACTTCTTCTTCTTCTAGGTCTTTTCTTGATTTTTCATACCATGACAGTTTCCTTGATGAGTTCTCTCTTGGATCAAACCTTTGTTTACCTTTTACAGAGGCACTGGCTTTGAATGCAGATTCAGTCTTGGGCGGATCATCTCCAAACTCGGTCATTTCAAATGCAGCCAATTTGCGAGCCAATTGATATCTTGTGACAGTTGTATGGGCTTTGAATTCATCAATGGCAACAACCTTGGATTTGTAAGAAGCAGGAAGGGATCTGAGAATTTTGCCAACAATCTCATTTTCATCCAAGACTCCACCAACATTTCTAATTCCACAAACAAGCTCATTTACTCTTGGCATAAAAGTAGTAATATTTTCATCATCTCTCATCTTTAGGTTTTCAAATTTCCCTTTCAGACTCTGTAACCTTGCACATTTAACATACTGGTCTCCTTCATGTAAAAGTTCTAATTTTTTCCAAATCTCAAAAGTAGTTGGTAGGTCAATAACATTTGAGAGCTCTGAATCAGATAATGCGCTTAGAAGAGCTTCTATAGTCTGCAAATTGTTTTTAGCATCTGTGATTTCATTTGGAGCTTTTGGACCACCCTGTGGAGGTACATACTATGTTGTAACCATGGTCCAGTATGCCATTCCCATGCATTGCAAGTGACACTTCATGCGACCTTTCCATAGATTAAAATTGGTTCCATCAAACTTCAGACTATTCTTCTTCTAGGACGACATCCTGGATCTCCTCAAGCGGTTAAGCTTTTTTAGAGAAACTTAGCTTTGATACCAATTGTTAGACTTAGGGCACACAACTGAGAGGGGGGGTGAATCAGTTGTGCAAAACTTTCTCCAATTAAACATTTAAATCTTCTTAGTGATTAGCAGTATATTAATCATGAAGTATAATGCATTCAAATCAAGAGCAGAAACGCATCAACACATAAGACACCAAGATTTTGACGTGGAAAACCTGGTTAAGGGAAAAACTACGGGATGATTAACCCAAGATTGTATTCTCTATTAGAAGAATAGAAAGAACAAAATGGCACATGCCAATTAGGGCTCACTGCCTGAGCACACTGCTCACAAGATGCTCATTGCCTACAAGAGACACTGTCTACTAAGAAATAAATATCACATACATGAACTGGAGAATAGCATTCTTCACCATGCTTGAATCAGTTCCATTTAAGCCCAATACTTCTGCTCTACCTTTCACTCTCCTCCTTGCTACAACACTCTCATCACCATAAGGACTTCATCAAATTGACTCCGCAATCCCTATTTATACAAGGCATCAACTTAGGAATGATCATCTAAGTTGGCAAACATTCATAAGATCATCTGCAAGATGCATAACTCATCCGGTCGGCCTGTCTCAAGAAGAACACCATCATCCAGAAGTTACACTTCAATTGCGAACTCCAACTTCAATGCAGACCACCAACACGAACTAGACATGATCCAAAGACCTCCACAAGCTTGCCTGAATCACCAAGAACATCCACACTTTTTCTGTTTACTGAAATCCTTCTCTCCTTCATCCAGAACCTCAAGAACACAGTCTGTCATTACTGTCACAAAGGAATAGATGCTTGCGGACCTTCAAACCATGAACAAATCGAGTTGATACACCACAAAGACTTCCTCAGCACTCCCTTAAATCCACAGAATAGGAAACTTCATTTTCGGATCTCACCGGACCTTTCTTGTTACACTCTGTCACCTCTGAACACCTACCGGAATTGATTTTACTTGAGTGGCCACAACTTCTTCATATCTTCATGTAGACCTCTAAAATCTCTATTGGATGACCTACAAATACATATCTACAAACCCTTTAATCCGCATCCTCTGATCCTCACCCTATCTTGGACTTTTGCCTTACTATCATCACTGTTCTTCACTGTTCCTGATTTAGACTAATTTTCTCAATATCCTCAGCTCACGGCTCATCTAAACCTTATCATTAATGTAACAAGAGTATGTTGACATCAATGACAACACTAGTTAGGCCCATACTTGCAACATAATACCTACCGCCCTCGTGACCAGAACAATGGTGAGCAAAGAGGAAGAGGAAGAGGCAGACCTGGGCAAGGACCTGGAAGAGGAGGTTTTAGAGGAACCTATTTCCAATGTGGAGAAGAAGAACATTGAGCATACGAGTGTCCACAACATCAAGGAAGGACAAATAGAAGACTTGGAGGTAATGCACAAGTTGCACATGTCGATGAATATGCACAATCTGAGTGCTCTGAAGATGCTGAAAGGGGAGAAACCCTAGTTGTCATAAGAACTTTGTTGAATGAGGAGAAAGAACACAATTAGAGGAAGATTTTATTCTGCACAAGGTGCAAATGTGAAGGTAAGTGTTGTGATATTATTATTGACAGTGGAAGCACTGATAATCTTATTTCAGAGGAGATGGTTGATAAGTTGAAGTTGACAAGAAGAAAGCATCCGCATCCATATCAGATTGCATGGTTACAGAAGGACCATAGAGCTTTGGTCAATGAGTAGTGTTTAGTTAAGTTCAAGATTGGTGACTACCATGATGAGGTGTTGTGTGACATCATATCGAAGGATGCATGTCATATGTTATTGGGGAGGTCATGGCAATATGATAGGAGCGCTATCCATGATGGCCGTGCAAACACATATTCCCTAACAAAGGATGGAGTTCGTCATAAATTGAAGCCCTTGAAGGAGGTGGAAGAAAAGGTATGTAGTACTTCTAGAATTTGCTTGGTAGATGGTAGAAAATTTTTGGAGGGTATGAAGCATGAGCGTCATTGCTTTGCATTGATTCCTAAGATTAGTCAAGAGAAATGTGAAAATGTACCAACAGAAGTTTCAGATATGTTGGAAGAATTTTAGGACATTATCTCTGATAATGTACCAGAAGGTTTACCACCAGTAAAGAAGATAAGTCATCAAATGGATTAGATACTAGGAGCTAGTTTGTCAAACAAGGTAGCCCATAGAATGACCCCTGTAGAGAATAAAGAAATCAACATGTAAGTTCACGAGTTGTTGAGGAAGGGACTGTTAGATCTAGGGCACACAACTAAGAGGGGGGGTGAATCAGTTGTACAAAAACTTGCTTCCAATTCAAACACTTAAATCCTCTTGTTATTTAATAGCATATCAATTAATCACTCATGAAAGCATAAAGCATAAACATTAGAGCAGATACACATCAACACATGAGACACCAAGATTTTGACGTGGAAAACCCGGTCAAGGGAAAAACCACGGGGTGATTAACCCAAGGATTATTCTCTGTTAGAAGAATAAAAAAAATAGATGGCACATGCCAATTAGGGCTCACTGCCCAAGCACACTGCTCACAAGAGGCACACTGCCTACAAGAGACACACTGTCTATAAAGTAACAAGTATTTCAAACTTGAACTAGAGATTGACATCTTTACCATGTCTGGATCAGTTCCATTTAAGCTCGAAAACTCTTGCTCTACCTTTCGCTCTTCTTCTCTATGCCATACTCATCCACAAAGACACACTTCAAAATGAATTCACAATCCCTTATTTATACAAGGCATCGACTTAGGAACAATCATCTAAGTCGGCAAACACCTATAAGATCATTCGCAAGACTTGTAATACATCTAGTCGGCCTGTTATAGGAAGAACACTAATATCCATGGTTATTCTTCAAATGCAAACTCAAGCTTCAATGCGGACCGCCAATAAGAATTGTACATGATCCAAAGACCACCATAACCTTTCCTGAGTCATCAAGACCATCTACACTTTATCAACTTACTAGAATTCTTCTCTTCTTCATCTGGAACTTCAAGAACACAGTCTGTCATCACTGTCATAATGAAAAAGGTGCTTCCAGACCTCTAAACCATGAACAAATCTAGTTGTCACTTCACACAGACTTCTTCAACACTCCCTCCAATCTAAAGAGTGAGATAATGCAATTCTGGAGCTCAATGGACCTTTTTGACCTTCTGTCACCTATGAACTCCTACCGGAACCAGTTCTACTTGAGCGACCATAACTTCTTCAGATCTTCATATGGCTCTCTGAAATCTTGTCTGGAACATCTCAAGACTCATATCTACAAACCCTTTAAACCACATCCTCTGATCCTCAACCTATTTAGGACTTTTTCCTTCTTGTCATCACTGTTCTTCATTGTTCTTGATTGAGACTTATTCTCTCAATATCCTTAGCACACAGCTCATCCAATCCTTCTCATTAATGCAATATAAGTATGTTGACATCAATGAAAACACTGGTTATCCTCATACTTGCAACAATCTCCCCCTTTGTCATTGATGGCAACATATGATATGAAAAACCATTAAGACAAGTACTTCTACTTTCTGTCACAGCTCCCCCTATCAGCAACAACCCTTCACATATCTTCTCTTCCTTTACTACTCCCCCTTTGATCATCAACCACTTGTTTTTCACATGTCTTCTCTCCCCTTTTGACATCAATGGCAAAGAACTCGTACTTGCAACTTGAACACATCAGAATCATACTAGCTGCTCCCCTTGAGTAGCAGCTCCCCATCATCAATCTGGATCACAAGATATGATTGTGATATCCACCGAACTGATGCACATCAATGCATCCTAGTTCATCACCAGAGGGGCAATAACCCCTAACTTCTCCCTGAGATACTCAAAAGAGTCCTTGGGAAGAGGTTTAGTAAAAATATCTGCAAGCTGATCCTTGGAGGGCACATACTCCAATCTGACTTCACCCTTGTTCACTTGCTCTCTTAGAAAGTGAAACTTGATAGATATATGCTTAGTCTTAGAATGCAACACCGAATTCTTAGAAATATTTATTGCACTTGAATTATCACAAAAAATTGTGATAGGCTCCTCATATTCTACTTGAATATCTCTTAGCATTTGCTTCATCCACAAAAGTTGAGTGCAACTTCCTGCTGTTGCAATGTATTCTACTTCAGTTGTAGACAGGGATATTGCTTGTTGTTTCTTGCTTAACCAAGAAACCAACCTTTTTCCCAAAAAGAATGCTCCTCCACTTGTACTCTTCCTATCATCCACATCTCCTGCCCAATCTGCATCTGTATATGCATGAAGAGAAAAATTATGATCTCTAGGATACCATAGACCATACTCAACTGTTCCTTTTAAGTACCTAAATTTTTTTTTGATTGCCATGATATGAGATTCTCTGGGATCAGCCTGGAATCTCACCACAAGACCAACAGCCTGCATTATATCTGGTCTAGTCTGAGTGAGATACAATAATCCTCCAATCATTGATCTGTACGTGGTCTGATCTGTCTTAGGAGAGTCATCATCTTTGCTCAACTTACATCTAGTTTCCATGGGAGTGTTCATTGGCTTTGAATCTTCCCGATTTACTAGATCAGTCTGAATCTGACTTTCAGGAGAGGATGGAGCTTCTTGAACCAAAACATCATTCTGATCATCTTCATCATACTCATAAAATATTGAGGGCTTCTCAATACCTTCATCAACCTTCACATTTGTACTTTCTATCATCTTTCTCAGTCTCTTATTGTAACACTGGTATGGTTTGCTTTGAGTGGAGTAACCCAAGAAAATTCCTTTATCACTTCTAGCATCAAACTTTCGTAGATCTTCATCTCTTTTAATGTAACACTTGCTAACAAATACTCTAAAATATCTCATAGTAGGAGTGATGCCAAACCAAAGTTCATAAGGAGTCTTACTGGTATTGCTTTTGATTTGAACTCGATTGAGAGTGTAGACTGCAGTGTTGACAGCTTCTTTCCAAAACATTTGGGGAACCTTTGCTTCCATCATCATTGTCCTGGATGCTTCCTGGATGGTCCGGTTCTTTCTCTCAACTACTCCATTCTACTGTGGAGTCCTAGGGGCAGATAATTGTCTCTTTATACCATGCTTCTCACAAAAATTATGAATTCACCGGATGTGAATTCACCACCTCTATCAGACCTTAGACATTTCAGTTTTAATCCGGTTTGATTCTCTACCATAGCCTTGAAGATTTTGAACTTCTCAAATGCTTCTGATTTCTCTTTCAGAAAGGTAACCCACACCATCCGGGAATGGTCATCAATCAGTAACATGAAGTATCTATCACCTTGCATACTCTTGATTCTTGTCAGACCACATAGATCAGTATGAAGTAACTCCAATAATCCGGTAGAGGACCGATCCTTGCTTTTGAATGAGACTCTGCTCTGTTTACCCAGCTGACATTCTTTGCACAAACTATTTGTAGGTTTTACCAATTTTGTAAGATCTCTTACAGCTTGAGTATTGCTTATCTTGATGATGTTATCAAAATTTACATGACACATCCTTCTATGCCATAACCAACTCTGATCAACTTGAATAAACAGACAACTTTTATCAGAACCAACCAAGTGGAAGATATTACCTTTAGTTTGAGTATCGGATGCAATCTTTGTTATGGATCTTTCAAGGATTTTGCATTTTCTATCATTGAATCGGAGATCATAGCCTTTGTCCACCAACTGTCCAACATTGAGAAGATTGTGCTTCAAGCCTTCAACATATAGCACATTACCAGTTTTGTTTCTTCCATTAAAAGAAATAGTTCCTCTTCCTCTGATTCTACCAGCAGAATTATCACCAAACTTTACCACTCCTCCTTCATACCTTTCCAAATCTAAGAACTTGTTGTTGTCACCTGTCATATGGTGAGAGCATCCACTATCAATAACCCAATCATCCTTTTCTTCAACTTGGGTAGCCAAAACTCTTTCTACAACCTTATGATTGACAGATTCAGAGGATATTAGATCTTCTTCCTTGATGGCAATAAACACCCATTCATTTCTAGATTTGTTTCCTATCTCTGATTCATCATCTGTTACTCCTTCATTATCATCTTCTTCATGAACATAATAACAATTCTTTTGGAACCTTTGTCTGTTAGAATTTAACCTTGTAGATCTTTCCGGACATCTTGAGGCAAAATGACCAATCTTATTGCAGTTGAAGCACTTAAAGGGTAATTTTCCTTCATACTTACCGGATCCTCTTGGTAGTCTCTTTGCAAAGAGGGCTTCAAGTTGAGCTGTTTCTGCTTCTTCCACTTCCATGTCTCTTCTTGTTTGATCATACCATGACAGCTTCCTTGAAGAGTTTTCTCCCAGATCAAATCTTTGTTTACCTTTCACAGAGGCGCTGGCTTTGAATGCAGATTCAGTCTTGGGGGGATCATCTCCAAACTCGGTCATTTCAAATGCAGCCAGTTTGCCAGCCAATTGGTCTCTTGTGACAGTTGTATGGGCTCTGAATTCATCAATGGCAGCAACCTTGATTTTGTAGATAGCAGGAAGGGATCTGAGAATTTTGCCAACAATCTCATTTTCATCCAAAACTCCACCAGCATTCCTGATTCCACACACCAGCTCATTTACTCTTGGCATAAAGGTAGTAATATTTTCATCCTCTCTCATTTTCAGTCTTTCAAATTTCCCTTTGAGACTCTGCAACCTTGCACTCTTAACATACTCATCTCCTTCATGCAAAAGTTCTAGTTTAATCCAAATCTCATAGGCAGTTGGTAGGTCAATAACATTTGAAAGCTCTGAGTCAGTTAATGCGCTTAGAAGAGCCTCTTTGGTCCGTAGATTGTTTTCAGCATCTGTGATTTCATTTAGAGTTGTCGGACCACCCTGTGGAGGTGTATATGCTTTTGTGACCATGGACAGTACACCTTTCCCATACACATTTCATGCAGCCTTTCCAAAGAGTGAAGTTGGTTCCATCAAACTTCAGACTGTCCTTCTTGTATGACGACATCCTGGATCTCCTCAAGCGGTTAAGCTCTTTTTAGAGGAACTTAGATCTAATACCAATTGTTAGATCTAGGGCACACAACTGAGAGGGGGGGTGAATCAGTTGTACAAAAACTTACTTCCAATTCAAACACTTAAATCCTCTTGTTATTTAATAGCATATCAATTAATCACTCATGAAAGCATAAAGCATAAACACCAGAGCAAATACACATCAACACATGAGACACCAAGATTTTGACATGGAAAACCCGGTCAAGGGAAAAACCACGGGGTGATTAACCCAAGGATTATTCTCTATTAGAAGAATAAAAAAATAGATGGCACATGCCAATTAGGGTTCATTGCTCGAGCAAACTACTCACAAGAGGCACACTGCCTACAAGAGACACACTGTCTACAAAGTAACAAGTATTACAAACTTGAATTGGAGATTGACATCTTTACCATGTCTGGATCAGTTCCATTTAAGCCCGAAAAATCCTGCTCTGCCTTTCGCTCTTCTTCGCTATGCCACACTCATCCACAAAGATACACTTCAAAATGAATTCACAATCCCTTATTTATACAAGGCATCGACTTAGGAACAATCATCTAAGTTGGCAAACACCTATAAGATCATTCGCAAGACGTGTAATACATCTGGTCGGCCTGTTATAGGAAGAACACCAATATCTGTGGTTATTCTTCAAATGCAAACTCAAGCTTCAATGCGGACTGCCAATAAGAATTGTACATGATCCAAAGATCACCATAACCTTTCCTGAGTCATCAAGAACATCCGCACTTTATCAGCTTACTGGAATTCTTCTCTTCTTCATCCGGAACTTCAAGAACACAGTCTGTCATCACTGTCACAATGGAAAAGGTGCTTCTGAACCTCCAAACCATGAACAAATCTACTTGTCACTTCACACAGACTTCTTCAACACTCCCTCCAATCCGTAAAGTGAGATAATGCAATTCCGGAGCTCACCGGACCTTTCTGTGACCCTCTGTCACCTCTAAACACCTGCCAGAACTGGTTCTACTTGAGCAACCATAAATTCTTCAGATCTGCATGTGGACCTCTGAAATCTTGACTAAAATATCTCAAGACTCATATCTACAAACCCTTTAAACCATATCCTCTGATCCTCAACCTATTTAGGACTTTTTCCTTCTTGTCATCACTGCTCTTCATTGTTCTTGATTGAGACTTATTCTCTCAATATCCTCAGCACACAGCTCATCCAATCTTTCTCATTAATGCAATATGAGTATGTTGACATCAATGACAACACTAGTTATCCTCATACTTGCAACAGGGACTAATAAGGGAGAGCCTGAGTCCATGTGCGGTACCTGCAATACTAGCACCAAAGAAAGATGGAGAGTGGAGAATGTGTACAGATTCTTGAGCCATCAACAAGATCACAATCAAGTATAGATTTTCATTGCCGAGAATGGATGACATAATGGATTGTTTGAGTGGAGCCAAGTACTTCACGAAGATTGACCTAAAGAGTGGGTATCACTAAATCTGTATCAGAAAAGGAGATGAGTAGAAGACAACCTTCAAGACAAAGGAAGGTTTGTATGAGTGGTTAGTCATGCCATTTGGGCTAACCAATGCACCGAGCACATTCATGCGGCTCATGAACGAGGTATTGAAAGAATTTTTGGGAAGTTTTGTTATTGTTTATTTAGATGGTATTTTGATTTTCAGTAAGACTTTGGATGAGCATCTGATGCATATCAGAAGAGTTTTAGAGAAGCTGAGGGAGGAGAAGTTGCTGATTAATATGAAGAAATGTAGTTTTGCAAAGAAGGAGTCGGTATACCTAGGATTTGTTTTCTTAGAGGAAGGCCTTAAGATGGACCCAGAGAAGATAGGGGCTATCATTGAATGTCCTACACCAAGGAGTGCTTCTGAGGTAAGATCTTTTCATGGTTTGACAAGTTTTTATACAAAGTTTATCAGGAATTTTAGTAGCATTTGTGCATCCCTAACTGAGACAATGAGAGGGGATAGAAAAGAGTTTAGATGGATTAAAGGAGCAGATAAAAGCTTTGATACATTGAAGCAGAAAGTTACAGAACAACCTATTTTGACACTTCTAGATTTCAATAAGGTATTTCAAGTAGATTGTGATGCTAGTGGTAGTGCTATAGGAGCTATTTTGAGCCAAGAAGGTAAGCCCATTGCCTATTTTAGTGAAAAGCTTAGTGATGCCAAGAAAAGGTATTCTTTTTATGATTAGGAGTTTTATGCAATAGTTCTGGGTTTGAAGAAATGGAGACATTATCTGTTGCCAAAAGAGTTTGTTTTATATACTGATCATTAGGCATTGCAGTATCTTAATAGTCAAGGAAAGTTAAATCAAAGGCACTTAAAGTGGGTTGAGTTTTTGCAGAGTTATACTTTTGTTTTGAAGCACAGGAGTGGAAAGTCCAACAGAGTTGTAGATGCCTTGAGTAGATGGCAACATTTATTGACAGAAATGAAGATAGAGGTTGTTGGGTTCGACGAGCTCAAAAGTTTGTATTCTAAAGATCCAGATTTTGTAGAGGCCTGGAAAGCTTGTCTGGAACCTGTTACTTTGGATAGGACAAAATGGTTGGATTTCATAATCCAAGATGGCATGTTGTTTAGAGGAAGTCAGTTTTACATTTTGAGGAGTTCCATGAGAGAGAACCTGATAAAGGAGAAGCATAGTGGGGGAATAGCTGGACACTTTGGTCGAGATAAGACCATTGCTATTGTTGGTAAAAATTACTATTGGCCACAGTTGCAGTAGGATGTGAGGAAATTTGTGCAGAGTTGCTGAGTGTGTCAGATAGTAAAAGGAACAAGTCAAAATATGGGTTTGTATTAGCCACTACCTGTACCCAAGAAGCCATGGGATGATATTAGTATGGATTTTGTTCTTGGTTTACCAAGGACACAAAGAGGACACGATTCCATTTTTGTGGTGGTGGACAGATTCTTGAAGATGGAACATTTTATTCCTTGCAAGAAGACTAATGATACTATTCATATTGCAGAGTTATTTTTCAGGGAGGTGGTGAGATTATACAGTCTACCAAAGAGCATAGTTTTAGATCGAGATACCAAGTTTGTTAGTTATTTTTGGAGGACATTGTGGAAGAAGTTGTAGACAGATTTCAAGTTCAGTTTTTCACACCATCCATAGATTGATGGACAGACTGAAGTGGTGAATAGGAGTTTGGGTAACCTGCTACGATCCTTAGTAGGAGATAAGCCCAAGGGATGAGATTTGATTTTACCACAGGCAAAATTTGCTTACAACAATTCTTTCAATAGGAGTACTGGAAAATCACCATTCCAAATTGTATATGGGAATAGTCCAAGAAATGCTTCAGAGTTAAGGAATCCGGACAAAGGAGAAAATACAAGTGCCAACGCTGAAGACTTTGTAGAACACATGAAGAATTTGCATGAACAGGTGAAAAAGCACATTAATAAGATGAATATTCAGTACAAGGCTAAGGCGGATTAGAAGAGGAGATATAAGGAATTCTAGGTAGGAGATAAAGTCATGGTTTACTTGAGAAAAGAAAGGTTCCCCATTGGAACATACAATAAGCTGAAAATGAAGAAATTTGGACCATGTAGAATTTTGAAGAAACATGATTCAGGAAATGCATATGAGGTAGTGGAGAGTGAGATCAACATTTCCCCTGCTTTCAACATTGCTGATTTATCAGAATATCATCAAGGTGGAACAGAGGATGGACCAACAGAAGAATAGTGGAGCATTTCGACATCTACTTCAATGGAGGAGATAGAAGTGATTCTGGATAGTTGTGTGGGTAAGAGTACAAGAAATATGCAGTATACAGAATACTTGGTGAAATGGAAATGAAGGCCTATTGAAGATTCATCATGGTTATCTGAGACTGAGGTTAACTATTTTGGTTTCCCTCTAACTCATGAGAAGTGACAGGGTCGCTTTTCAAATTACCTCGGGTGTCTGATGCAGGAACATCTAGGGTGTAAGAGCAATCTTGCATCAACAAAAAAAAAATGTTGTTTCTTTTCAATAAAGGGCTAAATTTGGCAAGGTTACTATTTTTAGTAAGTTTGCATTTGTGCACGGTTGGATACAAAATCTTACACAGACCTCTAGAGTGGTGAATTGAAGCTAATGGTGAAGAAATCACTTCAATATCATTTGTCATTTGTGAGATATTAAAATTTCAAATTCCAAAAATCCTATTGAATATTCAAAGTCAAATTTGAGACAATTAGAGGCTCTGGATGGACCCAAAATTTGGTGGGAACCCCAAGCAATCTACCTTTAGGTACTGCTCCTGCACAACTGTCTTTTCGAAAGCTTTCCGAAAAGGTATTATAATTGAAAATCCAATGGTTGGATTGGAATTTATGGCCCTGTGAAGTTGACCTCTTTTGGAGGGAGATACAAATTTTGAAATTAAGCTGGTGGCTGCCAAAAAGGACTATATATGACCATTTTTGGGAACCCTTGGGGTAGTAGAGTTAAGGGGGGGAAGTGTATAATCAAGAATAGGCGGGAAAATAGAAATCCTATCTGATTTGGGGTTACAGAAGGCTGAAGATTCCAGAGTCTTGAGAGAGGGAGTTGTAATGTGTTGCAACCTATGGGGATTCATCCTCTGATTGTATTTGAACTTATGTAATGTAATATTTTGCCCAAATTAATAAAATATCATTCTATTTTCTGTGTGTAATTTCTGTTATTGTGTGTTTTATGAGTTACCCCTCTTTCATCATCTATATTTTGTTGGGAGGCATATGTCTCATCAAGGGAAACAAATATTTATAGCTCATGGATGGGGCTAGGTGAAGGATGGATAGGAGTAATTTGGATATCTTTCTCATGGATGGGTATGTGATTATGAATAAGATCAAGGTTTTCATGGATGCCATCTTGATCATGGAAGAGATATATGTTATGGATGGGTTGCATGGAAAGGATTTGATCTTGACTTAGACAAGAGGTTGATGTTTCCACATACTTAGGATAATACTCTTGATATAACTCTTGCGGTTTCATGGAAGCGAAAGTGGGAGGCTCTTGGATGAGTTTGATTGGTTCTTGAAATTCATCCATAAGAGAGTATGATGGGCTTTGAATTGGGCTCATGATAGGAGGCTCTTCAATTGGCTCAATGGCTTGTGGGTCACATGATGGGCTTGAAGGGATAAGCATGGCATTTGAAGGCTCATTGATAGGTGCTAAAATAGGTGTTTGACATGAGAATAAGTTGTTCCTAGCTAGTAGCCAATGGATCACATCCTTTGCAAGTGTATGGGTGGATGGGCAATGATGCAATACAAAGTAGTGGACCTTAAATCAACTCAAAATGATTAGATATCAACAAAGAATCAGACCTCAAACCCCTACCCAAACTATGCAACATCAACTCACCCTCAATGCCTAGTAGCCTTCCAAACTTTAAAAATAGGCATAAATTTTTAAAGACACCTCATACCCATGAACCCAAATTCTTTTTTGGATACCCATTATTTCCTATTCAAACATATTAGAAGATATTAAGTACTTATTTCAGAAGGTATAGGAGTTCTATGACCGAGCCCTCATGAATTAGGCCTAAATTGGTCCAATTTACAAAGCAATTCCCCTTCAATCATGCAATCTTCACTCAAAACCTTAAAAAAACAGATCTATATGTCACAAAACTTCAAATTCTACCATTGGTTAGTATAGCCATGCTCATCTAGGGTGCAAACTAGAAAACTCTTGATTTCTTCACAAATATGGGGGTTTTAATGAAAATCTCACATCCGCTCCAACCTAGAACAAACTAACACTTGATTCACCTTTAAATAGGCCTACCTATACTATAGGAACACTTACTTGGCCAGGTTGTATTCAAATTCACAAAGAACCAATACTTAGCCACCCTTTTCCCTTGGAAAATGCATGAAAATGCCCTTAGGGCATCACACAAAACCCACTTAGACTCCTTCCCTGCACAAAACCTTCCACACACATGTTAGAGACATCAGAACCAGCCTATCCACTAAGCCATAGGTTTATACAGTGGGTGGATAGGTCAATAAGCCATTTTTACTCTCAAAACCCTTGCACAAATTGCTTACACAGGCTGCCTTTACAAATTTGTTGATAAAATGAACAATACTCAATGAAAAAGCCTCAAATGAAATGCAAATGGAAGAGGATTCAATACTCTATCAATCCCAATTCATTTCATGGCAAAAGGAAACTTGTACAGGCTGTTCTAACAATGCAAAATTCTAAAAAATAGAGAAAAACATGGAAATCAGCCTTTTATTCAATTTTGTGTGTACCAAATCACAATCCAATGTCTATTCAACGTTTATATGGGATTTTTAAATCCATTCCAACTCCTTCAACCATGTATAACCACCTTTTAATTTCCCTACATTCTTGTGACCTTTCATCTTCTAAAACCCAAAAATGACTCAAGTACATTAAAATGGTCTCTTAGACCTTATTGAACACAAAACACAAAACCCTTAAGAAATCTAACCTAATGACCTCATTGAACCCACTCAAGGTGTTGGTGCTCCTACACCATACACCCCCCCTAAAAGGGACTTCATGTTCCATGAAGCACAATTTGTTACTCCTTCTCCCTGGTCTTCACTTGGTTCTTTGACTAGTGGAACTACATTCTTCCTCAGGTACTGTTGTCTTGTCAATTGGCCTCCATCATTGAGCTTATCTTTTTGTGCACACTACTACAACTTCTGAAATGTAGGCACTCCTTGTCCTTTATCACATGTTGATGCATGCCTTGCCTCTACAACAATAAGCTCACCATGTCCATCATGCTCTTGAACTGCCCCATTCTTTACCTTTGTTTGAGGCTTATACTTGTCTATTCCCAAGATATCATGGTTCTTCCAACCTTGCTGCAAACCATCTACCCTTACAACCTTGGTCATTGTCCCCCTATTCACTACATTGTTGGACCTCTCCAAATCTATACCTACAAATACAGATGGCTCTTCCACCTTGCTTCCGACTAAGGGACACACAACTGCCCCAATCAAAACATTATCATGCCAATTGACTAGTAACTCATTCTCCAACCTTTAATCAATTCTCAGACCTGCTATCCTAATGTTCTTAAGCTTTGAAAAGGCTGCAGCTCTTTCATCTGACCTCACAAACTCTTTACCTCCAAACATGATTACCCTAGCTTTACCTTTGTCATCTTTAACTAGAGGGGTCAATGTAAATGTTTGTCCATCCTTCTCAATGGTATAGGTATTGGCTGTCCCATCATATATAATGTGTTTGTCATATTGTCATGGCCTTCCAAGAAGTACATGACAACAATCCATTGGAAAAATGTCACACAACACCCTATCTTTATACCCACTAATACTAAAATCAACATAGGCTTGTTCATTGATCAAAGGAGATTGATTGCCACTCAACCAAGAAACTTTATAAGGCATCTCATGAGGAATTCTTTGCAGACCCAACTTACTAACCATCTCACTAGACACCATATTATCTGTTGAACCATAATTAATAACAACTTTGCATACTTTACCTCTACATTTGCATGTAGTCTTGAACAAGCTCCTCCTTTGAATCATGTCTTCTTCCTTAGGTGTTTGCAACAATGTCCTCAGCATTAGTGTCTCTCCTATCTCTGAAACAACTTCAACATATGGAGGTTTTGAACTTTTACACTCTTCCTCATGAACAAGTTGAGTTCTTTTTTCACCTTTCCTTTCACCACTTGATGTTGAACCTTGCTTTTCAGGGCACTTATAGGCTGGATGTCCAAATTCGTTACAATTATAGCATCTACCTGCAAACACATTTGAACTTCTTCCACCTCCAAATCTGCCCCTTGTGCCTCTAAAGCCACCTCTAGAATCAACAACTTGATCTTTGCCCTTGTGTGTGTCTTCTTGTCCTTCAAAAGACTATTGTGATGTAGGGAATACTCCTCTCCCTCTTACATTGCTACCTCTTCCTCTAATTGATTTGTCTAGCCTCTTTTTCATTTTCTCCTCAATTCTAATTGCCATTTGATAACATTCCTCTACATTTCTAGGATTAGCCAAAACCAATTCATCTTGTATGTTCAATCTCAAACCACCCAAATATCTAATAATTTTTTTCAGTTTCATTCTCATGATGACCAGACCTCATGCTTAATTTATAAAATTCCTCAGTATATGATTTCACATCCATTTCTTTTTGTCTTAAAAATTGAAGCTTTTTAAACATTTGAACTTCATAGTCTTTGGGTAAGAACTTACCTTTGATTTTTGCCACCATCTTGTCCCATGAAGAAATCCTTAACTTTCCTTGCTTTCTCCTCTTTGATTGTAGATAATCCCACCATAACAAAGTATGACCCTCAAGCTTGGTCTTTGCAATCTTTACTCTCTATTCCTCTGACACATCTTCACATTCAAAATGATTATCTAAAGCTGCAATCCAATCAAGAAACTCCTCATCATTGAGACTTCCTGCATACTTTTTCACATCTATTTTCACCTTCTTGTCATCTTTTACTGCCTTCAACAACTTGGCCATTCTCTGATCCTCAGGATCTAATTCTTCTTCCACATCTTCATACTCTCCTTCCTCTTCTTCCTTGGACTCACTTTCTTCCACATCTCTTCTCTTGTTTGTTTCCAGGGCTGCAATTCTTTCTTCCAACTCTCTCAATTCTCTAGCATGTCTATCCCACATTTCCTTCATCTCTTTAGCCATATATTTCCCTTTTGGAGGCATCTTGATAGTTTGTCCTTTCAACTTCTCTCTGATTCTTCACAAACCTATAAAATTCAATCAAAGACCTACTCCCTGATGCTTTGATACCAATTTGATGCAATACAAAGTAGTGGGCCTTAAATTAACTAAAAATGATCAGATATCAACAAAGAATAAGACCTCAAACCCCTACCCAAACCATGCGGCATCAACTCACCCTCAATGCCTAGTAGCCTTCCAAACATGAAAGATAGGCATAAATTTTTAAAGACACCTCATACCCATGAACCCAAATGCTTTTTTGGATACCCATTATGTCCTATTCAAACATATCAGAAGATATTAAGCACTTGTTTTGGAAGGTATAGGAGTTCTATGACTGAGCCCTCGTGAATTAGGCCTAAATTGGTCCAATTTACAAATAAACTCCCCTTCAATCATGCAATCTTCACTCAAAATTTTGAAACAATAGATCTATATGTCACAAAAGTTCAAATTCCACCATTGGTTAGTATAGCCATGCTCATCTAGGGTGCAAACTAGAAAACTCTTGATTTCTTCACAAATAAGGGGGTTTTAATGAAAATCTCACATCTGCTCCAACCTAGAACAAAATAACACTTGATTCACCTTTAAATAGGCTTGCCTGTGCTATAGGAACACTTTCTTGGCCAAGTTACATTCAAATTCACGAAGAACCAATACTTAGCCACCCTTTTCCCTTGGAAAATGCATGAAAATGCCCTCAGGGCATCACACAAAACCCACTTAGACTCCTTCCCTGCACAAAACCTTCCACACGCATGTTAGAGAAATCAAAACCAGCCTATCCATCAAGCCACAGGTTTATACAGTGGGTGGATAGGTCAATTAGCCATTTTTACTCTCAAAACCCTTGCATAAATTGCTTACACAGGCTGCCTTTAGAAATTTGCTGATAAAATGAACAATACTCAATGAAAAAGCCTCAAATCAGATGCAAATGAAAGGGGATTCAATACTCTATTAATCCCAATTCATTTCATGGAAAAATGAAACTTGTACAGACTGTTCTAACAATGCAAAATTATGAAAAACAAAGAAAAACGTGGAAATTAGTCTTTTATTCAATTTTGTGTGTGCCAAATCACAATCCAATGTCTATTCAACATGTATATGGGATTTTCAAATCCATTCCAACTCCTTCAACCATGTATAGCCACCTTTTAACTTCCCTACATTCTTGTGACCTTTCATCTTCTAAAACCCAAAAATGACTCAAGTACATTAAAATGGTCTCTTAGACCTTATTGAACACAAAACACAAAACCCTTAAGAAATCTAACCTAATGACCTCATTGAACCCACTCAAGGTGTTGGTGCTCTTGCACTAGGCAATATAGTGGATGGATGATAAGAGAAGATGGAGTGGTAGGTTTAGGATTAGATTAGGTGGAGGAATAATGGGATTGGATGGATTGGGATTTGGATTGGATTAAGGGATAATGTGCTTGGATGGATTGGAATTAGGAGTGGATAGAGGGGTAGTAGGACTAGATAGATTAGATGGTTGGTTGGTCAATAGACTAGGAATGGGATGACATGATGGTGTTAAGATGGGACTAGTAGGCTCATGTGTTGGCATGTGATCAGATGGTGATGGAGGATGTTCATAGGATGCAATTACTAGATTGGTATCTCCCTCGTCAAAGGATATTAAGTCTTGTAGCATAGGTGGACTTAGGGACACTTGTTTTTTATACAAGGGGCCACTTGGAGTAGGATTAGGTGACTCATAGGTATCTCCCTCGTCAAAAGATATTAGATCTTGCTCTAAAAGTGGAGTCAAGGATGTTTGACTTATATACAAGGGGCTATTTGAACTTGCATGTACCTCTTATGAAAACACCTTTTAGCTTTGTGAATGGGTTAGGTGATGATGTGGCACATAGGGTTGTGGTTGAATGTGTTGGAAGTTGTGATTATGTTGTGGTGGAGGGATTGTATAGGATAATGATTGTTGAGATATAGATTGATATGGATAATGATTGGGATTAGAAGAAATAGGATAAGTTGGTGTGGGGGTAACATAATAGGTGGATGGATAGGTTGATGTGATGATATAGGTGCCACATAGGATTGATGTAGAAGATGTTGATGTGATGATTGGATTTGACAAGTGACCAAGAGGTGTTGCATATGCAGGGATTGACTTGCTTTCAGTTTTGGGATCATGTTATAGACCTTTTGAATGATTTGTTGGTCTAGAGGTTTTGGTCCCTAGTGAAGTATGTGAATGATCTCTTGTGCTAGGTCCTCTAATGTTGGCATGGTGTCAAGTGTTTGATTAGGATGTCATTGCTGGGATGATAAGGAAAGATTGGTAGTTTGACTTAGGGAATATCAAACACAATGTAAATGCATAAACACACATGCCAAGCACAATGTTCAATTTTCCCTTCAAGATTAAATGTTATGATTAATCAAACACTTGTAAACACAACAACAAGCCCTAATGATTAATCAGGTAGGATATGGCCGATAATTCTTAAGCTAGGCTACACAAGGGTTAACTAGGGGTGTCCCTGATATACACAAGGTATGAGGGGCATAAATCTATGAACACTAGCCCATTGAAGGGATGTGGCATAAGCGTAAGAAAATACCACTTCACCTTGTGTTCGGAATCACTTGGGCCCAAAAGGCTGTCCCAATGACTATGTAGCTATATTGAGGTACAACTTTAGCTCTCCCCCTTTGATATACCCCGTCATAACACGTGGTTGAGGTCATCCCTAGGGGTGACAAAATCCCCTAGTGAGCCTCCTAGATAGGGTTTGACAAATCACAGTTGTTCATTAACTCTTAAGAAATTAAATTTGTGTTGAGAAGATAGATGAAAGCACTGGTTCATTTTAAGACCCAAATCCAAATGTGAATGAATACACTTGTTCGTTTTAGCTTGATTTCAATGTTGTGATCAAACAAGGTTGATTTTAAGCCCCAAATCAAAATGTGCAGGCAAGGAATGCTTAGAGATGAGAGATGGATTGATTGCACCTGATTTATTTTCATCCTTAAATCTACTATGTATGTTGATGCTCTTGGTTTTCCATCTCCTTAGATGCTCTTGAAAATCACTTAGACAAGAAGAAAACCAAAACTTGCAAGCCAACAAGGGGTTAGGTCAAAATATATGTGATTTGTTAAAAATCTAAGATAAATGATCTGATACAGTGAAATAAGTTTTATAAACAGAAAATTTAGATGATTCTAAGCAATTTTGTAAAAAATTTCGTCGATATCTGATAAGTTTTGCTCCAGATATGCTTGATTGAAGTTTTTGAAAGAAGCTAAGGTTTGACTAAGAAAGTGAATGATAAAATGATGAAATCACCTAATAAAACCTCCAGAGATACAAAGTTCATGAAATTATCTTTCCAATGACTATAAAAACTTAAAAATTTGACATGATTTGCAAAAATTATGGCAGTTTAAAAAAGAAAACTATTTTAAGGTTTAAAGAAAAAACACTATTCACGGCCTTAGAACACTATTCATTGCTAGAAATATTGTTCATTGCTGGAAGTACTATTCATTGTCGGAAAGCACTATTCATCGCTATAAACACTGTTCATCGTTGTGAGTACTATTCATTGCCAGAAGTAGTGTTCATCAGAAATCACTGTTCACTATCGAAAACACTATTCATCACTGAAAAGCACTGTTCACCACTAGAAACAATGTTCATCACCCTACAAACATTTGTTTAAATTTGACTTATAGTAAAAATGGTCAAATTATATGTTTTTTTCACCTCTTGGCCCTTCTAGATGCAACCGTGATGCCTATTTTAGGCCTGGAGATCACCTGTAATAGGTCCTTTGCAAAACTTGACAAACAAGGGTTAGAAAATATGCAAATTTTTACTACAAAAACTTGCAAAAATAGATAAGGAGATGTGAGTCCCACCGGGTGTGGGCATGTAGACGAGAAAATTTGGACAAAAACGAAAGATAAAACATAACATGCAATACCTTTTTACCCAAACCCTTAGAACACCTCAGATTGATGCATGCATGGTTGATCGATGAATGGTTGAATGTTGATTGCTCATAGTCACAACATAATGATTGATAGGAGATAAATAGATGGAAGATAATAGATGAGGATGGATGAGAAGATTGAAGAAGAATGATGCAAAGGTTCTAATGATAATTCGACAGCATAAGGCTATTAAACTCAATGCATTCAAATGGCTTATGAGAGGCCATATTTATAGGCAAGGGCTACTTTCTGATCAACGGTGAGGAATAAAAGAAGAAATCAATGGATGAGGATGAAAGAGAGATAAGAATGAACATGCACATGCCAAGTGTCCATAAAAAGACACTTTATTTAGAAATCTTAGGTGGGTTATTGATGAGGATAAGATTCTTTTCTCAAAATAGCATGCTTTTTCTATTTTGAGATTTAAGTGATGAGGATAGCTGATTTGTTTCTAATTTATTAAATCTTCCCACATTTTGATTTTTCTATTTTATGGACAAGAGGGCCCACTTGCACGATTTTATAAAAAAATGATAGAGATAAGAGTGGATGAGATATAAATTAAATAAATAATTTTTATTTAATTTATGTGCATAATGAATAAAATAAAATAAAATATTTTATTTTATTTATTTTAGATGAAAGATGGGATAATTAAATAATTTAAAATAATTTAATTATTGATGGCAAATAGAAGAAATAAGGAAATTAATTAAATAAATAGAATTTATTTAATTAGTTATGGAGATGGGGAAGAAATTGAGATTTTTGATTATAAGTGTGTTAGACAAAATGAAGGTATGCGATGTAATATGAGTTTAATGCATAAATAATGAAATGGGCCAATTTTGGGTGTCTATAGAATCATGACTTGTTTTGAATGAATTAGGTCCTGGTACAATTTTAGGTGTCTACACCTCCAATGTGATAGGTGTAGTAGAGATATAGAGGAGAAAATGATTGCCAATAATGGGGGCCATAAGTATAGGGGGCGATGCAAGATATTCGTTGATTTTATCAAAATCCTATTGACATGATGCATCCTACTAGAAACTAACACATTTTTTTAGAAGATGGGAGAGTGGTTGAAATTTGTTAGCTAGTTGGGCAATGAATCATTCGATAGCTTGAAGTTTACCTTGAAGAATCTATAACTACTACAAAATTCTTTGTGGAGGCATTATTGTAATGGCTACAACCTTGGTATGGTATACTTCAATTCCTCATTGGGAGACAATGAAAATAGGGAGTTTACCCGATCTTACTCCAAAGACACTTTTTGTGATTGAGATGCACCTTGTATTTTTTGAGATGTTGAAAGATGCATTCAAGGACTTGTGAATGTCTTGTAGACACCTAAAGTTGCCCCTTCGTACCATTTATCAATTTGTCGCATTTTTTTTTAAAGATAATGCACCTGATAAACTTTTTAACGTGACTGGTGATGCTGGCGCGACACGCCCTCCAGCTCCACACTAATGCTTTTGCCCGGAGCGATGAACTAGTGAGGCCACAACACGGGGGACCTCATCCCCAAGAAGGAACACTTCAAACCCGCAAGCTCATTGGCCCAGTGAAGGCGTAAAGCCTGCAAGCTCGTTGGCCCAACGGGGGTTTGAACTCTGGTGGCCTCCACTACAATCGAGTGACTTAACCACCGAACCATGCCCTTAACAGCATTTATCGATTTGTCGCATTATTCACCACTGCATATGTCTATTTTGTCTAGCACACTTGTGTCAATTATCTATTTTCTTCTAAATTATCCACTTCTATCATTAAATAAATAAATAATATTTATTTAATTAATTTCATCTATTTTCATTATCTTTATTCTTCTATTTTCTATCTATAATTAGATAATCTTTAATTATTTAATTAAATCCCATTATTCTTCTAAAATTAAATAAATTTTCTAAATTTATTTAATTTGATCTTTTTAAATAAATAAAATTAATATTTTATTTATTTATCTTCTCATCATGCATATAAATTAAATAAATTTATTTATTTAATTTATATTTATTCTTCCAATTTTCTAAATTTAGCTTTTTCCTCCATCATTTAAAAAATAAATTAAATGAATTTATTTGTTTAATTTATTTTTATCTTATAATTTTCCTCTTTTATCACTTTCTTCCGTGTACAAGTCAGCCTTTTCCTTAGTATGTCAAAAATTAAATACAAAAAATGATTTAATTGGTTTAAAAATAAATTATTCTTGTCATCCAACTCTTAAAATGGAAAATCATTCTATTTTTAGGAAAATCAATCTTGTCTTCATCAACAAAACCAACTAAATCATTTAATAAAAGCTTTTCCTATGGACACATGTCTTGTACACATTCATCCATGCCTCTTGAATTACTCAATTGTCCATTCTACCATTTTTTCTCCACCATTGATCAATCTTAGTTGAGAGCTATATATACACCCTCTCATTTCATTCCAAATGATCCCACCCTCTTTAGCATCTAGATTATTGTCTTATGCATATCGCATCCATTGAGCATCCATTAAGCACTTTGGACATATCATCTATCATCATGGCAGCTTTGGCAACTATGGTTGTTCACTTTTGACAAGCAATCCACATTCAACCAAGGAATCCATACAATCTAGGTGACATTGTCCTTTAGTTTGCTTTAATTTTGTGTCATTTAGATAGATTTCTTGAAGGTGGTAGGATTGGGTTTTTGTTGTAAGGCTTGATCTTGTTAACCTGATTTTTCCTGCTCCACATTCTGGTACGCCCGATGGGACTCACGTCCTTGATTGATTTTTCATTGAAAATTCATTTTTTGAAGTCTAAGTATGGAATACCGCAATCGATCGACAGAAAATTGTATTCAGTTTGTGGAAAATCACCTTTGAATGGCTATGCATCACCTATGGCCTACGTCTTATCGCCTATGGTTTGTCGAGAGTCACCTCTAGTTGTATTAGGGTTTTACTAATATATTTTTTCTTTGCAGGGTTTTTCTTCAATCTTAGTTGTGTCTGATTTGGGTTGCAAGCTGGTTTATTTGCTAACCCTAATTTTTTTATCCTCAAGATGGTTTATTTGGGGTTGAGTTTATCTTTTGACCTAATCATATCACATTATTGGATCTCTTATGTTTTCGCTGTAGGGTACATATTTGATTCAGTAGATCCATCTTTCTGGGTTATTAGGGCCTTATATATCTATTCTATGATCATTTGTTTGACTTTATTATTTGAGTTTTGTAGGTTGGAGACAGTTGAACACCTCTGGATGACAGAAAATCACTTCTACGTAGTGCCTAATCACCTTTGAATTGCCTAGGACCGCCTCAGGCTCACACAACATCACTTTTGCATAGCCCAAGATCGCTTATGATCGACATAACATCACCTTTGGTAAAATCAAGTCACTTTTTGATTCTATGTCAATTGCTTTTGCATTCTATTTCATCGCCTTTGGTCTGAGATGTTGCAATCTTGGTTTCTTTGAAGTTAACATCTATTGGTGTAGCCATTTATCGATTGTCAAATAAAGGTGAATTTGAAACTACTAACAAATTTGTTGCAGGTCGATTAATCAAAGGTTTATCTTGTTTTCACTAATCTAGGAACATTTCGTTTGGTGCTTAAAAAAAACTTGTTTTCTTTGCTTGTTTGCTTTGCTTATTTTCTTTGCTCGCTTGCTTATTATTTTTGTTGCATTTACATGTCTTACATTAGTAGAGATCCCTAAGCTAATAACAAAAGTTTCCTCTCCCCTTGCCTATCAAATGGATCTTGAGTGCAAGAGAACTTTTTATTATCTTTAGAGAGGCCTACCTTGGTGGGAAAAGGGGTACTCACCCCAATGGAATGGCCTTAAGTGGTACTTTTGTTTGGTCCCCTATATGAAAAAGGATAAGGTCAAAGCCAAGTCTAACCAGTATTAGCATTTATCGTACATTGCTAGTTTGAACAGAGGTGTATGTTGTGTATATGAGACTCCTAGTAGGACTGCTTAAAGCTTTAAGTGGCTTGCTAGATGCTCATAATGTGCTAGTCCCCCGAATCATTACTAGACACCTTTAGATTAGAAGCCCACCCCTTATTTGACCTTGTGGTTATTTGTTCAAGGCAAGAGGAAACATAATCCTCTCTAGATTCTCACCATATGGCTCCCTTGAGATGAGACTAAAATCCTTGTCTTAGCATAAGCTACTTGTAGCTTTCCAAGGAGAGGTTGATTGGGTCATCCTTCTAATCTTGGAGGCCCCTACCTGTCCTCTCTCACAAAGATAAAAGTGTACACACCCACTCGAGGTGTCCCTATACTTGAGTCAAAGGAGATTCCAAGTTGTTAGCTTGACAAGCTGCCATTGACCTTGACCTTAGGTAGAGTAAGAATTTGTTTTCAAGTGTTTTTGATTTGTGATAAGACCCATGGAAATCTTGGCCTTGAGGGGTTGCTGAACATACACATTTACACCAAATCAATCAAACATTAGCTATTATGTCTTTGCTATTTGTTCTCTTGCAAATTACCTATCAAAAACAAGTCACTGTCACTGAAACTCACCTTTGCATAGTCCATCCATGCCTTTGCATCATATCCAGTCGCCTTTGAATGACAGAAACTTGCCTCTGAGTCATCCTGAATCACCTCTGATCATCATACACTCACCTTTGAGTTATCTAGAGTTTACTTTGCACCATTCCCAGATCGCCTTTGAGCTATAGAAAATCACCTCTAATCAATAGAATCACACCTTTAGGTTATCCTGAGTCACCTTTGAGCTATCCTAACTCGCCTCTGGTTGGCACAGCCTTGCCTTTGGCAATCTACAGACTCTCTCCATTTATCCAGTCTAAAACCCCATTCTAGAAAGTCCTTATCCTTCTCATCAGTTTTCTAGATAGTACACTGATCATCTACAACCAACACTCATCTTATTCACCCTGATCACATCATATTTTGGACCTTTTGAGCCCCTGGATTCTCTTGAGACTTTAAAACAACCACAAACATAAGTCAATCAATCCAATCAACATTAGCCTTGATCATCCTTTGGCTTTGTTCAGTATCTAGCTTTTTGATCATATCACAACAATCATTTTGTCTAGCTTAAGAGAGTGGTTCCTTTTGAGTCTGGCTATATCACCATCATCAATCAATTTGGTCTACCCTTGAGTTCATGAGTCTATCTCTTGGGAGATAACCTTATCCAATCAAGCCAATCCAAATCAATCCAACCAATCAATCAATCAATCATCAATCAATCCATCCTATCCAAATCAATCAGCAATCTAATCAATCAATCAATCCAATCAATTGATCAAATAAATCATCAATCAATCAAAAAACCAATCAATCTAGGAGTCTTAACTTTGTCACACATGTTCAACAATCTCATCCATCATTAATCAATGCCTCAAACTAGGAGTCAATATAAGGCAGCTATGGAGGCTAACCTAAAAGAATTTCAATCTACGCCTCTCAAGGATGCCTCAAAATTCACGACTGGAATGGATGCTAATATCTTTGTACCAAAATGCTATACTATCGGACCTTCATCATGAACTCAAACACCACAATATCATTTTTCTCAACCTACCTATGAAGAATCTCAAGATGATCTAGAAGAGTTAGAAGACTTTGAAGCTTTACAAACCATAAATAGGCTCTTAAAGTCCAATCCTGATAAATTTCTCTTACACTTAATTCAAGGAGAATTCAAATTGCCAAGTGACTTTGACATGTCCACAATCATCTAAAACAAGATCCAATCAATGATACTATTGTTGTTAGGAAAACCCACAAGGCTATTACTACCATGTCCACCAAACCCACAACATTTACACACAACATCCAAACACCACCTTTGACTAATCAATCCATCCATCCACTCCATGCATCCTCTACATCTAGGGTGTGTGCAAGAAGTTGTGTCCACTTATTGGCCAAAAAGTGGAAGTGTTTTCCCTGATTTTCAGAATTTGTCACATTTGACCTAAAAATTTGAAGCACTTAAACGTGGAATCTTGAAAAAAGTAACTAAATATGAAATGTAGTACTTGGAGTCTAGTTTCCAAATATGTAATTCTTTTCAATACCCAGATGATAGAAATTGATTTTGAATAGGCATTTCTAAAAACCACTGTTTAAAAGTCATTTTTTTTACTATACCATGTACGTGTACGTCATCCATATTTTGACCTAAATAATCATATTTTTGAAAATCCTTTTGAGAAAAGATTTTTAACTCACTGAAGCATGTTTTCCATATTTTTTTGTAATTTTTTATTGAATATTTTTTTTTATTAATTTTTTATTGGCCATTTTTTGTCTTTTAAAAAATCATCGTGTACGTCACGCATAAGATGACCTAAACTTAACACTTTTTATTTTTATTTTTAAAATTGAAAAGAATTGTCTAAAGTACGTTTTCCTACAATTTTTTTTACAAAAAAATATTTTAATAAAAAGTTATTAAAATACTAAAAAACTTTGATAATTAAAATTTATGGACTTATTTCATCAGAAATTGATTAAAAAATAGAAAAAATAATCCAATTGTAAAAAAAATTACATATTTGGAATCTACACTATCTGATCTATAATTGGTTTTAATTTTGTTAAAATATTCTGCAAAATAGACCTTCAGATATATGCCCAAAGTCAATATTTGTTGTGACATTGAGAGGGCCTTCAAGAACCTTCAAGTTGTAGGTCAAACTAGGTTCAGAGGTCAGGTTCGGGTCCCCAAAGCATTTTCTGAACCAGGTTACAAAGCAAAACCTGAGCTTAAAATTCAAATTTTAAATAACGTGATCCTGTTTCTTACTCCACCGGTGCAAAACAAAATGGGATCCCGTTTAATAAATGGGATCCCGTTTAATAAACGAGATCCCATATTAAATGGGATCCTGTTTATTATTTGTCTATTTTTTTAATAAGACTGTACTATGACTGTCAGCCCTGCAACTTGCTCTACAGTACGGCCGACAGCAACATTTGCAGCAATCTCTACCATTATTTTTTCTTTTGCAGGTCCATCAACTTGGAATATTGTTTGAATTTTGATAGAAGCCATAATTGAGACACTATTTGAGTGAAATTTTGTTGAATTGGTACTTGTTTGAAGGACTTGAACAAAGAAGAAAGGCTTTCAAGTTTTTTACATTCATTTGTACATGTTTCATAAATTTTTTAATCATGGGATCACAAAGTCGTAATAAGAGGAAAGATAGGAAGGTATTAACTCCTGAAGAAATTGAAGCAAAGAGAGATAAGGAGGCAAAAATACAAAGAGATAGAAGAATAAGGATTCAATCAATGAATAATGCTGAAGCATCTAATTCCACAACTATTGAAGATAAAAACATTAAGGAGACCATGGATGTAGACTTTGCAAATTTGCAAGAGGTGAATGTGGAAACTAATACGATTATACAAACTACTCCTGGTATGTTTTCAAATCCCTCTATCAATGATATGGAGAATGTTTCAATAGACACAAATCCAGGTACTTCTTCAAATCCACCTTTGAATGAAATGGAAATAGTGTTGATAGGAGATTTAAAACAAGCTGGATATAACAATGTTGAGATTGATAATATTCGTAGAGATCAAAATTTGAAACAAATTGTTGTTGAAAATGAAAATGAAAACCAAAACCACTTTGTTGTTGAAAATGAAAATGAAAACCGTTTTGTTGTTGAAAATGAAAACAAAAATCCTTTTGTTGAAAATGAAAATGAAAACTGTTTTGTTGTTGAAAATGAAAACTGAAAATCCTTTTGTTGAAAATGAAAATGAAAGCTGTTTTGTTGTTGAAAATGAAAATCTAGGATGTGATGTTGAAAATGACAATTTTTTTTTTAAAAATTGAAAGAGATGTTTTGGATAATCTTCCTGGTAAAATTTCTTGGAGACAAATAAGAACACATGCCAATAGATTATACAAGGAATTTTTTTATCGTAAAAAACTATCGTTTCAATGTCAACTAATGATGCAATTAATGAGAATGTGGAAAATGAGAAAAGTAATGAAAATGTTAGGCATTTTTGTTAAACCAAGAAGAAAAGATCAATCACTAAAACATGCTATGTCTACTATTGCTAGTGCCATTGAGTCTATTGGAAGTAATAGTCGATCCAAAGATAAGAATACAGCAAGACGAGCTATAACAACTGTTATAGTGAATAAAAACAACTTTGAATAGAAGAATGGTAAGCAATATTAGTGGAATTCTAAAAATACATCCTAAAACATTGGTAAGAGCGGCAAAAAAGAAGAGAAAGTATAGAAAATGATCCAATTAACCAATGTTGGAGTTTTAGTGGTTGACTCCCGAGATCTGACATAAAACTAAATGTTGAAATCAGATTTTTGATCAAAAAATATTGGGCATGATAATACTAGGGTATCATCTAATGCTAGAGATGTTTTAAAATTAAGAGTGGGGTCCAAAGTTTGCGATCCTCATCCAAAACATCTATTAGATACAACGCAAACTGAATTTTATAAAAAATTTGTGATGAATTAGTGTTACCTGGTAATATTAAAATAAGTCAAAGATTTTTTGAAAATGCAAACCATGGTATGTAAAGATTAATAAGCAATGAATATCTTGTTGTTGTAAAATGCATGTTTAATTTCGTTATTATTATGATGTGTTTCAATATATACGTTGTACTTTACATAGTAACATGATTATATAGGAATGTGATATTAATATGCCAACTGAAGCAATAAAAGAGTTTATATCAAGTTTGTTTTGTGAAAGATCTAATGAAAAATCATTTTAATTTAAGTTCATGTATTTCTGGGACAATGCAATAGTTGTGGCAATCTTTCTTGTTAAGAGTTTGTATGCATGAAAGTGTTGAAAATGATTTTGGACAACAATTAGTAGATGCTAAAAGATTTAAGAATGTTGAATATTCTTTAAAAGATGGAAAATTTGGAAAGCGTTGTGATTTAATTATAGAAAAAGGTTAGTGTGCAGCATCCTATCAGAATTTAAGAGTAAAATTGTACCAAAATATGTCAAGCATTCTCAACAAGTTCGATGGCTTGATGGTCAATTTCGTGAATGTAGAAACATATTTCCAATTGGTACTATATTATCAGTGGTTTATTTTGTGGAAAACTGTACTTTAGCTCTGCAAGAGGAAATTCAATCACAATATTACAATTTAGTGCAGGTTGCTATGTTTGTTCATATTATTTATAGACATGCAGATGATAGTACAGCGAATGATATAAAAGTTTTGAGGGAGTATCATTTCTATTTGAGTGACAACTGGTTACACTCATCAGAGTTTGTTCAATTTTGTTTCAATATATTTTATACAAATTTAAGAGAAAGAAGAATTCAGATGACTGAACATCTTATATGGTCAGATAATTGTATGGGGCAGTTCAAGAATGCTTGAATGTTCTGTTGGTTAAGTAGGGTTCACAAGGAGAATAATGTCTAACATATGTGGAATTTTTTTGAAGCTGGACATGGTAAAGGAGAACATGATGGAGCTGGTGCATGTGTTAAAAAAATTCTTGCTAGACAACAATTGGAATTTGAGGATGCAGTAAAATTTAAAGATGCACGTGGGATTGTAGATTGGTGCAATACAAGATTATGTACACCTGGATCAAGCGAGTACTCTACAGTTCATCGATTCTTTTGGTTGGTTGAAGAAGAAAATATTCTACCTAGACTTGATTGTCAGACAATTAGTGGATCTACTAAATGGCATTCATTTAGGAGTTTGAATGCAAGTACATGGACTATCTGGACAAGGGAGCTTGCATGTTTTTGTCAGTTTTGTATTTGAGGAGATTGGGAAGCATGTGGGAATACAGAATGGGTTGAAGAGTGGAAGCAAAGATCATTGACACTTGCACAAGCACACGATCAAAATGAAACAACAATTGAAGACAATGATCAATTATTTGCATCAGACGATTATGATCGTGTTTCAGACCTTGTACAAGAAGGTAATTTAATTCAAATTATATTTCATTATTTCACTTCATTACTAATTTGTAGTGCTTTTATTTATATTTATATGTGTACATATGAATGCATGTATGTTGATTGGTCAAATTTTATGGACATGTGCAAGTTATTGAATCAAAATTTGTTTGCAGGACATGTGTATGTTGTTGTTGCACCAAAGAAGAATGAAGAGGAAACAAAATATTGGTTGGCTCGTCGTGTGGAGACTAAACATAAGCTAATAGCACCTCGAGAAGATGATGATGGCTTTCCTTATCCAACAGGTTTGGTGATCCCCTTAAGACATCCCCTTAAACAAATTTTGATAACAAGTCTTTGATCCCCTTAAGCAAATTTTAAGAACTTTTTTGATCCCCTTAAGCAAATTCTAAGAATTTCTTTGATGGTGGCTATCATTATCCAATAGGTTCGGTGGTGGTTGTTGGCACATGGCTACGGAAATACCTAATAAGGAAGAATGGTTTGCCTGCATTTGAAGATTATGAAACACATAAGAAGATTATACACTACTCACATTTGGTGTTGGCAACAAATATAAAATTGGAGAGGTATCGTGGAAAACCTACAAATAAAGAGTTCTGGAACATTTCTATGGAAGACCATGAGACAATCATCGATGTGTTGGAAAAAAGAGAGGATGGAGATGGTACAATGGAATAAGTAAATACAGGTAAATATAGTTAAATAGATTTATATTGTTCTTTTAAATACATCAAATACATGTTTTGATATTTCTTGTGCATTATTAGTTGAAAAATTGATTTAAATTATCCTTTTATATCCTTAGGTCATCATCACAAATTCATCACATACTTTGAAACAAAAACTTGAGAGGCACTTGTAAATACAGGTACAAATTGTGTATATCTAGATAGTTTTATATAAATTATTAAAATACATGTTTTGATGATATATTGATAAATTGCTTGTATTATTTTTATATCAGGTGGTGTGAAGACCTGCTACATTCCCCACAAGTTTTGTAAACATTATTTTGAGTTGGCATGAAGACCTGCTACATTCCCCTACAAGTTTTGTAAAAATTATTATTCTATATATTTTATTTGTTAAATTATGCGCATGTTTTTCTACTTTGAATTTACTGTAAATTTAATTTTATTATATTGTTAAATTGGGTTGCTTTGGGCAACTTCACCAAATTTTGAGAACTTAAGACGTCCCCTTAAGACATCCAAAAAGTTAGCATCTTTGTAGGTTAATTAACATGGCCAATTTTTAGTTGTTAATGGACCACAGTACATCCTACGTATTTCAATAACCATATATCTCTCAATCCAACTGGATTACACTAGATCATCTTTATTCTATCCTTAAAATTTCTTCTTTATATTTGACATGCTCAATAATGAAGATGAACTATTATATGTCCATGATGTGTTCATCATGCATGTATATGTCCTCTCTATGTTAGCAATGATATGAAATTAACATTTGTCACTAAATGTATATGTCCTCTTCCCAATGTAAACAAAAAGTACTGAGAAAATCCATGATTGTCAAATAAATTCTAATCCAATAGCATAATCTAGATCTTGATTATCAAGCAAATTTTAGAAGAAATAATCTCTAGCATCAACCATATAAAATCTACAAAGAGAGATAAGCTATTCTAAGCCTCTTGTTTATATTTGCATTTATGAGTCTCAACTCATTTATTTTATGTTAACTAATTAATAAAATTTAAAAAGCATGCTATTAGACCTAAATAACTATAGCCTATGTTTATTTTCCTACACAATCCTAGACTAGAAAAAAAATAGATTTTTTTAAAATTAAACAAATATAACTTATAGATCACTATGACTAAAGTTATAAGCAAGTTCTATTTTGTGTATCAAATTCTTAAATGAGCCATGACCTTTTACTATTTAAATGATGTGATATATTAGCGTGGGCTTAGGTCGATACTATTTAGTTAGTTCCATAAAATATAAGATATTGTTAGGTCGATACTATTTATCTTTTGTATTGGAAAATTTTGAAATATTGACGTGTTAATTTGTTGATATTTTCTAGAGTGAAGAAAAGACCTGACAAATCTTAGAAGCCCTAGTGAAGGATATCAAGAAATGGGGCACAAGGGTAGCCAAAGCTCCACTAATATTTATCTTACCAAGACAAAGCAATTGAAGTGCGTAGCTTCTCCTTCTCACCTTTATTTTGCAATTTTCTTATAAAATCTATTAGATTGGGATTAAAAACTTAAAGTATTGTAGATTAGTATCTAGTCTAAGATGTTAAATTTTTACCATGTTTGAAATTGTTAAAATTCCTTGGGGGAAGAAGTTCCCTTTCAAAATATGCATCAACAAGTGTTGAATCAATTTTGCACATCATCAACATTATTCTTCTAATTAGTTTATCATGTTTGGATAATTTGTATAGATAGAGAAGTTCATACTATTAAATTGTGGCATGTATAACACTATACAATTCTTCTAAATCATTGAATACAATTATATTACAAAAGTCTTATATGGTCATCTTGAATGTGTATTTGCGTACTTTAAATCTAGAGTTTTTTAATGGATATGAACTACAAATTCTATAACATAACACACTTAGAAATTACAAGTTTTGACATCCTTTAATCCTCCTAGGATTCAAATCAAATAAGACAGGTTCAAAACATGTTTTTTCAAGTGGTTTTTTTTGCATATACAAGTTTTGGAAAGAACTACTCATAAATTTGTTAAAATGAAATACTTTTCAACCAAACAAAAGAGTACAAATATATATTTAGTCATTTACAACTTCCTTTATATAAAGTCATAAGGGGAAGATTATTTAACAGATATATAACCTTAAAAAAGATTTCCATAATTATAAACTATTTAAATAAAACAACAATATCCACATGAAGAAAACAATGCCTACTTATTGTCTATCCAAATAACCCACACAAGAACAAATGGAGGAAGGTTAGGTTGTATAAACTCCAGGTCCATGAACTCAAAAAATATACAAAGTCCCATACATTCAAAATATAAAGTCCATGTTCAACTATATATATATATATAAAGTCTGGATGAAAAATAGTATATAACATAGTCCATGAAATAGTCAAATTATGTAGCCCATGTTCAATAACCTATCACATACTATCTCTATCATCAAGAGTCCTCTTCACACCATGCAAACTACTCAGATGCTGAATGACTCTGTAGAAGAGAAAGATTTAGATGAAATCAGATGTAAGATGATTAAAAATGATTTAATGACAATTTTTAAATTTATAATTTTTATCATATTATAATTAAATTACCATGTGAGGCTGAGAGGCATGCTCTGGTGCACCTAGACCTGTCTCTACATGCTCTGAATCAATCTATTTAATACAAGAGAAAGTTCAAGTTGAAATTAGATGTATAAGATGATTTTAAAAATGATTTAATTCAATTTCATTTATAATTTATATAAATCATATTTAAATTATTATACCGTAAGAGGAACTTGTTGTGCATCCTCTATTCCAGGACCTATCTCTACAGGCTTAGCTACATGACATGTCTCAAGCTATAAAAGAAAAAGAATTTTGAACACATGTCAACATATATATCTATCAAGAAATTTAATTTAAATATAATCTAAATTTTAAATTATACCGTATCAGGCTGCCCATCTCCTCTGTCCTCCAGCTCTACATGTGTTGTGTGTTGATGAAACATGTCACTAACAAGCTCTTGTACAAGGTCATTTCTAAGTTAGCACATGTGTGTACAAATTAGGTTTTAAAACATATATATAATTGACTTGTGTACATGTTATACATTTTTTAACAACCTGAAATGTAGTCGACTCCTGATATAAGCTTGGATTATCCAATTGTGCTACAATATCCATCCTCATTGTTGTGTCAACCTGCATAGACATATTTTTAATATATATATATTAAATAGTACATGCACGTTTTTAGATACAGTGATATATCAAAATAGAAAAATCTAAGTATATATAGTTTTTTAAAACAATATACATACTGTAAAAGTGTCTTGTGAGATGCCCAATGATGGAGGAGCGCTTGAGACACCCTAAGATGGAGGATTCAATGTGGAAGAAACCTAAACCAGTTCATAAATATTTAATGTACACACATTCAAGACTAAATTACAAATTAATATCAAGACAAATAAAATTAATATTTAAAATATAAATCATTCAAAATGTACCCCAAATGGGTGCCTGAGATGAACAGGTGTCGATGAAAAATTAATTCGATCAATGGTCGGACCTGTTGCCATCATCTACACCAAACAATTCGATTGTTAAAATATTAAACAATTTAATTGATCTATATGTTGATTAAAAACACGTGCTTAAAAAAATGTTATAAATTCAACATGTGTACATAACCTATATATACCTGTGTCGAATGATCAGTGGGATGATCCTCAGCAAATAGATAATCAACAAATGATTCACCCACATTATCAAATGATGCATGTGTAGCTGAAGTGGGTGCAGCTAGCTGATAAGGTCCATAACACAAATGATTGCAACTCATGCATGTATGAGGCATTGACACATGTGGAGTGGTACTAGGACCACTTCCATCATCAACTCCTCCATGTTCTCTAACCTGAGCTACCATCATAGAAGTCTGCTCATGTAGGCTACCTGAGAGTGCACTCAATGTGCCTAGTGTGGATATCACTGTACGATGCTGGAAGAGCGAAGGAATGACAGCAACAGGAGGGTTAATAAGAGGTTGAACAAGCACGGGTCATTGGGGATCAACCCGTGCCCCCAACCTCTATTGTCGCATGCCACCACCAATACCCTGGAATGATCTAAAATCAAAGTAGTTGGGTTTTTTATTCAGAACAAACTCTGCATATAATTTTCTCAAAAAATATAAAGGAACCTCACAATTAGCATGAGGTGGATAATCAAACACCATCCACCATCTATCCCCAAAATTGGTAGACATTCCTTCATGCCTACACCACTTGATTGATATTCTTTTCTTATTTGCAGGAATAGGTTCATTTGTAATGGGATGTCTAAAATATTGTGCTAATTGAGCTTTTGTGATTTTCAGATCCAAAATAGTCTTATAGGAGAGGCCATCAGCATAAAATTGAGGCCTCTCCTCTCTCCATTTCCAGAATCCATCAAAGTCTGAGTCAATAAACCTCACAGAATCTACAATGTTTTGCATCAAATATGCAAAACATACCACGTGAGGAGGCATGAATTGTTCATTGTGAATGGAATTCAATTTTTCTTGTATGGAATCCACATTTTCATTAATTATGGCTCGCAAGTGAACCTGGTTAGTTCCAGGTGGGGGTGGAGGTGGGGGTGGAGGTAGGGTTGGAGGTGGGGCATCTGGAGGTGGGGCATCTAGCGCTGGGGGTGGGGGTGGGGCCGGATGATCTTGTGCATTGAGGAAGTCGTCAACATCAAAGTGAATATCATCCAGATTCATGATATATATAAAAAAGATATGAACCTGCATATATACATATAAACATACAAATTTAAAATTAAATCAAGAATATATATATATATATATAAATTATAAATATTTACATATAATGTACATGTTCAAAAATTATAAATTATATACATATGTTTCAAGAAATTACACTTTCAGAAATAAATTTAAATTAAACATACAGATACATGCAATTTTCAAATTGAAATCAAGGGATTTTCATTTGAGAGCTAAATTTTGATTCTTATAGTGAGGGAGACAAGAAATATCAATTTAATAGTATGTACAGATCAATTTAATAGTCTAGGGCTATAAGGACTACCATAATTCAAATTTGTTCTCAAGGTTTGTTATCATATGTTAGGTCCAAGGTTTCAATTTTGTTAATTTTTCTATGGAGTTAGGTCCAATTTTCCAATTTTGTTAAATTTTCTATAGGAAAGAGGAAATCATTGAATGTGAACTTTAGTATCTTGTATAATGTTGTCATGACCATTAAGGACTAAACATTAATTGTTATTAAATTCCTCTAGATTGTTATATGGACCTTTAAGATAGCCTTAAACCAATAACAGACTTGTCATGAGGGACAATGAACTACAAAGGGACAATGAAATTGTTGTTAAGATGTAAGACTCCTCTAGAGATTCAATTGCATTATCTAGATAATCAAAGAGACATATATATCAATGAAGGGTGAATGTCTAGGATTAGGTGGTGGTGAGGGTAATGAAGGGATTGATGGATTAGAAGGTGGATGGACCAATGAATTAGGATTGGGATTACATGGTGGTGTTGGGATAGGACTAGTAGGCTCTTCGATAGGCATTCGATTGGATGATGATGAAGGATACCCATATAAGATGCATAATCTAGAGTGGTGTTCCCCTTGTCAACGATAACATAAGGATTTAAGGACACTTTCAATCTTGGTGAAAAGGGTAACTTGGACTTGCACATTCTTGTTGTGAAGGAACTTGATAGTCTTGTTCAAAATATATGCATCATGATCTACAAGGTTCTCATGATCATTGGGAGGAAATTAGGAACCTCTTAGGATTGTGACTTTGGGTTTGGCATGGTCAACTTGGAGAGGTTGTGTGGCCCATATCCCTATAAGAGGACGAAGGGTGATAGGAGGTTGTAGGATGGCTAAAAGCATTCACATGATGATAATGTTCAAGTTTAAATCAAGATATGCATCATGGTCTACAAGGTTCTCTTGTTCAAAAGGTTCATCATATTCTACAAGGAACTCACAATCATTGGTACCAAATTCAAGACCTCCTATTATGACCGGGGGTTTCCTATTGATTATGAGTTCAATACTTGCTTCTTTTTTATTGTCACAACCATTTTGGACAAAAGAAATGAATTAGAACAGATGCATCTATGCTATTGAATGATGTCATAGAAACCAATGGACTATCATACCACCTAGGTAGAATCATAATGAACATCTGCAAGACTATAACTAGACTTGGAGTCTAACTACCTTGAGGTGGATATCTTGTGCATGCCACATGTTCTAAAAACCTAAATTTGGTGAAGTTGCCTATGGCAACCAAATTTGATAATGGAGATAGGATTGAAGTTACTAGTTGCCTACCTGACTAATCTGAGTATGAAGATGAATATATTCTGATGATTTGTGATTTAAATTTAATGAATAATTTGATGAGCTTTGTTTTTAACTCGTGATTGTAGGGATTCAATGTAGCTAGAAAAAGATAAATTAGTCAAGATGGTTCTAGCTTGATTTTGTTTCAGGTATTTTCTATTTGCAAAATTATTGTTTTCTATTTAGTTGTTAGTCCCAACTCTTTCCTTTTAAGAAGTATATCAAATCTAATGTAGTAGTAGATGCTTCTACATATACAAGTTTCTGTTAGGAGAAAATATCTTTTGCCAAATTTGTATAGAGTTGTCTATAGTGTGTTCCAGGGTAATCAAATGATGTTTAAGTCACAATTTAGAGGGTTGAGGGATAAGTTTGTGTTGAGTCTACAGGAGGTGTTTTCTTACATAGACCTCTCCAAAATCTAGGTGTCTCCATGTCTAACTCAAATGTTTCAAGGGATATTATATCTAGATTAATAATAACATTTTATATATATGGCTATGAGATCCATGATCATATCAATGTTTGGTAGAGAAAAGTTATCTTTAGGGTATCCTTTTTTGATGTCTCAAAAGTTAGTGCAAACATGAATTCCCTTAGTTTTCTTGCTAACTAAGACCACATTAGAGACCCATTTAGGATAAGTAATAGTCTGAATGAACCCCACATCCAAGAGTTTATACAATTCTTCTTTGACCAAGAGGGCTACTTGGGGGTACATTTTGCGTAGCTTTTATTGAATAGGTTTGGCATTGAGGTGAACCACAAGATGATGCATGACTTTAAAGATGGAGTCTCAAGGCATATCACCATAAGACCACATGAAGAAATCACTGTAATCTTTAAGGGTGATGGTTATGCCTTCTTTGATGTCAAGGTCCAGTGGAGCTACTATCTTAGAGAGTTTAGGGTCCTCTTCTATTCACAGGTTGATGTCTATAGCATCCTCAACAAGGAGAGGGGAGTCATCTTGTATATGAGTGTTATCTAATGGAAGGTGAAGTTTGTCATTGAGGAGCTCTTGGGAAGTGTCCATTTTTATTATATCATTTTAATCGATCACAAGTTTCTTCTTATATCTTGTTGCTTTTTTGCCTACTAGGGTGCCTTTGGACTAAAGGGTTCTTCTTTCTCTCCAAAATAAGCATAGGTGTTAAGTATGGTGGAAAAGTCTTTCTTATGATTACAATGGGGATGTGGTCTTGACACTTCATAAGTTTCATGATGGCTTCGTCATTTTGGAAAACATCAAATCATAAAGGGTCATGTTGGTCTCAATCGATAAGCTCAAGGTATTATAGGTCTAAGGAGATGGTGAGGATAGTGACCTATCATGAAAGAGGTTAGTGGTGGCAAGATCTTCATAAGGATCATGAGTGGGGCCTACATCAATGTCATTAAGGTGAGGTTAGACTCGTATCACAATTAACATCACAATGTTCATCCCAAGGGCATAACCTAGCTAGTGAGGACAGCTACAAGTGTCTCTAAAGTTGTATTTGTTGGCTTGATTTCATTCTTGATTAGTTGGCTATCACAAAAACTATAAAATCTTCCGAATTCTTGATTAGTTGGTTGTCTCTAAAGGTTTGATTATGAAGGACGTGATAAAGGTTTTATTATGGTTTGTTGTAATTGTTTTACATGACAGTTACCTATTCAATAATGCCTTTAAAATACAATGATGTATACATTGATATAAGTAAATTTTATAAAAACCAAATATATATATCATCCCAATGCTATATAATTTTTGACAGTTTGTTCAAAATCTCTCTTTTCATATGATACATTCGTTTCAAAATTTCAATTGTATTTTACAGCTAAAATGTCTAAATACAGCTATTCAATACTCAAATTGAAATCAAATTTTGATAGTTTTTTCAAAATCTCTCCTTTCATATGATACAATTTTTTCAAAATTTCATTTGTATTTTACAGCTAAAATGTCTAAATACAGCTATTCAATTCTTAAATTTAAATAAAATTTTGACAGTTTGTTCAAATTCTATCCTTTTATATGATATAGTCTTTCAAAATTTCAATTGTATTTTACAACTAAAATATCAAAAAACATCTATTCATTTCATAAACTGAAACCCTAAATAAAGTTTACCATTTAAATTTTGATTGTATTTTACACCAAAAAAACAACTGAAGCTTCAAAAGATTGATTGCTAAATTCTAGAAGTGGAAAAATCCACTTACCTGCTGTTTTGATGGTGACTCAACTTGAGATCCCGTTCTAAGCTATCGCCTCTCACCTGTCGCTGGGAAGAATGGGGTCTCTACCTTTTTAAAAAAATTTAATACTTTTTTGAAAGGGGATCCTGTTTTGTGGTTCTAGGTTCGGGATCTCGCTAAGGAATGGGATCCCATTTTGGATTTTAGGCTCGGGATCGCAACCCAAAATGGGATCTCATTTTTAGTTACCCAATTTTGGATTTTTTTCTAACTCTGAAACTTCCACCTTAAGTGGACACAACTTCTTGCATTTACCCTCTATGAAAATGAATCAACCAAATGTTCCCACATCAATAGAGCCTTTGTTAACACCATCTTACATGATCAACCCGCATGTGTCACAAGCACCTCAAGTCTCTAATCAAAGTGTACCACATGTTGACTCATCTCATGCATTGCATCCCACTCCATTTCTTCCATGAATATAACTCCTTCGCAAGTGACAGAAGCATCTCAAGTTTCTAATCAAAGTATGTCCAATGTTGAACCATCCCAAACATCTAATGTGTCTTCCCATCTTAATGCATCATCTATGACTCTACCTCAAACATCACATGTGCTATCTAATCCTAACACATCATTTATTGACCAACCTTTCGAAGCACAAGTACATTCCAATTCCAACGTATCATATATTGATCAACTCCTTTCAATTGGACCACAACAATCCAACCCTCACACATCCTATGCCAATCCACCTCCCATGTCCCAAGTTCCACCAACCTCCAACCAACATATGTCCTACATCAATCCATCCTTTGGTTCACATGCGATACAAACCCAAAATGTTAATCCATCACCAAACTCATACACATTCCTATCATTCGATAACCAAGGCCAAAACACATATACCCTACCATACAATACATCACAAAAACATCCTCCAAATCAACCTTTGGTGTACCAAATACATCATCCAAGTCATCAAAATTCCATGCAGCAACAACAAGCATCTACATTTGATTTTGAGCAACGATTCAATCAATTACAACAAGTTGCAGATATAAGTATGAGCCAAACAAAGAAGACATTTTCCTTTGAGGAAGTATGCCCATATCCTTTTGATAAGTCACTTTAGATGATACCTTTTCCTCCACATTTTGAGATACCACAATTTGAGAAATACAAAGGAAAAGGTGATCCAAATGACCATCTTAGAGAATTTTATGTAGCTTGTCTTGATGTTGCATTTAACGACACATATCTTCTATGTATATTTCCTCGTAGTCTTTGGGGACAAGCTATGGAATGGTTTTCTCACTTACCTTCGGGCATCAAGTCTTTCAAAGAGTTGGCAAGAAAATTTGCATCACACTTTGCTTTCAATATAGAAAATGAGATATCCATGAACGATCTTGTCAACAACAAATAGTGAAATGGGGAAACCTTCTCATCTTTCATCCAACGATGGTGAAATATGGCTAGTAAGCTCCCATGATAAATACCTGAGAAACAACAAGTCAACATCTTTGTCCAAAATCTCCATCTTGAACTATCATTTCAATTGCAGCTGCAAAGTGCCACTACTTTTGATGAAATCATATCCAAGGGAACCAACATTGAAAAAGATTTAATTGCCAAAGGTCTAATTAAGATTTTCAAGGAAACAAAAGACAATGGACAATCTTCAAGTGATAAATCTTGCTTTTGCAACAAGAAGAAAAGTGCTTTTAATGATGGTATTGTTGATGCAAAGAATGTTCAAACCATGAAGGCTCCCCTCCATATCCAAGCGACATCTAAGGGCACACCCTTTGTTCCAAAAGACCAAGCTAAAACAAATCCATCACCTAGACACCAATTCACTCCTTTGGGAGAGCCTATTGAATCTATTTTCAAAAAGCTAGTACATAATTAGGCACGATCACACTACCTAAAGCTCGACCATATGAAGAACCACAATTTAAACCTAATTGGTATAAAGACAATGGATAATGTGACTATTGTAGAGTGAAATGACATAACACAGCTGGTTGTATGAAATTGAAACATTTGATTCAGAATCTTATTGATCAAGGAGAAATCACTATTGATCCACCAAAACAGACAACAAATTATGACCTTGATACTTTCACGAATCCACTTCCACCACATGATAAAGCAAGTGCCTCTAATATAGTGAAGAATGTCCATTATACCTATGAGTCTACCATTGGACACATCGAACAAACTCGCATATCTACCATTACCATAAGAGGAAAAGACCTGATTGTGCCATTACCACCTATCAAGGCCATGCTACTATCCAAGCAGCACCACCTACCATATGCCCAAACTCTGGATACAATATCCTTGACCATCTAGGTAAGACTTCTCATATTTCTATTTTGGAATTATTACATATATCACCTACCCATAAAGCTATCTTAGATAAAGCTTTACAAGAGTCACCAGTACCCAATGATATTGATACTACATAATTCCAAGCCATGGTAGCGAGTATTGCATCACCTTATCATTTGACTTTCTCTAATAAAGACCTTTCATCATCCGATCCATGCCACAATGATGATCTCCATATTGAAGTCTACATAAACTAATGCCGAGTCAAATGAATAATAATAGATGGTAGAGCTGGGTTAAATATATGTTCTCTAAAGCTTATAAAACAACTGGGATATTCTAAGGATCACATTGACACTACCAAGAGCATAACTATCAAAGCATATGATGATGCAGAGAGAGAATCTAAAGGAATTATTCATCTACCTATCAGGGTTGGTCCTGTTACTACTGATACCCATTGTCAAGTCCTAGACATTGAATTACCTTACAACATTAGCCTTGGTCATCCTTGGATACACTCTATGAAAGCAGTTCCATCCACATATCATCAATGTCTAAAATTTCCCTACAATGGTGTTGAAATCATGATCCCTGCTGATCCTAATCCATTTGAGTTTTGTCGAGCCTTAAAAGCCAAATATCAAAATCCTAATCATGTACCTATCAACATCGAAGGCCATCCATCTACATCCTATGTTGATCCATCCGATTTGAATAAGCCTTCATCTAGTAATCCCATCCCCAATATTGATGCTCGATACAAAGAAAGGACTTGGTGAATATGTTCTATAAGAATCTTGTTATGTAGGAACCTTGGCCTTATCACCTAAATCCTATGCTCAACCATCAGTATCCAAAGCTACCCCATCCAAAGCTACTATTACTATTCCTCCAACTGTGTTCATCCAATCAGGAATGCTAGAAGATGAACCTATTGATGACATCTCCTCTTGGATCTTTTTTGATGAAAATGATCAAGTCACTTTAGAAGTGGAACACTATAACAATGAATTTTGGATCATCAGGAACATGGGTTACAAAGGATAAGGAGGTCTAGGACCACACAGACAAGGACCTATTGAACCTATCATTGTCACCAAGAAGTTTAATAAGAAAGGTTTAGGGTATGGTAAGGAGGTTCCACCTTCCTCAGTCATTGAGTGTATTCTTGATAAGGTAGTCGAAGATTTTCCCATAGAAGAGACCTCTAATTAGGATACCATTGATGATTTCTCTTTCCACATAATCTAACTATTCCAAGACCTATCCATATTTATGTTATCATCTGCCTCCTTTACCTCTCAACCTAAATCACCTGACCTTCAACTCATATATCCTGACCTTGTTGATTGGGACCAACAGAGGGCACCTATTCTAGACACATTTCAAAATGATGAAGCCATAGCAGAGTTTATGGGCTTAAGAAAAGGCATACCATTGGGAGATCACAAAGTGGGCTTGATGATGGACCTACCTCAATTAGCATAATTTTGTGGAGGGGTCAAATCCTTCAGTCGCAAAAGTGAAATAAATAAAATTAAAAAAGGAAAGTCACTAGGTGAAAACCGTAAGGCACCTCTTGACCGTGAAAAAGTAAAAATAAAGGATGTATCTGAGGGTGGAAACCTCTCTAAGGCACTCGGGATGGAGGATTTGACCATCCTTTGACCATTGAAAATCAAGAATAGTCACCCTTGCACATTTCTAGCAGCATCACTATCAGATCATGAAAGAATAGATTTCACTTCCTTCTTCATTAAAAGATTAATCAACTTCATGTGGACTTATGCAGATATGCTGGGGTTGGATCCCTCACTTGTGCTACATCATCTAACAGTATTTCTAAATGCAAAACCTGTTAGACAAAAGATACAGAAAATGCATCCTCAAATAGCACTCTTGGTCAAAGTATAACTTCAGAAACTATTGGATGCTAAGTTCATATGGCCTATTGATTATCTTGAATGGGTTTCAAATCCAGTACCATTCATCAAACAAATTTTTGGAGATTCTCAGCTGGTCATCAAACAAGTTTTGGATGAATATCAAACAAGAGATAAAAAACTCCTCCCACACAAGTTGATGGTAGATGACTTCAAGAAATACTTTTCCAAAATCACATTTGAAAAAATCCCTAGGATAAACAACAAAGCAACAAATACTATGGCTACAATTGGTTCTCTTCTAGATATGCCCACCAATGCACAGAGATGTGAGTTTCTGGTCAAACAAATTTTGGTTCCATCTTTTGAAGTCTCACAATCTGAGCTTATATGTGAAATTGTTGGTCCCAATTCTCCATGGTATGAGGATATATATGAGTATCTATGCAATGGTACTTTTCTAGTTCAATTATCCAACACACAATACAAAACCTTTATCTGCCAAGCCTCTCGTTACACCATCATTGGAGAAACCCTGTACTGTAAGAGTCTCGATGGTATCCTTCTTAGGTCTCTTGACTCAAAAGAAGCTAAAGTTACCTTACGTGAGGTACACAAAGGTGTCTATAGTTTGCATTCCCCCAGCCGTAGCCTTACTAAGAAACTCTTGAGAGCTGGATACTACTGGCCAACCATGGAGCAAGATGCACAATAATTTGCTAAGAGATGTCTACAATGTCAGCAACATGGGGATTTGATACATGTTCCAACACATGAGCTACAACCTATCACTACTCCTTGGCCTTTCTCATAGGTAAGATTCATCCACCCTCATCCAATGGCCACAAATTTATCATTACCGCCACTGAGTACTTTACAAAGTAGGTTGAAGCTATACCAATGACCTATATCACTAGAAAACAAATATCCAAATTCATCCTCCATTACATCATTTGTTGATATGGAGTTCCACAAGCCATTGTTACTGATAATGGACATCATTTCAAATATCAAAAAGTTCATGGTTTATGTGATAAAATCCATATCTAACATAGGTTTTCTATACCTTATTATCTTAAAAGTAATGGCCAAGCTGAGGCTTCTAACAAAACCATCATCAAAATTCTTAAAACAACAGTCAATGAAGCTGGTCATGATTGGCATCTACAACTTAATCTAGCCTTGTGGGCCTATCAAACAAGCATCATAACTCCTACTGGAACTACACCTTATGCTCTTGTGTATGGAACCGAAGCTATCTTACCTATTGAGGTCGAGATCCCATCACTGAGAGTTTCATTACAACATATCATTTCTAATGAGGAGTACAAAATATCTAGATTGAATGATCTAGAGCTACTGGATGAAAGACACGTCACTATACTCAATTGCCTTCAAGTCTATCAAAATTGTCTTCACTATAGCTATAACAAAAAGATCAAGGAAAGAAGGTTCCAGGCAGGAGACCTTGTCCTCAAAGAGAATCAAAGAAATCAACAAGATCATGAAAAGAAGGGTAAATTCAAACCAAATTGGCTAGGACCTTTTGTGATCACAACAGTCTACAGATTAGGAGCTTATACTCTCTCAACACCTAAAGGCATTCCTTTGGATGAACCTATAAATAGAATTCATCTTAAGAAATTTTATGCTTGATCCTTGGAGCATCCCTAGCAATAAATAAATAAATAATTCATCCTCTGGTGAAAACCTAGTAAATAAGCACCTTGGATAAGTACCATAGTGAAAAGATGGCAAATAGGTGTTACGTGTAGAACTAGCTCTTACCATCTATTCAGTTTTTGTTTACCATACCATCCATCCCATAATAAACTCCATTCATCGCCTAATAAACTCTAGCCATCTCACAATAAACTTTTTTATCCATAATAAGACCACTCCCTTTTTTATCTCCATGCTTTACTGCTATCATGGTTTAGAAATTGTTGGAGTTGAAGTGTCATTCCTTTCCATCATTTGTCTAGAGCTGTGTCACCTAATCCATCACCTTCCATAATAAGTTCTTCCCACACTGGGGGCACTTGCTTGCACTTAGTTTTTGGAGTGGATACTTAAAGCATCATCACCTAACATCCCATCAACATCTCATATCATCAAACATTCAACCAATCCCATCAACCCATAATCTGATCAATCCATCTACCTTCATTATTACAATCAAAACATTGTAAGAACTACATATCATCTTTGTCATTAAGTACCTTGATCCTGTGGATACAAGGTATGTGGGTAAACTAGGATACAAAGGAAGTATCTAGACTCAGACACAAGCAATACACCTCTTCCATCTTTCATCCTTCATCCAATCTTCACCAATCATCATCTTCATCCATCTCATATTCTTCAATCATCTATCTCCCACATCATTAATAAACACCTAGAACTACATATCATCACTTTCATCATCATCATATTGTGCTTTGAACTCGTAGATACAGGGTATGTAGGCAGTCTGGAATATGAAGTATCTAGTACACAAGCACAGATGATTCATTCTTCCATTTTTCTACTCTGTCTCTTCCATCTTCCATCTTAATTTGACTAACTCAAGAAGAAAACAAACTACACATGTCTCGATAGCTCAAGCACTCATCAAATCAGAAGCAAATAAAGACATTTGTCTGCCTACATTTAGCCAACATTTGTTATATCAATCCAACATATCATCCTTCAACAGGATATATCTTTCCTCACAATAAGGCGCTATCCAATCTATCCATGAGCACCCTATTTTGGCAAGAGAACATGATGGTTGTGTCATTATTTTGTCAGTTGGTCAGTTTCTTTTGATTTATCTTTTTGTCTCTTTCTAATACCTTGTCAAGACTACCTTTATTTCTCATGTCTTGGTATGTCGCAATGAAGTATGGACTGGGGCATAATCATTTACTTTTGTATGTTCTGTTTGTGGGATGATCTTATTCTCATACTATGCCTAATGGTATCTTGTACGTGTTGGGATTAGCATCTTGCATATCAATATCTTTTGCATCTGAGGACCTAAAAAGTCTTTTATGTACTAAGACTATTCTATGCTAAGACTATTCCCCATACATATAACCAACAAGGTTTCATTATGTTTAGTGGAAATAAGTTCAAACCGTTTGCTTGCAGAGTCAAAGTCCATCTCGGAACAACTAATATTCATATCTTGTGTATGTTGGATCAACATCTTGACCTCATACGATAGACAAGGTTGTATTATGCTGAATGCATTGGATACATCATCACCTTGGTCTTTCCATACCCTGGTGCATAATATCCATATGCTATATTAAAAATAAGGATTGCAATCTCTAAATCTGTGTGAAACCATTGCAAAGAAGCTACATCTATTATCCATCATTCATCCATTTATCTCATAATAAAAATTCATAGCTCTCACAAGGATTGATCAATCAAATTTCATTTACTTTCTTCTTCTAAGCCAAACCCTAATTCTTCTCTTCCATCCCTAGTTTATCCAACCAAATCTCCACATTCTTCATGTCAATCTAGTCTCCCCTTGTTTTGTCATCTAATCATGAGTCAACCCGGTCTTTTCCTGGTAGCCTAGTTTTCCTCTCAAGGGGGAATCACCTGCCAGTTCTACTGGGGCATAGCTTGTTTACCTCATGTATCAATCATATCTTCTTTGAAACAATGTCCTAAAGTACATTGTCTCAAAGAGGGGCAAAGTGTAGATACCCAAAATTGACCCTTCGTACCATTTATCGATTTGTCGCATTATTCACTATTGCATATGTTGATTTTGTCTAGCACACTTGTATCAATTATCTATTTTCTTCTAAATCATCCACTTCTATCATTAATTAAATACATTTTCTAAATTTATTTAATTTGACCTTTTTCAATAAATAAAATTAATATTTTATTTATTTATCTTCTCATCATGCCTATAAATTAAATAAATTTATTTATTTAATTTATATTTATTCTTCCAATTTTCCAAATTATAGCTTTTTCCTCCATCATTTAAAAATAAATTAAATAAATTTATTTGTTTAATTTATTTTTATCTTATCATTTTACTCTTTTATCACTTTCTTCTATGTGTACAAGTCGGCCTTGTCCTTAGTATGTCAAAAATTAAATACAAAAAATGATTTAATTAGTTTAAAAATCAATTATCCTTGTCATCCAACTCTTAAAATAGAAAAGCATTGTATTTTTAAGAAAATCAATCTTATCTTCATCAACAAAACCAACTAAATCATTTAATAAAAGATTTTCCTATGGACACATGTCTTGTACACATTCATCCATGCCTCTTGAATTATCTCAACCGTCTATTCTACCATATTTTCTCCACTATTGATCAATCTTAGTTGAGAGCTATATATACACCCTCTCATTTCATTCCAAATGATCCCACTCTCTTTAGCGTCCAGATTATTGTCTTATGCATATCACATCCATTAAGCATCCATTAAGCACTTTGAACATATCATCTATCATCATGGCAGATTTGGTAACTACGATTGTTCACTTTTGAGAAGCAATCCACATTCAACCAAGGAATCCATACAATCTTGGTGGCATTGTCCTTTGATTTGCTTTCATTTTGTGCCATTTAGATAGATTTCTTGAAGGTGGTAGGATTGGGGTTTTGTTGTAAGAATTGATCTTGTTAACCTAATTTTTCCTGCTCCACATGTCCTTCTCTAGTTTTTGATTTACTGAGTAAATCATCTACATAATCTTCCATGATATTGTGTAACATGTCATGGAAGATGAAAATAATTGTCCTTTGATAAGTTGCCCCTGTGTTTTTCAACCTAAAGGGCATTACCTGATAGTAATATGTACCCTAAGGAGAAATAAATGTTGTTTTATGCTAGTCTTTAGGGTAATCCAAATCTAATTGTATCTAGAGAATCCATCCATAAGTGATAACATCTCATGGCCTATTGTGAGGTCAATGATAATGTGAATTTTTAGGAGTGGAAAATTAACTTTTGGACATGCTTTGTTGAGATCTCTAAAATCAGCGTAGATGCAGGATATTGCCTGGTTTCTTAATGATAGGTACAATATTAGAAACCCATTTAGGGTAGTCTATAAGGAAAATAAACTTCCATAAGTTTTTGTAGCTTTTCTTTGACAAGGAGAGTGGCTTGTGGATGCATCTTTCTGAGTTTTTTCTTGAATGACTTATAATGAGGATGGACCACAAGGTGATGAACCACAAGGTGGTGAACCATAATGGATGAATCCAATCCTTGCATGTCTAAATAGGACAAAGAAAAGATGTTAGGTGTCTTTTGTAGAATAATAGGTGTGTTTTGTTTTTTGTAGGTGAAAGAGAGGTGGCCAAATATGTGATTTTTAACTCTTGTTTAGTTCCCAAATTGATCTCTTGCGTCTCTTCCATCAATACAACAGAGCATTCTTACGAATGTGGAAGCATTGGGTGGAGGTTGAGTTCCTTGTCGAATGCCACCTTAGAGAGGTTTTCACCAAAAGATGAATCAATATTTTTCTCTTTTAGGTCCGATAGTGCCTCAAAGAGGTTTACACCAAGGTACAGATTTTTTTTTTTTTTGATTTTTGTGACTAAGGAACTCTTCCTGCTCCCCATAATAAGTAGTAGTGTGCAAGTCAAATTTGAAACCAAAATTTTCATCTCCTATATGGATACCATCACAAAGTCCTAGAAATTTTGTGAGGGCATTGAGAAGTGGGTACCTTGACAATCTTAATCAATGAGGTTAGGATCTATAATGGGTAGGTCTATAGTGAAGATGGCATTGTTAAGGAAAAGGTAAGAGATGTCAAGGTCTTTAAAAGAGGCTATAATTGTTCCACATGTAGTGTTTTCAATGACGTTAGAAGGTTCATTTGTACTTTAGAAAGTGGCACATAGTTCATTAGTTTCTAGACCAAGGGGCATATACCTAGCCCGTAGGATTCTACAAAAATCTTGACCTGGAGAGGCTCGTGGATACCTTGCTAGTGAATACCAAGACCCTTTCCCTTATAATTCATGTGTTTCAAAAATATGGTGTGGGATAGGGTAATTCTATTTTAGATAGTCTAGTGCTAATTATTCATCCTTTGAGTCATCTTTATACAGCTGGGAGTCAAGAGAACCCTCAATTTGTTCTTCTTCACGTGTACTTGTAGAAGTGAATATAGTGGGACCAAATCATTTAACTTTGGATGTTTATAATTGGGGTATCCTTTGGGGACAACCATATGCACTTGTGGAGAAAGTAGCAATTGGATCACATGGAAGGTGATATATATCTCATATTCACGAAAACCTTTGTGGATGTTCTTGATCTTAGAGGTATTGGGGTTTTGGGATGATGATGAGGTGGAAGAAAGGGATACAAGATTGACATTGGATGAGGAGGCCTTTGCTTTGACATGTTGAGTGACATCAATACTTGGGAAATGATGGGATTTATGATAAGAATCCTCCATGGAATTACAATATTCAAAGGGTTGTAGATTAGCGGGAATGGTGACTTCAATGCCATTGTGGGGGGACTTTAGGCAGTAATGGTAGGTGGAAAAATGACTTGCATGGCATGAAGCCATGAGCAACCAAGTAGGAGGTTGTAAGGGAGGTCAAGATCAACCACATGGCATGTTATTTGTTGTAGTATTGGACCCATATGGATGGGGAGGAATATAGTACCTTCAAATTCATGTTCTACATTATCATATGCTTTGATAGTGATAACTTGTGGTTCTAAATTAGGTGTAGAATATCCTAAATATTTTATGAATCTCAATGTGCATAGGTTTAAGTCAAACTTGTTATCCAAGAGGACTCATTTGAATTTGTTTTTGGAAATAAGGACTTCTATTTGTAAGTCCTTATTATGGGTTGGGTTGATAGGCGACATGCCATTTTGGATAAACAAAAATTGGTATGTGGATGAGAGATGGTCAACAAGAGCTTGACATTGTTAGGGATCAATGTCATTGGGGACCCTTGATTCTTGCAAGGCTTGATCTAGAATATCTATATGGATGGATTATGTCTAGAGAAGCTTTATGATGGATATTTGGGCTAGAGTTTTCCCAAGGTGCTCTAATAAGTCATACTGGGAAGTGGATGAGGAAGGTCCTTTGATGACGACCTAACCGTGACAAGTGGTGATAGCACAATTAGATGGTTTTTATTTAATCTTGATGGTGTCTATTTACACAGAGTCAAAGTTGAAATGACCAATGATAAAATCATATTTGTGAGGATTCTTATTGTATTGGATGTTATTGGTGTAGTTATTTTGTGATGGATTCTTGTTGGGGTTTGAAGGTTGGGAGGTAGATGGTTTTTCGTGATCAAGAAGAGGATTTTGGTACATCCCCAATTTCTCATTCAATGAGAAGAATTTGTCTCCCTTCACCTATATTTCACCATGATCAATGAGGTCTTGAGCATAGTTCTTAAGCTTCATTTACTTACTTGTTGAATGTCACTTAATGTAATGGTATTCACAATATTCATTTTCCTTGTACCACACAGGTTTGGGTTGTGTCTCGTCCAAAGGTTTGGTCGTACAGGGAATATGATCATGTTAGCTTGGACTAGATTTTAGAAAACAACTTCTAAGGATTCCCCCAAGGGAGTATATTTCACTTTGAATTGTTTTGGGTAGAATGTTTAGATTGTCCCACTAGGATTGTTACATTGTTGGGTTTGAAGACATTATGAATGGCTTGATTTTTGTTTGGTTTTGGTGTTGTTGTTTGAACATGTGTTGTTCATGACACCGTCATTAACAACATTTTAATTTTTAGCCCAAAATTTTGGTTTATGATTAGATGATTTGTCATTATTGTCCTTTTTATAGATATTGACTAATACTTTGGGTATAAGGGCCTTTTCAATTGTGACCCCCCTTTCAATTATCTCATCAAAAGTGGAGACACAATGCACATGGAGGTGAAAAGTCATCTCTTGGTTTAGGTTTTGCACACATATAGTGACGAGTTGTTTTTTAGGTATGGGCCAAGGAAAACAATTTTTGAGTCCTCTTCACCTTTGGAGATAGGTGGCAAAGATCTCCCCACTTCTTTGTTTTGTGTTAGAAAGGTCTAACATTGTGATCTTGTGTTCAACATTGTAGGAGAAATGTGTAATAAATTTCATAGACAAGTCAGCAAAAGTGGAGATGGAGTTGTGTGGTAGGTATATAAACCATTTGAGGGCTTGCCCCTAGCCTTTGAGGGAAGAGGTAGAGAAGATATTGGTTGTTGAAAGATACATCTTGGCATGCCATGAAAAACCCTCTAACTGTTGGCAAGAGACACTATATGGATTCATGGTTGTTGTCATTGATGGCAACAAAGGTCATCCCACATATCCGCAAGTCATAATGTGTCTCTACCGGAAGTCAGAATAAAGAATGTTGTGGTCCGGTGAAGAAGAACAGAGCATGTGGCAAGGTCCGACAGATTGGTCCGGATCTCTCAGAGGAAGTGTCTTGGTGCAGTGCGGATTTGGGAAAGTCAAGAGGACTACCCTGAGTGGTATATTCCAAGGATTTAGCCTCCGGTGATGAACAAAGAAAAAGATATGAATGGTTGAGTACCAGATTCCTGAGAGACAGTGAAAACAGAGGAAGAACTGACTGGCAGAGTATCAGACTGCTTTCCGGATGGGTTACTGATGATGACAGAAGTTGTGAAGGCATGAATCATGTTTGGCCGACATGATTAATGATATCTACAAGTATATGCTTGATCCGCATTGCTTGGTGAGGAAGGATTCAGCCGATAGAATGAAAGTTTATAAGAAACTAGACTGTTCCGGATGCCGACTAGAAAGGTGATGAAATTACTTGTGCGGATATATATAGAGGATGGATTTAGTTGTGAAAGGGTTGTTGTTGTGGAGAGATATGCGAATAAGTCTAGATAAAGAGCAGAGGTAGCAAAAAGGATCCGGTATGTGAAAGATAGCAGAATAAAGAACAGAGGAAAGATGAAGTGCAGCAGATCAGTGTACTGAGCCTAACCGGAACTGAACTCTAGCATATGCAGATGCTTCCAATCAGTTCAAGACTGTGATTCTCATCACTTTGTAGACAGTGTGTCTTCTTGTAGGCAGTGGGCCTCTTGTGAGCAGTGTGCTCGGGCAGTGAGCCCTAATTGGCAAGTGCCATCTTTGTAATTTCCTATTCTTCTAACAGAGAATAATTTTGGGTTAATCACCCCGTGGTTTTCTCCCTTAACAGGGTTTCCACGTCAAAAATACTATGTCATGTGTTTCTTGTTTTATGGTTAATGTTTTATGTTTGATTTTATGCTGCATCAATTAAAGGGAAAGTTCAATAAAGGAAATAATTAGGATAACTGATTCACCCCCCCCTCTCAGTTATCAACACTAACATGGTTGCGGGGATCTCCCTTTCCATTATATTTGTCAAATTTAGGTATTTCATAGTGTTACAAGAAGCGAATCATGGTTAATGCTCTATAGAATGAGTAGGGACATCGTTATTCAAATTTATATTATTTCTTTTGTTTTCCACTTTGTAGGGTTTTGAGAGCATTCTTCATTTCTTTCTACTCTTGGTCAAACAGGGTACCAAGAGGTGGGTTTTGAATCATGTGATTAGTCAAACTAATGGGTGGTGGTTGTGTGGTGTGTTGGTGGAGTGGATTGAATGTTTGAAATGATGTTTGGGGTGCCCTTTGTTTTGAGTGAAATGGTGGAACCATGGTTTGGTACAAGGTGGAAAGTTGTGAATTTGTGGGAGAAATTTAGTAGTTTATGGGAGGAGTGTAGAATTGTGATTGGTATTGGTATGACTAGAATTGGGGATTAGATGTGATTAGATGAATTCTAGGTGGTTGATATTGTGATGTGGGTAGATGTGTAGTGGACTGATGGGAGACAATTGGAGGCAATGTAGATTTAATGGAAGTCATATGTTGAGGTATGGGAAGAGGTGGAAGGTTTTCTACAAGGTCCCCTATGTTTGTAAGGTGGGATTTATGGAGCTTGGGGACATAGTGGTTATATGCAGGACCTAGTGATGGTGGTTCAATTGGATAGTATTATTGTTACTATTGTGTGGAGGCATAGTTGTGAAAGGGGAGTACACTACTTCTAGTTTGGTGATTGTGGTGTTGGGAGATGTGAAGCATCCTAGATGTTTCTATAGTTTGAGCCCAAGGATTGTCAAAGGTGGTGGGGTGGGGTGAGGTTTTTCATGTAGGAGATTCCTTAGTCAATCCATATCATAGTGGTGAGGGAGTTTATCCCTTGAATCCACAAGGCATTTGAGGATCAAGTCTTTATGTTGTTCTAAGAAATTGTCAAGTTTTTGGTTTCTTAGGAAGTCTAGGAATCTCAATGAATATTATTATTCAAGTGTGGGATTAGTTTTTCACCATATTCTAGCTAGTGAACAAGACTTATCACCTTACTATGGGTTGGTGATGTTGGTATTGATTGGTTGGGATCAAAACTTGTGCTAATTGGGTTCTTGTTATGAGGGTCCATGTTCTTGCGTGCTTGAGATTAAGTGATGGGGGCATGAAAAGTCAACATATGATGGGATGGGTGTTGTAGATTTAATTTGGACTTGACTCAAGGATTTGATTTTAAATGGGTGATGAAGTGTGATGATGGGAAATGAGGGATGGTTAAAAGGATGGGTAGAAATAGACTAATCATAAGGCCTTATCTATGATTTGGAATGGATGGTTTCAACCTACCACACTTGAGATAGGCTATGTTATTAAGAGATGGATTGAAATGGATTAAATCAAACATACCTCACTTAAGATAGACAAAGTTCTCAACTAGGGAATTAATTTGATTTGTGGGTGATTGATAGTGGATTACTTACTTAGGGTAGACAAGTTTCTAAGAAAATATGGATTAAAGGATAATACCTAAGGTCTTGATTTGAGTCTATACATAGGATGGATTGGTTGATTTAGGTTGGATTGAGATTGTCTAATGATGAGTTTGATCAAGGATAAATGGGGTGATTAGCAAGGTGAGTGATTCAAAATCAAATAAAAAGATTTAATTTTAGATGGATTAACGACAATGTGGGATTAGGGTCAAGTCAAATAAAATGTGGAATGATAAATTTAAGCGTATTTAGGAAAAATGAAAGTGAAATTTTGGTTTTTGGTCAAGTTACGATGTAGGCACTCAAATAGAGCTACAGATGCTTATTTTAAAACATAGGCATAGGTTTATAGATAGGTGCAATGAAGTATACTATGAAAGTGCTAGTTTATAATCGAGGTGCTTATGTATGATTGATGACAGTGTGAATGACTTTGGGATGATTTGGGGGGATTTTTTTGGATGAATGTAAAATTTTTATGACTTGGGATTTTGGATGAATTAATGGATAGTCAGTTTTGATCTCAAGATAATCAGTTTTTTGGATTTATTGGAGTCAAAATCTTAATCCTTGGCAAAAGGTTTTTGTGTTCACACATTCAATCAACATACACACATTTTGTAATTGATTTTGGATTTTGGATTTTTTGGGTTGTAAGACAAGTACTAGTTTTGAGAAGAAGACACACCAAGGACTTTCACAAGCCTATGACTATTTAAGTGGGTGTGTAAATATATATTTGTAGCTCACCTTGTTGCCTTTGTTTAGGTGTAAAATGCAAGTCCCATGAATAGGAAACTAACCACTTTTGATCACCAAAGATCACTCAAAGGTGGTAGGGGAGAGCATACATGGAATGCACATCCATTTCTAGAGGGCATAAGCACTTGCATGTAGTGAGCAATTTTCTAGGCCTAACTAGTATCCAATGCATTGCAAGCATATAGGACAAAAGATCTTATCTAGGCTAAACAAGGCTTCTAAGGGTGTCCTCGATATACACAAGATTCTAGGGGCTAAAGTCCATGAATGAGGATCCCATCTATAGGCATGTGTTTGTGGGTGAATCCAATCCCATGATGCGTTGACTCCTTATGGAAAGGGGTGAAAGGGGTGCCAAAGCTAAGATAGACATGATGATAGATCATATTAGGGTACACCTTTCATTCTCCACCTTTGTATACCTTGTTGGAACATGTGGTTTGGGTTGTCCCCTAAGGTGATGCAATCCTTAGGTAGGCCCCTAAAGGGAAATATATTTAGGTGCTTTTGATCCCTAAGATCATCTTGAGGTGTAAAGGGAGAGCTTACACACATTAAACCTCTTGGGTTTGAAAATAAAAAAAGATGGATTAAATATAGGTTTTTGATCTCCAAGATCACCCAAAGGTGTGAGGAGAGAGCATACACCTATATTCACTCCCAAACATGGCACACAAAGTTCATTCCCTTTAGAAAATTAAAATGTTCCTAATTTGGTGAAAATAAACAATGTCTTTAGCAAGCGGGGCTACAAAACAAGTGTTAGTAGTATCAAATGATAATATTGGATGTGTGAAAAGTTGCAAAAGAAAAATTTAATGATAAAAATGCAACCACAAAATGATTAACCCAAAATAATTTCCAATAAAAGTGACTATTCTAGAAACAAAAATGCACATGCTCAAACAAACCTACAGGAGCTAAAATGTAGATAAAGATGCTTGTCTACACACACGGTCAAAAATAACTATAGACACTTAGACATTAATGCAAGTGATTAAGTATGAAAAAGGTTTAGTGGCTTGCCTTACTTACCCATGAAGGTGCTTGAATAGGCACATATGTGCTAGAACATAGATAGAGATGCTCAAGTATGAAACTTGCATAGAAAAATGCATGTGTTAGATGAAAAGGTTATCTTAGCAGATATTTTGCATAGATAATGAAGGGTAAATGATAAATTGCATAGTATATCCCCCTATAAAAGAAATTTCTGATAAAAATTAAGAGTTAAAATGCTAAAAAGTGATGAAAAAGAGATAAAATCCCTAGATATAGAGACATTTAAGTATGGTACACCCACACTCATGTATAAACTAGATGCTAGAAGGTGTATAAAGCATAAAAAATGATAAAAACTTGCATTAAAAGATGTTAAAAGCTATGAAATGATAGGTTAAAAGGTCATGTGGATAGCATGATGACTTGTAAATGTGACCTTTCACAAAAATCCAAGACCTAAAATGCCAAAAATAATCAAAAACCATGTTAGAATTATCGGGGATGGTCACACCTTTGCATGTTACATAGGCATTGATTCATAATTGGTGTACTTGTCTATGATAGGGTTTGAGAATTTTGATAAGTACCTTCAAAAAATGCACTAATGTTGCAAAAAGAAGGGTCAAAGAGATACATAATACAATTGTACCAAGACCCCACAAAACAGTGAAAGATCAGCCACCAAAATACTCAAAATGAAAAAAAAAGTTAGGATTCGTCAAAAAGTGGTAAATTAGCCCCAAAAATGTAGGCACTCGAGTGTGAATGGCCACACTTATTCTGGATGTAGGCACTCAAACATACCTATTGACACTCAAATATAACCTACGCACTAAAACAAGATAAAACACCAAAATGATGTTAGAAACTAGGGAGGTGGGTCCCACTAGGCATGCCAAAATGTAGACCTATGAAAATGAGCCATGCAAAGAGTAAGTTAAACTAACTAACCTACTCAATTCATTGGCATAAACCACCTCAAGAGAGGAATAAAGAAATCATGCAAATAAAATGAAAACTAAATACAAAGTTCTCACCAAGGCCTCCTTGTTGCACCAAGTGAATGGTGTATTTGTCCAAGGATAGGATTGGGGAAATTTGGGTATGTTGAGTGCTCAAATTGATAGAGTAATAATTCATTCAAGAGCTGTGCCTAAATGGCCTCCAAGAGGTCCTATTTTTAAATTTTTGGGATGAAGGATGGAGAGCTAGGATCAAACTGGAAGATCAAGCACTCTCATTGCTTGAGAGGATTGGAGGCATGAGAAGCCTCCAAGTGTCAAGCAATGTGAGGTGGTCAAAGGGGTGCCCTTTATTCAAGTGGAAATAAGGGTCAAGATTGTGCTCTAGAAAGGTTGGATGGTGGAGATCAAAAAGTGATTTCTTGGAAGGTAGTGCAAATCTTCTCCGTACCTCCAAGTACCCCTCATGTACATGTTGAGCAACAAGTGTACGTACATGAGAACTTGAGCATATAATGCCTTGATTAATTATGGTTATGCATGTACAAATAATTAATTATGGTAATTGATTTGATTTAGTCAACTTAATTAAAAGTGCACAAAATATCAAATTAAATGAAAATAGAAATTTATCTAATTTTTGGTGATGTGAGATGGGCTTAGGTAAATAAATATTTGTATTTATTTACCTAAGGTTGGACTATAGGAAGAATATTAGTTAATTGAACAAATAGTCTAGATTATTCTATTAATTATGGATGAACAGTGTTAGGAGGTACATGTGAATAGTGATTTTATTAATTAAAATTACTTAATTGATGTGTGGATGAAAATGAATAATTAATCAAATAAATATGCAATCATTCAATTAATTATAGAAGAACTAGTCAATTAATGTCTTGATTGAGGTTGCAATAGTGGTGAGATGATTTTAGGCTTTTATAATAAGTGTATGCCTTGTGTAAGGATTTAAAATGAAATTAATGTAAAATAATTCCCCATGCATTTTAATATCTCTCTGCATAAAATCAAGTGAAGATAATTTAAAATTTTTAGAATATAAATTAATTGAACATGTGCATTTTAATATCTCCTTGGATAAAATCAACTAAAGATAATTTGAAGGTTCGAGAATATAATTAATTCTAGGTGCATTTTAATATCTTCATGTGTGAGTGGATAATTTTAATATTTCCCATAACTTGTATTATATATAGGCTTATAAAAGGAAGATTACATGAGTTGAAAACTTAAACTTGTATTATATACGAGCTTAAAAAAATATTACATGAGTTAAAAATTTGAAGTTCCACATTTTTCAAAAGAAAGATTTTAAAATTACTACACTATTAGAACTACTCCACTATTAAAACTATTGCACTATTTACAAAGAACTACACTCTTTAATAAAAAATATTTTAGTAACCTACCTCTACTGTTATTGATATATTAAACTAAACCTAGAAGAAATGGTGCTACCTAATGGGCCCACTCGAATCAAACTCTATTTGTAAAAGAATGAAAATTAATGGAAGGAGTGTGCATTTCATCCAAAATACTAATAAATCCCAAAGCTATAATTTTCAAATTACTAGTTAGGATGACTTTCCAAAGTGTTTGGAGATTTTGCATGAGCCTCATCATTCTCTACTCTAGCTCTTGTAGTGCTCCCATAGAAGCCATGCCTCTGAACTCATTCTTGACAACTGATAAAATCTCCTGTAGGAATTGTTAGTCCATTATTTCCACAACATCCAACCTAAGTATGAATTGTAGTCAGACAAACATTTTTACCACTAGTACCATTGATGTTATGGATTAACAAAGTCACAGGAAATTAGATAGGAAATAAGATGCTACCTTAGAATTGACATGACTCTTGATATCAAGTTCCAAGTAGTTGAAGCTAACGACTTTCTTAACAACCACATTTACCTCCTCCAAGAGAAAACTAAAGATAATGATTAAGTGGTTCTAGTAGATTAGTCCATAGAAATTTATCTCTCTATAAAGAGCATGCAAGAAGAAGAGTAGCTCCATGATCTCGTAGGCTAAGATTTATACAACATAATGATATTTATACAAAATGAAGAGAGCAAGGGAATATTATAAAATTTAGCCAAGAGTGTGATTAGATACCTCTTCATTTATGTAATTTAACACTAAGTTAAATGAATGCTTTTTTAAATTGAATAAAAGTAAATAAGAATATAGTAATTAGATTACACATGCATATATATTATTTTTACAAAGGCCTATCTTAAATGACATCCATGTGATACTTTGAGGGAAAGAATGACCTTAGACATGATATTATAGATGTCTAGATAATATTTGTGCATATCCCATAAAATTGTTTAGACATATACTTTTGGTGTGAATAATTAAATACGAATATTATTGATGAGGATCACATATGGATGGTGTTGGTGTTGAAACACATAGGACAACTGAGAGGGGGGTGAATTAGTTGCCCTTAAAAGTTTGAACAATTATGAACATCAACTCTTCAAACACGTATTTACTGTTACTTAGATTTAACCATGAAAGCAAGAAATAAGAAGCTCAACACAATAATACAATCAACACATGAGACACCAGATTTTTATGTGGAAAACCCTATAAGGGAAAAACCATGATGGGTGTTAGCCCACAAGATATAAAAGTTATAGAAATACCAAAAAATAGAGGCTCACTGCCTAAATTTCTCACTGCAAATGTTGAGGCTCACTGCCAAGAACAGCTCACTACCAAGGATGGCTCACTGCCAAGAGGTGGCTCACTGCCAAAAGATGGTGAACTGATTTGGTAGCATCTACTCCATGCCTGGGTTTAGTTCCATTGAAGCACAATATAACTCCTCTGCTCTACTCTTTTATACCTTCACACTTATCTCTTCATTTTTTCTCAAGGACATCTTTTTCACAACTACATTACATGCTTTTATACAATTCATCAACCTTGGAATGTACATTACATTCATCAACCATTCTAACATTCTCCAAGTTCAGCATTACAATAATACAAAGAAATAGGTTTGTACCTAAACAAGGTTTCCTAAGGTAAAGATGCATGTGGATCACGTTATGCCTTAGCTAGGACTCAGATGTAATCTTCCATGCCATGACATGCTTTCATAATCTTTAATGCATCTCCGCAAGAAGTGAAGACAACCAAGTCGGCCAAGACTGGTGTTAACACTGGGTCTTCAAAGAAAAGACTTCATCCACTATCTGAATTTCACTTTGCAGACCAATCCAAAGGAAGGAACATGATCATGAGACATCCACAAGTGCATTGTAATCACTAGGAACAACCGCACGATCTCTAACCACTTTGTTAAGAAGATTCTTCAAACCAGAGCACAAGAACAACACTGTCAACCACTGTCATAAAGAAAGTATAGCTTGTGGACCACCAAATCATGAACTATTGGAGTTGAAGGAACTTATCATCATTCTAGACTTAACTATAGAACTGTAGGTCATAATACTTCAATGCAGAGGAATGCAGAGCAAAATACCTTTTCCTTGTCACCAGTGAATACTTGGTGAACATAACTCACTCAGAACTTCATACCGGAGGCTCAAAGTTGAGATACAACATCTTCAGACATGCCTCTAAATAACTTCCAATCCATAGACAAAGATATTCATTCTACTAGAAATACAGAGTAATCTACCAGACTATTCTTCAGTAAACAAAGTTACTCTTCCACACACTGTTTCCACCGAAGGAGCAAATTGTTTCAAAAGCACTTGGAAACTCAATATCTAGATCACTTACTCATTTTCTCCAACACTTCCATGAGCCAATACAAAGCATCTAACTTATCAAATTAGGAGCACAATTGATGTAACGTCCCGCCAAGAAACCCTAGAGAACAGCTCGACTATGCTAACCAAAAAGAGATTTTTTTTTAAAGAAAGAAATAACGAAGAAATGTAAATCATATTTATTCAAACATCTAATTAAGCTTTATCCTCTAGGGATTCCACAGTTGCATTAATAACAACTATTAACATGATTTAACCAACATTATGAATTAACTAACAACCATGGTTCATTCTAAATCTAATTGCATCAAATGAATAAACACATACATTTCCATATTATATCATCAGATAAGTAAGCATCAAGATCTTGTATAGGATTACAAGTACATATACAATTTTACCTTACAAGAGAGTACAACATTACATTGTTTACAATATCACTATCCTAATTACATTGGAGTACATACATCAAGATAATTGTACATGATACAACTGATATACAAAACTAGAACATGATCATAAATAACTGTCTCCTCAAACTGGTACACGATCTGGAATCTACTACAAGAGATTAATTCTTCTTGTACACGAACAACAACAAGGAACCAATGGAGATAAAACACAACCACCTGACCATGTGGAACCCTAAGGTCTACCCCCCATGCTAGGAGATAACAATAAGGTCCCACTAAGCAAATAGTCAAGAAAGACAGTAGCCTAATAGGTGCAAGGACTACACAAGACTCCAATACAACACGGGTCAATCAGAACATCATAAGAAACCCTACATCACTTCCAGAGGCAATCACACAATGAAAGGGGAAAACAAAATTAGGGAATGCTAGGCTATAGTAGGGAAGAGTGTCATCACATGGTCCTAACATGGGTTATCCTGACAATCTCTCACTAGATGTCAGCCCCCATCTATGGTTATCCTGACAGTCTCTCACTAGATGCCGGCCCCATAGGGTGACACATGTGGAACGAACATTCCTTTCATGAGGACAAAGAAGTTGATTTGCCAACCACAGCCTTCTCATCCCATCCTTAGTCTGAACGAGCACTACATGCATGGGTGAGGCATCCAATTATCTTATTTAGTGTGGAAACTACCCAACCCTCTAAATTTATTATTAAGTTATTATTGGATTAGCAACTTCCAATGGGTTATCCTGACAAGCCACTTTGGGCACCTGTCCCACATTGAAAGCCACTCCCCTACCTAAATCTAGAAGACCCTATCCATCAAACAAGACAATTAACATCATAACAACAAGTATACATAAACAATGCAAGGCATTTACCTTCTTGCATACAAAACATAATCAAAGGACCAACTCTTAAATCATTGTCCCAAAACTTCCAGTTGAAACAATCACAACAACACATATCCAGAGCAAGGTATGGGCCATCTTACTCCCAAATCTCAACCATAAACAAAATACTTCCTCTTTACGATTCTTGAGATCTTCTCATAATCAAACACAATACTTAACACAAGTTTGATAACAATACTTTGTTGAAGGAGATTATTACCTCATCATGATGCATTAACAACACAGATTGTACATCATTTCACATTAACGTTGACCAAAAACCCACATGCATAAACAAGAGACATCATGCTCATATAACATCATTATCTCAGGACACCAAACAACACAGTTACATGAAATCAAACATAACATCCCAGGCCTCTGAAATCAACTTCCCCAAATGACACAAATAGTTGACACCAATAAAACACAATGATCTCACATCACATTCACTCTCAAATGCACATCATAAATTAAGACCCTTCATCACATAACAATAATTCAATTACAACACAACAAATGAAACATATGATATTTTCAATCTTCAAACAAAACTATATAAGTACAACATCTCATATCTACTAGAGTTTCAAGATCATATAATAAAGTTAAACAAATAATTAATTTGGCTTCTAAAACATGTAAAAACTCTTTAATCAAAGCAATAAGGTTCTGAGATGCATAATTCTTATCAATGTAACTCACAACAAGCAGACACAAAATACTTTCATATCAATCAATGTTAACACTTCACTCAGTTGAACTAATTTCCTTTACACCTTAGGCTTGTTAAACCCACCATAATTAACTACAAGGATTTCATTCTTAATCTAAACATTTAATCCACATTACTCCATTGTATTCATGAACAAGACCTATCAACTAAACAAAACATCTTTGAACATCATTAATTCTAGAGTACAATTATAATTTTCTATAGCTAATGAACATTACTACCATAATCTTATTCATCACATGAGTAGAAAAGAGGATAATCCTAGATTACTATGGATATTATAATTGACAAATTGATCAATATCTTTAAATAAACTACCAAATCAAAATGTTCCAACCTAATACTTAGTTCTTCTAAAGGAGTCTACTCTTCATAATGATTGCCGAACTAGTGAAATCACTTATCCTACACTCTACACTAGTCTTGCATGCCTAACTTGATACAAGCATTATAAACATGCTAACGTAATCTTTAAACTTTTTCAACTAAGAAGTAGATCAACACTTGTAGCTTCAACAATCGATGCCTTAAGCATATGATAAAATTGTGGTCTTTAAACAAAGAAACATTAAAGTTCTATATCTATAAGAAAAACCTAACCTCTTGAAATAAGAAAGAAGTACTTGCATGAATCACTATTTAACAATACTTGGAATTCTACAAAAGCAAGCTCAACAGAGGCGACAGAGAGAACAAGAAAACACTTTTATTCATCTAAACCTCTAACATGATCACTAATAATATTATAATAAAATGGAGATCATAGGAAAAGTTAAGAAATTCAAGAAAAAGAATACAGGATTACACTCATAAAAGGCTATATATCAGATTTGGAGGCATTTGAGTGCAAGCAGTTTTAATGCCAAGAATGGCGACACACTCATCTTTCAAACAAATCTATAGATAATGCAAAAAGGCCTCAAGAAATATTATCTCATGGAATACAATGAATACAAGACACGTCCAGAATGGATTTGTTGAAAAGGCTTTAGAAACTTTTAGCAAATGCGAATGGCAAGTTTAAAACCAGATCAACAACCTTTGCTAGCATCCTAACGACTTGCGCCAAAATGGGAGCTTTGGGAATAGGGCATGGACATACATCAAAGCATAAAGGAAAGACATATTCATCAAATGTTGCAGCTATAAAAGCCCCGATACACCTATATACAAAATGTAGAAGCATGCACAAAGCACACGAACTATTTGACAAATGCCTCAAGGCATATGGTATCATGAAATGCAATGACAACATAATACATAGAAATTCGACATATTGTAAAGGCTTTAAAACATTCAAGAAAAAGAATTGGCAAGTGAACTGGCAGGCATGGTGCAAAATAGGATAGCATAGGCAATGCATGTTAACTGCTTGACAAATTCCCTCCAAGAAATCTCATCTCATGGAATGCGAAAATTGCAGGATACACATAGAATGGATTTGTAGATTTAATAACAACCAAGATGGCATATAGAAATGTCTGGTACTAATTGATACATATCTCTAAATTGGTAAACTGGGTAATACTAATTTTTGGATATGATTTTCATAGGTAAGAGCTGAATCTTATATTAAAATTTCAGAGAAACCCAGTTCAAAAATATAGAGTTATTGGTGACACAACTAACTATTTTAACAGAGACGAAACGGTTGAGAGGTAGACAGTCACAAAATATTCATATCTCCAAAATGACAAACTGGGTAAGACTGATTTTCAGATATGATTTAGATAACTAGGTCATACACTATATAGATAAAATTCTAGAGGAACCCAGTTCAAAAAAATAAAGTTATGGCTAATGTAATAGACTGTTAAAACAAAGACGAAATGGGTGAGAGATAGACAATCACAAAATATTCCTATCTCCAAAACGACAAACTGAGTAAGGTTGATTTTTGGATATGATTCAAATAACTAAGTCATGCACCATATATAAAAATTCTAGAGGAACCTAATTCACAAAAATAAAGTTATGGATGATGTAATAGACTATTTAAACAAGGACGAAATGGGTGAGAGATAGATAGTCACAAAATATTCCTATCTCCAAAACAACAAACTGGGTAAGACTAATTTTTGGATATGATTTAAATAGCTAGGTCATCCACCATATATAAAAATTCTAGAGGAACCCAGTTCGTAAAAATAAAGTTATGGCTGACGCAACAGACTAGGTTCAGAATATGCAGAAGAGAATTCACAAAATAATATAAAGCTTGCATATGACAAATTCATTTAACTAAATCTAATGCAACAATAAATCAATTTCATATCTCAGTCCATACCTAGAATATTGTTTCCATCACATCTTCACAAAATTTCCTAGCTCGCATCCATTTTCCCCTCAAGTCTTTTCTTCTGGAAGCTATGGTTTATGGTGCCAAAAGAAAAATGAAAAACTTCCCAAGAGAGAGAGAGAGAGAGAGAGAGAGAGAGAGCACCCAAAACATAAAACATATTCTCCTTATTTGAAATGCACGCTCCTTCCCCAAATTATATCTTGAGATTTCAAAATAAAGTTGAGCATACATAACCACCCCCATAATTTCTTCCAGAAGATTCTCTTTATTAAAGGCAATAAATTCTGCCTTTATTACTTTCTTACAATTTGCTATTTTAACCAGACAATAATTTCTCCCTAATTTTATTTATTTTAAAATTTTCTATATATAATTTTTATGACAACTCATAAATATTATAAATTTATTTTTATTGCCACTAGCAACACATTTACTTGTTTATATAATATTTTCATTTTAATTTTATCAATTATATTCCTATTTAAAAACACTTTATTTTCCTCATTATAATTATTATTATTTATTGACCGTAGAATACAATATAATATAATTTCCCATAAACTTAAATTTACATAAAATCATCTATATTTATTTATCAAAGTGGACAAATAATTTCCATTTTAATGAAGCAATTAACCAAAACAATAATCAAATAATTTGAAACAAAATGTCCCAAATGCCAAACAATACCTGACACTATGCACGATCGGAAAGCAAGACCACCATAACAATGATGACTATCATGCCCATACCGACAACACTGACTGGGTACAAAACTAGATACTCATCCTTTTCAATGATGATGGCTAACTAGGGGACCATATGTTATCTTCATTCAAAAGTTCCATTGATTTTAAGACACGCTGACACTTGTCAATTCAGGTGGAGTCGATGCTTGATACTTGCATCCTGCAGCAATCAAATAGTCAAACAAATAGACACACATAAATATAATCATATAGTTAAATACACTGTGGAAGAGAATTGTAGCGTAGAAGGGTACTCACGCATGAGTAATGCGACACTGTCCCTTTCACCAACACATCAAACACCTAATCATAACACACATAACAATCAGTTACTGAATGACTAAATAAGAACCATCATCAAATAATCACATGATACACATAATAAGATTGATCCACACAAAACATCACAACATAACATCCTATGATATAGAATCATTCGTATAACAATCAATTATAACATATAACAATCATAGAAAGATCAACATCATAATCACCTGAATGTAAAACAATGTCAGAGCATATGAATTATCAGTGTCATAACAAAGATTATCACTAAAACATACTAATTGTCATACGAAACCACACATGAGCATAATCAGGAATGTCATCAACATGAATGTAGAATCTATCAACATCATATAATGTAAAACATCAACTGTCTAACATACCATAAATATTCCTATTATTTTAACTTCATCTTCATGCTCCTTAGCCAATCCATCTGCACATCCAAGATGAGAATGGAGGGGCATTACATCATGCCCCTTAAAACTTGACTTACTCCTAGAAGTCACAGACTAGGGTGGAAACATAACATATTAGTTTTGTAATTTTCTATTGCCAACATATGCATCCATATTAAGCAATTGTTCATAAGACAGGCACAATCATTCAATAAAGACAAGAAGGACATCAATTCCTCACCTTAAGATGTATCATGTGATCTACTTATAACCAATCACACATATTTTGAAAATTTTAAACGATTTAGGGAATTGCATTCACATATTAATAAGGAAAAAATACATCTCATCTCTTATTTCCATTGTGGTTCCAACTAATTACCAAACATGCAAAGTACAATCTTCCATGAAGTCCTCCCTTGAACATACTATCAGAGGTTCGAAATGAACATGACAGAAACAAAACTTGACATGAAATAGGGCAAACAAAAACAAACATTCAGAATAGCCACTATAGAAATTAAAAAAAATGCAAACCCAAGTGGGGAAATAATCAAATTCAATCTTAAGTCACAAAATCCAAGCAATTTTCAACAATAATCAAGTATAAAGAAAAGAGTTTTGGTGACCACTCCTATCATAAGAGAGTTCAAAGAAAATAAATTCACTGTTAGCCCAACAACATGTATGAAACAACTATAAAAATAATTTCAAAACCAAATTACAAATAAATCCACATCATGGTGTGACTCATTTAAGCCACAAAAGGGAGTATCCGCTACACAACGCCCCAAACTCAAAGTCCAGAATGAGTTAGAGAATGTACACCAAACACATAGACAACTAAGTTTTCTACATCTTCATATCTAAACAACTTTTATACATGAATTTAAGGCAAGACAATCTCTACTTATATACAAATTTTTTTCATCTTTAATGCAGTACAATTTCTTTTTACCAAGCTATGAACATATACAATTACTTCCTTATGCAAGAAGATATTTACAGGGGAAATGTATGATGTCACACACAAGAATAATTCAAAACTCTATTCAACTTACAGTATCACTTTCACGATCTCACGGGTCTAACACAAGCTCCAATTTGATCTCCTGCACACGGTTCTTACACAGGCATACACAATGATAACTTTCATGAACCACAACAGAACTTCCACATGAGGTCATGGCCAACTAGGAGATAGATATCAGATTATAAATCAACCATGTAAAGATACCCCACACACAACAACACCACATAACCACATGAATCGCGATGCATGATGCCACTGAATAATTAAATCATTTCAAAAAATACTACAATTAACATAAAGATGGTATGGTGCTTCCACACCCATAGCTAAACATAACCCCCAAGTATGATTACTTCACCAAACTAGGGAACACAAACACCACTGACCTTTCACAACACCCCATATAGAATGGGTATAGGATAATCACATCACTAGAGGGGGAAAACACCACACTCCTAATTACATGCACTAACAATAACCATGCTTCTTTCTTCTAAAGCACTAGAGACCACAAAAGGAACTCAAGGCCTCAACAAATCAGCAAGCACTAACATTCAAGAAACTCATATTGGTAGATATATCATCACATTTTTAGAAAAGAAAGAGAAAGAACACATAACAGACACATAAGTAAAACAAGGCATAAAGAATTTATTTCTTAAAGAGCAAGTCTGTAAACCTATCAACCTTCTAACGTCATACCAAGGCACATAGGTGAGAGGTACTATTACCAACTCACCACAAAGAGAAAAATGCTTAACCTAGAGCAACAACAACAATCCAGGGATCCCAGTGTTGGAACCTGGCTCTGATACCAAATGTAACATCTCACCAAGAAACCCTAGAGAACAGCTCGACTATGCTAACCAAAAAGGGATTTTTTTTTAAAGAAAGAAATAACGAAGAAATGTAAACCGTATTTATTCAAACATCTAATTAAGCTTTATCCTCTACGGATTCCATGGCTGCATTACTAACAACTATTAACATGATCTAACCAACATTATGAATTAACTAACAACCATGGTTCATTCTAAATCTAATTGCATCAAATGAATAAACACATACATTTCCATATTATATCATTAGATAAGTAAGCATCAAGATCCTGTATAGGATTACAAGTACATATACAATTTTCCCTTACAAGAGAGTATAACATTACATTGTTTACAATATCACTATCTAGATTATATTGAAGTACATACATCAAGATAACAGTACATGATACAACTGATATACAAGACTAGAACATGATCATAAATAACTGTCTCCTCAAACTGGTACATGATCTGGAATCTACTACAAGAGATAAATTCTTCTTGCACATGAACAACAACAAGGAACCAATGGAGATAAAACACAACTACAGGACCATGTGGAACCCTATGGTCCATCCCCATGCTAGGAGATAACAATAAGGTCCCACTAAGAAAATAGTCAAGAAAGACAATAGACTAACAGGTGCAAGGACTACACAAGACTCCAATACAACATGGGTCAATCAAAACATCACAAGCAACCCACCATCACTTCGAGAGACAATCACACAACAAAAGGGGAAAACAAAATTAGGGAATGCTAGGCTGTAGTAGGGAAGAGTGTCATCGCATGGTCCTAACATGGGTTATCCTAATAGTCTCTCACTAAACACTGACCCCCATCTATGGTTATCCTGACAGTCTCTCACTAGATGTCGGCCCCATAGGATGACACAAGGAACCAACATTCCTTTCGTGAGGACAAGGAATTTGATTTTTCAACCATGGCCTTCTCATCCCATTCTTAGCCTGAACGAGCACTACATGCATGGGTGAGGCATCCAATTATCTTATTTAGTGTGGAAACTACCCAACCCTCTAAATTTATTATTAAGTTATTACTGGATTAGCAATTTCCAATGGGTTACCCTGACAAGCCACTTTGGGCGCTGACCCCACATTGAAAGCCACTCCCCTACCTACATCTAGAAGACCCTATCCATCATGAAAGACAATTAACATCATAACAACAAGTATACATAAACAATGCAAGGCATTTACCTTCTTGCAAACAAAACATAATCAAAGGACCAACTCTTAAATCATTGTCCCAAAACTTCCAGTTGAAACAATCACAACAACACATATCTAGAGCAAGGCATGGGCCATCTTATCCCAAATCTCAACCATAAACAAAATACTTCCTCTTTACTATTCCCGAGATCTTCTCATAATCAAACACAATATTCAACACAAGTTCGATAACAATACTTCCTTGAAGGAGATTATTACCCCATCATGATGCATTAACAACATAGATTGTACATCATTTCACATTAACGTTGACCAAAAACCCACATGCATAAACAAGAGACATCATGCTCATATAACATCATTATGTTAGGACACCAAACAACATAGTTACATGAAATAAAAAATAACATCCTAGGCCTCTAGAATCAACTTCCCCAAATGACACAAATAGTTGACACTAATAAAATACAATGATCTCACATCACATTCACTCTCAAATGCACATCATAAACTAAGATCCTTCATCACATAACAATATTTCAATTACAACACAACAAATGCAACATATGATATATTCAATCTTCAAACAAAACTATATAGGGACAACATCTCATATCTACTAGAGTTTCAAGATCATATAATAAAGTTAAAAAAACAATTAACTTGGCTTCTAAAACATGTAAACACTCTTTAATCAGAGCAATAAGGTTTCAAGATTCATAATTCTTATCAATGTAACTCACAACAAGCAGACACAAAATAATTTCATATCAATCAATGTTAACACTTCACTCAGTTGAACTAAATTCCTTTACACCTTAGGCTTGTTAAACGCACCATAATTAACTACAAGGATTTCATTCTTAATCTAAACATTTAATCCACATTACTCTGTTGTATTCATGAACAAGACCTATAAACTAAATAAAACATCTTTGAACATCATTAATTCTAGAGTACAATTATAATTTTCAATAGCTAATGAACATTACTACCATAATCTTAATCATCACATGAGTATAAATGAGGATAATCCTAGATTACTATGGATATTATTGTTTAGTGTAAAATTTGGATTATTTAATGTTTAGTGTCTTAGATGTTTGAATCCCCCTTTCACCCTATACATTTAAGGATCTAGGGTCGAGTGGCAATTCACTATCATACCCTAGATCGCTGTAAGATGTAGGAAAGCTTGGATTAGGGAATTTAATTATCAATTTCTCTTCTCTTATGCTTAATTGACTATTAAAACCCTAATTATGAAAATACAACAATAAACTGACGAATAACATAAACAACTCTTACAGACGGAAGTAAAATATCAAATCACAGAGTACCTATTTTTGAGGTACTGAGGCAGAATAGTTGGGGACACTAGAGCGGGTGCCCAAGTCGAAGGTGGCAGTTTCTTTGTGGGATCCTAACCTCCTTCCGACACTAATCAGCATTGTAACTCCTGTTTCTAGAAATTTAGCTGTAGAGGACACTAGAGCGAGCACCCAAGTCCTGGAAATGCTCTAGTGTCCTACTTCTCTTCAAATCCTGAAGCGTTGATGTTAGTTGATCCTTCCTACAACTTTACTTTTCCCACATGCGACACTTGTAACCTACAATCACAAGACTTTGGGAGGGGGTTGTGGTGTTTAGAGGCTTGCCTCAGTCAAGCCCCGGAGGACACCTAAGTCTCCGAACACCGTTGTCAGATAGAGAGGACATGCCCTTGTGAGGCAAAGGCAAAAACCAAAGGGATTGATGATGAAAACATAATATAATGTCACCTTGTAGTGAAGATATCATGGGAGGAAGATGCTCTTCAGTCCATGATGAAATGGATGCTCAAATCTACAAACACAAACACATAAACCATACAAATTTGCTCTTGCAACACAATGAAAGCCTTGAATCACCTTGAGGATGCCTAAAGTTCACAATGATCATCTAGTTTACAAATGAATGCCTAAACATGATTTTATATGCAACTGCAAATACTCCCACCAAGATTTTTGTAATTCAAACTTACCATGTCAGCAAAGGACCCAAATAATGGTCATAAACTGACACCCAGAAATTGGGACTGCCCCAAAATAGGGCAGGACTAGGGCACGGGCGCCCAAGTCCTCCACCCCTATTTTAGGCAGGGTACAACTCAAGGGGTCCTCCTAGGTCTCATTTGTCATGTTACCTAGAGTTCATTCCATCGGGATGCCAAATTATTAAGTAAGATGTCCTAAATGCATGCAAAAGACTTGGGAACTAAACCTTAAGAGGGAAAAGCCCCCAAGGGGACATTTTCCAATGTTACATTTAGCCCCTACTTTAATGTATGTATAAATGCAAGGCCAATACATGCATTAAAGTAATGTCACAAACACAACAAACACATCAAGCATAGAGAAGACACATCAATCACATGGAAAACAGTAATAGGCACACAAAACACAAAGAAGACAGTTACAGTCGCACAGAACACAGAGAAGACAGTCAATGCATAGAAGACACATTAATGGATGGGAGACATGCATGATTTCTTTTCTTTTCGTTTTCTCATATATATGAAATGCAGATGCAAGTACTGGAAAGTAAACAAACCTCCCATAATACATGATGCACTCATCGCGTAGGTCTTTATATATATGGGGCAACACATACGCAAGACACGCAAAACCTCCCAAAATGTAGGAAGCACAACCCTAAGGCGCTAGTCTTTATACTACATATGGGGCAACAAACACTCCAAACAAAGCAGGCATGCCAAACACACACACTTGAAGACATGGAGAAAACATGACAGACAAGAGATGGAGTGTACCTATTTCTAGGTCCAACACCATCTCAGGCACATTACAGGCACACATCGACAATTAGGCTTCACCACAACAATCACCGAAGACACACTTAAGGGTTGAGTTAGTTATAGAACCGCTCCCCACCTGTGCATAGGACTTTTGAAAACAACAGAATGATGCAATATGCTATGAGAAGTACACCATCCCCACCTCCATAGAGAGCTTAAGAAAAAGGATATGCTTGATATCCCACCTCCATAGAGGGCTTACATGATTGATTGCAAACAAACTTAGGATGCATGATGCACTCATTGCGCAGGTCTTTGCACCTGAGAGCAAACACATTGCTAACATCTACAACAGACAACTTACATTATATATGCACCCACCTTAAGGTGGTTGATATCAGGTATCGATATCAAGAACATTAAGGTAAGAAGAAAACACACAAGGGAACACTAAGTTTCGCAAAGTCCATGCCCCTCGGAGGTGATATGTACTTTACGATTGCCAAATGATCCCACAAACACATCCCTGCAAGAAACATGTTAGTGTCTACAAGATCATGATAAACAACAACATCAATGCATATGATTAACCACACAAAGAGCCAAGCTTATACAACAAATCTGGAGTTTGAGGATAACCGTAGGGCTAAATCACGAAGCTCTCCGAATCGAGTACCACTAAGGCTAGATTCAAAGACAAACAAAGGTGCCAAGAGTGACAGTATTGTTAAGGTTTGTAAATGTGATAGAAACATCATTAAATTTAATACACAGAAAGTACAAGTGCTTCCACTAGCCAAGCGTCAGATAATATATACAACCCCATCATCATATTAGGAACTAAGTCCATTTTTTGATTGCTCTTGAAAGTGACACTAGGTCCACATCAGTGTAAATGTTTGTCGTCATCCACTTGCTGGATGGAAACACTAGAGGAAGGGAAACAATAAATAAGAGAGGAGAAACAAGTGTCTTAGGGATAGTGGTGTAGGAGGGTGCCCACAAGTCACCAACCGCAACACTATGTCCGTAAGACACAACACACAACAATGAAATCAGAGAGAGAGACAATATAGAAGAATGATGATGCAAATAGAAGAAGGTCACAACACAGGCATTCTCTTGGTATTCCAAACCTTATGGGAGAATCCAAGGTCATCCTAGGAGGCCTAAACAACACAAAACACATCATGGGGGAAGCACATCACAAGAGAGATAAAGGGTTAGAGATACTTACCTGAAGGGCCCCTGCCGGGCTAGAAGTTGTCTATAAGAAAATCATCGTCATCATCTTCCCACTCCCTAATGTTGGAGGAAAGTGGGACATAAGGTATCATAGCTAAATTCATGTCTTGTTCATCATGTTGTTCATTGTTAGGATCATTATTGTTTGGTTGAATGCTGGGATCAATGTTTTCTTGTTAAGAGGCAAGGTTTATACAATAAGCTTGTCTTCTTTTTCTTCTTTCTCTTGCTTTTCTATTTCATTTTCTTCTACCACTTATCTCTTGTAAGATAGGGCTATCCTCTTTCATAGGCTTGTGCAATTTAGAAGATGAAGCATCGGAATCAAACCTCATTTGTTGCGGTGAAGCATTTTGTTGTTGACAATGACCTCCCGATCCTTGTAAGGATTTTGAGGGAGGAACCTCAACATAGGGACCTTGTCCTTTTGGTGTAAAGGTCTCTTCACATGCAGGTTGTTTATCTTTTGTCGTTTCTTGCATAGAAGGACTAGGCATTTCAATTTTATCCCAAAAATAATTCAATTTGTAATGCTTTTTCTTAACCAAAGGTTTATATTTGTTGCGAGGGATGGCTATCATACGTCCATCCAAAGGGAATTTTATACAATGATGTATTGTTGAGGGGATAGATTTCATTTATTTTAGTCAAGGGTGTCCCAATTTAATTTGAATGAGGTCAGAAATAAGGACAACATGAAACTGTTGTTTGACATGCTTTCTAGATAGTGTTACCAACAATGATATCTTACCCAAAGGCTTGATAAAGGTTCCCTTATGTGTCTTAATCATCTTGTTCGAGGGGTCATAAGAACCTTGCATTAGTTGATGTGAAAAGAGGAACTCCTCAGTGGAAACATTAGTCATGCAGTTAGGATCAATAAGAGTTCCATCCACGGGGTTTCCCATTATTTTCACAGTGACGTAAAGAGGTCCATCGAAGTTTGCAATTGTTCTATCATGAGGTGTAAACATGATTTCAGGTTCAGGTGATTTTTTTTTCATGTAAGGTCTAGGAGGGAACCTATTATTGTTGTCATGATTAGAGGCCATATTTTTATGCTCAAATCAGATTTGAAAGCTTTTCCAAAAGTATGTCAAAGATAAGTGTGAAGCGATATACCCCAAAATAACCTCAAATGCTTGATTTTTGTACTCTTTTCAGTGCAAACGAATGTAACAAAGGATGTTGTAAGGATTTTGATGAAGGGAAGAAAGTTATCTGTTTGATATCAGTTCAAAACAGAAATAAGATCCTTCAACACACTCTTGATGCAAATCCAAGGTAATGCCAAGTCAAAATATAGTGAAAATATGTCAAAATAGGCACTTTTTTCACCAAAACTCAATGCAACAAAGCATAACAAAGGGTGTTTTGAGGAAAATGATGATGGAAATAAAATAATATCACTAATAATAGCTACTTTGTGCCAAAATACCCAACACAACACGCTTTTAGTGCCACTTAAGGTAAAACCTTAGTTAAAATATAGCAAAAATAGGCTATTTTTCACAATTTTTCAATTCCAAGACCTAGCAAAGGGGGTGTTGTAAGGAATTTTAGGAGGTAAAAAAAATAATATCAATGATATCAATCATATAAATCCATAAAATTGATCACAAAACACTTGGAGTGCAAACTAGGTCAAACCCTAGGGCAAAAATAGTCAAAATATGTGGTTTTTCATTGAATTTTCAATACAAGAGCAAATTAAAAGGGTGTTGTGAAGATTTTTAGGATGAGAAGAAAATTATTACCCTAATAAAAGCCAATTAATGCAAAAATACTTTTCACAACATGACTATGGTGCAAGTTTATAGAGTCGACAAGGCCAATTTTAGTGAAAATCGTTGTTTTTGTAGCCCTAGGTTTGAGATCTTGGGACAAAATGCTATGTGAATATTTTGAAGTCTAATTTATGATGGAAATGAAATAATCTCAAATTGGAAAATGAATTTCAAGCTTTAATATGCAAAATGCCAATGCAAATCTAATAAAAATGCATGAAAATTGCTAGTTTTTGTTGAAATTTTCTATGCAAAAATGCAAATATTTTGAATCTAAATGCAAATTTACACTAAAATTAAAGAATAAAGCCAAATTATAACTTGAATGAGCCTCTAAAATTAGTAGAAAAATCTGAAAGAAGATTTTGCCCAGTAACCCTAGATATTGGAATTACTAGGTTTAATGAAAATTGTCAAAATTTCTACAAAAGCCTAGCAAATTAATGATGAAAATGCAATGCAAATTATTGATTTTTTGTGTTTTTCTATAGTTTATATCAGATTTGATGCAAAAAACCATGAATTAAGAAAATTTAGAAAGAATTGATTGAATTTAGTAAGCCAAACAATGTAATTTTTTTGAATTTTTTAAAATTTTCAATTTTTTTAAATTTTTCTCAATGCAATAAAATGAAAGACTATATGAATGAATGAAATCAATCCAAATCTGAAGACACACACTTAGCAAGTTGCAATTTAAGTCCAAAAACATGGGAATCCTCCTTTCACCCTATACATTCAAGGATCTAGGGTCGAGTGGCGATTCACTATCATACCCTAGATTGCTGTGAGATGTAGGGAATCTTGGATTAGGGAATTTAATTATCAATTTCTCTTCTTTTATGCTCAATTGACCATTAAAACCCTAATTATGTAAATACAACAATAAATTGATGAATAACAGAAACAACTCTTGCAGACGGAAGTAAAATATCAAATCACAGAGTACCTATTTTTGGGGTTCTGAGGTGAAAAAGTCAGCGACACTAGAGCGAACTCCCAAGTCCAACGTGCCAGTTTCCTTGCAGGATCTTGACCTCCTTCCAACACTGATCAACATTGTAACTCCTGTTTCTAAAAAATTAGCTACAGAGGACACTAGAGAGAGCACCCAAGTCCTGAAAATGCTTTGGTGTCCTGCTTCTCTTCAGATCCTGAATCCTTGATGTCTGCTGATCCTTCCTGCAACTTCAGTTTTCCCAAATGTGACACCTCTAACCTGCAATCACAAGACTTTGGGAGGGGGTTGTGGTGTTTAGAGGCTTGCCTCAGTCAAGCCCCGGAGGACACTTAAGTCTCCAAACACTGTTGTCAAAATGAGAGTGCATGCCCTTGTGAGGCAGAGGCAAAAACTAAAGGGATTGATGATGAAAACATAATATAATGTCACCTTGTAGTGAAGAGATCATGGGAGGAAGATGCTCTTCATTCCATGATGAAATGGATGCTCAAATCTACAAGCACAAACACATAAACCACATAAATCTTCTCTTGCAACACAATGAAAGTCTTGAATCACCTTGAGAATGCCTAAAGTTCACAATGATCATTTAGTTTACAAATGAATGCCTAAACATGATTTTATATGCAACTATAAACACTCCTGCCAAGATTTTCATAATTCAAACTTACTGTGTCGGTAAAGGACCCAAATAACAGTCATAAATTGACAATCGAAAATTGGGGCTGCCTCAAAATAAGGTAGGACTAGGGCGTGGGCGCCCAAGTCCTTCCCCCTATTTTGGGTAGGGTACAGCTCAAGGGGTCCTCCTAGGTCCCATTTGACATGTTACCTAGGGCTCATTCCATTGGGATGCCAAATTATGAAGTAAGATGTCCTAAATGCAAGCAAAAGACCCAGGAGCTAAACCTTAAGAGGGAAAAGCCCCCAAGGAGACATTTTCTGACATTACAATTATAATTGACAAATTGATCAATATCTTTAAATCAACTACCAAATCAAAATGTTCCAACCTAATACTTAGTTCTTGGGTCATCCCACAATAATGGGTTACACTTTTTGGCCAAACTTGACATTGAAATCAATATTTTGAACTAAATCTTTACTTTCTGACACATATCGTTGCTAAACCGTTAGGAATTTCAAGATGATGTGAACTAGTGATTTGTGAGATTTTGTTTGTAGATTCTAAATATATATTTTTAAAAAAATTTGGAGTGAAATTGTAAATTTTTTTGCGTCTCCTTTGATAACTAGTTTTTAATAGTAAACAACATTTTTTAAAGTGATGTGTATTCTGTAGCACATAATTCTTTTTCTACAAAGGATAAATTTTTTATTATTTTGAATTTAGATTTGTAACACCAATATATAGGGCATACATTTGGTTTTATAATGTTTTGATGAATATATTTTTTCAATTAAGTTTTGAAGTCAAACCAATTATACTTTAGACATAGGTGTATTTCGTAAAACATAACTTTTTCTGTATGTATCAAAATTTAATTTTTTATTTTTTGTTGAAACAAGGACATCAATACCTAGGGAATAGATATTTTTCAGAATTTTTTTCACTAATTTATTAATTTTCCATGTGTGTAGAATAGAGAACTTGATGTTCGGTGAAAAACCTACATTCACAAGAAATAGAAAGTAAATATAATAATCAAATTAAATATATTTAAAATTATACTTTTTTGTAAGTTTATAATAAGGACTACATACTTACAAAACATAAATTTTAAATGAATTCATTTGATCCCCCAAAAGGTATATCAAAAGTGGTTTTTTATCAACATTTTGATAGGTGTAGAGGAGACTCCATTATATGTATGGTTTAAAACTAGCGGGATTCTATCCAAGGGGGTTTGATCAAACCCTCTTCAATTAAAATTATTTAAATGGAACCTTTCAAGGCTTAAATCATTATATTTTCTAAAAATATGTGATTTTAGCAAAAATCATGATGTCCCAGAAAGTGTAACCCATTATTGTGGCAGTACCCTCTAGATCTAAAGGTGTCTACTCTTCATAATGATTGCCAAACTAGTCAAATCACTTATCCTATAGTCTAAACTAGTCTTGCATGCCTAACTTGATACAAGCATTATAAACATGCTAACATAATCTTTAAACCCGTTCAACTAAGAAGTAGATCAACACTTGTAGCTTCAACAATTGACGCCTTAAGCATATGATAAAATTGTGGTCTTTAAACAAAGAAACATTAAAGTTCTGTATCTATAAGAAAAACCTAACCTCTTGAAATGAGAAAGAAGTACTTGCATGAATCACTATTTAACAATACTTGTAATGCTACAAAAGCAAGCTCAACAGAGGCGACAGAAAGAAAAGAAAAATATTTTATTCATCTAAACCTCTAACATGATCACTAATAATATTATAATAAAATGGAGATCATAGGAAAAGTTAAGAAATTCAAGAAAAAGAATATAGGATTGCACTCATAAAAGGCTATATATCAAATTTGGAGGCATTTGAGTGCAAGCAGTTTTAATGCCAAGAATGGCGGCACACTCATATTACAAACAAATCTATAGACAATGCAAAAAGGCCTCAAGAAATATTATCTCATGGAATACAATGAATGCATGACACGTCCAGAATGGATTTGTTGAAAAGGCTTTAGAAACTTTCAACAAAAGTGAATGATAGGTTTAAAACTAGATCAGCAACCTTTGCAAGCATCCTAATGGCCTGCACCAAAATGGGAGCTTTGGGAACAGGGCATGGACATACATCAAAGCATAAAGGAAAGACATATTTCATCAAATGTTGTGGCTGTAAAAGCCCTAGTACACCTATATACAAAATGTAGAAGCATGCATAAAGTACACGAACTATTTGACAAATGCCTCAAGGCATATTGTATTATGAAATGCAATGACAACAAAATACATAGAAATTTGACATATTGTAAAGGCTTTAAAACTTTCAAGCAAAAGAAACTGGCAAGTGAACTGGCAGGCATGGTGTGAAATAGGATAGCATAGGCAATGCATGTTAACTATTTGACCAAATCCCTCCAAGAAATCTCAGCTCATGGAATGAGGAAATTGCAGGATACACACAAAATGGATTTGTAGATTTAATAACAACAACCAAGATGGCATATAGGAATGTCTATCACTAATTGATACATTTCTCTAAATTGGTAAACTGGGTAATACTAATTTTTAGATATAATTTTCGTAGGTAAGAGCTGAATCTTATATAAAAATTTTAGAGAAACCTAGTTCAAAAATATAGAATTATTGGTGACACAACTAATTGTTTTAACAAAGACGAAATGGGTGAGAGGTAGATAGTCACAAAATATTCATATCTCCAAAATGACAAACTAGGTAAGGCTGATTTTCAGATATGACTTAGATAAGTAGGTCATGCACCATATGTAAAAAATTCTAGAGGAACCCAGTTTGAAAAAATAAAGTTATGGCTAATGCAACAGACTGTTAAAACATAGATGAAATGGGTGAGAGATAGACAGTCACAAAATATTTCTATCTCCAAAATGACAAACTTAGTAAGGCTGATTTTTGGATATGATTTAGATAACTAGGTCATGCACCATATATAAAAATTTTAGAGGATCCCAGTTTTCAAAAATAAAGTTATGTCTGATACAATAAACTATTTAAATAGAGATGAAATGGGTGAGAGATAGACAGTCATAAAATATTCCTATCTCCAAAAGGACAAACTAGGTAAGGCTACTTTTTGGATATGATTTAGATAGCTAGGTTGTGCACCATATATAAAGATTCTAGAGGAACACAGTTTGTAAAAATAAAGTTATGGCTGATGCAATAGACTGGGTTCATAATATGCAGAAGAGAATTCACAAAAAAATATAAAGCTTGCATATGACAAATTCATTTCACTAAATCTAATACAACAATAAATCAGTTTCATATCTCAGTCCATACTTGGAATATTGCTTCTATCACATCTTCATAAAATTTCCCAGCTCGCATCCATTCCCCCCCCCCCCCAAGTCTTTTCTTCTAGAAGCTATGGTTAATGGTGCCAAAAGAAAAATGAAAAACTTCCTGAGAGAGAGAGAGAGAGAGAGAGAGAGAGAGAGAGATCCCCCAAAACATAAAACATATTCTCCTTATTTGAAATGCATGCTCCTTCCCCAAATTATATCTTGAGATTTCAAAATAAAGTTGAGCATGTATAACCACCCCCATAATTTCTTCTATAAGATTTTCCTTATTAAAGGCAATAAATTATTCCTTTATTACTTTCTTACAATTTGCTATTTTAACCAGACAATAATTTCTCTCTAATTTTATTTATTTTAGAATTTGCTATATGTATAAGTTTTTATAACAACTCATAAATATTATAAATTTATTTTTATTGCCACTAGCAACACATTTACTTGTTTATATAATATTTTCATTTTCATTTTATCAATTATATTCCCGTTTCAAAAACACTTTATTTTCCTCATTATAATTATTATTATTTATTGGCCATAGAATACAATATAATATAATTTCCCATAAACTTAAATTTACATGAAAGCATCAATATTTATTTATCAAAGTGTACTAATAATTTCTATTTTAATGAAGCAATTAACCAAAACAATAATCAAACAAAATATCCCAAATGCCAAACAATACATGACACTATGCACGATCAGAAAGCAAGACCACCACTACAATGACTGACTATCATGCCCATATTGACAACACTGATTGGGTGCAAAACTAGATACTCATCCTTTTCAAGGATATGGGTAACTAGGGGACCATATTTTATCTTCATTCAACAGTTCCATTGGTTTTAAGGCATGCTCAGACCTGTCAATTCAGGTGGAGTCGATGCTTGCATCCTGCATCCTGCAACAACCAAATAGTCAAACAAATAGGCACGCACACATACACACACAGATATATATATATATATTGTGGAAGGGAATCGTAGCATAGCAGGGTACTCACTCATGAGTAATGCGACACTGTCCCTTTCACCAATACATCAAACACGTAATCACAACACACATAGCAATTAGTTATCGAACGACTAAATAAGAACCATCATTAGGTAATTGCATGACACACATAATAAGATTGATCCACACAAAACATCACAACATAACATCCTATGATACCGAATCAGTCGCATAACAATTAATTCTAACATATAACAATCATAGAAAGATCAACATCATAATCACCTGAATGTAAAACAATGTCAGAGCATATGAATTATCAATGTCGCAACAAAGATTATCACTAAAACATATTAACTATCATATGAAACCGCACATGAGCATAATTAGGAATGTCATCAACATGAATGTAGCATCTACCAACATCATATAATGTACAACATCAACTATCTAACATACCATAAATATTCCTATTATTTGACCTTCATCTTCATGCTCCTTAGCCAATTCATCTGCACATCCAAGGTGAGAATGGAGGGGTATTACAGTTGACATCAATGACAACACAGATATGTTGACATCAATGATAACACTCGTTAGGCACATACTTGCAACAGTTAGCACCTGAAAAAACCAATTTCTAAACTCGCAGTTTTTTGCCCTAAACCCAACAAAAAATCCTAATTTGTGCCTTTTTTTCTAACACATAATTTATATCTGATCAAAGACTATTTTAATGCCCATGCCCTTCATATTTTTTGTCTAAATGTTTCATCTCAGAAAATCCTTGAAAATGCCTAAGTGTTGCCTTATTGGCAGCTCAAAAGTTTACGAACCTGTCGATGTGCTGATTTCCTTTCATTATGTTTTACAGGGTCTTCGTTGGTGATTCAGCTAGTTTGTGAACCACCAAAGTCATGAACATGGTTCCTGGGTTCATGGTTTCACAAAATTGGCCGATGAAGAGAAAGAGAAATGAAGCCTTCATTGACAAAGTAGGTGGTACGTGAACCAAAAGGTTCACCGATGGCCCAAGTCACCGACAAAGGGAAATATAACCAAAAAGGAATAGAAAAACAAAGATGAAGTGGATGGTTCATGCCAGGTGAGATTCATCAATAGAAAAAAATATTGACAAAGGAAGAAGACAAGGAAAAAAAAGAAATGATAAATCTTTTCAGTGGAGGTGTAAGTTCATGAACCATCAGGTTCATCGATCTTTAGGTTTTCCGATGAGGTGTGTTGCTGACAAGGAAGGACAAAGTGCCAAGAAAGGATAGAAAGGAAAGGGGAGGATGGTTCCAAATTAGTGACATGCCCAATGTGCCAAAAAGAAAAATTCAAAGAAGAAAATAAAGGATGTTGTCATATCTCATTTTTATGGACCATATAATTTTTCTAGATTAGCGAACATTTACTATGGTTATTTTACTTTGAGTAAGTTCTGCATGTGTAAAGGTAATTATCATGAAGTTATATTTGCATAAATTGGAAAGTTCATTTAAATATTAAATGTTATCAATGTGATTATAATATTTTGCTTCAACTATGTTTTGGGGAACTAACCTATTGATGTTGAGTTGAGTGCGAATGAATGCAGGTAGTCATTAAAGACGAGAACATGGTTGAGGTAGGGGTGTTCTAGCCACTTGGCAAGAACTGTTTGGGATGGTTAACCCTGATGCACTCACACACTCACGTGGTCCCATATTGTATTTTGAATGGCTTATTTTTATGCATTATTGTGTGGATAATAATTGTGATGGATGGTTAGATACTTAGAAAATATTGTGTTTTAATTGCGACAGTAAGTTCCTTTTGAATGCTTGTTTTAGTCATATTAATGTCTTTTGAGATTATATTAAAATGGTGTATTTTATAATGTAATTATATTTAAATGGTGAATATATATATATATATATATATTTAATTGATGTATTTATATTATTTAATAATAAATAATAAATATTTTCCTAATTATTTAAATATGAATGTTTGGAAGACAATATCTAGATTAAACTTAAAACAATTAAATTTAAATTGCAATATAGATATATCTATATACATCATTTTATATTATTTTAAATACTTCTTATTTGATTTAAGTGATTAGGCTATTTTGAAGATAAATAAATTATATTAATAATAACTATTATATTTAGAAATTTAAATATAGGAATTAAAAGAAATGGTTTTTACTTATTTAAAAATTAGATAAATTGCTTTATTATTATGATATTATATTTAGAAATCTAATTAAAAGAGTTAAAAGAATAATAATTCTATCATGCAAGAATAATAAATAAGTTATTTTATTATAATTTGGAGACTTTTGAAAGGTAAAGTATCATGCAAACTAAAAATAAACTTCAATCTTAAAAACCTAAATATCGAATGCCAAAAATAAGAGGGAAATTTTTAATAAAACCAAGGTTCAACAGAGATAGTAGATCATGATTATTCACAGTAGTAGAACCATGAATTGTAGCAGAGAAAAGGTACGAAATTAGCAGTAGAGAAAGATTAATTTTTCTGTGTGTTAAATCTAAGCATTGAAGACAACAGAAGGGAAGAAAAATCATTCTTTCAGAGCGACAAAAAGAAGAAGACTGGGCAGAGAAGAGGACACCACATTTTGGTAGAAGCATGGAAAGATAGGAGATCATTTTTTTAGCAACAGAAAGTAAGAGGTGATCAGCAACAGGAACATAATTTGAACCTTAGCATCAGAATAATCAGGTATTTTACTATTATTAGCAATAGATTAAAGGTGAAATAAAATTGAATGTTGTGCATTATACCAGCATGTGGTTGTTGTCTTATTATCCCTGTTGCTAGTTAGATAGTTCCTATAGCTGTCCTTTTACCTACCCTATAATCGCTAAAACTATTTAGTTGTCTAATTATTTGTTATTTGCTAATCTTCATAGATTATTGATACCCTATCATAGATCTAAATAATTCTATTTCTATCCTCTTAAAATAGTTCCTGCAGCTGTATTAAATTTCTGTTAGTTTTCTGTTATTCCTATCGCCCATTTATCAGGTTCCTATAGAAGACTGTTTTGTTGTTCCTATAGTAGACTGTTCTGCACTTCCTGTAGCCTGCATTTAAAATAGTTACTGTAGCCCATGTTAAAATAGTTCCTGTAGCCTACATTTTAAAGTTCTTATAGCTTCTTATAAACTCTTTAAAACAATCATGACAATTTCAAAATAGAGACCATTTGATATTTTGGTTATTACCTATGGTTATTTGATGTGGAAACCATTCTTAAACTCATATTATGTCTGTATTTAAACTATTTGATTGAATCAAAACAACAATAGATAGGAAGTAGATAAGCTTAGTTTTCTACAAATTATTTAAACAATAAAATAAGATCAAAGAATTGAATCATATTATAGATAATATATTTATAAGTATATATGAATAAATGAATGAAGGAAAGATATTCTTCTTTATTACCTACTTGAAAGTGCACTCTTGTTGGTTCAGAAAATAAAGGAAATAATAAACTGTATTTAGGATAAAGTATGTGTTATTGACTTGAATATGAAATCATAGCCGAAACAGCTGGAGTCAGTGAGCATATTTTATGTATATCTATGTGAACACCATCTTATAAATTACTGACACCTATTCTATCTAAATCATCTATGCCACATAATTCATGAAATAGATAGCAAAACATAACAAATAGTAATAATAATATCTGAAATAAGTATGCATGAAAACATATTGTTGAGGTGGAGTTGGCATACATTTGAGTTTATTGATTGAATATTGAAACAATATTGGATATGAAGTAAAATCATTAGTTTTCTACAATATATTAAAACCATGAAAATACGAGTTGAGAATATAATCAGATTACAAAATCTATATTGCTTTTAAATTATTTATGAAATTCTTCATTATTGCTTGTCTGAAAAGTGTATTTTCTTTATTGATGCTATGGAAAGGGATTACAAGTGGTTATAGGTGATTTTAACTGATTGATTGATTTATTTGTTTATTGACTTATTTATTTATTTATTAGGGAAAGAAAGTAGATTTTTATCTAGGAATGTGTTTGGGTTACTTTTAGGCTAGGATGCTGAATGTGGATTATCAGAGATGGCTTTTCCTCTTTTCAGGAATTGAACTAGTAACTATTTGATTTAAAGGTTTAGATCTAAATGAGCTATCATTGAAAAAGATGAATATTATGTCTAGAAAATTTTATTGATGGATTGATATATATCTCTGCCACATCCTATTGTGAGACAATCTCCATTTCATTATTTAGAATTGCACATTAAGACATCAAGTTGCATCGGGTGTTCCCTCCTGCTAGTTGTTTCTAGGTAGCTAGAAATTTCATGCAAGGTTGGGTTTCCTTCATGTCATGAAGGGATCCAGGGAAGTGTAATTGCTTCATGGTTGGGTGGAAAAGCGCTTGAGTCATGTTCCCGTCTCTCGGCTCGTAGGAGAATCGCTTGGTTCATGGCGACTGAAGAGTGTAATGATTTTGATGCAGGAGTATCCCTGGTTCATGAACAATCTTGCATCAACCAAAAACATTTGCATTTCAGTTTGTTTGTATTTCAGTTCTTTCATTTTCTAGTTTAGTTCAGGTAGTTCAGTCAGAAGCAATTTTTAGCTTGTGGTCCAGTTTTGGCATTTCACATCTTGCAGATTTGGACGTAGCATCTACATTCATTCATCTACATCATATCAAGAATTTAGAGCATTTGGATCAGTTACCGGAAAGTTATTGCTATCAGAAGATCAACTATTTCTTAGAGCAGAGCATTCTAATAGTTCCTGGTAATCAGCTAAAGGAGAAGGTTTGCAGATCATTCCTTGACTTGCTGATCCTAATGACACATCATTCAATGATCCTTGGTTCATGGTTGACCTTCGCCAGAGGTCTGCATAGTGTTCCATTCATTTGTGGGTGTGTTCTATGCATTTAGGTCTGACCTATCTGTGAGCACATTACAACTCTTCATTGGAGTTTGTGATCTTCCTTAGCTGACGTGGAGGAATCTATTGGTCTGAAAATGATATATATTGATGTAATAGATCCTTAAGAAAGCAGTTGCCAATTGATTCATAATCCTTAGTTTAGATTTTGTACAAAGGAGCTTCAAAGCTTTATCTTGCGCATGTATGTAATCAGGCCTTTGAGCCCAAGTTGTAAGCCCACATGTTGCTGACCAGATTGTATTTGAATTCTTTGATATACTGAATGATTGAATCTGCATTTTCTTCATTTCTTTGAGTTGTTTCCATTGTGTTTACTCTTGTTGCATGGTCCAGATAGTTCATTACGTGAACCCTTCTACAGTGACTGCACCAAGTGGTATCAGAGCACAAGTTTGATTCTTTGGAGTGTATTGGTGAAGGGGATTCCATAAGATCTTATTGTGAGCAGATCACCAACCTGGGGTAGGTTACTTGTGCACAACCAATCACCGATTGAGAGGTAGTTGTCACTTGTATCCCGATGACCGAATTTGAGGTAGTTTGCACTTGATCCTAGGAAGATGTCACCGCGAAGAGTTCCTCCTATTGGTATAATGACTAATAGAATAGTTGAGATGATGGAATTGATGAGAATAATGCGAATTCGATTGGATGCTGTTGAAGAAGATAGGCAAAGAGGATTGACACCAAGACCTAATGTAGAAAGTGATGATGAAGAAGAATTTCAATCTGTTGAACAAACTAGCGAAACCCTAGGAGGTGATGAAGAGGAAGAATTAGATCAAGTAAAGATGTTGCAAGCTATTTCAAAGATTGGAAAGAGATCTAGAGTTGATGTGCCAAATTATGTTGGTAACTTGAACCCTAAAGAATTGATTGATTAGATAAATGATATGGAAGAATACTTTGAATATGAAGAGATGGAAGATCTGGAGAAAGTCAAATTTGCAAAGACAAGGTTGAAAGGACATGCTGCTATATGGTGGAAAGAAGTTTAGTTGGAAAGAAACAAAAGAGGAAAAGAAAAGATTGTAAAGTGGGACCGGATGGTGACAAAGTTGAAGAATCAGTTTATATCTGCTGACTATGAGTTGGAGTTGTTGAAGAGATTACAAAACCTAAGACAAAAGGAGAAATCTGTGAAGGAGTACACTGAAGAATTTCATAAGATGATCATAAGAACATGACATACTGAAGCAAGCAAGGAGAAAGTGGCTAGATACATCAATGGACTGAGATTGAACATTCAAGAAGAACTAAGCTTGGTAAGGATGACATCTTTGGAAGAAGCATATCAGTTTGCCCTAAAAGTTAAAGAGAAGTTGAATAAGAGACATTATTAGAGACAGAGAGGCAGAGGAGGTAAATTTAAGAGAAGTAGGAAATTTTCTGGAGGAGATAGATCATTGGTGGAGTAGAACAAGTTTGACAACCCATTGAAGAAGGATGACAGAGATAATAATGTTTACCGGAGAGATGACAAAAAATTTTACCGGAGAGGAAACCCTAGTGCATACCAGAATGAAGGATACAAGAGAGAAGGAAAAGGATTTGATAAGAGGACATTCAGAGGTACTTGTTTCAACTGTGGAGGTGAAGGACATAGAGCATTTGAATGTAATCAAGGTAGTACAAGTAAGAGGACAAAAAATAGTGGAAGAACATCCTATGTTGAAGAAGAACCTGTTGGATCACCTAGTTTAGTTGGCAAACCAGAGAAAGGAGAATCATTGGTGATGAGGAGAACACTATTTCAAGTAGAGACAAATGAGCAACCACCACAGAAGGAAAGTCTGTTCAAAACCAAATGCAAAGCTAGAGCTAAGTGTTGTAAAGTTGTGATTAATAGTGGTAATTTAGATAACCTAGTTTCAGAGGAGATGGTGACTAAGTTGAAGTTGGAAAGATTGAAGCACCCTAAGCCTTATTAGATACCATGGATTCAGGATGATCATAAGGTGTTGGAAAGTAAACAATGTTTGGTGAAATTTTATATTGGATCTTATCATGATGAAGTCTTGTGTGATATTATGCCTATGGATGTTTGTCATATCTTGTTGGGTAGACCTTGGTAATATGATAGAAAAGCTATGCCTGATGTAAGAAAGAATACATATACTATAACAACAACTGGAAAGAGAATTACTTTGATTCCTTTAGAGGAAGATCCTAAGAGTGAAGTATGTGGGAATGCTAGAATCTGTTTGATAGATAGAAGAAAATTTTTGGATGGTTTTAGACATGAGAATATGTGTTATGCCTTGATTCCTAAGAAGCATGAAGCACTAAAGAAGGAGACTGAAGAATCACAACCGAAAGAGATAAGAGAGTTGCTGACAGAGTATGAAGACATCATATTAGATAATGTACTTGAAGGATTACCACCAATAAGGAGTATCATTCATCACATGGATCTTATATCGAGAGCAAGTTTGCCTAACAAATAAGCACATAGAATGACACCGGTAGAGAATGAAGAATTGAATAGATAGATACAAGAGTTGATGAGGAAAGGTTTGATTAGAGAAAGTTTGAGTCCTTGTGTAGTACTTGCAGTGCTTGCACCTAAGAAAGATGGAGAATGGAGAATGTGTATTGATTCCAGAGCAATAAACAGGATCACAATTAAGTATAGATTTCCTTTACCTAGGATGGATGATATCATGGATTGTTTGAGTGGAGCAAGATATTTCACAAAGATAGATTTGAAGAGTGGATACCATCAGATTAGAATCAAAGAAGGAGATTAATGGAAGACTGCTTTTAAGACAAATGAAGGATTATATGAATGGTTTGTGATGCCCTTTGGATTGACAAATGCACCGAGTACTTTCATGAGATTGATGAATGAAGTCTTGAAGAAATTCTTGGGTAAGTTTGTGATTGCATATTTGGATGATATTCTAATTTTCAGTAAGACAAAAGAAGAATATTTGTGGCATATTAGGCAAGTTTTGCAGAGGTTGAGAGAGGGGAAATTGATGATAAACATCAAGAAGTGTAGTTTCATGAAGGAAGAGTTGGTATATTTGGGATTTGTGATTTCTACGGAAGGATTGAAGATGGACTTTGAGAAAGTGAGCAATTGTTGAATGGCCTACACTGGAGAGTATTGGGGAAGTTAGATCATTTCATGGATTGGCTAGTTTCTACTAGAAGTTCATCAGAAATTCAGTTCAGTTTGTAACCCCATGACAGAAACAATGAGAGGTGACAAAAGATTTCGAGTGTACATCAGGAGTAGATAAAAGTTTTGAGTTGTTGAAGCAGAAAGTGACAGAGCAACTTGTTTTGGCATTACCAGATTTCAATAAGGTATTTCAAGTTGATTGTGATGCAAGTGGAAATTTAATTGGAGTAGTGTTAAGTCAAGAAGGTAGACCTATAGCATATTTTAGTGAGAAGTTGAATGATGCATGGAGAAGATATTTAGTTTATGATCAGGAGTTCTATGCCATAATTCAAGCCTTGAAGAAGTGGAGACATTACTTGTTGCCTAAGGAGTTTGTGTTGTATACAGATCATCAAGCTTTGCAATATTTGAACAGTCAAGGTAAGTTGAATCAAAGACATATGAGATGGGTAGAGTTCATGTAGAGTTATACTTTTGTGTTGAAGCATAGGAGTGGAAAATCAAACAAAGTTGCTAATGCCTTGAGTAGAAGAAGAAACTTGTTGATAGAGATGAAAGTTGAAGTGTTGGGTTTTGATGAATTGAAGAACATGCATGAGGGAGACATTGATTTTGCAGAACCTTGGAAAGCTTGTAAGGAACCTGTTGTGATAGATAGGAGTAAGTGGTTGAATTATTTCATTCAGGAAGATATGTTGTTCAAAGGAAGTCGGTTGTGCATACCTAGAAGTTCAATGAGGGATAATTTGATCAAGGAGAAACATAGTGGTGGATTGGCAAGACATTTTGGCACTAATAAGATAGTGGCTTTGGTAAGTGAAAACTATTTTTGGCCTCAGATACATAAGGATGTTTAGAGATTTGTACAAAGTTGTAGAGTTTGTCAATTTGCAAAAGGGAGTAGTCAGAACACTGGATTGTATAAACCTTTGACAGTATCGAAGAGACCTTGGGAAGACATAAACATGGATTTTGTGATGGGATTGCTGAAGACACAGAGAGGATATGATTTAATATTTGTAGTGGTTGACAAATTTTCAAAGATGGCTCATTTCATACCTTGTAAGAAGACAACTAATGCAGTGCATGTAGCTAACCTATTTTTCAAGGAGATTGTGAGATTACATGGATTACCTAAGAGCATAGTTTCAGATAGAGATATAATGTTTGTTGGATACTTTTGGAAGACACTTTGGAAAAAGATGAAGATAGATTTGAAGTTCAGTTCTACTTTTCATCCACAGATAGATGGACAGATGGAGGTAGTGAATAGGAGTTTGGGAAAATTGTTGAGATGTTTGGTTGGACAGAAAATTGAAAGTTGGGACTTGATTCTTTCACAAGTAGAGTTTGTATACAATAATTCAGTAAATAGAAGTACTGGAAGAACACCTTTTGAGATTGTTACTAGAGTGAATCCTAGAGGAGTTGTAGAATTGAGAGATATTAGTACAAAGGAAAAGAGAAGTGCAGAAGTAGAAGAATTTGCAGATCATATGAAGACCATGCATAATCAGGTGAAGAAGCATTTAGAGGATATGAATAGTAAGTACAAAGAGAAGGTTGATGAGAAGAGAAGACATAAGGAATTGAAGTTGGAGATGAAGTGATGGTGTACTTGAGAAAAGAAAGATTTCTAGTTGGGACATATAACAAGTTGAAGATGAAGAAGTTTGGACCTTGTAAGATACTCAAGAAATTTGATTCAGGGAATGCATATGAAGTGGAGCTACCAGAGACATTGGGTATATCACCTATTTTCAACATTACAGACTTATACCAGTATCATGAAGTAGAGTTCAGTGACAACATGGAAGAAGACCTGAAGAAGCAGTTACCACACAGAGCACCAGAGTAGATAGAAGACATTTTAGATAGTAGAGTTGGACGCAACACTAGAGGAAGACAATACAAATAATATATTGTTAAGTGGAAAGGTAGACCGAAAGAAGACTCATCTTGGATTTCTCAGGCTGAGGTTGACTGTCTTGGTTCTCCCCTAGCCCTAGAAAAGTGAGGGACTCACCTTTTCAATAACCCCGGATGTCTGATGTAGGAGCATTCTTGGTTCATGAACAATCTTGCATCAACCAAGAACATTTACATTTCAGTTCTTTCATTTTCCAGTTTAGTTCAGGCAGTTTAGTCAGAAGCAATTTTTAGCTTGTGGTCCAGTTTTGGCATTTCACATCTTGCAAATCTGGATGTAGCATCTACATTCATTCATCTACATCATATCAAGAATTTAGAGCATTTGAATCAGTTACTAGAAAGTTATCACCATCAAAAGATCAATTGTTTCTCAGAGTAGAGCATTCTAACAGTTCTTGGTAATCAGCTAAAGAAGAAGGTTTGCGGATCATTCCTTGACTTGTGGATCCTAATGACACATCATTTAATGATCCTTGGTTCATGGCCGACCTTCCTCAGAGGTCTGCACGTTGTTCCATTCATTTATGGGCGTGTTCTATGCATTTAGGTCCTACCTATCTGTGATCACGTTACAACTCTTCATTGGAGTTTGTGATCGTCCTTAGCCAATGCGAAGGAATCTATTTGTCCAGAAATGATATATATTGATGTAATAGATCCTTAGGAAAGTAGTTAGCAATTTATTTATAATCCTTAGTTTAAATTTTATGTGAAGGAGCTTCAAAGCTTTATCTTGCGCATGTATGTAATCAGGCCTTTGAGCCCAAGTTGTAAGCCCGCATGTTGCCGGCCAGATTGTATTTGAATTCTTTGATATAATGAGTGACTAAACCTGCATTTGCTTCATTTATTTGAGTTGTTTCCATTGTGTTTACTCTTGCTGCATGGTCCAGATAGATCATTCTATGAACCCTCCTACCGTGACTGCACCAGATTTATTTATATTTGTTGTTCATGATTATTGTAACTATAATTGGATGTATTATGGCATGGAAGCCAATGGACTTTGTATCTTATTTATAGTGCATTCACCTAGATTGAGCATGAGATTTTTGTGAGAATTAATGACTTTTATTGATTCATATTTATGAGATTTATCTTTTACTTATGAAGTTGTAATTAAGCCCGAATTAATTACATCATTTTACTTTCATTATTTGTGATGTTGTAATTTAAATGGATTATTTACTTTATTACTTTTGTGATGATTTGAGTACTTTACATTTTGTATCAGAGCATGGTTCTAGCATTGGGAGCTTTGGGTGTGTGTGTTGTTCAGTTGGATCAAGCATGTGTGGGTCCTTGTATGTTGGTCTGCTGTGAATAGCATGTGCCTTTTTTTTACAAGGTTAGATAGACCCTGATGATTGTTCTTGAGTATGAATGAACTAGGTTCATTTTTTGAAGAGTTATGCATTAGTATGCGAAAGAGGATGATGTTGGATCATATGTTTGACTTTTTATTATTTGCCTTCTAGTGAATGCTTTCTTGAAAAGCATATTGCATTATTTTATTGAGAGCATGATCATGATTATGGAATCATTATGTGGTTATAAGAAATATAGTATTGCATTACCTCATTGAAGTTTTAAGGAGAGAAATGATAACCGCTGCTTGTAGGAAAGAATGGTCTGTTGTGATATCTTGGTTCGTGAACCTAATTTTGTCCTAACTTAAATCTTGGTTGTTGAATGTTTGCAAGTATATGACTGTATGAATGTTTTATTTTGCTATAAATTTGTGTTTGAAAGGAGAATGGTTATTTTACTTTCTATACTTTTGGGAAGTTGCCTTCCAGGATGAGTGTCAAAAATGGGGAAACAGGGAAGTATGTTTTCTTTTCAAAACCTACACACCAGTAATTGGTTTTGTATTTAATTCCTTGCCATATCCTATTAATGAGATGCTGCATTCAAGTTAGGGATGCATGTAGGTTAACAGGTACGCACCATATTGCACCTTGTTGATTATTTACAGGTTGCTAGGTCCCTTTGAGCAGGGTCAGGTATTCTTCAGTTTGATTATGATTTTGTTGATCGGAATGCAATCTTTGTTGCTAGGTATCTTGAGTGATGTTGTGTGTAAATGATCTTATGATATAGATGTGTTTGGAGTCTTAGAGGACTTGGTTGCTTGTGTGATTGAGTGTGTTCTCTTAACTCACCCTAATTTGGATCTAGGCATAGTGTAGCATCATACTCCCTCTCTAGTGGCTAGAATTAGTCACATAGTTCATGTAATGTGAAACTTTTGAATTTTGATATTTATTTATTTAACTTTGATAATTTCTCTAAACATTTTTTTTAAGGAAAAAGTGGCATAGACACTAAACTATATATATATATTACAAAACCTAGTTCAGAGGAGCATACTGACAAGAAAGAACCAGGAAGAAAACCTTCAGTTGTAGCTCCATAATATCTAGTTACAATACAAAATTTTCCATACGGAAATACAAAAGACAATAGGGCAAACTGAAAAAATCCCTAAACCAATCACCAAAAAATTACACAGCTTTAAGGTCCACATACAATAAGGCTCCAAAGAAACCAAAAAGAGCCAAATATTAATTGAGAACTTTAAACCCCATGAAACCCCGATCACTGATTAAAACAAAAAAGAAGGAACTAGTACCCTATTCAGACAGCTACATTCAAGTCCTCCATGATGAATCCTTGCTGGTCTTTATCATCCAAAGCTGCATTTGGAGGAGGTAGAGGGAGAGCAAAATGCTTGAGAAAGAACAAACCCTGAAAAGAGTCCCTAATTGTAACTTCCAAAACTCTCCCAATTTCTTCCCCGTGACACTGCAAACTATTTTGGAAGGAAGTCAAACAATCATTTTGTAAACCATGAACCATGGAAGAGTAGACATAGTGAATAGAAGGCGACTGATCCAAATCCTTATGGAGGAATAAACCTCCCACATGAGCTGTCCCAGAGAAGAGATCATAATTTCTCTAAACGTTGTAAAGACCAACATTGAAAATTTTATTCTTTTTATGAAAAAGTATAGCCATAAAAATTTGATATTTGCTTATCTTGTGACCTTGATGGTCATGTTGGTTTTACTGTTGAAATTGAGTGCATTTTTATGACTTATTGTTGGAATTGACTTTTTTTTTTAGAATTATTTATTTATTTATTATTGGTGGCTATGCTTGAATGTTTTAAACTATTGGTCATGTATCATGTTATGTTTTCTATCATGTCCATGACAGGCCTCTGATAGGTTGTGTAAGGGAGTAGGATGCAGAGAATATACTATTTCGTAGCGAGTGTGTTACTATGAGCTTTGGTAGATTGAGTTCATTAATTGTTGTTAGATGTATTAAACATCATTGAAGTGTTGAGGAAGTTTTGAAATGGATTTTGGTGTCATTATGGATCACTTGAAGTAAGTTAAAATTTTGTATGAAGTTAAAGGTTTATGGGGTGAAAATGAATTTTTGATAGAAGAATTAGAAAAAGTTAAAATAAAGAATTGATGAATGTTAAAAGGAGTAATATAGAATATATGGAAAGAATTAAGGAATTAGGAAAGGAAAAATATGAAAAGTTTTGTGAAAATAACCTTATGGAAAAAGAATTGGTGAAAGGAGAGTTAAAGTTGTTTGAAGGAATGAATAACTGCAAGAAAAGTTGAAGAACCTACAAGGAGAAAATTCAAATAGAAAGATCAACATGATGAGTTAAAACAAATGTTTGAAACATGCCAAAAAGTAAATGAGTGTTGAAATCAAGTCATCAGTTTGTGAAGTCTCATGCAACATAGATGATTTATGTTCTTTTGATCAATCATGTGGTAGGTTTGCTGAAGTTGCTTTTGCTGAAGAATGTAAGGACAAAAATGATGATGAATCTGCTATCATATCTAGTTATTTTGATAATAATGTTGGTTTGAAAATCTTGAAGGAAATTGAATATATAGGTGAAGGTTTGGGTAAGCATGGGCAAGGAATCAAAGAGCCCATTGAGTCAATTGTGGGGACTAAGTATGAAAGTCTCAAGTATCGAGGTAAAGGAAAAGAAAAGACAAATACTTTTGTAAGTACTAAGAGGTCATTTCAAGAAAAGGAGATCTTACATTGTTCCCATTGTGATAGACAACCGGACATAGAAAAGAAAATTGTTGGAATTTACATCCTTGCAAAATTTGTGGTTTGAAATCATAGTGAAAAGACATGTTGAAATAGAGAGTTGTTTAAATGAATCTAGGACAAGTTTAAAAATGAGTTGTGGTTGGATAAATGTATTTGATTGGCAAAAGAAAAAGGAAAAGAATTGAACAACAGAAACAAAACAACCAAATATAGTGAATAGCCAAGTGTAGAAAATAGTAAAGAAATTGAAGAATTTGAATTGTTTTAGCATTGTGGAGAAACATGAGGAAGATAAGGAAGAATTTTTTGGGAAATTTTGAATTATAGATTAGGTTGAAGATAAAGTTTGGTTGCAAGTAATGAAAGAGGAAATGGATTCCATTGATAGAAATGATATGAGTGGTATAGTTTCAGAGGAGTTGTTTGCACAATGATTGGATATGACCTAGTTGGTGTACCTTTGGAGTTTTGTCTTGTTGTTGGAGGTCTCAACCAATGTTTGTTTGGATACTGATCTTTTGATATTATATTGTGTTTCCATGAGGTTGTATGTTCATTATGAGGATTAATTCTTGTTTTTTCGAGTCTATGTGAATTGATTTTTGCCTTGTTTGGTGTACATTAAAGATGTGATTGTTATCTTATGCTAGAATGAATGTAATTGAGTGGTAGTTGTGCCATGTGTTGGATTAGATACATTGAATTGGTAGTTGTGCCATGTGAATTGATTGATTGATTATATACTTGGATTTATTTGATGGACGTAATGTTAAAAAGTGAAGTGAACATATTGTATTGTATAAGGATGAATAGGATCAATAGTTTGGTGGATGGTGCCACATGGGAGGATGTAAAGGGCATTAGTAAAGATGCTTTATTTAAATTGATGATCCCTTTATGAAACTTTGATTAATACAAGTGGTATACTTCTATTATTTTGATTGTGTAATAAGACATCAGGATGATGTCTCTTTCAAGTGGGGAAGGATGTCACGTCTCATTTTTATGGACCATATAATTATTCTAGATTAGCGAACATTTACTATGGTTATTTTACTTTGAGTAAGTTCCATGTGTGTAAAGGTAATTATCATGAATTTATATTTGCATAAATTGGAAAGTTGATTTAAATATTAAATGTTATCAATGCAATTATAATGTTTTGCTTCGGCTTACCTAATAATGGACTAGTACCTTAGACAACTAGATGGAGATAGGTGGATAGATTTTGGGGGGACATGGCATTTGTTAGGATTGAGATCTTCAATCACCTGGAAGGCTCGTGAGAAGATCAAAACAAGACATTTTAAGAAAGATTATTAATTAATGAGTGTCCTTAAGTGTGTAGCGCAAGCTGTGGTGAATGAATAGACAATCTTCTCATCATTACTTGGAGTTATACAAAAGGAGATATCTAGACTCTTCGATAGAAATCATAATGCCATCTTTGGGTTCATTTTGTAGAGCATTCTATAGCTTCACACTATATTTTTTTCTTTCTGTAGAGCAAGTTGTGCGCAACATGTTTGGTGGAGCTTCTAGGTATGGGGGGTCGAGGGGAGCTAGTAAAACCAAAGAGCTAGCTTCTCCTCCTCCTTTGTAGTGAAGGCTATTCCCTCAACAGGTGGTGAACATTTTAGTAGACGGTGTGATGAAAAGCAATACCAAATCCAACAAGAAGAAGGTTAATTTTTCAGATGAGGAGGCTCTAGCCAATACTAGTCAAGCTTTTGACTCTGAGATTAAGCATCCATTGCTTTAGAAATGGGTGAGAAAAATTATTTCTATGGCCAAAGTGGTGGACGAGGAGGAAGGTGGGAAGATAAAAGAGTCTATGGTGAATTTCATTCTAGATCCTGGCACCACTCGGGCCAGATGGAATGTCTTTGGGGTAGGAAGGTCCCTCACATTAGCCATGATGTCCTCCATAGCTGCCTCATCCATTTTGTCTCATGAGGACATGATAAAAGGTTCTAGGGAGGTGGAGATAAAGCACAAAGAGCTGATAGATCATATGCACAAACTCTTGCTTGGGCAAATCCAGTTGAGAAAGATCATGGAACGACTTGCTGTCAAGGTGGGGGTCGAGATCACAGACAAGGAAAAGGCAAATTACACTTGTAGCTATGACTAGGATGCTGCCTTCATGGACCTCACAAGTTAGGAGGCAAATTAGATGATATTAGTATGTCTATGTTAGTTAAATACATGTTTTTTGATAGGTGGCATAGGGATGGCCTTGTAATTTGCCACCCTCTCAACATGTATAACTTTCTGTGATACAGTTTCTAAGATTTTCTCAGACATGTGGGCTTTGCCCTATATTTGAATGGGTCCCTGGTCCCCAACTAGGTATATACAAACAAAAAAATGTTTTTCTTTGGCTATGTTTTGGGGAACTAACCTATTGACATCGAGTTGAGTGCGAATGAATGCAAGTACTTGTCGAAGATGAGAACATGGTTGAGGTAGATGTGTTCTAACTAGTTGGCAAGAACTATTTGGGATGGTTAACCCTGATGCACTCACACACTCATGTAGTCTCATATTACATTTTGAATGGCTTGTTTTTATGCATTATTGTGTGGATAATAAATGTGATGGATGGTTAGATACTTAAAAAATATTGTGTTTTAATTGCGACAGTAAGTTCCTTTCGAATGCTTGATTTAGTCATAAATATTAATGTCTTTTGAGATTATATTAAAATGGTGTATTTTATAATGTAATTATATTTAAATGGTGAATATATATATATATATATTTAATTTATATATTTATATTATTTAATAATAAATAATAAATGTTTTCTTAATTATTTAAATATGAATGTTTGGAAGACAATATTTAGATTAAACTTAAAATAATTAAATTCAAATTGCAATATATATATATATATATATTTAAATACTTCTTGTTTGATTTAAGTGATTAGGCTATTTTGAAGATAAATAAATTATATTAATCATAACTATTATATTTAGAAATTTAAATATAGGAATTAAAAGAAATGGTTTTTACTTATTTACAAATTAGATAAGTTGCTTTTTTATTATGAATATTATATTTAGAAATCTAATAAAAAAGAGTTAAAAGAATAATAAATAAGTTATTTTATTATAATTTGGAGACTTTTGAAAGGTAAAATATCATGCAAACTAAAAATAAACTTTAGTCTTAAAAACCTAAATATCCAATGCCAAAACTAATTGAATTTTTTAATAACACTAAGGTTTAGTAGAGATAGGAGATCATCATTATTCACAATAGCAGATCCACGAATTGCAGCAGAGAAAAGGCATGAAATTAGCAGCAGAGAAAGAATTATTTTTTTGTGTGTTAAATCTGAGCATTGAAGATAGCAAAAGGGAAGAAAAATCATTCTTTCAGAGCAACAAAAAGAAGAAGACTGGGCAGAGAAGAGGACACCATGTTTTGACAGCAACAAGGAAAGACAAGAGATCATTTTTTTTAGCAACATAAAGCAAGAGGTGATCAACAACAGGAACAAAATTTGAACCTTAGCATCAAAATAATCGGGCATTTTACTGTTATTAGCAATAGATTAATGGTGAAATAATATTGAATGTTGTGGATTTTACTAGCTTGTGGTTGCTGTTTTATTATCCTTGTTGCTAGTTAGACAGTCTCTGTAGCTATCTTTTTATCTACCCTATGATCGCTGAAATTATTTAGTTGTCTATTTATTTGTTATTTGCTAACCTTCATCTTATTGATATCCTGTCACAGATCTAAATAATTCTATTTTTATCCTAATAAAATAGTTCCTGTAGCTGTATTAAATTTTTGTTAGTTTTTTGTTATTCCTATCGCCTGTTTATCAGTTCCTGTCGCCCGTTTATCAAGTTCCTATAGTAGACTATTTTGTTGTTCCTGTAGCAGACTGTTCTACGGTTCCTATAGCCTACATTAGAATAGTTCCCTACATTTTAAAGTTCTTATAGCTTCTTATAATTTCTTTAAAATAGTCATGATAATCTCAAAATAGAGACCATTTGATATTTTGGTTATTACCTATGATTATTTGATGTGGAAACCATTCTTAAACTCATATTATGTTTGTATTTAAACTATTTGATTGAATCAAAACAACAATAGATAGGAAGTAGATAAACTTAGTTTTCTATAAATTATTTAAACAATAAAATAAGATCATATATTTATAAGTATACGTGAATAAACGAATGAAGGAAAGATGTTCTTCTTTATTACTTGCTTGAAAGTGCACTCTCGTTGGTTGAGCAAACAAAGGAATTAATAAACTATATTTAGGATAAAGTATGTGTTATTGACTTGAATATGAAATCATAACTCAAATGTTTGGAGTCAGTGAGCATATTTTATGTATATCTATGTGAACACCATCTTATATATTACTGGCACCTATTTTATCTAAATTATCTATGCCACATAATTCATGAAATAGATAGCAAAACACAGACAAATAGTAATATTAATATTTGAAATTTAAGTATGCATGAAAACACATTGTTGAGGTGGAGTTGGCATACATTTGAGTTTATTGCTTGAATATTGAAACAATATTGGATATGAAGTAAAATCTTTGGTTTTCTACAATCTATTAAAACCATGAAAATATGAGTTGAGAATATAATAAGATTACAAAATCTATATTGCTTTTAAATGATTTATGATGTTCTTCATTATTGCTTGTCCAAAAAGTGTGTTTTCTTTATTGATGCTTGGGAAAGGGATTATAGGTGGTTATAGGTGATTTTGTTTGTTTGATTTACTTATTTGTTTATTGACTTATTTATTTATTTATTAGGGAAAGAAAGTAGATTTTTATCTAGTAATGTGTTTGGTTACTTTTAGGATAGGATGCCGAATGTGGATCATCAGAGATGGCTTTTCCTCTTTTCAAAAATTGAACCGGTAACTATTTGATTTAAAGGTTTAGATCTAAACGAGTTACCATTGAAAAAGATGAATATTATGTCTAACAAATCTTATTGATGGATTGATAAATAACTCTACCACATCCTGTTATGAGACAATCTACATTTCATTATTTAGAATTGCACATTAAGACATCAGGTTGCATTGGGTGTTCCCTCATGCCAGTTGTTTCCAGGTAGCTAGACATTTCATGCAGGGCTAGGTTTCCTTCATGTCATGAAGGGATCCGGGGAAGTGTAATTGCTTCATGGTTGGGTGGAAAAGCGCCTGAGCCATGTTCTTGTCTCTTGGCTCGCAGGAGAATTGCTTGGTTCATGATGATTGAAGAGTGTATTGATTTATTTATACTTGTTGTTCATGATTATTGTAACTGTAATTAGATGTATTATGGCATGGAATCCAATGGACTTTGTATCTTATTTATAGTGATTTCACTTTGATTGAGCATGAGGATTTTGTAAGATTTAATGACTTTTATTGATTCATATTTATGAGATTTATCTTTTACTTTTGAAGTTGTAATTAAGTGGATTAATTACATCATTTTACTTTCATTATTTGTGATGTTGTAATTTAAATGGATTATTTACTTTATTTACTTTTGTGATGATTTGAGTACTTTACACATGTGATAAATGTAAAAGCTTTACACACACTTTTCAAATGAACATTATATTTTAAAATGCCCATCTACTCCCTGGCAGCCATGAATGCAAAACTAAAGATGTTGTATAGGTTGGTGGCAAGGTAGGTCAGATTGATTGTAGGAGTTATGGTGGTTAGTGGGGTAGTTTTTTCCACCTAGATGCAGAAGTAAATAGAATGCTATATATACATGATTTAGAGATTTTTTAAGGATTGGTCTTTGAGCTATCTTAGATCTAGAAAATGCCTTAGGATGGTTTTAGAGCATCAAACCAAGCTAGTTAGGTCTACAAATGAAGGTGTATGCCTATTAGTTTGTAGGAAAGTTCTTCAATGAATATTTTCATGCAAAACTATGTCTCCATGGCAGATTGTGATGATTCAGGGGAATATATGAACTCAGTTATGCATTTTCTCATACCATACTTGCTAGTATGTTGTAATAGAGTTAAGATTAATCTGTGACAACATTTTAAAGCAATATAAAGGCTTTGTATTGATTTCCATTTTGTTGCATTTCAATTATTGTAGTGCTACTTGGGATTACCAATTATGTCTTTTCTATGATTTATATGGGTGATCCCACAATAGTGGGTTACAATTGCATTAAGGAAGGAAAATTGCCTGTGCCTAAAAAAAAAAGACTAGGTTCGGTCAAATGGGTTGTTTGATTGAACCTCCCCATTCAATCGAACACTACGTCAGCGTGGGGCATGGGGTGTTCGATCAAACCATCGAACGACCTATTATTTTATTAATAAAAAACATAGGTTCGATCGAATTACCTTGTTTAGGTTTTTTTTAAAGGTGTTTTAGCAATAACTGTCATTTTCAATAGTTACTGCTGCCAAACCTCCAGGAGAGAGAGAGTGACCCGAACCCCACCAGTCGAACATCGCCAGCCACCTTCCAGCCAGCTCTAGGTATGTATCATTTTCTCCCTAAATCTCATTTAGTTATCATTTGCATACATGTCTACCAGAGAATTTCCAACTATATTATCTGCAAAAAAAACCCCTTCCGTTATGTTCAGATGGATGTCCATACCCATTCTAAATCTCCCATTATGTCACAGGCAGGGAGGATGCTGGTGAAGGGTGTCTGGTTTCACACCTTCCAATTGCATTTACTTGAAAGTTTCTAAAGACTTTTCAACAAATTCATTTTGTGCATGCCCTACGACCATTGCCATCCATGAGACCATATTTCTTTGAGGCATTTTGTCAACACTTGACGTGCCTTGTCTACACTTCCACATTTTGCATACATGTCTACCAGAGCATTCCCAACTATAATATCTACAAAAAAACCCCCTTCCATTATGCTTAGATGGATGTCCATACCTGTTCCAAAGCTCCCATTATGTAACAGGTAGGGAGGATGTTGGTGAAGGGTGTTTGGTTTTACACCTTCCAATTACATTTGCTTGAAAGTTTCTAAAGCCTTTTCAACAAATCCATTTTGTGCATGCCCTGCAACTATTGCCATCTACGAGATGACATCTCTTTGAGTCATTCTGTCAAACAATTCTTGTCAGTTTCCTAATTTAAACATCTAGAACAAATGATATGTGAAAACTATGTAGGTGGGAATCAATAAATTAAAAGGCTTGTTTCAGAAAATCCAAAGTTATCCAATTTTTGTGTCCTTATCTTGTTGCTTGTTTATTAAAAACACATGTAACACTTTTCACTACAAGGTTGCTCCAAATTTAGCACTTTTTATGGCTACATCAGTATTGTTCCCTCCTTCCCAAATACTTCTCAAATAAACCTGTGCTTAGCTGGATCAACATTTGCATCAAATGTGGATAATGCGATAGATAGTATTTGAAACAATTTTAAAATTTGTTCCTGAGTGAATGTAAATCTTGTATCTTTCTTTTGACTTAAGCCCTTACTCTCCTTTTTGCATTACAAAATAAAATAATATCATTATCTATCTTTGAAATGCCAAATCTTGGATTTTCACTATTTATCTTTCTTGAACCTTAATATTTTTTTCTTCTGCAACTATCATAGTATTATTTATTCAAAGCTCAGTACTCCCATCACATCATTTCTCAACTCCTTATTTTCTCTTATCCTTTAGTAGTATTTTCTAGAATCATAACAAGTAAAATTCCTAAAACTAGGAAAGCAATATAACTTATTCAAGACTAATATATTGAATGAGATTCACCAAGGCTAATCAAATGTCTCCCATAAGTTGTGATGGTATGATGAACTAACTATTTGTAAATGCTGACCTCTTCTCCTATCTCAAATAATCTTAATGGATTTGCATTAGAATCAAACTGTGACTATTATAGGTCACCTATATAATCATTGAAGTTGAGACTAAGAGGATAATATCTCTCATTGTTGAGAACTTGGAGATCTTAGGATAAAGAATAGTTAATTATGATGAGCCATCCCCTGCCATAACACATGGTGATTAAACTGGATAGAAAGAATAAACAACTATATATAGTGTGGAATGTGAAGCTCCTCTATCAACTAATACCCACATATATCTAGCACAAGAATCAGATTCCTCTACTCAAATTCTAGAGGTTAGAGAGTCTTGTACAAGGTAAACAATACCCCTTGAACCTTTAGAGTCATAACATCTATCTTTGTCCTATACTTAGAGAACCATATGAATCTTAGGAAGTTTGGTAGAGGCATTTCAAGTTTTGGATTTTGACTTAGTTAAATATTATGGATTCATTAGATATTATTCAAAGCATATTATGTGTGTGCTTGATGGAATGTGCACTTATACATGTTATTCAAAAGTCTACTTTGAGGTTGCTACATTACATTTTTTTTTAGTATTTATATAGTGTTTAAGTCTTAACTTTTGATGGTTACTCATGTAATTATTCATATGTTTGGATTCTACACATTTCATATGTGATACTAGATATATCTTTCCTATGTTGGTACATATTATATGTGTGGATTTGTTCTAGTGTGTTACATAGAGACCATATTTTATACCATAAAACTTGGTTGACTATGATTTCTTCATTATAAAATTCTTTCTTGAGTGTTGTATAATTTTTTGTAGATGTGTTACCCATTGGCTACTTACAAATACAACTGATGATGTTGTTTAATGCTTCATGAATTTATCCAATTGGAATTTAATGGTATCATTTTTGGCATCAATAATCACATCAATAGTTAATACATTTCGAGTGAGATTACATTTTTGTGTTTGCATTTTTTTTGTGAGTGATACAAATCAATGTGTGAAATTAATTAATATAACTTAAGTAGATGGTTTTTAAATAAACTATAAGAAAAATATAAACTATCATAACAGGTGAAGTTCTTAGTATGTTAACTACAATCTCAATAAACAATTGTTCATTATGATTTTTGATTTAGCCATCTGAATTTAAATGATAGCGTAACTAGTATTCTTCCTCTGTCTTTTCTTTCTATTGCATAAGTTTCTTAATTACAACTTTGGCATTCCAAGTTTTGAGTACATTGAGTTACAAGGAAAAATCATAGTGATGACTATCACAATGTATTTAGAATTAGATCTAGAGCTAAGTTCATTTATTTTATTAATAATTTCCATGCTCATTTTTATGAACATGTTTAATTAGCATAATAGTCTAAACTATGATATCATTTTCATAACACAACTATTGAAATTAGGGCAGACAACTAAGAGGGGGGGTGAATTAGTTGTTTCAAAACTTTATCTTCTACTGCAACTTATCTTCTTTATCACTTATTAACAGATTAATGATATAACCATGAAAGCATTAATCAACAACACATGAGAAAAAATATAATCAACACACATAACACCAAGATTTTTACGTGGAAACCTGGTTAAGGGAAAACCAAGATGGGGGTTAACCCACAAGATTTATTCTCTATTAAAAGAATAGAAAATGGGAAGGCACTTGCCTTAGGGTGCACTACTCAAAAGAGGCTCACTGCCTACAAGATAATTGTATGATTAACATAGAAAGATTGAACTAAGAAACAACATCTACTTCATGCCAAGGTTCAGTTCCTTTGAAGCTCACAATATTTCTGCTTTGCCTCCAAACACTTCTCTGCTACCTCCTCATCTTTACTAATCTTCCTTCTCTACTCTTCCTCTTCTCTACTCTGCCTTTTTCCTTTCTTAGGATCTTATCATTTTTGCACAAGGACAACTTTCCAAAACTCATCCACATGTATTTATATGCTTCATTGACCTTGGAATGAACATCAACATTGGCTTGACTTAATGCGAATCACTATACTATTGGACAATCATAGCTGGGTCCTGAATCTTCCTTGAACAATATGCCACGCTTCATAGAACCTCTCTTAAATCATCTACAACATGCACAAAGCATCTAGTCGGCCAAGACTGGAAAGAACAGTAACATCCAAAGAGAAATATTCAATCATGAGCTCAAACCTTAATGCGGATCACCAACACAATAGGCACACGATCCAGAGATCTCCACAAGCACAATGAAATCAACAAGAACAACTACACCACCTCAAATCACCAGAATCACTTAGATTTTCATACCGGAACATAAGAACACCAACTGCCATGACTGTCACACTAGAAAGTTTGCTTGTAGACCTCTAAACCATGAACCACTTGAGTTGAGGATACACACTAACATCCCAAACATACCTCTAGATCTACAAATCATAATATTCCAATGCAGATCAATCTGAACCAAATTCCTATCACTTTGTCACCTCTAAACAATTGCAAAACCCAGTTCTACTCAGATGGCCATAAATTTGCCAATATTTCATGCGGATCTCTCAAAAATTAATTGGAGAAACTTCAGACAATCCTCTACAACACCCTTTGGTTTGCAGACTTTGATCTTCAACTCATTAGGAATGCGGAGCCATCTACTTCACTGAACTGCACTGTCTCTGATAAGGAGATATATTGACATCAATGACAACACATCATAGGCACATATTTATAACAATCTCCCCTTTGTCATTGATGGCAACGTATGATGTGAAAAACTATTTCAACCATCAAGACAAGTACTTCTCCCCCTTTCTCTTATCACACCTGCAACCACTTCTTTATTGCTCCTCCTTTCACGATCAACTTCTTAGTTCCAAGTTTTTCACATGACTTCTCTCGCCCCTTGACATCAATGGAAAAGGGCACATATTTGCAATCATCTCTCCTTCTTTTTGTTTCTTATTCCAGAATCATACTGACTACTCCCCCTAAGTAGCATCCCCCTTAACATCAATCTGGATCATAAGATATGACTGTGAGTTCCACTAGACTAATGCACACTAGTGCACCTTAGTTTTGAACAGGAGGGGTAATAACTCCTAGCATCACTCTGAGATACTCAAAATTATCCTTAGGTAGAGGCTTAGTGAAGATATCCACAATCTGATCCTTTGAAAAAATAAACTCCAATCTGACTTCATTCTCATTTCCTTCTCTCTCAAAAAGTGAAACTTGATGGATATGTGCTTTGTCTTTGAATGCAATATCAGATTCTTTGAGATGTTTATTGCAATTGAATTATCACAAAAGATTGTAATAGGCTCTTCAAACATAATTCTGACATCCTTCAACATTTGCTTCATCCACAAAACTTGAGTACAATTATTTGCTGCTGCTATATACTCTGCCTCTGCAGTAGATAGAGATATTGCCTCCTACTTTTTGCTCAACCAAGAAACCAATCTTTTTCCCAAGAAAAATGCACCACCACTAGTACTTTTTGGGTCATCCACATCTCCTGCCCAATCAACATCTGTATATGAATGAATAGTGAAATCATCATCCTTAGGATACCATAAGCCATAATCAGTTGCCCTCTTTAGATACCTGAGAATTCTTTTGACTGCTACAACATGAGATTCTCTAGGATTAGCTTGAAATCTAGCAACAAGGCCAACTGCATTCATAATATCAGGTCTGGTTTGAGTCAAATAAAGTAGCCCTCTAATCATTGATCTATACCTTTTCTAATCTACCTTAGGGGAATCATCATCTTTACTCAAATTGCATCCAGTTACCATAGGAGTACTCACTGGTTTTGAATCTTCAATTCCAAACTTTTTCAACAACTCTTTCACATACTTGGAATGCAATATGAAGATGTCCTTATCTGACTAAGTGATTTGCAGGCCTAAGAAGAAATTCATTTCACCAAACATGGACATCTCAAATTCACTTTGCATCTGATCAGTAAATATTTTACACATGCTCTCATTTCCACCAAAGAGGATATCATCAACAAATACCTCAACAATCAAGATGTGTTCATGATCATTTTTGAGATAAAGGTTACTATCAACAGTGCCTTTGCTAAAACCTAACTTTAGTAGATACTTATCTAGTCTTGCATACTAGGCTCTTGGGGCTTGTTTAAGTCCATACAATGCTTTCCTTAATTTATAGACCTTATCTCCTTGATTAGACAACTGGAATCCTTCCAATTGCTCAATGTAGACTTCTTCTTCCAACTCTCCATTGAGGAATGTTGACTTGACATCCATCTGGTAAACATTGAATTATTTGTAAGCAGCATAGGCAAGAAATAATTTAACTGCTTCGATTCTTGCCACTGGATCAAAAATTTCTTCAAAGTCAATTCCCTCTACCTGAGAGTATCCTTCGCACACCAATCTTGCTTTGTTTCTCACAACTTCACCATCTTCATTCAATTTATTCTGGAAGACCCATTTAGTTCCAATTACATTTTTGTTTTTAGGTCTAGGAACAAGATCCCAAGTATGATTCCTTTTAATTTGTATTAATTCTTCTTCCATTACTTTTACCCAACTTTCATCATTACAAGCTTCATTCACTAATTTTAGTTCAATCTTTGAATTCAGACAATACTCTTCTTGTACTTCAACAATTTTTTTATAGTTTGAACACCTTTATTTTTATCTCCTATGATCTGATCTTCAGAATGATTCAACCTTACATACCTGGGGGTCTTGGGATTTTCTTGAACCTCTGATTCTTGAACTTGTTCCTCAACATTTGCATTAACTTCTTGAGTCACTGGATTCTCCGGAGTAGATTGAACTTGTTTTCCTTTGTTTGGACTTTCATTTTGGTCATCTGATTCATATCCACAAAACTTTGAAGGTCTATCCTTGCTTTCATCAACCTTGACATTAGCACTTTCAACAATCTATTTCAATCTCTTTTTAAAGCACCAGTATGCCTTGCTTTGATTAGAATAGCCCAGAAATATTCCTTCATCACATCTTGCATCAAACCTACCTAGATCTTCATCTCTTTTGATATAGCATTTGCTACCAAAAAATTTGAAGTATTTTACAGAAGGAGCATTCCCAAACCATAGTTCATAAGGTGTTTTACCAGTATTACCTTTGATTTGCACCAGGTTCAGAGTGTAGATAACAGTACTCATAGCCTCTCTCCAATAGACATGAGGAACATTTTCTTCCATCATCATGGTTCTAGAAGCCTCTTGAATAGTTCGGTTCTTCCTTTCCACAACTCCATTTTGCTTAGGAGTCCTAGGAGCAGATAACTATCTTCTTATTCCATGCTTTTCATAAAATGTATTAAACTCACTGGAGGTAAATTCTCCACCTCTATCAGATCTTAGACACTTTATCTTCACACCAATCTCATTCTTCACCCTAGCCTTAAATACTTTGAATTTGTCAAGAGCCTCTGATTTCTCTCTCAAGAAAGTGACCCACATCATCCGTGAGTGATCATCAATCAACAACATAAAGTATCTGTATCCTTGCAAACTCCTAACTTTGGCAGGACCACACAAGTCAGTGTGCACAAGATCTGACAATCCACTTAAAAATTGTTCTTTACTTTTGAATGTAGTTCTGCTCTATGTGCCTAACTGACATCCTTACACATGCAGTTAGTAGGTTTCACAAGCTTTGGAAGATCTCTTATAGCCTGAGTTGTACTTATCTTGACATGTTATCAAAGTTTAGATGACACATTCTCCTATGCCATAACCAACTCTGATCAATTTGAGCAATCAAACAATTCTTACCAGTACCACTTAAATGAAAGATATTACCTCTAGTCTATGTACCATATGCAATCTTAGTTCCGGAGCTTTCCAAAACTCTACATTTTCCCTCCTTGAATCAGATATCATATCCCTTGTCAACCAACTATCCAACACTGAGAAGATTATGCTTCAATCCTTCTACATACAAGACATCATTAGTGTTGTTCTTACCATCAAGAGAGATGGATCCTTTGCCATGAATTCTACCAGTTGAATTGTCTCCAAACTTCACAATTCCACCTTCATACATTTCCATACTTACAAACTTACTCTTATCACCTGTCATATGATGAGAGCATCCACTGTCAATCACCCATTCATCGTTTTCTTCAACTTGAGCAGCCAAGGCTCTTTCTACATTCACACAGCTAGCAGATTTAGTAGGCACTAGATCTTCTTCCTTGATAGCAATGAACACCCATTCATTTCTAGAGGTACTTCCCTTATCAGATTCATCATCAGTGACTACTTCTTCAGCAGCTTCTTGGACATAGTAGTATTTTTTCTAAACCCTAGGTCTGTTAGGATTTGGATTTGAAACCCTCTCTAGACATCTTGAAGCAAAATGAACAATCTTATTGCAGGGAAAACATTTGAAAGGCAACTTTCCTTCATACTTACCAGATCCTCTTAGTAGTCTTTTGGCAAAAAGGGCTTCAAGTTCTTGAAACTCTAATTCATCTTCTTCAAGATCCTTCCTTACCTTCTCATATCTGGTTAGTTTTCTTGAAGAGCTTTCACCTTGATCAAATCTTTTCTTTCCAAAAACATTGGCCTTAAATGCAGATTTAGATTTAGGAAGAGAATCACCAAACTCACTCATTTCAAATGTTGAAAGCTTGCCATCCAACTAATCCCTTGTAACAGTTGTCATAGTTCTGATCTCCTTAATAGCAGCAACTCTATGCTTGTATGAAGCAGGTAAGGATCTGAGCACCTTACCAACTATTTCTAATTCTTCCAGTATTCCACCAGCACACTGATAATGCACACTAGTTCATTCACCTTCTTCATGTAGGAAGTGATGTTTTCATCTTCACTCATCCTCAAATTTTCATAGCTACCCTTCAGGCTCTGCAACTTAGCACATTTGGCATATTCATCACCTTCATATATAGTTTCCAACTTCTTCCAGATTTCATGAGTAGTTTTTAATTCCAAGACATTTATCATTTCTGTATCAATCAGGGCACTCAACAATGCTTCTTTAGCCTGAATGTTGTTTTCAACATCTTTGAGTTCATCTGGAGTTGAAGGACCTTTCTCCAGAGGCTTATACTCATCCTTAGTTATCAACCAATAAGGCTCACCCATACATTGCAAATGACACTCCATGCAACTCTTCCAAAGAGAGTAATTTGTTCCATCAAATCTCAGATTGTCCTTCTTATATGTCGACATCCTATATCTCCGCAAGTGGTCAAGCTTTTTTTAGAGGAACCGGCTTTGATACCAATTGTTGAAATTAGGGTAGACAACTGAGAGGGGGGGTGAATCAGTTGTCTCAAAACTTTATCTTCTACTACAACTTATCTTCTTTATCACTTATTAATAGATTAATGATATAACCATGAAAACATGAATCAACAACACATGAGCAAAAATATAATCAACACACATAACACCAAGATTTTTACGTGGAAACCTGGTTAAGGGAAAACCACAGTGGGGGTTAACCCACAAGATTTATTCTCTATTTAAAGAATAGAAAATGGGAAGGCACTTGCCTTTGGGTGCACTACCTAAAGCTCACTTCTCAAAAGAGGCTTACTGCCTACAAGATAATTGTATGATTAACATAGAAAGATTGAACTGAGAAATAACATTTACTTCATGCCAAGGTTCAGTTCCTTTGAAGTTCATAATATTTCTGCTTTGCCTCTAAACACTTCTCTGCTACCTCCTCATCTTTACTGCTCTTCCTCCTCTGCTCTTCCTCTTCTCTGCTCTGCCTTTTTCCTTTCTTAGGATCGTATCATTTTCACACAAGGACAACTTTCCACAACTCATCTACAAGTATTTATACACTTCATCGACCTTGGAATGAACATCAAGGTCAGCTTGACTTAATGCAAATTACTATACTGTCGGCCAATCATAGATGGGACCTAAATCTTCCTCGAACAATATGCCACACTTCATAGAACCTCTCTTAGATCATCCGCAACATGAACAAATCATCCTATCGGCCAAGACTGAAAAGAACAACAACATCCAAAGAGAAATCTTCAATCACAAGCTCAAACCTCAATACAGATCACCAACACAAAATGCACACAATGCAGAGATCTCCACAAGCACAATGAAATCAACAAGAACAACCGTACCACCTCAAATCACTAGAATCACTTGCATTTTTCATACCGGAACATAAGAACACCAACTGCCATGACTGTCACACTAGAAAGATTGTTTACGGACCTCCAAACCACAAACCACTTGAGTTGAGGATACACACTGACATCCCAAACATACCTCTAGATCTGTATATCATAATATTCCAATGCAGATGAATCCAGACCAAATTCCTATCACTCTATCACCTCTAAACACCTACAAAACTTGGTTCTACTCAGATGGCCATAACTTCACCAATACTTCATGTGGATCTCTCAAAAGTTAACTGGAGCAACTTCAGACAATCCTCTACAACACCCTTTGGTCTGCAGACTCTGATCTCCAACTCACCAAGAATGTGAAGCCATCTACATCACTGAACTACACTGTCTTCATTATCTTTGACAAGGAGATATGTTGACATCAATGACAACACATCATAGGCACATATTGCAACAACAACAACATAAGACCTATATCTTACAAACCCACCACCTATGTTTGGTCATACAAATTTGGTAAGGTCATAGAAAATTACTACACATGGCATGATCTCACCCTTAAGAACCTAAGGTAAAAATTAATGGTGTCTCTCCCATCCCAACGAGAAACATATTTTTTCCAAGACATTTGAATTTGAGCAACCTAATCAATCATCAACCCAAGATCAAATTTCTTGGTGAACCCTAGGACTCCTGGAATTGATTCCCATGTAATCCTAGCTGTTGACCTTAAATATAACCCAATCATAATCTTAATAAAAACTCGGTATAAACATAGTGATTGGAGGGATGTTGAGGAATTGCTACATAGTAATTGGGAGAATTGTAACACTTAAAATAGGGGTACAACACCATAAAAAAATAATTAACCTAGAGAGAATGTGGAGCCTTTTGAAAAATGATTTGTTCATATTCATAGTAAGATATTGAAACCAATTATACAATGGAATAGAACCCTTTTCCTGTGGTTATTCTATATATGTGTTATTGAAAGGTTAACATAGCTAAATATAACTTCTATTAAAACACATATGTGTTAATATATGACGTGCAGTGTACATGTAAAATTAAATTTGAGTCACTAACACATGTAGAATCACATTATTAATTAAATTATATAATATCCAAAAGAAAACTTTACCATATATATCCATATTACCTCCCCCTCAAGCTGATAAATTTTGTGGAGGCTTGACTTTTTTTTATCAACTAAAATGAGTCCTTATATATATTTTAGCAAAAACACCTTCATTAAATATAAGCTTTCATATATATTAAAACCTATTTAACGCACGTTGGAATATGATAATGCTATTGGAAACATGTACTTCATGTTTATTTAAAATTATAACTTCTATAACTTCATGTTTATTTAACCTTCTTTATGTACGGAGCTATAGTTGCATTAGGATGGCCATGTTTAACCAATTCTCTACAAGATGACTGATATGTCTAACCAACACCAGTGATAACTAGTGTCTACTTTCAAAGTTGTGGAACAACATCAATTCGTACACATCTACATCAGAGAAGAAATTGTATGTTGATATAGGCGAGTGCAACACAACATCCCTATCTACTCTGATGTAGGACGTGTATGTTGATACATTTGTTCCGTCCAAAGTAGACACTATCATGTTACGATGTTGGTGAGATATATCAGTAATTACTTGTAGAGAATTGGTTCAACATGGCCATCCTAATGCAATTATCTATAGGTATAAATAGGTTTTATAAGTACATATTTTAAAAAACAAAGTAGATGACATAGTCTACATGTAAAATAAAATTGTATTGTATATTGTGTGTATTATGTACTACTTATTCTCTTTCTTGTTTTCTTATATATATATATATATTTATACATGTGAGAACTATGAATTTCTACATGCACATGATGTATCTCTACATGTCTAATTTTGCACATGTTTGATCCAATTCTAGAGATCTTTGACTACATCATACATGGTAAATTATGCACCAGTTCCACATCAGGAACTATTTTTATGAACTAATAATGAGATTGATAGATTGAGAGTTTTCATAAATGATGATACGAACACGAGAATATATAAGGACACTTGTAAGTCCATAATGGAAAGCTTAGAAAAAAATAGAGATAAAATTTGAGACACAAGTGCTTATTCCCCTAATGCTATAGCTACTATTCTATCCCACATGCAGGAAGAAGTTTGTGGTGATGTTCCCCTCTCTCATGTTCAGAGTGTGGTGACCAAAGAAACAATTAAATGTGCTTTCCATACTATCATGATAAGGTAAAGGTGAAGGGATACTAGGTAACTAGATGTGTTGATGGTGATATGGCTAGATTGATCTACCCTCGATTTCTTGCTATCTATGGTCGTTATCCAAATAATGACCAAATTCCCTTATATTTTGCACAACAGTTGTATGCTAAGGTTAATTTGGGCCTCAAAGTCAACTACTATGACATTCCTCCATATTGTGGTCAGTGCTGTGGTAGGCTTGCTGATAGGGATGCTTATCGTCAACCTGATCGATCAGCCCTAGTGTATAGGGAATTAGTTGGTGAGAGGAATCCTGCTATCTCCCCTGCCGTAGCCCCCTCAATAGATCATGTTGTCATTGCTTCCCAAAGGGAAGCAATTGATAGTGTTGGCGATATTGTAGTTGCCACCACTATGATAGATACTAATCATGTGGGTTAGTTTTTTATGGCATGACATCAATGATCTAGAGCTTCATTTACAACATAGTGTACCAGCACTCACTATGATCCTTATGCTATGGCAGACATCCCTATACCTACACAGTTGGATTGTCTCACATGGGAGATGACACATAGAACTTTACATTGTTTCATGGAGGATCTCTTGGAGGCATATGCATTCATTGCCTCAGAGCTAGGGATCTTAATAGATCAGATTAGAGATCATCTGGCTATGTCTATTCATTCACATTCAGGATCTTATCATTCTGACCACCTTGCTAGGCCAGGTGGCAGCACTAGTGCACATCAGGATCCACCTTTAGATCATTCGGTTGTTGTACAGGCTAGTAATCCTTCAGATCATGACCTTGAGAGGATGCATACTTCTACAAGTTTTATGGAGATGTTGATGCACTCAGATTCTATAGCGATGCCATCTTAGTTGGTTAGTCCCCTTCACTCATCATTACTATGACATGAGAGGGCTCAGACAAATACATCAGATCATTTAGATGATTTAGTGGAGGGGAACATTGCAGAGGGCTTGGATCCTATGCTACCAAGTGATATGCAGGTATGTATATGTGTATATATAAGATATATATGTATGTGTGCATGTGCATACATTCAATTCAATTTTTTTTAAAATCATTTAGATTTTAGTTTTAACTAAATTATATATATATGGAGATAAGGTCAGACCGTATACGTCGACATGATTCTATTGATGATATTGTTGTCAATGGACATGTGAGTTTTGTATACATGTAGATATAGATCTATTTAGAATAAATTTCATATACATTTTTAAATAGTTCTATATATCTAGATAAAATGTATTTAACACATTGTACTTGATTTTATCTCCAGGACTTGGCACATGCATTAGAACAGGATTCTCATTCAGAGGGTCACTCAACTAGGAGTTAACATGACGATTAGACTGCATCCACCTAGAGACCTCCATTTGATGTAGCTTCTAGAGACATTTCCATTTATATATGTTTGATATGTTGATATTTCCACTTGACTTGATTACATACATGTGTTTGATGATTTATGTGGACATTTGTGTTTATGTTTATGTTTATGTTTATGTCTGAGATATGGACATGGACATTTGTGTAACTTACATGATTATGTTTGAGATATGGACATTTATATGTTTATGTTTATATATATTTGACATGTATGTCCGCATTTATGCATCTATGTATGGACATGATTATGTTTATATTTTCAAACATGTATGAACATTTATGTTTATATATTTTCAACATGTTTGGACATTTACGCATCTATACATACAGACATGTTTATTCTTCACATGGACACAAATATGTTTATATTTGACATGGACAGATTTATGTTAAATGAGATATATTAATAAAGTTTTCATATAAATGCTTCTTGATATTTTCAATGGATCTATTTGATCTATACACGTGTGTACATTAAGACATGTAATACAAGTTTTGAAATAATAAAATATTAACTTAAAAATCATTATGCTTATCTCAATCATGTCATGTAAATTTCAACCTACATATGCTATATGTAAGATATATAGATTCTATAAGTTGTACATATCTCAAATTTTAAGTTTATAATAAACTTTATAACTCTATAATGATATACCATTCAAATATCTAGATAAAGGACAAGAATGCTAGCTATATGATGAAATAACATAAGTTAGGCCCACATAAGTGGCATACGGACACAATATATATAACAAATGTAAATAAAACTTGGAAGATTTTTTATTCAAAAATAAAATTAGACTTCTAGATAATTTGACTTTCATCACTACTAGAACAAATAAGTATTACACTCAAGTCATGAATTAGACTATAAGCCAAATATCTAATCAAGTAACATTAACCACTTAGTACACCATGAATGAGTGTATAAAAAGAATATTCACATTATAATGATATATATACAACACACCTTATAAAATAATAAAAAGTATTATAGGTATATGTATATACATGCATATGCATATATAAATACATTTTGAATCTAACCTCATAATATAACAAGAAATGCAAATACGACATTCATGTATATAAATATATATGTATACTCTTTGATCTATCTCATGACTACATTAAGATAATACATATCTTGTTATGTCTCTTCAACTAATGATTACCATGCATGTAATAAAATAGTGAAAATATTTGATATTTATTTCTATGTTCATACACTTCCAACATATGGTAATAACAAAAATGTACGATTACATAAAACATGCCCATTTCAACAACTATGGAGGATGCAATGGAAGATGCAAAGAAGGAACATGATTCCATTACTATGAATGCATATTCATATATTATAAAACATATGTATACATAAAAATAATTTCATACAACATTCCAAACAAATAAACAATCGATTTGTCTTCCTTCACCAAATCTAAACTTGTCTTTCCCATGATGTGTAGGAAATAATGAAGGGAAGGAGTAGCCTAAAATCAAGAAGATTAATTGACTATAATTGTGTATGCATACTTCACCTCCACATTATTTCTTTTCAAATATAAAATAGAAAATATAACTTGAGAGAATTGTATTTCTTACTTTGCTACCAATAATAAAAATCTAACATTTTTTTCTTCTCACATCAAAACATTAGTCTATAAAGAAATAACTATAGTCCTTCATAGAATTGAAAGAGTTCCACAATATATATACAAGCTTTGGATTTGTGATCCTCTTAGTGAGGATTTTTACAACATAAGGGATTAATCCATGGGTGAGCATATACAACTCACTTCAGTGGATTAATCTATCTTTCTTTTCCTTTCAACAATATTTGCAATCCAACTGTCTCAACTAAGGCCAATGAAGGTTGCTCGCACAATACAACAAAGTGGAAATACTTTCACATAGGCAACAACAAGAATGTCATAACTCCCAAGGTCACCCAAAGATTTACACACATAAAAGAATCCATTATATGATTCATATGATGGGAAAGGACAGAGGATTCTTTCTAATAGGAAAATAATAAAATGATATCACAACCCAATCCAAGAAGCCACAGATTATTATTATTCAATACATTTTATCAACATGTCTCCTTTCAAATGGAATCCAAACATAATCACATGTAACCCACACAACAACTCAAACACTATATCAACCAAAATCAAATAACATATCTCATCACAAAAACTTCCATTAAACATTTTCACAAAGAAAACCTCTAATATAAATTTTAAGGGGTTTATAGATCCTACCTTAACAAGATTTGAAGAATGAGTGAGTTGTACTTGTGAAGCTCCATTCAAGAACTCCTAAGCTTTTCTCTTCCAACTTACCCATCTCCCCTAAAACTAGGAGATTAAATGTACAGAACATATAAATGCCCAAACTAAAAAAATGTTGAATACTAAATATTAAAGTACTTTGAATTAAATAGTAAGTTTCCAAGTTTGGATCATACTAAGAACATCTAGAAATTAGCTTACAACAATGTGTAACTGAACAAGATCTCACTAATTTTATAAAAGTTGTAACTAAAACAATAGAGTTCAAACAAGTTAAGTTAGGTTTAAGTTCTCATTCAAACATCTGGTTCGGCCCGCTCTTCAATAACATGTATTATTTTCAAATGATCCTCACTATCTAGTCTCCATTTTTTTCATCCACGTGCATGTGGAATTGGATGAAGATGTAGGGCGGTAGCAATTACTAGGTGACTATACTAATATACCTTGTTCTTAGGTTGATAGTCAATAAAATGAATCCCATGTTGAACAATTTTGACTTGTTTGAGATATGTCCCTTGAACTAAAACTGAACTTGCATGATAAACAACATGAACCAACATGTTAAGATGTGCACGCAATATATTTTCACTCAACCCAAGTATTATTTAATGTAAAACTAGGTTTATATATCTATAAATTTAAATGTGACCCACCTATGGGAAACGACATTTCATCACTTATTTCAGGTCGTGTTAGCTTCTTCCTCTGTTCTGTGCAACACATTAAATAATAACTAACACCTTCTATGTTTCGAGGCTCTAGTATGACTGCAAAAACATCTCATAGAGTACACACCAAATTTACATGGTTCAAAATTTGTAAATTTTTTTTAACTGTCTAGACTAAGTTATAATCATTAAATTTAACTCATCAAAGTACTAAACTAAATAAATAACTGTACATGTGAACTGTAGATTTACATTAAATTTATCAAATTGTACATGTACATACATACATACCTTTTCTAATCCATTCTAAAATATGGTCATAATCAATTGAAATCAAAGGAATGTCTTCAACGCCTTCATCCTCATCTTCGTTGTATGTGTCAGAAATGACTAATGGCACCGCATTTCATTCACTAACATATCCATGTTGTTGGTTGTTGCATGCCTCAAAGTTTTCCAAAATGCACTCATCATAGAAACAAGAGTAATGCCTCATGTACAATTTCCATCTGGGGCGATCATCTGTACTCATGATACAATGCAAAGATCTTGTTTTGTCTACCCTCTTGTATCCATGCTTCAATCTTCTATCCACACTTAGATACATAAAAATTATAAAAAAATTACATATATATATATAAATATAATAGAAATTCATTTAAAATAATTGAATTTACTAGATTTAAAATTTAAACTTTAATACAAATTCAAACATACAGGTGTATATATATATATAAATTAAATTTAAATGTTTAAGATTTTCATTTATGTAAAATTTATATATACATACCTGATATCTCCCAAAACACTCTATGTGGGATGTATCGATTCATTCCTGAAGATGTGCCAGCCTCATTTGATGCAAAGTGTTTCTTACACCATTCAATAACATCATGTGCATTGTCTATATGATCTTCTGAATAACTCATTTGATGCTTTTTTAGAGCATGTTTGATGCAAGCTCCTACACCATCATGTTCACCCTTTCCATGCCCACTCTCAAAGAAACTCCAAACATGTTGTATTTTGTAACTTTGATGATATCTACATAGTGCATAAAATGGTCACGATGATTTGAATTGTGCTGCACATCCATCTGACCATACAAAATGCTTTTCAATTTTTACATGCCTGCTTTTTAAATTCTCAAAAAATTTTTTAAAGTAATGTTGTACAAAAAGTTTGTCATGTTCTTTATCATCACTAATATAAAAGTGATATTCTTTCTTAATGAATCGTTCATCATTTGTACTCTCAACACCATCCAAATCCAATTGTGCATGTCGATAACACACATGCACCATAATAGTGATCTGCTTTGGAAAGTAATAATCTGATTTAATCTCTTTTTGATGTACAAAAGAGTAATTTTTTGCAAAGTCTACTACTAATAGATTTATTCCATGTGGGAAAGTATCTCTTAATGTTTGAAACTATTGTGCTTGCCACCTAACAAAAAAGACATGTTGTTTGTACGGTTGTATCAATTTTCAAAAAAATTCCATAAATGTTCCATAGGTATCTCCTCTTCTACATAGTTTAACCTTGTGGATTCTTTCCCAAAATTTGTTTGAAAATTTACATACTTGTAACTCTTGCAATTAATTGTCTTTGTTGGGTTGGTATCTTCATTTCTTAAAGGTAATTTAGCCAAATTTCCACATGTTTCCCAAAGTCCTTTTATACAGTTTATTTGATCAATTGCATTATCACATAAGATGGATTCTATGAAAAGACTTACCCATTTAGGAGGTGCATTTTGAAAACCATCACTTTCTTCTCTCATCTTTCGAAACATCTGATACTAGAGATCAAATTCAATATGATAAAAACAACTACAAGTTTCAAAAGCCTTGTTTATCTTCACATAATATGGCTTTAATCTTTCAAACATTGTTTGCCCAATCTTTATATTAGGATTCAAATTACAAAATTTCACATACATCTCATGTTGTGTTATGTCTAGCCAATGTTTTGTATGATGTTCATAATCACTGAGCCCAATCCTGTACCTAATAACATCTCTACTATTTGATGATGTACGAGTATCATCTTTCCAAAAATTTGAGACCAATTTCCTAACATCATCTTCAATCCTATCAGAATGGGAGCTCTACACATAATTGCCCAATTGCCTTTTGGACTATCATCCAAAACTGTTCTCATTTTCACATATTTTGTTAACTTGTCTTTCTAATGATACCAATTTCAGTTGAAAGTGAAGAGAGTTTTCTTTTTATTGATAAATCTATATTTACAATACCTGTCAACATCACTCTTCTTGTAGTGGCCTTATCCATTGATCTAATTTTTTTTCCCAATAGAATCTAAACCTTTTTTTACATTTTCAACAATATCTTTTCCTAGGTCATATGAAGCTTTCCTCTTTTTCAATATCAAATCTACACCCAACAATTGTAATGGCTCTTTCAACTCATCATGAAGAAGTAAAAGTGATAACAATTGGGTTTTTTCAAGTGTGCCAAGATGATTGAAATAAGAATTGATTATTTCCTTTACAGATTTAGTCATTGACCTCTTACTAGTATTTATAGGTTGTTTGGCATATGATTTTAACTTCTCCACATCCATTTCAAGTAAATGATCTAAATTTCTATAACTTGAAATTTTTGACTTCACCTTCATATGCTCATCCATACCAATAGAAGGAAGTGATCCCGACCCCTCTCTAACATACATTGTTTGAACTTGGGCCTCCTCCCTATCTTCAACTATGTGCTCATCATCCTCATTTGGCCCAATATCTAAATTTGGCTCGACTCCTACTTGAGAACTTTTTGCTTGTTGAGCCCATTCTAGACACAAAATACTTAAGTCAAGAGAGATCTAAAGAAATAGCTTTAGAAAAACTTAAGTCAAGAGAGATATAGAAGACGTATCTAGAGAGGTCCTATTAAAGAGAGAAATAAGGAGATTTGAAAAGACTTAAGTCAATAGAGAGAGAGAGCTTTCAAAATATACTTGTACTTGTCAAGAGAGAGAGAGAAAGGACCTTAGAGAAAAAGGATAGAGAGAGAATGAAAAAGCTTTAAAAAGACTTACTCAAATCAAGGGAGAGAGAAAGAGAGTAGAGATTTAAGGAGATCTCTAGAGAGACACAAAGAAAAAACTTTAAAAGGATATCTTTAAAATTATCAATTTCTTATTTGGTTCCATAGTTTTCGTATATGTTTTGGATTTGTATGTGAATACACTTCATGATTCTGTTGATGGATGCTATTTATCTCCTTCCTCCTTGATTTTCATGACTCCATTTCCCATTGGATAAGGTGCCAGTCCAATTTGTGGATGGATCAATCACTCCTATTTAATCAAAACCTCATCCTGTTAGCTGTAGGAATAGGAGTAGGTTTAGTTTAGTTCACATTCTGCTCATGATTCAATGTACGAACCAAGGATAAATCTAAAGTGATACAAAATTGTTTTAATATTTTGGAATCATGATCATGTATGTTTACATTTTTCTATTGCGTAGATTATCAAATGGATTCATCTTATGGGCACATGTGCAAGATGCTTGATCAACTTAGTTAGAGGCCTATGTAGCTAGTTTATCATGACCTAGTGACAACTTTGGGGGTCAAGTGTAAATTGGGTATGGCTGTAAATATTTATTTGTGTTCTATTTCATGCCTCTAAGAATATCCCTCTTGGGTCTAGTTGTAAATATTCATTTGTGTTCTATTTCATGCCTCTAAGAATATCCCTCTTAGGTCTAGTTGAGCCCGAAGTGTAGAGGAGTCTACCCACTCTTGTAAGTTGGACAAAAATACCCTTAACCTATTGATAAACCTCTTTCAATCACATTGATGACACCCCTAGGCTAGGTGATTGTGAAATGTTTTAGGGTTTTGGTTTATAGTAATTTTGGGAACCAACAAATGGTACGAATTTTATTTAAAGTTTCACTAAATTAAATAAAAAAATTAATGATGTGCTGTGCTATCTTTTCACAAAAAGTATCATAGGAATGTGATGCAAGAAGCTAGATATTCATAAATATTTTTAGTTATAGTATTTCAATATGCAACTTGTAAATACATATTAATTTAAAACCAAATAGTACAAAAACTAGAAGCTACCTTATCATGAAACTTTGGTAAAAGTTGTAATTGTTTAAACATGGAAATTTCTAAACAAGAAGGAAACTCATCTAAAATCACATCAAATTTTTTAAATACTAGCCCTAGATAAAGATACCCTACACAAGAAGAAGACCCCATTCATAACCTTCCTTGATTTTTCCAAGAGAGTTAAATAGATGCCATTTTTGTGAGAAAGGAGAGTACTTTCATAGACATCCATCAACCCATGCTGAATGCCATCCCTAGCAGCCTAGAGGATACAAGCTGTATTAGATGATTTTTAACCCACTCCATTGGAAAGTAAACTCAAAAATCCCATAGGTCATCATCTTTGTCATAATGAGTGGCATTAAGTTTCTCATCAAGAATAAGTGCATCATAAACACATGTCTTAGCTAGGGCCTTGACTAATGCAACATCTTGTATGATGTCCATGATGTTAGACAAAACAAATGAGGTAATATTATAGGAAGATTCTTTTAAGGAAAGGCTTGGAGTATATCCTCATCAATAATAACCATTATAGCAATTTCTATTACAAGGAAATCAATATAATATACCTTCCTCAATTTCATTGAATCAAATCTCTCTACATCTTTAAATTTGCACTTGTTAGGGGCTACAAAAAGCCTTCTAATTCCTTGAATAGCGATGAGATTAAGAGGTTCAAATAGGGGGAGCACACAAAGTGTTCTTGCTTTTGTTAGAAAAATATAACATTGTGTGTGGTGTGCTCCCCCTAAAATGTTGACTTTTTAAGCATTTGACAAATCGCTTTGATGCAAAATTAGCTAACATCATGTAGTTTATGTCTGATATTTATGTTAAATTTTTAATAAATATATGATCTTTTTATGAATTTTCAAAGTGGACACATCTTGAAAAATGAAAATTTGAGCGTGTCCCCCCCCTAATTTTTTGAAAAATAATCAAAAAACAAATTTTTTCAATGTGTATAGAATCGAGTCTAGAATCTAAAAATGTAATTTATTTCAAATTTTGATAAATACGTAAAACATGACACCAGAAAAAAACCCCCATGCATTCTAAATAGCTTGAGATTTATACAATACTCAACCAAGATGAAATTGTATCATTGTACCACACTTAACTATGACAGTCCCTTCTTGACAACAATTTGTAATCTTTAGACTATTGGGATCCTTGCCAAAAATAAATATTAGGTCAATGATGCAAGGATTTTAAACAAAAACCATAATCCCAACTCTATATCCATCCCCTTGGCAGTCTCAAGGGCCACCTTGAGACAAAAATGCTAATGTACTATTGTGACAATTATGTTTGTCCTCCATCGTTTCATTATTCATTTGAAACTTGACATGAGGATTGGGGAGGTCTCCATTGGTATTTTGTCGTAGACAATTTGGGAATAGCAGACCCCCATCTTATCAATAAGGAAGATTATATAAATCTTGAATAGAACAAGAAAAACCTCATGACTATCTTGCTTGTTAGCAAATTGTCTGTGACAATAGTAAGGTTAGTCAATAATTTCCACACCTTTATATTCAATCTTTGGATCATTAGGGGGGTAAAAGCATGGAAAATACTCATGGCAAGATCTTTAAAATAGGCATATTCAACTTCAAGAATTTCTGCAGACCCTAGGAAGGTGGATGTAAACTTAGTGACTATAATTACCACAACAAAGACTATCCCCTTTGTGACTATGATAAGGTAACAGTGTCATGATCTTTATGACAATCCCTTCTCCAATGGGTGATGGCCTAATAACAGTTATCTCCTTTGTGATTTCAATGCCTCTCTAATGCACTATCATAGGAGTCTTGACAGTCCTTATGTATCAGTGAAGAAGGCTTCCAACAAATCCAAAAGGAGGGCTTAAGATTACATACAAAGTCCTAGCCTTCATACCCTAGTCACATTTCACCCCTCTAAGAAGACCTTAAGACTTTATGGGTTCCAAACATAACACAAACCCAATCCTGTATGACTGTCACTACCATAGGTCCCTCAAAATTTTTATATCAACCTTCCCTTGGCTGGCAAGGGTATTTAAACTCCATTGTCCTTGCTAGTCCGAACTTGGAATTGTCAATATAACGATTCTACTACAATGCATAGTTAGGGCTACACTAAGGAAGTCCTACCTATCCTAAGGAAGTCCTACCCATAGCTAAACTATGATGTATCCATGATCTTATAAAGAATGATCTTATGATAGTGTTTGGACTGAACCTGTATAGTTTTAGGGCATTCACACATCTCAGTTGCAGTGTGGTGTGTGAGGAATTATTACTAAATGGTTGCTACCATGCACATAAACTATACACATATCTGAATACTGTAATATGACATTATTGTGATGGAATCCTAGGTTGGAATGAAAGCTAGGCCTTAGACCATTTTAAATTTATTCCTTGAAAAAAAATCTAATATGAGAGCCATTGTGTCCTTGAATACCATTCCACTAGCCTGTGGACCTAGTGCAAGGTGTGCAACAAGTCTAAGAAGCAACAACATCCTTCTTTCTGTCATACTGAGAACCAAAAAATAATGGATTTAAATCATGGAACATATATAATTGATAGATTTAATGCATCTTCCATGTAAGTGAGTTTCAAACTAAAGATTTGGGTGTAGGAAAGGGCTTCCGAATAAATGTTCATTAGAAAAGAAATAAAACAAATAGTTTTGAAATGGAAAAAACAAAAATCACAAAATCTAATGGTTTCCATATTCCACTAAGCCCTTCTTTATCCACACATCTACTTGGAGTGCAACTTTGATCTTCCTTCAAATCACCCTGACTTCATAAGGAATCCAAAATGGGATCAATCATAAGGAGGAGGCAGGCAAACAAGGGTTTGTTGTTTATTATTGGCCCTTCAAACTTAAGCATATGAGATAGCATGGCACACACAAAATGTTGTGGATAATGACCAAAAGATTAGGTTAATTGCAACCACTTTATGTAATCAAGCACAAGACTAACTAGTATACTCATTATGATCCTAATGGAACTAAGAATGATCTTGGTAAACTGCAAAGAGATTTCCTTCACAATTTCAATTGCTCTAAGATGGTGCATCGTAATATTATGGCATCAAAGGAAATAAGGCAACAATTAGGAGAGATTGTGTATAGGTATGATCAATGCTCTAATGAATTGGTGTTAAAGATTGACCCAACTATAAAATGTTGAAATTTAGAAGGAATGATTTATTTGTAGGCTAATTGCACATATCTAACATGAACTAGTTTAGCTCACTCTCCCTAATTAAAAAGTTTCCTTAAAAGTTGTGTTGAGATTATAAGAATTAGGGGAGCCCCTAACATATGATTCTTCTACATGCCTAAAAGAACAAATAGAAAAATGGTCATGCAAATAGCACAACTTGCAAGTGAAACTCTTAATCAATGTGGTTTATGATGAACAAATTGCCACACTAAGGGGCATACAACAACAAACTATCTAGTGGTGGGAGCTCAAGCTATTAATGCCACATAGTTCCCTCTTACTCAACACATACCTAATTACACCATATGTCATGAGACTCATGAAATTGTCCACTATGCAAAAGTGAAAGGATGTTCCTATCAATTACTAGTGCAAGGTCTGTCACACATCCACCCATGACACTACCACCTACAAAGTAGTACAAGTCCTCCACAAGGCAAGAGGAAAACAATATTAAATACAACCACGCAACCCTAGTCACAACCACAATAGATGGTGTTGTGCTATTAGGAGTCATAATATATGGAGCATGGAAGAAATCAAGGAGGCCATGGTAGAATATGCAATAGAGGAATCTATTGCTACTAGTGTGGAGAACTTAGGCATACCTCACGTAGTTGCACAAAGTTTCCAATGTATACTTATTATGATGTTGATCACAAGATAGAGGATTGCCCTACATTGTTGCAACTGTTGGAATATTCAATGATGTACCTTTTATAAAGATATCAATGATGTGCCTTTGATAAGGGACTCATCATTTTCATAAGTTCTATCACTACCTAATGATTCAATAAAGGATCTGCTATCTATACATTAATTCAATATAAACAAATGTGTGGATGATTCAGTGGCCTATTCACATAACTCACATTTGTATATAATTGATTGACCTTATAGTTGTTGAGCTTTGTGGATTAAATTTATTGTGAAAAATGTCCAAGGATTGTTCTGTAAAGGTAAAAAGGTACATTCATAATGAGAGTGACTGAAGTTCAAATCTCAACACTTCAATAAGGTAACTAGGAGGACATGTGCACATGTCTAGGACTACAAATAATGGGACAATTGAGTGGGATCTAGGGCCAATAGAGAATAACTTTACAACTGATCCTACGCATCAATAAACAACTCAACACAAGAAATCCAAATTGAAATATTAACACAACAATATCCAACTAAGTTATTGAAAGTCAACTATTGATACCTTGTTCTCCATCTAGATTACAAAATCGGTCTACATTTTTCTTTGTAACATTTCCTTTTCAAATTGGCTTGGATGCCAGCCATATTTCTCCTCCTGTCAAAACATGGCACATGGACTAGTTAAGCTAATTAATATGCAATCATTTACTTTTTCCTAGGAAATAAAAAAAATATCATTTAACTTATTAAATATACTTACAAATGTACAATCAAGGCTTAGAAACCTTTCTGGCCACTGTGATGTGTGGCACGAAGTTTGTCAAGCCTAGCCTTGGAGGCCTTGTCCTGAAACATATACTAATTCAATTTAACTATGCACAAATAAAATTTAAAAATCATTTAATAAATTTGATATAATCTTATGAGCAAGTTCAAATACATTCATACTCTCGTCACTAGACTTCCTTCGTGCATCAAACTTCTTATATGCTTTTACATGCTTTTTCCATACTTTCACACTTACATCAATTGGCCTTTTTTTGAGCCTTAGCTTGGGAGGGAGTTTTTTATCTTCTTTATTTGGTTGCACCGAAATCTCTTGTAGTTTTGAGACATTCATATCTTTATCTTCTTTACATACCAACCTATGCCAAATTTAGTCTCCATGTCATGGATAACTTCTTTTTGCAGGTGCATGGGTATCTTTGAGAATGATAAATGTAGATGGTCTTTGAACCGTTGAAGGAATGATTCCTTCAACCTTTTCACAAACACTTTTCTAGCATCTGTCATTCAGACTTCCCCTGAAACCACATCGTATTCTATCTTGGTATCGTAGGTACCAATGCAAGATGCAAAACATGGTGTGGTGGTCAAAGAAGTCTGTGTCCTAGGAGTGATTGGGACATTAGAAGCCTCTGCTCCCTATTCCACATTCTTAGAGGTTACTGTTATTAATTTCCTCCTAGATCTTTTGTCCAATCCATGATTGGTTGGGGAATCAATTGATTCCCTTTAACACCGTTGATTTGGTTGCAATGTTTTAGGGGCTTTACTAGATCATTTCTCTATGTATCTAGCAAGCATTGTCAAGTCCACACCATCCAATTTGTTCACTTCCTCTACCCCCAATATGGAAGCCAATGCCTCTTTATCTTTGTCAGTCTCATGTCCCTATATATATAATAAATTTCTTCTTTTAAATTTAGAAATAAAAAACTAAAAACTAAAAATCAAAGAAAAAATGGAAACATTTACAAATCTATAAATTGACAATGAATTACCCCATTGTGGCCAGAGTCTACTCCCTTTTCTCTCTTCTCTCTATTGCTTGACATTTTGAGGTGACCTAGGACAAATTATTTTCATCCAGTCTATGGAGGCAAACAAAGTACACACTGCCAGACGTTATGAAAGTTTTCCTCCAATTTTTCTGTATTCTTCAAGGTTTTTTACCTTTACTTTGTAGAGCAAATCATGAAGTTGTTTTCCTCTATAAGTTTGCTGCAAGAAAGTAAGATTATACATCAATTGAAATAAAGTACACATTTATAATATTATGGAATGTGGAAATTTGTTGTCTATTATGAAAAGCCTTGCTCAGAATTATCTTCAACAAATGCCCTATGAATATTACAAGACCCACATTTGTCCAAATGAATCTGACATCTGACAGGAAAAAAAGAGTAGATCAAAGAGAGGTGATGCCCTTACCTAGTATGAATAGAAGAAGAGTAGCATGAATTGAAAGGCTGAGATATCTAGAAGCAAAGGCTATCATGGCTCGAACCTGGGACTTTTGAGATGTGAGAAAGTGAGTATGCGTTTTAGGAATGGAAAGAAAATTGGGGTTGGAGTATAGGTCTCGCCATTGCCAAGGATCTGCCCAAAATAAGGGCAAACACAAAAAACCCAAACACTTGATCTTTGTACACCAAACACTTGATCTCAAACACAAAATGGAAAACAAAAATTAATAAAGTTTTGTTTTGTTTTGTTTTGTTTTGGGGTATGTGCAAGCAAGAATTTTTAAGTTTTTTTTGATTCATTAGTCGGCGCTGTTATCGCCAACTTTAGCGCCGACTTTTAGGCCTAAATGTAATCTTTTTGGGGTGCAAAAGGTGGTGTAAAGTGCGCCCAGTTTAGCGCCTATCAGTGCAAAATGATGTATTTTGCTTGGAAGTTGATATCACTATCTAATGGAATGCCAAATTTGGTTGCTTGTAGCAGCCTCACCAAATTTGGATTATCCTTATAATAAGTAACTATATCTTGTTTCCATGATAGCATTTTGACTTCATGCTTCTCTTATGATTAGCTCAATAATGAATCACTCTTTCACGACTTTACACAGATGGTTGTTGACAATCCTTATGCAAGTGATATGGCTTTCGAAAAACCAAACAACTCTTCTCTTACTATCATGACATGATATTGGGAATATATTGGTAGCTTATGGCAATGCTTATGGTATTGTGATTTTCATTTCTATGTTCTCATTAACCTATTTTAGGTTGAAGCATGGTAACTGTGTATATGGAAAAATGGATTAAATCTAAACTAAATAAAACCAAAGAACCCAATAACATAAAGGAAATGAATCTAAGTAAAAGCCATAAATCACCAATCAAAGACAAATGAAAGCTCTTACCAAAACCTGTATTGTTCCCTTTTGGAGATATGTGGATTGCTCAATGTAGTTGCAAAGCCATGGCTGCAACAAGCAAGTATGTGCTCAAGAGATCAATGTCAAAAGATCGTTATAGTGCTCAATCGACGCGTTGTGTATGCTCAAAGCTCTGTTAAGTATGCCTGAGAATGCGATCGAAGAGAGAGGCTAAATGAAGGAGATGAGGGGGGTTTATATAGATTTCAAGGAAAATTGATCAACGGTCCAGATAATTCAGAAGAATCAATGGAGGAGAACAGTTGAGGAACGTGCAACGAATAAGAAGAAGACATGTGTCTTGCTTTCTTTTGCATGAGAGGAGTTATCAAGAATAGAATAATAAGTTAACTGAAGAGATAAATCAATTAAAAGAATAAAGCAATCAGTTAAGTGATTTAAAACAAGAAGAAGAGATTTGCATGAAAAAAGAAGATATTTTGCTTTATTAAATATAGAAATATTTAATTGATGAGCAAGAAAGCTTGAGTTATTTTAGAGATAACTCAAATTAGAAGAAAAAGCAACTTAAATAAATAATTGATTTATTTAAATTTAGAGAAGATATTTTGGAAGAAATAATTAAATAATTAGAATTATTTAATTTAGAAGATTTAAAGGCAAATTAAATAAATAAATTTATTTAATTGTTGTGCATGATTTTGGGAGAATGATTTTTGATTTGATTAAATAATTTAAGAATTATTTAATTTTAGATAAGAGGGGATTTGTGGATGAATTAATTAAATAATTGGATATATTTAATTAATGTAGATGTGAATTTTGGAAGGTGACAATGATTTAATTAAATAATTAAAAATTATTTAATTGTGGAAGAATATAGAGGAATTTGATTTAATTAATTAAATAATGAGGATTTATTTAATTAATGTCGCAATTTTATGATTTAGAAGAATTTGATGAAATTAATTAAATAATTAGATTATTTAATTAATGTTGAAATGCAGGTGATTAGGAAGAAATGACGAAATGCAAGTGATGCGACGACTTGGTCATTTTAGGGTGTCTACATTTTGCCCCTCTTTGATGCAATGCAGCATGTAGCATTGCGTCAAAGAAAATGATTGTTGAAGATGTAATACAATTTTTGATGCCCTAGTGTAGGTAGTTGCCCCAGCGTAGTTAGTGTAGGGTGCCCCCTCGAGAGGAAAGACAGGGAAGTGACAGAAGAACTGTGTTGACGCTCGACTAGAAGATTTGTTGGAGACAGATAAGGTTGGGTTGATGATAGATAGAAGAAAGTGGAGATAGAAGAGAACATGATAGAAAAGACTGCTGATCGATTATTGTTGGAAAACTATATAAGGCCATGGAAAAATAGATGGTGTAAATGGATGAGCTTGTTGCAATGGTTTCACATTTGTTTATAAAGAGCAATCCTTATTTTTGATATAGCACGTGGATAGTTTGCCACCAAGGTATAAAAGACCAAGGTGCAGTAATATCCAAGTGCGTGGACGTTGACTTTGCAAGCAAGTGGTTTGAAATTAGATCCATTAGACATAATATAACCTTGTTGGAACATGTGAATAAGCCATAGTCTTAAACATAAAATAAACTTCAATACATGTAAATGGAAGGAGAATATTAATATGTAAGATGCTAGGTCGTAACACACACAAGATAAATAGAATGCTAAGAAAGATACTAAAGATCATTCCTCAAACACGGCACATAGAAAGCAATGACCATGCCCCCAATCCGTACTACATCGCAACATACCAAGATTATAGATAAATCAAGGTAGTCTTGAATAGGTACAGGAAAAGGAACAAAAGATAAACCAAAAAGTAAATTGACTGACTTATAAAGTAAACATACAGCCAACATATTCTCTTGCCAAAGAGGTTGCTCAGGATAGATTGGATAGGAAAGATAACAGCCTTATCGTAGGAACTCTGTGTCCGTTAAAGGGTGCTATCTACCTAAAAAGACAATATCTCGCTGCAGGAAATGCCACATGTTGCAGGAGACGCGTGTGTTGGTCTCGACAATGGAACACTTCGCAGAAGACAAGCTTGTGGATCTAGGGCTTGGTTAAGCGGTACTTAGCTGATGTTGGCAATCGGTATGCAGGACAGTAGATGACTCTGGAAGTAGGCCTCTTTGCTTTAAGTTTGTTAAGGACTTTTGCTTTGAAAGGATGTGCTAGCTTGCTGCTTGAGTTAGTCAAGTCGAGGTGAATGGATTTTGACAAACGGAAGACTAGAAGGATGGAATGCTAATGGATTGGGACGAGTGGAGAATGATGGATCATGTGTGCCTGAGTACTGGATACATTCTTCATATTCCAGACTGCCTACATACCCTGTATCCACGGGATCAAGGCACACTTACGGTGGAAGATGAACGTGATAAATATGTAGTTCTGGATAGAGTGATGAAATGGGTCAAGATGGAAGGGGGAGATCTTATGTACCTGAGTACTGGATACTTCCTTCGTATTCTAGACTGCCTACATACCCATATCCATGGGATCAAGGTACCTTAAGATTGAGAAGAGATGATATGTAGTTCTGGTTGGTGTGATGATGTGGACGAGCATTGAGAAGAGGGGATCTCTTGTACCTGAGTACTGGAAACGTCCTTCGTATTCCAGACTGCCTACATACCCATATCCATGGGATCAAGGTACTTTAAGATTGCGAAGAGATAATATGTAGTTCTAGGTAGAGTGATGAATGGGGCAAGGTGCGGAGAAGATAACATCATTATCGTAGGAACTCTGTGTCCGTTAAAGGGTGTTATCTGTGGAAATGAGAAAAGATCGAAGTATGTGCTGCGAACCACAAACAAGAAACCAATCCTAGACCTAAGTTAAGGAAAGAGTTGCCCCCATTCTGGTAGAGGAAACTGTAGGGGTGATTGCCAACGAAGACATAGAAAGACATGACCTAGGACAAGACAGTGTTAACTATAGACACAGATCAAGACATGGGAAGACGACGAGGGACACTGACAAATTTCCAAGCTATACTAGATAGGGAGATGGAAATGCAAACAAAGTCAATGATTTTATTATGGATGGATGGATGAGGCATGTTGCAAACGGGACAAGGAGTGGACAAGACTCGATAGACGATGGATGCTGACTCTACACATAACGCCTGTTTGCCAGGTTTTCACTATGGTACTTATCCACGGCGCCTGTTTGCCAGGTTTTCACCAGAGGATGGATTTTTTTTGGATTTTTTTTTTTGGAATACTCTGAGGATCAGGCATAGAACTTCTTGAGATGGACACTGTTAAGTGGCTCATCTAGAGGAATGCCGTCAGGTGTAGCTAAAGTATAAGCTCCTGATCCATATGCTGCTGTCATAATGAAGGGACCTAACCAGTTAGGCTCAAACTTGCCCTTCTTCTCTCGATCTGCTTGATTTCTCTGATTCTCCTTAAGTACAAGATCACCAACTTGAAACCGTCTTTCTTTGATCTTTTTGTTGTAATTATGCCGGAGGCAGTTTTGATAGACATGGAGATGATTAAGTGCGGCAAGGCGCCTCTCATCTAGTAGTTCAAGCTCAGCTAATCTGGAAGTGCGATACTCATCTCTGTTGATCAGGTCCTGCATGGATACTCTGAGGGATGGGATCTCGACCTCTATAGGCAGGATGGCTTCAGAGCCAAAGACCAAGGCATATGGTGTGGCACCAGTTGGTGTTCTGATACTAGTGCGGTAGGCCCATAGGGCGGGATTGAGTTGCAAGTGCCAATCACGACCAGCTTCATTGACCGTTTTCTTTAGGATCTTGAGAATGGTTTTATTGGAAGCCTCAGCTTGGCCGTTACTCTGCGGATAGTAGGGAGTTGAAAAGCGATGTTGGATATTGTATTGTATGCATAAGGCACGAACATCTTGGTTCTTGAATGGTCTCCCATTATCAGTGACAATGGCTTGGGGAATACCATACCGGCATATGAGGTAGTTTAGGATAAACTTGGCTATTTGTTTACCGGTGATATAGGTCATAGGAATGGCTTCCACCCACTTTGTGAAATACTCAGTGGCGGTAATGATAAACTTGTGGCCATTGGAGGAGGAAGGGTGGATTTGTCCTACGAGGTCGAGACCCCATTGAGAAAAAGGCCATGGAGTTGTCACAGGTTGTAACTCATGAGCTAGTGCGTGAATCAAATCTCCATGCTGCTGACATTATAGACACTTCTTAGCAAATTGTACAGCATCTTGCTCTATTGTAGGCCAGTAATAACCTGTTCTGAGTATCTTCTTAGCAAGATTAGGACCAGTAGAATGTGCGCCACAGGCACCTTCGTGTATGTCTCGTAAGGTAGCTTCAGCTTCTTCCGCGTTAAGACATCGTAAGAGGATACCATCAAGACTCCGGCGATATAGTGTATCACCCAGAATGATGTAACGAGAGGATCGACGGATAAAGGTTTTGTGTTGGGTGGATGATAGGTCAGGGGGAAAGGTATTGTTCTTGAGGTATTCATAGATATCTTCGTACCATGGGGAATTGGGACCAACAAGTTCGCAGATGATTTTAGTAACAGGAACATCGACGGCTGGTATCAACAATTGCTCGATCAAGAATTCACATTTCTGTGTATTTGCAGGCATATCAATTAGCGACCCTACAGAAGCCATAGAATCCGCAGCTTTATTATGCTCTCTTGGAATTTGCTCAAATGTGATGGTAGCAAAGTGTGGTTTGTAGGCATCCACTAGTTGCTTGTAGGGGACCAACTTTTCATCCTTTGTTTGGTATTCATCTGTGACTTGGCGAATGACTAGCTGTGAGTCTCCATATACTTGTAATTCTATAATGTCCCATTGAACTGCTGTATTGAGACCTATAAGGAGTGCTTCATACTCGGCTATGTTGTTGGTGCAAGGGAATGCTAGCCAATATGACTTTGGAATGTAGTCATTCTGAGGTGTAACAAATAAGATGCCAGCTCCTGATCCATGTTGTGTGTAAGAACCGTCAAAGTACAACTTCCACATTATGGAGGTAGCCAGAGTGAAGAGATTTTCATCAGGAAAGTCTGCTACCATAGGATGTGTATCTTTCATAGGTGCTTCTGCTAGTTGATCCGCGAGGGCTTGTCCTTTAATTGCTTTACGATCGGTGTACTCAATGTCGAACTCACTAAGGATCATAACCCATTTAGCTAGTCTGCCTGTGAGAGCTGCTTTTGCTAGTAGATACTTCAAGGGATCAATCTTGGCTATCAGATTTGTGTGTTGGTTCAGCATGTAATGTTGTAACTTTTGGGAGGCGAACACTACTGCTAAACAAGCCATTTCCATTGGTGAATAATTGAGCTCGTATCCCACCAAGGTTCTACTGATGTAATATATTGCGTGCTCCTTTCCTGTGTCATCATTCTGTGCTAGCAGAGCCCCTAGGGCTGAGTTTGTAGTGGAGATGTACAATATCAAGGGTTTGTCCGCCACTGGTGGAACCAATATAGGAGGTGTAGCTAGATACTCTTTAAGTTGATCAAACGCTGCCTGACACTTGTTGTCCCATCGAAACGAGACATCCTTTCGGAGCAAGTGCTGAAAGGGTTGACATTTATCTGCTAGCTGTGATATGAAATGCCTGATGGACTGTAACCTTCCTTGGAGGCTCCTTAATGCTTTTAGGTTCTTTGGTGGAGGCATCTCCACTATAGCCTTTACTTTTGCTAGATCTACTTCGATGCCTCTATGAGATACGATGTATCCCAATAGCTTCCCTGATGTTACGCCGAATACACACTTCTTTGGATTGAGTCTTACTTGGTATTTTTCAAGCCTGTCAAAGATCTATCCTAGAACCTGTATGTGATCCGCTCTAGAAGATTTAGCCAATATATCATCCACATAATCCTCCATGATGTGATGAAAGAGATCGTGGAAGATCACTGTCATTGCTCTCTGATAGGTTGCTCCTACATTCTTCAGACCAAACGGCATGACACACCAACAATAATTGCCCCAAGGACAAGTAAAGGTTGTTTTATGTTGGTCTTCTTCAACTATCCTTATCTGATTATAACCCGAGAATCCGTCCATGAGAGAAAGCATCTCGTGACCTGCTGTCAAGTCCACTATAATATCAATGTTTGGTAGTGGAAAGTCATCTTTAGGACATGCCTTATTGAGATCTCTAAAATCATTACACATGCGGATGCGCCCATTAGGTTTAGACACAGGTACAATGTTTGAGACCCAATCTGAATAGTCGATAGGTCGTATGAACTTTGCGTCTAATAGCTTTTGTACTTCCACCTTCACCAAGAGAGCTATCTGTGGATGCATTTTTCTCAATTTTTGCTTGACTGGTTTCACCTTGGGATCAACAGTGAGATAATGAACTACCAGCTTAGGGTCTAGCCCTAGCATATCTGCATAGGTCCATGCAAAGTTGATGGTTCGTTGCAAGAAGAAGTTGTTAAGATTTTTGTGCTTTGTATCAGATAATGATGCCGCTAGGAATGTTGTCTTTGGATTCTATTCTGTACCCAGGTTGATCTTTGTAGAATCTTCCACTAGTAGAGCTGATTTCTCTTGGTACTTAGAGGGTAAGGGAAGGTCAAATCCTCCATCCTCAGGTGCCACAGTTGGGTTTTCACCTTTGGATACGTCCTTTATTTTTACTATTTTATGATCAGGAGGTGCCATAGTGTGGTTTTCACCTAGCGATCTATCTTTATTTGCACTTTTGCGACTGGAGGATTTGGCATTCTCACCAAAATAAGCCGTGGGCTCTAGTTCCATTACAAAACCTACCTTGTGATCACCCAGAGGGATACCTTCCCGAAGTCCCATGAACTCAGCTAAAGTTTTGTCATTCTAAAAGACATCTATAACGGGGGCCCCTTGTTGGTCCCAATCGATAAGCTCAGGGTAGACAAGCGTGACATTCTGGGTGTTGGTGGTGGAAGTTAAGGATACAGAGGATAGTGTAAAAATGGAGGATTCTGCGAATAGATTGGTTATGTGGAGGGAAGAGTCATCGATGATATCCTCTATAGACATCGAATCAGCGGGAAAATTGTCAGCTACCTCGTCGAGGATATACTCGATGTCCGAGGCGCGTGGTACCTTCTTACCAAATCCTAATCCTTTCTTGTCTAGCTTCTTTGTTACCACAATGGGCTCCATAGTGCCTTGATTCTGTTTCCCAAGACCACCTTTGCCTTTATAGCCCATGTTTTTGACTATCCTTAAGCCATTACCATATTGCTTGACTGGTATCGTGACTGGTTCTTTCTCCTTGTAGAGCCAAGAAGAGATGTCCTCAATGGTTTCCTCTTCCAATAACCGTCCATGTTGGAATTGGGTTAGGAATGTTGGGGGAGGAATAGTTGCTTTTTTGGTAACTTTGGCAATGGGTGGTTTGCCGTAAGATTTTGGAGATAAGGGCATCCGCCCTACACAACAAGATTCGGAGATATCATAAGTGCCAAAGCCTATATCTCGGATCCATGCTGTGATTTTGGGGAGGGGTGTAGGCTCGCTTGTAGAGGCTTGTGTGAGAGTTTCAGGGTCAACATAGAGAGGGGATTCAAGGGCTTTGTCATTTTTAGGCACTTGGTTGCAATTCTTATAGCTTCCTTGCAAGACATGGCAAAATTCAAAAGGATTAGGATCTCCCGGGATGGTGATCTCCGTACCATTGTATGGGAACTTTAGGGATTGATGGTACGTGGAGGGAACAGCTTTCATTGCATGGATCCATGGGCAGCCTAGAATAATGTTGTAAGGCAGCTTGATATCAAAGACTTGACACCTGGTTTCAAGCATAACGGGGCCCAACTGTATAGGCAAGTGAATAACACCTTCTGAACGGCGTTCTGCATCATCATACCCCTTGATTGTAATACTATGATCAGTGTTGACGTGATCCTCAGAGTATCCCAATTGCTTTAGTAACTTTAAAGAATAGATGTTGAGACCAGCACCACCATCTATGAGGATGCGTTTGATTTTGCGCTTATGTATGAGAACTTCAATATGCAAGGCATCATTGTGACAAGGATCATGGGAGGGGAGGTCTTTCTCAGAGAAGACCACATTGTAAGGCGAAGCAATATTACCCACAATAGCTTGGAAATTTGCGACTGCTATGTTGTTAGGAACGGACGACTCTTGGAGGGCTTTTTCTAACACCACTCTATGTGCCGGTGATGACCGTAGAAGGTCCAAAATAGAGATCTGTGCTGGTGTTTTCCCTAGATGTTCGACAAGATTATAATCAGACTGAACCAGAAGTCTAGGTGTAGGTGTACGAATGGTGACATGACCTCGACGAGTAGTAACAGTACAATCCGTAGATTTGCCTTTGATGGTGAGGGTAGACACTCGACTCTCTTCAAAATGACCTACAATGGAATCGAAAGACGTGGACGCATGATTGATACCTTTACCTCTATCCTGAGGAGGAGGTGGACCATGATGAGGGAATGGTTCCTTGTACATATCGAGATCCTTGTTCGTGTGTTGCGCTGGTGATTCATTCTCAAAAGTGATTTGATTACCGTCGATGAGGTTTTGGATGAGGTGCTTAAGCTTCATGCAAGATGCTGTTCGATGACCTTTGCTCCTATGGAACTCACAATACTCATTGTCTCTGTAACGTGCAGTTTTGTAGACAGGTTCTCCATATGGGGGAGCATCAGGTAAGGTGATGAGCCCTTTCTGTAAAGCTTGCTGTAAGACCAATTCGATGGGCACTCCCAAGGGAGTGAATTGGCATCGCGAAGGGTAATCTTGTTGAGGCCGCTCTTGTTGTCGTTGCTGTTGGTTGGGATAAGGCTGCCTTTGTTGCTGCTGTTGTTGAGGTGGAGCTTGACTTGGTTTGGAGAGTTGCAGCGGTGTTTGCAACGTCTGGACATGCTTAGTATCGACCACCCCATCGTTGACCACGTTTTTGTTCTTGTTCCAATATTTGGGTTTGTCATTCGACTGTTGATGCGAATTGCTATCTTTTGTCTCTTTAAAGATTTTGACCACACCCTTAGCAATGAGGGCCTTCTCAATGTTGATACCCTTGTATGTGATTTCATCAAAGGTTGTAGCACTAAGAATTTGCAAATGGAAACCTAACTCTTGGTTGAGGTTCTGCACAAAGATGCTAACAAGCTGTTTCTCTGGAATCTTGAAAGGGAATTTACTAGCCATTTGTCTCCATCGTTGGAGGAAAGAAATGAAAGTTTCACCATTTTTCTGTTTATTGTTGCATAGGTCCGTCATGGAAATCTCATGCTCTGTGTTGTAAGAAAAATGGGTGGCAAACTTTTCTACTAGCTCGTTGAAAGACTTGATACCCGTAGGTAAGTGTGAGAACCAGTCTATTGCTTGACCTCCAAGACTGCGAGGAAAGAGACGCATATGATATGTGTCGTTGTGAGAGACCTCGAAGCAAGCAAGATAGAATTCCCTAAGATGGTCTTTTGGGTCACCTTTTCCTTTGTACTTATCAAACTTTGGAATAGTGAAATTTTGAGGAAAAGGGATCATTGGTAATGACCGATCAAAAGGATAAGGGCACACTTCCTCCAAAGAGAAGGTCTTTTTGGTGTGGCCAAACGTAAGATCAGATAGCTGTTGTTGCACCTCTGCAATCTTTAGTTCCATAGTCGTGGGAGGGGTTGGTAACGTCTCCTGTTGTCCAAAAAGCAGTTGGTGTTGCCCGTATGGAAGATTATAGTGTGAGCCATGCGTACTAGTATTGTAAGGATCGTAAGATTGATTGGGATTGTATTGATTGTATGATTGGTTCAGATTGGGTTGGAATTGGAGGCCTTGATTAGGCAGAGGTGGAGGTGGTGCTAGGTAAGAATGTTGGCTTTGTGATGGTTGAAGAAACGTATTGGGGGGAGGAAAGCTAAAGTGCGTTTGATTAGGTTGTGATGGTGGCACATAGCTTTGGGAAACTTGATGTTGGGAATGTTGAGAGTGGCTAGGCAATGTATGAAAGAAGTTGAGCGTGGATGAACGTTGTGGAGGAGGAACATAGGTAGAAGTGTTTTGCGACGGTGGGGGTTGATTGAAGATGAGAGTAGAAGAATGTTGTGGTGGAGGAACATAGGTAGAAGTGATTTGCGACGGTTGGGGTTGCTTGAGGATGAGAGTAGAAGAATGTTGTGGTTGGGGCTGCGTGACTCCAATTGGTTGAGAGACATGCAGGTGTGATGATATAGGAGGTGGCATTTGTTGAGACCCTTGTTGCATGGCTACATAAGTGTTCCCTGAATTGTAATTAGGTGGGAAACCTACGCGTGATGGGGTAACCAAGATTCTGCTTGCGCTTGGGGTGGACACTTTGGGAGGTGGTTGCACATTAGATCGAGCTAAGGTGGCTTGCTTAGCTAACTCTGCTTGACGTTGGAGAGTTTGCTGTTGGTTTTGATAGATCTCCATAGGAGTCAAAAGTGGTGATATGGGCCTCTCCTCTATTGGATTTTGAAAAAGGGGATTCCTATACTGCGAGCCTTGAGTAGGTAAGGGCGTAGTGACCGTGGACATGGTTTGCACTACTTGTATGGTTTCTTGGGTGTTGTTGCTCTCCTTGAGAGTGGACACATCAAAATCTGGAGGTAACTTGGCACCTTGCTTTGCAAGCAAGTGAAAGAAATGATCCTGGTTCTCACTAAGGATTTTATCAAAGGTAGCTATAGCTCTAGGATCTTGTATAAATTCATCAAGATCTTGCCCATCTTCTTGAGAGGATTGACCTATTTCAAAGTGTCGCTCTTCTTGAGATGGGGGTTGATCTATGACATAACCTTGTGGGACAAAATCTGGAGGCAAGCCTATGGTATACTGCGGTGCATTTAGCAAAGGGGTTCTATCCTCATGAGGATTGCTTGGTTCATCTATGTGCGGCATGTTTGGAGAGTTGATTGGTTTTACCGCGGGTGTACTAGGAGTCACCTTGGGAGTAATGTTGAGACGACCTGATTGCGGTGTGCGAGGGGGTGACTTGTGCTTCTTAGGGACAACTTGCCTTGACTTCATGGTTTGCTGTAGCCTGGTGGTGACCATGGGATTCACTTAGACACAATGTAATGCTGGGAATCCGTGAGATGCTTTGAAGAAACAGACAAACTCTGATGCACAAAGTACTGGACCAAAAGCGCTATACTGTTTGACCAGAGGCGCAGGACTGTGCTACCAAAAGCGTGCTACTGTGGGCCAGAGGCGACGGACTGAGCTGCCAATAGCGAGTTACTGCTATGCCAAAGGTGAGCTACAGTGACCAAAAGTGAGCTACTGTTATACCGAGGGCGCTGAAGTAGAGTTTTGCCAGAGGCGGGTTACTGCTGACCAAAGGCGATCTACTGTATTACCAAAGGCGAGCTGCTGTAATACCAGGGGCGCTGAAGTAGTGTCTGATGTTTTTCAAAGGCAAAATTTTTTCTGTTTCTGATTGGATTGGTTTGGCAAGAGAAAACACAACAAACAAGTGGTCAAAAAAGGCACAAGGACTGACACAACAGATAGTGTATGTTCAAGGCTCCAAACAAGCCCAATGTTTCCACAGGTCTAATACAGTTGCAATCAATAACAAGCACTTTTTATCCCTAGAGACAAGGTTTCATTGCAGTAGATCAGCTCACAGCTTAATACTCCGTCGATAAAAATATCATTCCATAAAGGTGTCAGATATTTAGTATCTTTGCGAGAGACGATAGGTAGGGATATCTCACCCTCCCCTTGGAAAGCTCAAGTAGGTCACAAGAGCTTTATGTCTGAGGGAATACTATCTCTTCTCAAGGGAGCCAATGGTGAGTGTCTTAAGGGTTTAAATCGATTTCCCTTGCACTGATGATTACCGCAATGTTCGGAGGTAGGTCGGGTAGTCTCTATCTAAATTGGTTCTTAGTGACTTTGAGGGACCAACGCCTTACGAGCAATGCGACAAGCTACTAAAAGCTTTAACCAATCCTACTAAGAGTTTCAAACACTTCGCTCAATGTGAAAATCGTTTCCACAAAGAGCTAGTACACCTCTTTTCAGTTTGGCACCACAAGGTAAGGCTGACGTCGGTTAGGACTTGGCTTTCGCCTTATCCCTCTTATATAGCGGTTCAAAGGAAAACTCCGCTTAGGGTCGTCCCTTTTGGATGAATCGTAATCCAAAAGCAGGCCCTTCTAAAGGAAGTACAAAAAAGTAAAAGCAAGCACATCAAACAAAGGTTCAATTGTCCCGTTATAAGAAAAATAAGGTGCAACTAAGCTATGCACACACACGATTGTAGTTGTAAATTGTCCCTTATGAAATGAAGTGTTTGGCATTCATGTCCATTGTCCTTTAGAAAATTGAGGTGTTTGTTCATACATGTCCATTGTCCCTTAAGAAATGCAGTATATTCTTAAGACTTAGATTGCAAGAAAAGATTTGTTCAATTATCCTTTTAAGCATGCAATGTGTTTCTAAGACTTAGTGAGATAAATCAAAGAGGTCTTCAATGCTCGTCCTACATGAACATGTTAAGAAAACACCTATTGGCTCTGTGTGAGTAATAAGAAGCTGCAACAAGTGAGTTAGGTCCACACAAGCTCAAAAGTTAGCAAGTGCTTGAAGTCAGAGATTGAGAATAGGCCAATGAGTGGTCTTAAAAAATAAATCTTAGAAAATCTTTGAAACAATATTACCACTGTGTAGAGGACAGAAAAATACTAACTTTCAAAAAAAACATCACCTGAATCCGAGTCCGTTTGTGAAAGTTATGAAGCTTGAAAAGTCAAAAAACTGTGACAAGACAAAGACAGCAGTGAGAAAATTAATTTTCTGAAAAATTAGAGAATCTTGAGAAAAAACTAATTTCACCATGATGTAGATCATGAAATTCTAGCCTATTTAAAAAAAAAAAGCACTGAAATACGTGTCCGTATGACCAAGATAATGAGGTTTGAAAATCGCCTATTCATTTAAAAAGCTCATTGAAGAGGGGTCTGTCTTAGCCCCCTGTGACTGGCTCCTGGTCACTGATGTGACCTGCTGCTGGGCTGAAGGTGCTTTATTTTTTTTAAAAAATAAAAAGAAAAAAGAAAAAAGATTCTCTTTACTTTGTTTTACTTTTTAAAAGAAATAAAAACTAAAAAGACTTCATTTTTTATTAAAACAAATCTTTTCATAAGAACAAAAGAAAAAGCTGGCTGGAAAAATAGTACGCTGTACCTGCTGCAAAATAAGGTACCTTGTACCTGCTGTCAGGGCTGCAAAGGAATTTGTTTTTTAAGCTTTTTTGTGATTATTTTTTGAATTTTTTATTTGTTTTATTTGTTTTTTTTTTGTTTTTTTTTTTGCTTTTTTATTTTTGGATTTATTTTTGCTTTTTCTTTTTGTTTTTTTTTTTTTTTTTTTTAAATTTTTTTTTTTATTTGTGAAAAAAGAAAACTTAAAAAAAAAAAATAATTTTTTTTTACCGTACCTCACAGTGATTGTATGGCCTCGGGTTGCGTGCCAGAAGTGAAAAATTTTTACCTTCACCGAAATAGGCCAAATTTTATATTTTTCTTCGTCCCTCGACCCTCCCGAACGCAACCGTGACCTCCGTTTTTGCCCAGCAAGCTTCCTTTAATTTTTTTTTCGAATCTCTCCAAAAAAAAGAGTTAAAAAACCTGTGAAATCAAACTAAAAATTTCACAAATTTGATATTAAATCAGGACCAATGGGTCCCACCGGGCGTGCCAGAATGTGTATATGGAAAAATGGATTAAATCTAAACTAAATAAAACCAAAGAACCCAATAACATAAAGGAAACGAATCTAAGTAAAAGCCATAAATCACCAATCAAAGACAAATGAAAGCTCTTACCAAAACCTATATTGTTCCCTTTTGGAGATATGTGGATTGCTCAATGTAGTTGCAAAGCCATGGCTACAACAAGCAAGTATGTGCTCAAGAGATCAATGTCAAAAGATCGTTATAGTGCTCAATCGACGCGTTGTGTATGCTCGAAGCTCTGTTAAGTATGCCTGAGAATGCGATCGAAGAGAGAGGCTAAATGAAGGAGATGAGGGGGGTTTATATAGATTTCAAAGAAAATTGATCAACGGTCCAGATAATTCAGAAGAATCAATGGAGGAGAACAGTTGAGGAACGTGCAACGAATAAGAAAAAGACATGTGTCTTGCTTTCTTTTGCATGAGAGGAGTTATCAAGAATAGAAGAATAAGTTAACTGAAGAGATAAATCAATTAAAAGAATAAAGCAATCAGTTAAGTGATTTAAAACAAGAAGAAGAGATTTGCATGAAAAAAGAAGATATTTTGCTTTATTAAATATAGAAATATTTAATTGATGAGCAAGAAAGCTTGAGTTATTTTAGAGATAACTCAAATTAGAAGAAAAAGTAACTTAAATAAATAATTGATTTATTTAAATTTAGAGAAGATATTTTGGAAGAAATAATTAAATAATTAGAATTATTTAATTTAGAAGATTTAAAGGCAAATTAAATAAATAAATTTATTTAATTGTTGTGCATGATTTTGGGAGAATGATTTTTGATTTGATTAAATAATTTAAGAATTATTTAATTTTAGATAAGAGGGGATTTGTGGATGAATTAATTAAATAATTGGATATATTTAATTAATGTAGATGTGAATTTTGGAAGGTGACAATGATTTAATTAAATAATTAAAAATTATTTAATTGTGGAAGAATATAGAGGAATTTGATTTAATTAATTAAATAATGAGGATTTATTTAATTAATGTCGCAATTTTATGATTTAGAAGAATTTGATAAAATTAATTAAATAATAAGATTATTTAATTAATGTTGAAATGCAGGTGATTAGGAAGAAATGACGAAATGCAAGTGATGCAACGACTTGGTCATTTTAGGGTGTCTACAGTAACTAACCCACTAGCTATTATGACAGTCATAAAATGACTAGACAATCCTCTCCACTTTGACTATGATAGTCCTATGCATGGTGTTTTCTTCTTGATAGTCCCCAATAATGTGAATTATTGATAGTAGCTAGTTGAAATAGAGTTTTGGATGGTGTAAGTTGTCCCTATGGCTCATGATAGTGCATGCCTTGGTTATATCCTTGTGACATAACTCTCTAGATATCTCCTCTTTATAGTGACAAGGTTTCAAGAACATGACAACTTGGGTAAGGTATCAACTTGTCTCTTTAACCTCTGGATTGTCATTTTTCAAGAACTAATCTCATTGAAAGGCAAAGATAACATGTTGATTGATGACTAACTACATTGTTACTATGATAGTGACTTAACCTGGTCACAAGATTAATGAGACAATTTTATAGTAATAACTCTATGGATGCATACCTAGCTATCCTAGGTGTACTATGACAATAATTTAATGTTGCTAGTGTTTCTTTTAAACCTCCTATGGTTGTTACCTATGCCTCATGGTATGACAACCTATACAATGTTAATTATGATATTCATATGATGGTGAACATTGGAGCTATGGTTTGGATGACCTAATAACATTTGTGATAGTCCTTTGGGGTTGTGATAGACCTTTTGGGTTGTAAAAATAGTTAGGACCATTGTCCGTCATCTATAACAAGACATAATGATGGTCCTTGATATCATCCCCCTATAATGATAGTAATCCACAATATACCAACAATTATATAAGTTATAACAATCCTAATGGTTGAAAGATGATCTTTGATACCCCTATTAATAGTCAAGGCAAAATTTAAGGTGGTTTCTATAATAGCATGTTTTAATAATAAATGATTGCCTAACTTATAATGTTAGCAATGCCTTTTCTTATTTTTGTTAGTCATAGTCCTATATCATATGGTGGCTACCCTTTATTCCCATATCAGTCCATTGACTTGCTAATAAAGATTCTAAATCATTGTTAGTACAACATTAGGTGGTATTTGGATGATAGCAATGATATGACAACCTTTGAATCCTCAAGATCCCACTACAATAGTAGATCAACACTATGATGGTCCCCTGACTTATCATTTTTACACCAATTATTTTAGTTGGAGCCATGACCTTCCATCTAGCATTTCAGAGTTGGATTTGGGATTAAGGACAACCTTAAGATATGTGATAGGAGATTGACAACATTTTAGCTAATTCATGACAATCTTTGTTTATATTATGTGACTTCACTATAATATTGAGGCCCAGTTTAAGAGGCCATGAACTATCTCCTTCACTATCTGACAACCTTCCACTTCCTCACATACCTGTGATAGTCCTATTTATACATCTAGTTATTCTTTAGATCTTGTCAATCCTTAAGGCATGATGACAATATCCCTAAATATCCCAACTACATCTCAATCATATCAAAATTTCATTGTAATTTCACTTTCCTACCATGATTGCATACTCCTCCTTCATCCTTTGTGACATAGATCACAGGCTTGTTACATCAATGTCAAGGGCTTAGAATTTCATCACCTAGGAAAGCATGTTACCAAGATTTGATGGATTGCCCATTAGGCAATCAAATCTTGGTACTCAAAGGATCTTTACCTCTCTCTTACACCATGCCCTTTATCTTCTTAATTGTTACAAACACTACAAGCAAAAAAAGGATCATTAAGTCTTTCAATATATCTATACATAAATTATAAGATCAAACCTGTTAGATTTAGGACAGACAACTGAGAGGGGGGGTGAATTAGTTGTCCAAAACTTTCTTGAAATTAACCACTTAAATCCTTTTCTTAAATCAACAGTATAATGATAAATCAATCATGGAACATTAATGCAATAATTCAAGAGTAGAAACACATTAACACATATGACACCAAGATTTTTAACATGGAAAACCCAGTTAAGGGAAAAACCATGGGGTGACTAACCCAAGATTGTATTCTTTTTTAGAAGAATAGAAAGAACAAAATGGCACATGCTAATTAGGGCTCACTGCCTGAGCACACTGCTCACAAGAGGCCCACTGCCTACAGGAGACACACTATCTACAAAATAATAAGTATTACATACTTGAATTGAAGAATAGCATCTTCACATTGCTTGAGTTAGTTCCATTTAAGCCCAATACTTCTTCTCTGCCTCTCTCTTCTCCTCTCTACCACTCTCTCATCTTCCACAAGATACCTTTGAAATGACTTTGCAACTCCTTATTTATACACGACATTGACGTAGGGACAACCATCCAAGTTGGCATACATTACAGAGCAAATACATAAATACAACATGACTAATTACAAAAAGACTTCGTACAGATCAACACACTATTGGCCACATAGATCTAAGACTTCAATCTTCATTTAGGAACATGCCAATCCTCACATAACATCTTCAAGATCATCCGCAGAATGTGTAACTCATCCGGTTGACCAAACATAGGAAGAACACCATCATCCAGAAGTAATTCTTCAATTGCAAGCTCAAACTATAATACGGATCATCAAAATGAACTGGACATGATCCAAAGACCTCCACAAGCTTGCCTGAATCACCAAGAACATCCACACTACATCTGCTTACTGAAATCCTTATCTCCTTCATTCGGAACCTCAAAAACATAGTCTGTCATCACTGTCGCAATGGAATAGATGCTTGTGGACCTCCAGACCATGAACCAATTGAGTTGTCAATTCACATTGACTTCCTAAACACTTCACCAAATCCATAGAACAAGATATTTCATTTCTGGATCTCACCGGACCTATCTGTGTCACTCTGTCACTTCTGAACATCTACCAAAATTGGTTTTACTTGAGTGGCCACAACTTCTTCAGTTCTTCATGTGGACCTCTAAAATCTTTACTGGATTATCTTAAGACACATATTTATAAACCCTTTGATGTGGATCCTCTTATCTTCATCTAAGCTGGGATCTTTACCTCACTGTCTTCACTGTTCTTCTATGTTCCTGATATGACTAATTTTCTCAATATCCTCAGCAACCAGTTCATCCAATCCTTATCATTAATGCAACAGGAGTATGTTGACATCAATGACAACACCATTTAGGCCCATACTTGCAACAAAAACCTCTACTAAAACTCCAAAATATCAAACCCTAGGTGACAAAACTCTCACATTTGAGGGAAAAAACTAGAATAAATGTTGGATTTCATGGTAACTCAAAACTTCCCTCTCTCAAACTAATGACTTATTGCATATATGGTTTGAAAGAATAGAAACTAGTCATAGATTAGATGAAAAGATCAAGGAGATGCATGTTATAGAGTATAAAACTCAAAAATCAAAGGTCTTTTTAGGCATTTTTCCAACAATATGAGCAAAAATCAAACTTTAAACATGTAGCACAGGTACGATATGACTCATTCACATACATCACACATGTGGGACCACTAATAAGAAGGGAGGTAGGTGCATAATATGAGAAATGACAATTGCACATAATGTTTAAGTTCACATCAATAGATGGTTGGGGTTATGATAGCTAATGGAGGGCTTTCTTTTCAAAGGAAACCATTAATTTTGGAGTGAAAGGTAATGGTGAAATATAACATAAAGTCCCTATAATTAAAGAATATCCAATGGATACAATTAACCTAACAAAGATCTAATGATGTGATTTCAAAATTAACATCCAAATCATCCTTCCCTCCATCAAGAATTTAAAATTTTGGTGCCAAAGACTCTTTGAGACTGTTTTGAGGGTTCTATGATAGTTTTGAGGGTTTTATGGCCACTTGGAGAGGTATAGATAGCCTTAAAATAACCCATAAAAGAAAAAGGAGAGTCAAATATGAAATAAATGTGTTTTTGATGTGAATTTGTAGTCATCTTGTAATCATAAGATTTGAGCTCTAGTTGTCAAGATTCTGCGTGTAAACTTTTTGTGAAGAGCAAAATGTTGCAATGTCCTATTTTGTTTTTCATAGTGCATCTTAATGAAAAGCGAGTGTATTAACAAGATAATTTCAACAATATTCTCTTGGTGCACAACTATTATGTGATTGTTGTCATTGTTGTGTATTACAGGATCCAGAGGAGGCCATGGAGAGAGGACGTGGATGGTGTAGAACTACTAAATCATAGAGGAAAGTGGGTGGAAATAGATATGACAACGGAATCTGTAGATACAATAGAGGTAAGAAGAGAAAGCAACCTCAACCAAAGGAGGAAGGTGTTTATGAATTCACCAATTCTACAACATAGAGGAGATAAAGTCATTTTTCTATCCATGAGGCCTTTGTGGTCAAACTTATTGGTTGAAAATGCACATGAATGGTGATTAAATGTGATTCTATGATCAAGGGAAAAGTTTGAAAATTAGGATGGCCAAAACATGATATCAATATGTCAAATATATGACTAAAGTGAGGTTTTGTGTTGGATAGCATATTCGTTAAAATGATATAATTGATGTACTAAACATTATTTACTATGTTGTGTATTATAGGGGCTAGACGAGGCCATGGTAATAGATCGTGTCATATCAAATGAGGACATAACAGATGAAGCGAGACATCAAGTAATCAAATTTTGACTTAACTTAGGAAAAAAATGATCTGATGGCATTTTGTGATACGTCCATCTTTTTTCACAGTATTATTGAAATTTATAATGTATTATCCAATCTTGACATAAATTAATGCATGTTGTTGATTATTTTAGATGGAGATTGGAGAAAATGCAAAGCCTGAGCATTCAACTAGCAAAAGAAAAAGATATGTACATGAACGTGGACCTAAAACTGTTAAATCACAGAGGACAGTGGGTGGAAGAGGATATGACAATGGATTTTATAGACACAACAAATGATTGCACTGAACAAGAGGTTGGTTAGGACTATAGTACATGGGATGAATACTTTGAGAAAATTGTTGTTTTTGGATGTTCTGTTTGTCATGGAAAGAAACAATTCAAACAAGTGATTGTACAAAGACATTACATATATGATGAGCTTCTAGTCGGTAGTATGCCTCCTACAATTGATTCAAATCCAATAGGAATTGTGGTAAGGAATTTTCCAATTTGATATAAATAACATGTATACTTCGTTTAAACATTGTTTTATATTATTTCAATAACTAATTTTTTTTTTAATGGATACTTGCAGGATAAAGTTCTTGGTTTAAAGTTTTTTGGATCACTGACTTCTAGCCTAGAGGGCAATGATCAATTATTAGATGATACATCTAACAAAAATATGTGCCAATATACAATCTCGAAAGATGAGGAATTGATGAAAATAAGCAACAGAACCAGAACATGTTTAAAGATGTATAATTTGCTTAAATACAAGGGGAAGGTGGACTACATACCCTATGAGAATGAATGTGATGGAGATGATGACTTGCCCCTGAGTTCAAGATCAATTTACAAAAAGACATTTGATCATCGACTATATTGTGCTTGGCCTAGTGATCAACAACTACCTAGAGTGTACGAGGTGTTTCAATTTTGGGGATACAGCTATATGATACAACCCTCCAATATTCATGGAGCGAATCTAGGCCTCTTTATTTTCCAAAATGTACATGTGGGATCTAAACATAGAAACAATTCAGAACAAACCACTAAGAGATTAATGCCATATTATGGTCCATCATATTACAGTGGTGAATGGAGAGGGCTAGCAGAATATAAGCCTAGCATGTCAGCATATGGTTTAAATTTGAATATGTATACACATTGTCTCCAATTGGAAAGTGGAAAAGAAAAGAATAGAGGTCATATTATGTATATAGATGGACGTGCATACACACAAAAATATTGCAGGATTTATAAATAGTAGTAAGGGAAGGGACCTTACTTTAAGACCGAATTGTTAATTTGTTGAGGTTATAAATGATAAAGATGGAGATATGGAAAGAGAGGTTGATAGATTGATAATGGTTGAGGCTATTATGGGCCTTACCATTGGGGATGAGTTATTGATTGATTACCCCTTCTTAAAACACACTCCTACACAAAAGAAGAGGGAAGAACAAGGTCTCCCTAAGCATGTTCTTAAGGGTAGAAAACCAAAGAATAATAAATGAGTGTGGATTGGTGTTTTATAAACTATGTTGTCAAAATTGTGTTTTATTTAAATTATTGTATAAAAAAGGTAGTCTATAAAATAATGTTCCATTATTTAATTGATGTATATATGTTCATAAAATTTATACTTTTATTTTTTAAGACATATTTGATTATATTTCTTTGAAATTGATACATTTATGATTTATCCAATTGTTGCCAAACATTAAATAATGCTTGCATTTGTTGATAGGTAGAAGATGTTGATGAAACACATAATAATACCCAAGATCCAACTGGGTTATTAAGATTTGGACGGGATGATCCAAACCATCCTTTAAATAATAACAGGGTGAAAAGAGCAACATTGAAGAGAATACTACCAGCTGAGAAATTTGAAGAGCTGATGAGATCCGCATACACTGATGACATGCCACCTAGCCTTAATGATGATGATCATGATAGTGAAAATGCAGTGCATGAAGAAGGATTGAATGAAATGCTTATAGATTTATTTGGGGATGGAAACAATGATGACAATAATGATCATATGGTTGACAGTAACAATGATAGCAGGGGTAACTACCACCAATGTAATGTTGATAATAAGAAGCTGAAAGACTCCATCAAGCAAGTAGTGGAGACACCCATGTTCAAATCGGGTGCAAGTAGAACCTCAAAACTAGCATGCACATTAATATTATTAGAAATCAAGTCACTATTTGGTTGGTCAGACAAAGGATTCACTACCCTACTGAAGTGAGTTGAAATCTATTTCTTACTTTGCATTGTCAGTTAGTGTACACATAATTCGTAAATATTCATCAACTTTGTTTATATTTCTTTAAGGGGATTTTAAAAACATATATTGTATATAAACATTCCTAGTATAGATTAACATATCAAACATGTTCATCATAAGTCAAACATTCAATTGATTTAATCTCTGGCAATCTTACAAGGCACTAAAACCTAAAATATTCCCTAAAGAGAATGTGTTGCCATCAACCTACAGAGAGGCGCGTCTGTTGTCGGTTGAGTTGGGGATTGAATATAAGCAAATTCATTCATGTAAAAATGATTGCATTTTATACAGAGATGAATATCAAAACAAGGTAGAATGCCATGTATGCAAAGAGAAGAGATATCGTACAGATGTACAAGGTCCTACAGTTCCAAAGAAGGTTTTATGTCACGTGCCAATTATACCAAGACTTCAACGAATGTTTCTTTGCAATTCACTTGCACAATTTATGGACTGGCATGCAAAGAACATGAGTAAAGATGGATTCATGCGAATTCTGGCTGACTCCAAAGCAATAAAACACATAGAGGAAAAATGTCCAAAAAAAGTTCAAAGATGAACCCCATAGTATCAGGTTTGGTTTTGCAATTGATGAAGTGTGCCCATTCTCTTTCTTGAGCTCAAATTATAGTGTTTGGCTAGTCGGATTGATAGTATACAATATTCCCCCATGGATGAGTGTTAGAAAGGAGCACCTTATGTTGACTCTCATTGTACTAGGAAAACATCAAGTTAAAAACATGGATGTTTATCTTGTGCCTTTTATTGATGAGATGCAACTGCTATGGAAAGGCATAAGAATGTATGACATATCATGTCCCCCATCAAATAGGTCCTTCATGTTGTATGGTGTGCTATGTTGGACTATTCATAATTTTTGAGGACTCGGTGTTTGTTCTGGTAAGATAAAATATTTACATGTTTATACTCATTATTTATTTTCATCCCAACTTTCATACTTAGTTTTATACTATTTTTTGATGTTATTAACATTACTTATTGAATTTCAGGGCTTCAAACAAAGGGGATATTTGCATGTCTGAGATGTGAAGAACAATTTCAAGGGTAGCATTCTAAAGATCTACATAAATTTATTTACGCAAATAACAGGTTTTTTCTACCACTAGATCATAAGTTTAGAAATGGCTTGAAGAGTTAATTTGATGGAAAAGTTGAAAATAGAGGCCCTCCCATGATTATGGGTCCAGGTGATTGGCTTAAGAAGTATGAAGATGCTTAATTGAAAGCTTGGGAGGATTTTTTTGATTGGGGTGATTCAATTGAAGAACCAGAACAAGTTGTAGTTAATATGCTAGAAGGAATGAAAATGAAATCCATATTTTATGAGCTCCCTTATTGGAAGGATCTATTAATATCTCACCTATTAGATCCTATGCACGTATTAAAAAATGTACCAGATTCTATATTTTGACATATATCAGGCAAAGAGAAGGACACCTTGTCTTTGAGGAGAGATATTGCTCTTTCGCGTAACAAAATTGATAGAAAACATTTGTGGCCAAACAGGGAAAATGAAACATATGCAGAAGCGCCATGGATTTTTAAGAAAAAAGAGATAAACTAACTAAAAAATGTCATCCATTCAATAAGGATACCTATTGGCTATGGGTCATCATTGGCTAAAGCTTTTATAGTTGATGGACATATCATAGGATTTAAAACACATGATTTTCATAATTTTATCAAGGTATTATATATCATCATTTAACATTTACTGCTAACATTGATTAAGTACTAAATATATTTTGATATTTTGTTCTGTGAGAAAAAATTACTAATGACTTTTTCATAAATGTGTTTGATAGCATATCATGTCATTGGCAATTGGGGGGATTCCTATCTTACAGTTGACTTAAGGAATGCCATAAGTCAATTATCAACATTTACAAGGTATGTGGTTATATGAAATGTTCATGTGTGAGAGACATAGAGATATTATATTGCATTTTAATTTTTGACTAAAGGTTCATACTAATTTACTATTCTTATATTAGGTGGGTGACCTCCATGGAGATCCACGAATGTGAAGTGCCAAAATGGAAGAAGGAAATTGCATAAATTGTATGTATATTTGAGAAGGAGCTCCCTACAAGTTTCATGGACCTACAATTCCATTTACTTATACACCTAGTCGATGACATTGAATTGGTGGGTGTTGTATTAATGAGGTGGATGTTTTTCTTTGAGAGGTCTATGAAAACTCTAAAAAGATATGTCTGGAAAAAGGCACATCTAGAGGGTTGCATGGCTGAAGGGTATGTATTGAATGAAACATTTTTCTTACTGTATGAATTCCTTGGTAAGGATTTTAAAGATTGGTCATGCTTCTGGGATGGAGAACGAGCATCAGATATTATTGATGGAGAAAAACAACAATCTAATGGTGTTCAAGTAGAAATTAGTAAGTAAATTCATGATCAGTATGGTTGTTTTTCTTGCAATCATTAATTTACTCTATAATTTATTTGTCAAATTAGCAACATGACATTTGGAGTTTGAAATAAACATGTTGACATGTAATAGGTGTAGACAAAAGTGCTATACTTGACAAGTTCATTCTGTACCACACGGACTTTTAAACAAATGGATTGATCTGTATGATAAAAAGAGAGAAGAAGTGTTAGAAGCAAGGAGACAGTTTAAGAGATCGAACCCAAGGAATACTCCACTTCCCACTGATCTGGTTGGGGAATGGGGCAAAGATTGCACACTAGAATAGGTTACTGAACAAATTCAAAATCAAATAGAAGATGCAGGTATAGATTCAAACATAATAGAAGATGAAATCAACATGTCTAGAGGATGTGAAAGAAAGGTACAGTTGAAATTTTACAAAATGTTGTTTCCTTACAGTTTTGACACTATTAACTATTTTAATATTCGTCATTATATTTGTTCTCACTGAAATAAATGGTCTTTCACAGGTGAGGAAATATCCAACAATGTAGGCATATGGTCGACATTATTGTGTAGAAAGTGTAGATGTAAAGAGATGATCCTTCAATTTTGGCATCATGGTTGACTTCAAGCAATCTAGTCGATCAAGCTCAAAAGATAAGAATATAATTGAAGGGAATCTACTACATGTTGGGAAAATACAAAAAATTATTGAGTTGGATTACCAATCTTTGAAATGTTGTATTTTTAAGTGTAGATGGTAAGAAGCATTTGAGAGGACATGAAGACATGATAGCCATAGTGGATTGTTTTCTATAGATTCCTCATGTTTTCTACCAGAGGATAAGGAGCCTTATGTTCTACCAATTCATTGTGAGCAGGTATTTCTTTAACTCAAGCAAGAAGTGGCAGTGATCATTAATCTACTAAATCATAGTTTATTGTGAATATATACATGTGTTTATTAATCAATAAAATTGTTATACCATACGTCTAATATATGTATGTCGTTCATGTGCAGGTATTTTTCTATGAAGCTATTTTGGACCCCAAATGGATATTTGTCATACATTATGATCCAAGATTAAGACATGTATTTGATGATACATTAGTGGATACTGAGAAAAACAATGATGGCCAACAAAATGAGAGAGATTGATTAGAGAACATCAAAGAAATTGACATCCATGATGATGTTGAAGATGGTTATGTTCAGGCACAAGAAGAGAACAATCTAGAGTTAGATGATGTTATGAAGACAACAATATGGATGGTATAGAAAATGATGATCCAAATACATCTGGTAACAATATAGATGGTCTACAGTCAAATTTTAATGATGATGAAGATGATGCAGGCCAAGATGAGGATGATGATATTATTAAATACTTGAAAGAACAAATGAACATTGACAATGATACACTAGATGACATTGTAGCAGATAATAATGTTAATGACCAAGACTTCTAAATTTTTAGAATTATTTGCAGTCCATGTTTAAAGAAGGATGATTCTTATGGCCTAAACTTTGAAATGCTTCAGTAATATTATTTGTGTCGATACAAATTACCTATTGCAATATCCTTAAATTGTTCAATCTTTGGTATGAGTTGTTGGCAGAAAAAATTAGGATTACTTGGATGTAATTTCCTTTTCATTGCTTTATATTTTTCTTGAATGTCAAGGTCTCAACCTAATCCTTATTTTGCACTAAGAAGAAACCTTAGGCTTAACTCTACAATGGCCTCGATTCATTGTGAGGAAGTTATGATTGAGGATTTGATGACTAATACATGTTTTAATGGGGAAGATGTTTTTCATCATGATGCACATGTTACACATATGGAAAGGCAAGACATGAATCTTACTACACAAATACTTATATCAGACCTTTACGAATTTGAGCAATAATGTTAATTATTCAAATTTGATTGATGTTCTTCATAACTTGTTAATGGATAATCCTTATGTGATGGAAGATTAAGTGATATAGGTCAAAGGATAATCTCATCAAGTTCCTTAAATAGTGTGTCTCCTCCCCTTCCTTCACAAGCCTCTTCTTCTAGTCTGCCTCCTTCCACATCTTCTCCTGCATTAGCCAAGCCACATATTTCTTCTCTTCTCTATATTGCTTATCAATTTTTCTTAGCTCCTATCATTGATCCTCTCATTGTACCTACTTCTCATTTTGTACCTTCCACTCATCCCCTGATTGTGTTTACTTCCCACTCACTACTCATGTTCCCACTTCTAGTGCTGTCATTCCAACTTCAGTGTTTGTCTCCCAATCGACCTACACTCCACGTATTATCTCATGTTGCCACTTCCACTCCCTTTTTAATCATAACTCCTAATGTTCATCCTTCCAACATAGATGTCATCCTTAGAAGAATTGATGAGATGCAAAGTAAAGTTGGTGCATTACCCCTAGTAATCAAAGGATATCATAGGAGAAATCAAGCATAATCCACTTTCATTTGAGTTATTTCTTATCCATTTCTAGTTTGTTCGGTGGACCCTAGTTTTGTAATGTATAGTGGTAAAGGGGACCTTATGACACAATTGGGAGTTTGTTTTGATTATGTTTATGATGATAAACTTTTTACAAAGCTCTTCCCTAGAAACTAAAAGGATTATGCAATTGAATGGCTTTATTCTCTTCCTCATAGTTCTATTCATTCCTTCAATGATTTGGCCAATGCTCTTGTACATCACATTAATGTCAATATTGGTTTTGTTGGTACTCAAATTTGCAAATTATAAAACCCTAAAGATATGCCAAATCTTATGATTGGGTTTTATATGTGAATTTGGCCAACTAATAGAATTGATCAGATTAATAAAAATTCTTTGCACTTTAGGCTCTGTTCAAGCCTAGGTGGGTGTTACCTTGTTTCACCAATGACAATTTACTTTCAAGTTTGTGGGTGACTTCAGAATAGATTAAGGAGCTTATGTAATTTTTTCAATTAAATCATCCAATTCACTTAACCCAATCTGGCATATGATTTGGATTAATGTTTTCTATAAATCTTAAAACCCTACTCCTAAAACAGAAAAACAAAATTGGATTTTGAAAATATATACAAGGGAATGATTTTCAAAAGAGAATGATCGGTGCTTGCCTTTGGGTTACGGAGTTTTCACTCTAAGAAGAATATGTGCTTCCCTTTTAGCCACAACTTGATTTGCTTGGCAATTCTAGGTCTATGACTTGCATAGACATGCAAATATGTAAGTTATCAGGTTCTTCTTTAACAATCCAATTTAACTTTCCAAAGTTACTATGATTCACCTATAGGATTTTAATCCTTGCTTGAAGGAGCCCAATAAACAAACCACACAAGAAACATCAAACATGTTCTGACGAAACACCAATATACTTGATAGGTTGATTTGAATAAAAAAGAAAAAGTAAATTGGAGACAACCAGATAAATTATTAGCAATCCAATTCAACAAAAAAATGAGAACCAAAAGTTGAGCACTTTTGAATAGCAACTTTTATATTGATTTGCTTCAAAGTACAGGCAATGCAACGTCTCTTTCAAAAAATCAAAATTCCAGATAGATCCCGAGCCATAAGGTCTTGGTTTCCTTTTATAAAGGAAGCAACAAGCTTCAGACCTTTCACATTCAAAATGGCTCTTTGTATTCCTAACCCTTGATATTACAATATTTGCCTTTTATAAGTCCAATTTTGATTTTCAAATATATTTGAATACATTTTGAAAACATGAAGAAAACATAAAGAGACAAATGGAGAGTGTTCAAGATGTGGCGGTACTATTTAACACCAGCATATGGCTCATTACTCCTCTGCACCTGAACCTATGCTGCTGATGATTCATCTCGAAGGTATTTCTCCTCCCATTTATATATTGTAAAATCACCAGGCCATTGGTAAGCCTAAATATGAAACAAGTTCTCCTGGTGATTTGTCCATCTTTTATCAAGCAAAGCCCTGATATCCATCACAAATTTTCCATACCCAGCATCCAAGGCAATTACTTGGTCCAATATCATGTTGAAACTGAGAATACTGACATCTCCATCCTTCCTCAAAAAATCCATAACTTGGAATACTGTTTGGCCGAATTCCATCTTCCATGTGTCAAGACTTTTGATTTTCTCTTCTTCTATCAGTGTGAAAGGAATAAATTTATGCTTGAATGTAGTAAAAAATTCAACCTTTGCTTGTATCTTCTGGATTTCCCCATTCACATACTGGTATTCATCAATGATCATTTAAACCATTTGCTTAGTGGGCTTCAAGGTTGTAGGGGCATCAGGATTCCTTTGCAGTACTAAGCACATCATAACCAAAGTGTGATGATAGGGTTGCCATTTTTTATACAACAAATCCAAAATAGAAAAGTTTATCTTCAATTGCTCAATGGCCTGAGATAAAGAAGAGTAGCAATCATGCACACTCCCAAGCTTATCCACAACCAATTTTACTTTATGCTCCAAAATATTCTCAAAAATTTCAAAAACTTTCATCTTTGCCTCATTCTTTGTCATTTCATTTTGTTTATTCAAACTCTCAATTTCCTTTTCAATTTCAATCTTAATGCATTAAATTCTTCAGTAGATACTGTGACATCACTGGCTATTTGTGGCACAGGGGGCTGATAGGGTACAATGGCTTGACCTTGAGAAGAATTCACAGCTTGCAATTGTTTCTTTAATTTCACATTTTCAAAATACAATTTGTTTACTTCATCATTCATTACTTTCTAAGTTTTCTCATAATCAAACAACCTTTGTTCTAACTTCTTCATAATAGCATGAGTAAACATAGTAGTATGAACATTGAGAGTAGTTGCTTCTATTTTTGATGTATCTTGAAAAGTCTTTACCATAGCTGTACCCCTCATTTCTTGAACAATATCAAGCAATCTTGGTTTTCTTGTATTCTTCTGAGTAGTCTAGATTGCAAGGGTCTCTGTCTTTGGATTAAAACCACATCCACTTATGCCATCTTCATAATCAAATTCTGAAACAAGTTGTGGATCATCCTGATTTCTAACTTGGTCAAGCAAAAATACCTTTTTCAATTCAAGGCCAGGGATGATGAGCATATTACTTTTCAAGACCATTTGTCTTGCCTCCTCTGGACTCACATTAATTTCATCTACTTTCAAATCTTTGAAAGTTAGTGTAATGATTTGATCATGTGCTTCATCATCACCCATTTTATTTATTGCCACTTTTTCATTATATTTTTTCATTTTCATTTTCAGCCAAAAATCCTTAAACTTTGGAGTTTTGATGAAGTCATCATCTTCTATGAACCTCATGGATGCTATAGTCCTTTCATCCTCCTCCAACTCTGGTTCATTTTGGGTTTGCTCACCCTTCCTAGCCTCAGGCTTATGTGCATTAGTGGGTTGACCAACCAATGGCTGATCAACCTCTTGCTCATCTCCCATGTGCCTCAAGATGTTAGCCACCTCATCAATATCCCCCACCTCTTCAGTCATTTTATAGGGGACAAGTGGAGATACCTCTTCTATCCTCTACTTCTTTTTTGGTGGTGATTCTGGGACCTGTGGATCTTGCATTGATAAAACATCAGGAGCATACTCATGAATCTTAATCCCTGCAGATCTTTTCACTGGAAGTTTAGTAGCCTTAGGAGGTTGCTTCTCAGATTTACCATAAATACTTTCAAAATTATCAATGATTGCATCAATTCTCTTCAGAGGGTCTTTTCTTCAACAAAGAATCCAAGAAATAGGGGATTCTGCTTTTTCTTATCATCTTCAATCTTTTTCAAGATATCCCATTTTCTCTTCCTACTGTATACCTCATCAAAAGTGACAAGATTTCTTATCACATCCTCATCAAACATGACCTGATGGGATACTCCCATTTTAGTCAAAATTGATTGTCTCACAAGATTCATATGACCCTCAAGGTCGCAATTCCTCTCGATGCCCAATTCCAAACAATATTTCACCTTTAAAAAGGCTTGCAAATTTTCAAGAGTGTCAGAGCCAATAGACCAATCACCAAAAATTGTAGCATCAGGTAGAAATGCACCTTTCTTTTGTCTTTTCATTACGTCCTTTTCCATCCACATCATTTACCACATAAACTCCATGAATACAATTCTGTCTGATACAAATTTTGGCAATATGTGAGGTGGTTGGGGGCAACAATACACTCTAATTATAGTATGATCTGACATAAAAAACCAATCAGCAAAATTATGTTTGTGGCCCTGCTCTGGTTTGTGTGCAAGCAGCCTTAGCATTACTCTGACTTCCTTAGTCAACCTAGGAAACCAGATACCAAGAGAATTCAATATGTTGACAACAAACAAATCATGAAATACAATGTAGTTACTATTTTGGCAACATGAATCCCACTTATAACACCAAAACTGAGTCGGCAATCTTTGTCCTTTCTCATCAACCATACTTGGATCCATTTTGCTTGACCATCTCCCTCTGTTATGATATAGAATCAAGTGACACAATAAATAATAGAATTTGAAATCTAAGGGTTTCTTGTTCTCCTTCACACACAAGAATCCTTCATGCAATTTTTTCTCAATATGAGATGTAAAGTCATATTCACTGTTCACCTCTGGATTTTGTATTCTCATATTTATCATCATTAAGCTAGTTAGCATTCTTCCTTGTGCATCAATTCCCAAGACCTGGCACAGTGCAAAATAGGTTCTCTTGAAATATGCATCAAATTCTTCCATAAGGAAAGGCTCAATAGCATTTGATGGAATCTCAATTTTTCTGTTGTTGGCCCCCCTTCTCATATATATTGGCAATTCATCTCTCCTAAGTGTTTTCCTCAGGATTGTGTAATCTCATTCGCTTCTTTGAAAATCCACTTAAGTGAGAGCTTGCATGTTCAACATAAAACAATCAACAATTGCATTCCTATCTACTGTCACCAATGGCAATCCATTTGGCATTCTAACTATTTTAGTGGCAGGATGGTAATATTGTGCTAGTGCCCTAATCAATTTCACATCCACAAATACAACGGGCACCACTAACTTTGCCAAATCCAATTTCCATGGATTTATCACTGGTCCCTTGTCATCCTTTTTTACATAAAAATACCAAAACAAATCCCACCTAGCGATGGGGATTGTAGCATCCCGACAACCTTCTGCTACATCTCTGAACATCTTCTTTGGACCCTTGTTTATGGACTGAGGCAATACTTTAGCAGAGATTGTTGAAGTGGTCTTTTCTTGGGAACTACAGGCTCATTACCTTTACTAGCAGACTCAGACCTCTTGGGTGCCATGTTTAATGACTTGAACAGGCTAAGGTTTTTCAAAATTTAACTTACTATACCAGCAACTAAAAAATAGAGCAAAATATACGCCAACTTCTAATCAGAGAGTGTATGAATGAACTTACCTGGTCAATTGTAGTTTGCAGGAAACACAATAAGTTGAGTTGCACCTTCACCAAGTTACGTTTGTATTCTCTGAAATGAGAAAATGGCAAGAAATCTTCGAATCTTATTCAGCCAAGGAGCTCATCATATCACCATTACTCTGGTTCGTACCACGAGGTGATGAAATCTCAGCATTCAATTCCTTTCAAATATTGGCCATTGATTTGATTTGATCTAATGACTGGGTATGCATATCAAGATTTGACAGCAATTCTCGATAACCATGACCCCGTATTGAATGTGCTTGCCATTTATTTCTTTTACCACATCGCCGCAAGTCTCATCCAGACCAGCTGCGGTATAGTGGGGGCTTACTACCACTACACTTCTATTTCATCCTTTACCACTAGATTGCAAATGCTTAGATTGACCCCTGCGGGACCACGGGAAATTATTACTTGATGTCCTTTTGTTTATCGCCCACCTGTAAATGTTATGGATGACCGTTGCGGAACAACGGGGTGAAAACCCATTACATTCTCCTCTTGCCACTCTACTGCGTGCATCAGTTGAAACCCTTGCGGGCAAGTAGTAAGTGATAGCTCCTTATGTTATTACCACAATGCCACTAGTTACTTTTCAAACCTTTGTAGGACCACGGGAAGAGACTATCTACACCCAAACACTGTCAAGCTGTAAGCATGAGATGAACCGTCCATGGGATAGTGGTAGCTTCTTCATATCAACTGCTTCCTACCACCAAGCCGTGACCTATTCTTTTATGCTCTATGGGAATGCGGTATGTACCATATTTGATTCCTATTGTTCCTACATAACTGCAAAAGATATTCAATTAACTTGCGGGACAACGGTAATAAACAAAAACACTCATAGTAAAAATAAGTCAAGATTGTTTCACAATGGCCATGGTATATATTCTAGAGACTAGATGTTACAACATTTTGGCAAAAGTATAGGTTCCAAGATAGATTGAAGGAAAAGAAGAGCATCAAATTGAATAGGATGAAAATTTAGGGAGGTTATTAGTTAGTTGATTAAACTAGGTTATTTAATCAACTAATGATTGAGGAGGATTTTAGGATAAATTAAATAAATATTATGTATTTATTTAATTGTGGGGGAATGTTGGGGGTGATTGATTTAATTAAATAAATGTGGATTTATTTAATTAAGGATGAGACTTTAGAGGAAGGGTTAACTGGATTAGTTAATCAATTAAATAAATTAATATAATTTATTTAATTAATGTTAGAAGAACAGTTAGATTTATTAATTAAATAGTGTGACTTATTAAAATGATACTAGGAGGAATGATCAAAGTGGTTAATTAAATGAATATGATTTATTTAATTAACATTGTAAGAGGAGATGTGGGATAGATCTGGTGTAATGTTAGGCCATAGTAAGATTTAGGTGTCTACATTTCTAATAGTGCATTATTTTTTGGGTCGATGAATAATGATCACAATTTATCTTTGGTAATTTTTTCGTTCACCATATCATGAGATAATTTTGAGGAACAAAATTGATGACAAATTTCTCTATGGGTTGCCTATGTATTTATTTTCCTTCACTAAGATAGATTGAAGGAATAGGAGAGCATTAAGTAAGGATCAAATGAGTGCAATCATGATTATGTTATTGGATTTCAAACTTTGTCAACAAATATACACTATCAAATTCCTATTGATGAATTACAAAGAATATTTGTTAAGGGATTATTACCTACTATCCTAGTTGAGACAATGTACCTAAACAACTATTATTCTTCCATGGATTTGTGTGCAAATGTAAGAAACATTGAATTGAAACTTCTTAAGTCTAATGCACTTAAATATGGATCTCATCCTTTAAATTTCAATAGGAAAATTTAGTTTTCAAAAGGGTGAAAATAAGCAAGAAAATTAACAAAATGCTCACCATTTTGTTAATTTACAGTGAACTTTAGATGTTATTTAATCTAATTCCCAAGGTGAATAGAGGGACAATCCTATATTATCTTCTAATGTAATAAGATCATAGAATACATAAAAGAAAATAGATATGTAAACCAATACACATTCAAATATAGAAGGGTTATAGCATATATGTCATTTCTATTCAAAATGAATAAAGGAAATATACAGAGAGGTAAGATGAAAATTTTTTATACCTCTTTTACTCTACAAAATGTACAAAGTAGGCATTTGTTCAAGAATACCATCAGTTATACTCCATGTAGATGTTGACAAGTATCCAAAATGTATGGTGCATTTGTTATATGGATGGGATGAGAACAAATGTACTCAAACTTGTATGGTGCCAACTAGATCATTGTGGCATGTGGCGTACGTGGACATCACCATGTGTCAAATGCATACAGTGCCAATTATATGATAATGTTTTATACAAATGTCATTAGGTGGCACGTGTATGGAAGCATAACATGTGGTTGTTGATTTTCCATGTGTCTAACTAGCCATCAACATGTGTAACAATGTGTATAGCCACACTCTCTAGATCCTTGAAGATCCATAAACCCTGAATAATGCCCCTAAACCCTAAACCCTAAATAATGCCCCTAAGCCCTAAGCCCTAAGCCCTAACCCATAAACCCTAAACCTAAGAAATCCTAAATGCCTAAATCCTAAACTGTAAACCCCTAAACCCTAAACACTAAACCCAAGCAACCCTAAACCTCTATCTCCCTATCTCCCTATCTTCCTATCTCTATCATTCCTCTACCTCTCAATATCTCTCCCTATGTCTCTGACCATGTCCCTCACTCTCTATATCTCCCTATTGGTCCTCTCTCTCTAAACACTAAACCCTAACCTCTAAACCTTAACCCCTAAACCATAAATCGTAAACCCTAAATAATTTCCCCAAACCTTAACCCCTAAACCCTAAATCCTAAACCCTAAATAATGCCCCAAAACCTTAACCCCTAATCCCTAAACACGAGAAACCCTAAACCCCTATCTCCTTATCTCTCCCTTATCTCCCTATCTCTATCATCCCTCTACCTCTCAATCCTTCTCCCTATTTCTCTAAACATCTCGCTCACTATCTCCCTATCTCTCCCCTTTGTCTCCTCTATCTCTCTCGATTTGTCTCTCCCTCTCTCTATCTAGCTATCTTTGAACCTGAGAAACCCTAAACCCCTAAACTCTAAATCCAATCAACTCTAAACCTCTATCTCCATATCTCTCCCCTATCTCCCTATCTCTATCATCCCTCTACCTCTCAATCTCTCTCCCTATGTCCCTCGCCATGTGCTAAACCCTAAACTCTAAACCCTAAACTTGAGCAATGCTCAACTCATAAATGCTAAATAATGTCGCTAACCCCAAGCAAACTCTCTCTCTCTACCCCACTTTCTATATTTTCCCTCTCTCTAACTCTATATCTTCATCTCTCCCTCTATCCCTTTTCATCTCTCCCCCCTCTCTCTCCCTCTTCCTTTCCCTCTTCCTCTCTCTGTCTTTATGTGTCCCCTCTCTCTCACTCTCTATCTCTCCCTTTCACCCTACATCTTTCAATGTCTCCCTCTCTCTAACTTTATATCTCTATCCCTCTTTATCTTTCCCTCTCTCTAATTCTATCTCTCTATCTCTATGTCTCCCTCTCTATCTCTTTCTATCTCTATCCCCCCCCCTCTCTCTCTTTATTTGCCCCACTTTATATATTTTCCCTCTCTCTAACTCCATCTCTTTCTTTGCATCCACATTTTGCATACACATTTACTAGGGCATTTGCAACTACAACATCTAAAAAATTCCCATATCCTTTATGCTTTGATGGATGTCCATACCCTATTCTAAAGGTCCCATTTTAGCATAGTTAGGGAGGATGTAGGCAAAGGTTGTGGAATTTGTCTTTACACCTGTCAATTACATTTGTTTGAAAGTTTCTAAATCCTTATCAACAAATCCATTTTGTGCATATATTGCAAATCATTGCATTTCATGAGATGGCATCTCTTTGAGATGTTTTGTTAAATAGTTCATGTGCCTTGTCTATGCTTCCACATTTTGTTACATATTTACTAGGTTAGTCGCAACTACAAAATCTGCAAAATTCCCATATCCTTTATGCTTTGATGGATGTCCATACCCTATTCCAAAGATCCCATTTTGGCATAGACATGGAGGATGCTGCCAAAGGTTGTGAAATTTGGATTTACACCCACCAATTACATTTGCTTGAGAGCTTCTAAAGCCTTATCAATAGATCCATTTTGTGCATATCTTGTAATCATTGCATTTCATGAGATGACATTTCTTTGAAATATTTTGTTGAATAGTTCATGTGCCTTATCTATGCTTCCACATTTTTCATACATGTCTACTAAGGAAGTTGCAACTACAACATCTACAAAATTCCCATATCCTTTATGCTTTGATGGATATCTATACCCTGTTCCAAAGATCCCATTTTGGCATAAGCAAGGAGGATGTTGGCAACTTAGGTTGTGGAATTTGTCTTTACACCCACTAATTTAATTTTCTTCAAAGTTTCTAAAGCCTTATCAAAAATCCATATTTTGCATATTTCACAATCATTACATTCCATGATATGGCATCTCTTTGAGGTGTCCTATCAAATAGTTCACATGCCTTTGTATCTAGTGTTGAGTGTTGAATTGCAGTAACAAGGTATAAATTGGAGAAGTAACTTGTAGGTTTAGAGATAACTTTGCATTAGGTCTTCAACCATGTCATATCTCATAGATCTTTTCATTTATCCACATTTACTATATCACACTTGTTTCTCACCTACATACCTTCCTTGCTATATCCTTGACAAAAACTGAGGGATAGAGAGGGAGAGGGAGAGGGAGAGGGAGAAAGAAATAGAGATAGGAGATAGAGATAGAGAGGGAGATATAAAGAGAGAGAGGAAGAGAGGGAGGGAGATACAAAGGGAGAGATAAAGAGAGAAAGAGAGAAAGGGAGGGGAGAGAAAGAGAGAGAAATGAAGAGGGAGATATATAAAGAGATGCAAGAGAGATAGAAAGAGATGAGAGGGAGGAAGAGAGACATATAGAGATAGTGAGAGAGAAATATAAAGATATAGAGGGGTAGTGAGAGATGGAGAATGAGAGAGAGATGGAGATAGAGATTGAGATAGAAAGAAGGGGAGAGAGATAGAGGAGGGAATATATATATATATATATATATATATATATATATA